>JAQNBH010000017.1:39572695-40772695 GCA_028752905.1 Cladorhizidae sp. MBARI D1340-BT2 | reverse complement strand
TGTATTATACCCTGTATTATACCCTATACAGTGGTGTAGGAAGATGCTTTGATAAAGGGGGGCTCTACTTTAGGGTGAATGTAAAAGTTAGTAATACACATGAAGAACTTTTTAAGCAAAGAAAACATTCAACATTTTCCAAAATATTTAATTTGCCTCGAGTTAATAGAAACAAAATCGTTCGCAATCATAGACAAGTCCAGTGCATCGTTCTGGATGTGTGCACATACAACAGAAACAGGTTGTTAAGTCTGTAATCACTCATTGAGCTTCTTAAGAAAGTCTTAATTCTCCGAAGAGATGAAAACAACCTTTTAGCTGTAGCTGTAGTGACCAAGTTTGTAAACCTCACTTAGCATTGCTTTGAAAATATCATTCTTATTCATGGCTTCTGCAATAGTTCTAACATTGGTTACTTTTGTTACTAGTTGGTTCCTAACACAACTCGTCTTGATCATGTCACTTAGGAGTGAAAGCTGAGTTTTTAAGCGATCTTGATCAACGTCGTTATTCAAATAACTCTGGAGAACAGGTGAAATTGAGTCTATTACATCTCCATTTCGAGCCAAATTACATTTGCTAGTGACATCCTTTAAGCACAGATTTAGATTGTGAGCAGTGCACATACAGTGCCTGACTTGCTTCCTTCTTCACCAATGCCTGAACACCATTCCTGATACCACTCATGTTGGCTGCACCATCGGATGCTTGGCCACGACACTGGGAAAGTGGGAGAGAGGATCTTATGAGGAAGTCCTTGATTGCCCCAAAAATTGTTGCAGTTTTTGTGTTAGGCAGTTGAATTAGGCCAAGTGTGTCTTCATGTACTGTAAAAACTTCATCTACCCAACGAATGGAAAGAGACATTTGCTCATGATGGGATACATCTGTAGCTTCATCTGTCAATATCGAAAACCACAAGGAGTTCTTGATCTCAGCAAGGAGTTGCTTTAGCACAGATTGACCCATCAACGTGATTAATTCATTAACAATTGTGGGAGAAATGTACTCCTTTCTGAATCCATGTAGTCATTTCAGGGCAGCATTGAGCTTGAAGCAACAGAAGCTGATATAGATTTCCCTCAAATGATTGCAAATCTTCATTGTGTCCACGAAGCGGCAACCCTTGCCGGGAAAGGTACTTTATGCAAGAAAGTAGATTTTATCAACATTTTCCTGTGATGCCTTTGATCAGATTCAAGCTGAGCACATAGTTGAGCATCTATTCCAGTTGCTGCAGATTTGGTAGCTGCTATTTTTAACACAGTCTCTCTGTGCATGGCACTAGCCTCGTGATCACGAATTTTTTCCAGAGCTTTCTTCAAGTTTGTAAAGCCATCATCCACAAATGGAGATTTATAATGCTTTGGGAAGGTCAAGTACTACAAAGGCTGTAGAACAGACACTTATCCAAGGAAAACTCTTGTACTGAATATGTGATTTCTTGCCACTCCCTTTGCTTTGATGGGCCAGGTCTAAATGGTGTTGTGGAGTAGAAGGATCAGAACAGCATTGGCAGCAACTTTATGGCAGGTAGAAGCCTCAGCATTGCCACTTGTATCTGTAGACCTTGACATACCTATATTGAAGGGTAAAAAAGGGTAAAAAATATATGCATGGTCACTGAGTAAGACCTTTTAGCTGGCTAGCAACCTTGGTGGCTCAGTCAGCAGTAAAGTCTGAGCATAAGCTTACACTTCACAAATAAATCAATATCTCTAGATCCTGAGAAAATACTACTAGTCTCAGATATTATCTCATTGACTTAGTTACGCAGCGAACAGCTAAAGCTACGAGTCTATTCTTATTCTTGTATAAAATAGCTATTGTATAGTCACAGATCTGAAAATTCACCTACCTGAAGCTTCCATTCTTCTGGGTGTAAAGTTTAGCAGTGTCTGTGAATGATGCATCTTCAGTCCAAGTAAGTACGGTCCACTGAATATAATAACTCTGTGCGTGCGACGAGGCAATACAAACTATTTAACGTTCTTGAGAATATAAAGGGGGGCTGCAGCCCCCTCAGCCCCCCTGGTTCCTACGCCACTGCTATATTATACCCTATATTATACCCCATCTTATACCCTATATTATACCCTGTATTATACCCTGTATTATACCCTATATTATACCCTACATTATACCCTATAATTATTATACCCTTTTCTAACTATGAATGGGCTACCTATCCTAAATATGAATGTGTCACCCATTTAAAATATGAATGGGTCACCCATTGAAATGGGTTACCCGACCTAAATATGAGAACACGTTTGCATGGGGGGAAGGTAAAATGAAATGATTGTCATAGTTGCTCACCGCAATATGAATTGTCAAATAACAATTTTTCTTTAATCAACAACTGGTTACATATATACATAACATGCACATGTGCGCATGCATGCACACATACGTTTGGTTCTCACTGTAAGCTCTAGTGATAACCTTACAAACCTATAGGCCCACACACCTGTTGGTTCCCTAGTAATAACCTTACATACCTATAGGCCCAAGGTTGGGCAGCTGGAAGTGTCCATTGAAGACTTCTAGAATATACCCCCTGGACCGCTCAAATACATGCACAGAGAAACGCTGACCTTGCTACACAACACACACATACACACAGAGAGAACACACACATCATCATCACCATCTTCACCAGCATTGTCACTATCATCATCATTAAAAAGTTCATAGTCACAATTACCACCATCAATTTAATCAACAGGAAGCAGTAGCACTCCCTACACTGCTCAGATCTCGGCTAAAACTCACAGCAGCAGCTTCTCAGCTAAAACTCACAGCAGCAGCTTCTCAGCTAAAACTCACAGCAGCAGCTTCTCAGCTAAAACTCACAGTAGCAGCTTCTCAGATAAAACTCACAGCAGCAGCTTCTCAGATAAAACTTACAGCAGCAGCTTCTCAGATAAAACTCACAGCAGCAGCTTCTCAGATAAAACTCACAGCGGCAGCTTCTCAGATAAAACTCACAGCAGCAGCTTCTCAGATAAAACTCACAGCAGCAGCTTCTCAGATAAAACTCACAGCGGCAGCTTCTCAGATAAAACTCATAGTGGCAGCTTCTCAGATAAAACTCATAGTAGAAGCTTCTAAGCTAAAACTCACAGTGTCAGCTTCTTAGCTAGTTCCCTATTAGCCTCCCGGCATGTTTGCCTTAACTGCTTCACCAAAGGTAGTAAACCAGCAAAGCAAACAAGAGTTGAAAACCTTATCTCCAAGGATCTCCTATATATATAATGCATGTGTGTATCAATGTATATACACATATATGTATGTATATGTATGTATATATATGCATGTATGACAAGTTCTTTCATAAAACATTTGGTACGAGATGATTTCAAACGTTCCAATGCACACACACAATTATATCCTCGATTGTGGGAAAGGCATCTGGTGAGTAACTTCGTCAAGACACATACAAGTTAACCCTACAAGTTAACCATACAAGTTAACCCTACAAGTTAACCCTACAAGTTAATCCTACAAGTTAAACATACAAGTTAACCATACAAGTTAACCATACAAGTTAACCATACAAGTTAACCATACAAGTTAACCATACAAGTTAACCATACAAGCTAACCACAAGTTAACCATACAAGTTAACCATACAAGTTAACCATACAAGTTAACCATACAAGTTAACCATACAAGTTAACCATACAAGTTAACCATACAAGTTAACCATACAAGTTAACCATACAAGTTAACCATACAAGTTAACCATACAAGTTAACCATACAAGTTAACCATACAAGTTAACCATACAAGTTAACCATACAAGTTAACCATACAAGTTAACCATACAAGTTAACCATACAAGTTAACCATACAAGTTAACCATACAAGTTAACCATACAAGTTAACCCTACAAGTTAACCATACAAGTTAATCCTACAAGTTAAACATACAAGTTAACCATACAAGTTAACCATACAAGTTAACCATACAAGTTAACCATACAAGTTAACCATACAAGTTAACCATACAAGCTAACCACAAGTTAACCATACAAGTTAACCATACAAGTTAACCATACAAGTTAACCATACAAGTTAACCATACAAGTTAACCATACAAGTTAACCATACAAGTTAACCATACAAGTTAACCATACAAGTTAACCATACAAGTTAACCATACAAGTTAACCATACAAGTTAACCATACAAGTTAACCATACTAGTTAACCATACAAGTTAACCATACAAGTTAACCATACAAGTTAACCGTACAAGTTAGTTAACCTACAAGTTAACCATACAAGTAAACCATACAAGTTAACTATACAAGTTAGTTAACCTACAAGTTAACCATACAAGTTAACCATACAAGTTAACCATTAACACATGTGCTGTATTATAAGAAGAATGAATGACCTGTGCTGACTACTTGGATTACGGACTTTTCACCTTAAGCAACTGTTAACTAGTCCAAAGGAGGCTGTAGCTGATCTTTTACCAAATGTTCTGTTTATAGATGAGAAGTGTTCTACTCAGTGTATATGACAGGTGTTCTACTTATGGCAGCACACACTTATATGACAGGTGTTCTACTTATGGCAGCACACACTTATATGACAGGTGTTCTACTTATGGCAGCACACACTTATATGACAGGTGCTCTACTTATGGCAGCACACACTTATATGACAGGTGTTCTACTTATGGCAGCACACACTTATATGACAGGTGTTCTACTTATGGCAGCACACACTTATATGACAGGTGTTCTACTTATGGCAGCACACACTTATATGACAGGTGTTCTACTTATGGCAGCACACACTTATATGACAGGTGCTCTACTTATGGCAGCACACACTTATATGACAGGTGTTCTACTTATGGCAGCACACACTTATATGACAGATGCTCTACTTATGGCAGCACACACTTATATGACAGGTGCTCTACTTATGGCAGCACACACTTATATGACAGGTGTTCTACTTATGGCAGCACACACTTATATGACAGGTGTTCTACTTATGGCAGCACACACTTATATGACAGGTGCTCTACTTATGGCAGCACACACTTATATGACAGGTGTTCTACTTATGGCAGCACATATTTATATGACAGGTGCTCTACTTATGGCAGCACACACTTATATGACAGGTGTTCTACTTATGGCAGCACACACTTATATGACAGGTGTTCTACTTATGGCAGCACACACTTATATGACAGGTGTTCTACTTATGGCAGCACACACTTATATGACAGGTGTTCTACTTATGGCAGCACACACTTATATGACAGGTGTTCTACTTATGACAGCACACACTTATATGACAGGTGTTCTACTTATGGCAGCACACACTTATATGACAGGTGTTCTACTTATGGCAGCACACACTTATATGACAGGTGTTCTACTTATGGCAGCACACACTTATATGACAGGTGTTCTACTTATGGCAGCACACACTTATATGACAGGTGTTCTACTTATGGCAGCACACACTTATATGACAGGTGCTCTACTTATGGCAGCACACACTTATATGACAGGTGCTCTACTTATGGCAGCACACACTTATATGACAGGTGTTCTACTTATGGCAGCACACACTTATATGACAAGTGTTCTACTTATGGCAGCACACACTTATATGACAGGTGCTCTACTTATGGCAGCACACACTTATATGACAGGTGCTCTACTTATGGCAGCACACACTTATATGACAGGTGCTCTACTTATGGCAGCACACACTTATATGACAGGTGTTCTACTTATGGCAGCACACACTTATATGACAGGTGCTCTACTTATGGCAGCACACACTTATATGACAGGTGCTCTACTTATGGCAGCACACACTTATATGACAGGTGTTCTACTTATGGCAGCACACACTTATATGACAGGTGTTCTACTTATGGCAGCACACACTTATATGACAGGTGCTCTACTTATGGCAGCACACACTTATATGACAGGTGCTCTACTTATGGCAGCACACACTTATATGACAGGTGCTCTACTTATGGCAGCACACACTTATATGACAGGTGTTCTACTTATGGCAGCACACACTTATATGACAGGTGCTCTACTTATGGCAGCACACACTTATATGACAGGTGCTCTACTTATGGCAGCACACACTTATATGACAGGTGTTCTACTTATGGCAGCACACACTTATATGACAGGTGCTCTACTTATGGCAGCACACACTTATATGACAGGTGTTCTACTTATGGCAGCACACACTTATATGACAGGTGCTCTACTTATGGCAGCACACACTTATATGACAGGTGTTCTACTTATGGCAGCACACACTTATATGACAGGTGTTCTACTTATGGCGGCACACACTTATATGACAGGTGTTCTACTTATGGCAGCACACACTTATATGACAGGTGTTCTACTTATGGCAGCACACACTTATATGACAGGTGCTCTACTTATGGCAGCACACACTTATATGACAGGTGTTCTACTTATGGCAACACACACTTATATGACAGGTGCTCTACTTATGGCAGTACACACTTATATGACAGGTGTTCTACTTATGACAGCACACACTTATATGACAGGTGTTCTACTTATGGCAGCACACACTTATATGACAGGTATTCTACTTATGGCAGCACACACTTATATGACAGGTGTTCTACTTATGGCAGCACACACTTATATGACAGGTGTTCTACTTATGGCAGCACACACTTATATGACAGGTGCTCAGCACACACTTATATGACAGGTGCTCTACTTATGGCAGGCAACCACTTATATGACAGGTGTTCTACTTATGGCAGCACACACTTATATGACAGGTGTTCTATTTTTGGTAGCATTTGTAATGTACCAGTCAGCTTGTTCTTACACTCTTAAGACAGCTGTTCTATTTATAGCAACACATACTTTGACATGTATTTCAACATTTATCTGTTCTATTTATAGTGACACATACTTGTATGACTGCAATCTCGTTGGGCTGCACATAAAGATGTCCAAACTCCGTCTGCAGGTGTAGAGCTCCTTGCTGAGGAACTAGACAAACATGGAAAGCATGACATCATCATCACATGACAGCATGTGACTTACTCCACATACATGTATTATATATATATCGTATCTCAGATAATTTCTGTTGGTAATATTTTCATGGTTTTCAATAATTACTTGTGGGGTGGAAAATTTGTGGTTTTATCTTTATAATTTTATCTTTATAATTATGCATGCGTGTTTGATAATGACACTTCTTTTCAATTTGGGCTGGAAAAAACTGGCAACGGTGAATTCTTTCGAAGTAGAGGCTCTAGTTCGAGGCTACCATGCCTATAAGAAATACTGGTATGCTCTGCCCTTGGCGAGCAACTGCTGTGAGACTGACAATCAGTGCAATCTCTTTGCTTGTGGCAATCCTGAAGTCTGATCATATGGTGGGTCACATTACCAGAAAGTTATGTTCTCTACGACGAGGTGGAATGATTCATTGCATAGTTACAAGTGCTAGGTGGCAAGTTGTCTTATTTAGCCTAGTTGAAGTAGCCAGGCAGGGTCAGGGGAAAAGAAATCGCTAGCCAGCCAATGGCCCAGCACAATTCAAGGAGTAATCTCCCTATAGTCACACTGACAGCTGTGTTCACATGTGGGTTCACAATAAATGCAGTTACTCTATAAATGGTCTCATGAGCTAGACTCTTAACTGACTCGTAATACTAGAGTGATACATTGATAAGCATGTGTCTTTTTTTAAACAGACAAAATCCACGAAAATATTACGGTTAGTACCGGTTGTTAAGTAGGTATCTCACCTACTTTTTGTTAAGCACCTATACTTTTTGTTAAGCACCTACTTAACTGCTGGTTCTAGCCTCTATCATGACTGTGTCCCTGTCAGTGAATTTCTCCTAAGCTCCACCTAGGTCCTACTTTGTCTATCCAGACACCAGGTAACCTAAGTCTCAGAATCACACTGATTGACGCCCACAATCCAATTGTAGACCACCTGCTAAATCCTAGCAGCCTCCCTTCCCCCCCCCCCCCCCCCCCCCCCCCCCCCCCCCCCCGAGTATAGATATGCTCATACACAAAGTGGTTCTTACAACAAAGAATATATATTGCACTTTCGAATACTCAGGCTACATGCACACAGTATAGCTTATAAATAAGTCTATCTGGCTTTTTCTCTCTGTTCTAGTTTGTTCAGCTCTCTTTTATAATTCTGAGCTGTTTGTCAGGACACTCCCTTTCCAGGTGACCAATCAGAATGCTTGCAGTTGTCTGTGCTGTGTCTATAGAAGACTTTCGAAGGTCTTCCAGGACTACGGATGAGAACGAGTGGCTTTGTCTATTCTGTGTGGTTTGTGGTTGTGTATCCTGATGTACTTTCTGCTTGTGTGGTTGAACAGGCAGTTGTGGTTGGTATTCATTAGTCAGAAAGGTTTCTGACATTTCCCCCTCCTTTAGAAGAGAACCATGTTCTCGGGAGAGTCCGTCTGCATTCCCATTCTGACTTCCTGGGCGGTAAACCATTGTATAACTATATGGTTGCAGAGTTAAAATCCATCTAGCAATTCGTCCGTGGCTGTCCTTTAATCTCGATAGGTGGGTTAGTGGGTTGTGGTCTGTCATGATCTGGAAAGGGACTCCCTCCAGATACACACGAAAATGTTTGACTCCTTCCACAATTGCCAGGCCCTCCTTCTCCATGGCTGAGTATTTAGTCTCCCTAGGCAGTAGCTTCCGGGAACCAAATGCTATCGGATGTTCTTCCCCTTCATCATCGTTTTGACTTAGAACATAGCCAATTCCAGTGTTTGACGCGTCCGTCTGAAGTGTAAAACTTCTCCCCCATATCGGTGTGTTCAGAACCGGATATGTGGTCAACAGTCTTTTTAATCTGTGAAAAGCTGTTTCCTCCTTGCTCGTCCAAATAACTCGATTTGGAGAGTCCTTTCGAGTGAGGTCAGAGAGAGGTGTAGCTACTGTCGAGAAAGAGGGTATGAACCTCCGATAGTAGCCACAGAGCCCTAAAAATGCCCTAACGTCCTTCTTCGTCTTTGGGGTTAAGAAGTCCCGTACTGCTCTGACCTTTGCCTCCATGGGTCGAATCTTTCCTCCACCTACCACATGTCCTAGGTAGGTGCACATATTGCAAGCGAAATTACATTTCGTCTCCTTGATATTAAGGCCTGCTTCCCTTAATCTGGCGAATACTTCCTTGAGATGTGTCATGTGTTCTGCCCACGTTTGGCTGTGGATGATGATGTCATCCAAATATGCAGTGGCATATTCGTAAGTGTCGCTGAAGATTTGGTCCATCAACCTTTGGAAGGTTGATGGGGCTGCAACGAGTCCAAATGGCATTGTCAGAAACTCGTACTTCCCCCAGGGGGTTACGAAAGCTGTTTTCTCCTGGCTCGTTTGCTCCATCGGCACCTGGTGATATCCCTTGGTAAGGTCCAAGGCAGTGATCCATCGAGAATTTCCAATCCCATCTATCAATTCCTCTATTCGTTCCTCTATTCGTGGGATGGGGTAGGGATCTGCTTGAGTGACTAAGTTCAATTTCCTATAGTCCACGCACAGTCTTTTTGTGCCATCTTTTTTAGGCACCAGCACCACTGGGGCGGCCCAGGGGCTCTTTGAAGGTCTGATAATCTTCTGTTCTAGGAGTGTTTTGATCTCTTGTCTTAGGCATTCATGAGACGAGTGGGCAAGACGATATGCCGGCAGTCGAATCGGGGATGCCTCTCCTGTTTCTATGCTGTGTTCAATCATCGTGGTTCTTCCTGGCACGTCCTTTATCACATCTTGGAACTCCTGCTTGAGTTGATCGAGTTCCTTTCTCTGTTGTGATGTTAATTCTGTCTCATGCTGTTTCTTTTCCTCCTCATCCTCAGATGTGAATTCAGACATTTCTTGATCCTCGGTTTCTTTCTTGTCCTCCACGCTGACTTTGAATACATCATCTTCGAACTCAAATGGTGTCTCGAAGTTTGATTCTAATTCGTCTTCCTCACTGACCTCGGGGTCAGTGAGCATAACCCTCTCGTTCTCTTGTTGGGTTTTGGATTGCTCATCCTCCATGACCTTCTCATGCTCCTGGGCTCTGGTCGTTACCATAGCTTGGTTCGGTTCCCCTTTCCCAGCACTATCTGATTCCTGCATTAGAAGCTCTTTTAGATCCGGAACATCTTGCCCCACCAGCATATCCACTGGTAAATGGGGTGACACACCCACAGTCAGCTGATATTCCTTCTCCCCCAAGTTCAAGGTCACCTCAGCTGCGGGGAACCATGTCTTGGTCGCACTGGCGGTGGTGTATGGAATGCTCCACCCCAGTCTCCTGTCCTTTGGCACGCAACGGGCATGTACCAACGACTTGGTACATCCCGTGTCTAGCCACGCCTGAATCTTGCGTCCATTCAGCTGGGCCTCTCTGGTCCACTGATTATCCGACGTTCTTTGGTTCAGCTCACAACTAATTTGGGCATGCTCGAATTTTACTCGGCAGTCCCGCTTCATGTGTCCCAATTGATTGCACCGAAAACATCTTACATCAGAGGGGTCTTTGGCTGGCGAGTACATGCTTGCCCCACCTCCTTGGTTCCATCTCTGTTTGTAATTGTTTTCCTCCCTCCTTCTCGTTGAAGGTTGTTCCGGGAATACCCCCACCTGACATGTTGGCTGCCCTCCTGTAGGTCGATACGCCCCCACCTGACGAGTCGGCTGCCCTCCTGTAGGTCGATCCGCCCCCACCTGATGAGTCGGCTGCCCTCCTGTAGGTCGATCCGCCCCCACCTGACGAGTTGGCTGCCCTCCTGTATCTCTGCTTGTGTATGATCGGTTTGCTAGGTGTCTCACAATCGACTCACATAACTCCTCATGAGTATCATGATCCAGGTTTCTCATCTGGGATTCGAGCCACCTAGGGAGTTTACCCAGAGTCAACTCAATTAGCACAGCATTCCGTGTATTCCTGGGGTTGGACTGTAGCCATTGATCGAACCACTGACGGTATGACCTCAACCAAGTATCTGGGTTGTTGAGATCCAACGACTGATCGAACACCTTCCTCCGGTAGGTCTCGGTGGAGATTTGATACTGGGCCAGCAACGTCTCTTTTACTTCGACGTAATCTTCTTGCTGGTCTGCTGTCAATCGTGAAACCGCCATCATTCCCGCTCCTGTGAGGGCTCCTCTGAGATACAGAGCCCACTTTTCTCGTGGCCACTCCCCTGCTCTTGCCGTTACCTCAAAGGTATCCAGGAAAGCCCCCATGTCATCAGAGCCCTCCTGGAACTTTTGTAGAACGAGTTTAGGCTTTGGAACCATTGGTATCGCTCTCTCTGCTCTCCCTGTTTCTCTCAACAGTTCACATAAACGTGTGTGCTGTTCGTCCGCTCTCCTCTCTTCCCTCTCTGCCCTCTGCTGGTCCATCAGTATCATTTGGGTCAACACGTCTGAAATTACGGCTGAGGGGTCCACGTTTCTCTCTTGGTGGCGGGGACCAGTCAGACGTGGAAGCTCAGGGGTCTCATTTGAATGGGTAGTACGGGTACGACGTTCTCTCGACTCATCTGTCATCTTAGATGTCGGTCTCGAACCGTGTCTCCCAAACGATCGAACGACAAAACGAGAAATTAATAGAACTAACAACCTAGCTCGAGTAGAGGGTCTCGAACCGTGTCTCCCCAAACGATCGAACGACAAAACGAGAAATTAATAGAACTAACAACCTAGCTCGAGTAGAGGGTCTGGTTTTCAAACTCCCAAGGTAGTGATCACCTGAGTTGTCCCTGTCTAGCTGTTACACAACTCTCTTAGAAGGAAAAAAATATATAGATACAACAGAACTAATTCACAATTCCTAGGATTCCCTTTCACTAAGAGAATCCCACCGCTGCCACCAGTTGTCAGTGAATCTCTCCTAAGCTCCACCTAGGTCCTACTTTGTCTATCCAGACACCAGGTAACCTAAGTCTCAGAATCACACTATTGATGCCCACAATCCAATTGTAGACCACCTGCTAAATCCTAGCAGCCTCCCTTCCCCGAGTATAGATATGCTCATACACAAAGTGGTTCTTACAACAAAGAATATATATTGCACTTTCGAATACTCAGGCTACATGCACACAGTATAGCTTATAAATAAGTCTATCTGGCTTTTTCTCTCTGTTCTAGTTTGTTCAGCTCTCTTTTATAATTCTGAGCTGTTTGTCAGGACACTCCCTTTCCAGGTGACCAATCAGAATGCTTGCAGTTGTCTGTGCTGTGTCTATAGAAGACTTTCGAAGGTCTTCCAGGACTACGGATGAGAACGAGTGGCTTTGTCTATTCTGTGTGGTTTGTGGTTGTGTATCCTGATGTACTTTCTGCTTGTGTGGTTGAACAGGCAGTTGTGGTTGGTATTCATTAGTCAGAAAGGTTTCTGACATTTCCCCCTCCTTTAGAAGAGAACCATGTTCTCGGGAGAGTCCGTCTGCATTCCCATTCTGACTTCCTGGGCGGTAAACCATTGTATAACTATATGGTTGCAGAGTTAAAATCCATCTAGCAATTCGTCCGTGGCTGTCCTTTAATCTCGATAGGTGGGTTAGTGGGTTGTGGTCTGTCATGATCTGGAAAGGGACTCCCTCCAGATACACACGAAAATGTTTGACTCCTTCCACAATTGCCAGGCCCTCCTTCTCCATGGCTGAGTATTTAGTCTCCCTAGGCAGTAGCTTCCGGGAACCAAATGCTATCGGATGTTCTTCCCCTTCATCATCGTTTTGACTTAGAACATAGCCAATTCCAGTGTTTGACGCGTCCGTCTGAAGTGTAAAACTTCTCCCCCATATCGGTGTGTTCAGAACCGGATATGTGGTCAACAGTCTTTTTAATCTGTGAAAAGCTGTTTCCTCCTTGCTCGTCCAAATAACTCGATTTGGAGAGTCCTTTCGAGTGAGGTCAGAGAGAGGTGTAGCTACTGTCGAGAAAGAGGGTATGAACCTCCGATAGTAGCCACAGAGCCCTAAAAATGCCCTAACGTCCTTCTTCGTCTTTGGGGTTAAGAAGTCCCGTACTGCTCTGACCTTTGCCTCCATGGGTCGAATCTTTCCTCCACCTACCACATGTCCTAGGTAGGTGCACATATTGCAAGCGAAATTACATTTCGTCTCCTTGATATTAAGGCCTGCTTCCCTTAATCTGGCGAATACTTCCTTGAGATGTGTCATGTGTTCTGCCCACGTTTGGCTGTGGATGATGATGTCATCCAAATATGCAGTGGCATATTCGTAAGTGTCGCTGAAGATTTGGTCCATCAACCTTTGGAAGGTTGATGGGGCTGCAACGAGTCCAAATGGCATTGTCAGAAACTCGTACTTCCCCCAGGGGGTTACGAAAGCTGTTTTCTCCTGGCTCGTTTGCTCCATCGGCACCTGGTGATATCCCTTGGTAAGGTCCAAGGCAGTGATCCATCGAGAATTTCCAATCCCATCTATCAATTCCTCTATTCGTTCCTCTATTCGTGGGATGGGGTAGGGATCTGCTTGAGTGACTAAGTTCAATTTCCTATAGTCCACGCACAGTCTTTTTGTGCCATCTTTTTTAGGCACCAGCACCACTGGGGCGGCCCAGGGGCTCTTTGAAGGTCTGATAATCTTCTGTTCTAGGAGTGTTTTGATCTCTTGTCTTAGGCATTCATGAGACGAGTGGGCAAGACGATATGCCGGCAGTCGAATCGGGGATGCCTCTCCTGTTTCTATGCTGTGTTCAATCATCGTGGTTCTTCCTGGCACGTCCTTTATCACATCTTGGAACTCCTGCTTGAGTTGATCGAGTTCCTTTCTCTGTTGTGATGTTAATTCTGTCTCATGCTGTTTCTTTTCCTCCTCATCCTCAGATGTGAATTCAGACATTTCTTGATCCTCGGTTTCTTTCTTGTCCTCCACGCTGACTTTGAATACATCATCTTCGAACTCAAATGGTGTCTCGAAGTTTGATTCTAATTCGTCTTCCTCACTGACCTCGGGGTCAGTGAGCATAACCCTCTCGTTCTCTTGTTGGGTTTTGGATTGCTCATCCTCCATGACCTTCTCATGCTCCTGGGCTCTGGTCGTTACCATAGCTTGGTTCGGTTCCCCTTTCCCAGCACTATCTGATTCCTGCATTAGAAGCTCTTTTAGATCCGGAACATCTTGCCCCACCAGCATATCCACTGGTAAATGGGGTGACACACCCACAGTCAGCTGATATTCCTTCTCCCCCAAGTTCAAGGTCACCTCAGCTGCGGGGAACCATGTCTTGGTCGCACTGGCGGTGGTGTATGGAATGCTCCACCCCAGTCTCCTGTCCTTTGGCACGCAACGGGCATGTACCAACGACTTGGTACATCCCGTGTCTAGCCACGCCTGAATCTTGCGTCCATTCAGCTGGGCCTCTCTGGTCCACTGATTATCCGACGTTCTTTGGTTCAGCTCACAACTAATTTGGGCATGCTCGAATTTTACTCGGCAGTCCCGCTTCATGTGTCCCAATTGATTGCACCGAAAACATCTTACATCAGAGGGGTCTTTGGCTGGCGAGTACATGCTTGCCCCACCTCCTTGGTTCCATCTCTGTTTGTAATTGTTTTCCTCCCTCCTTCTCGTTGAAGGTTGTTCCGGGAATACCCCCACCTGACATGTTGGCTGCCCTCCTGTAGGTCGATACGCCCCCACCTGACGAGTCGGCTGCCCTCCTGTAGGTCGATCCGCCCCCACCTGATGAGTCGGCTGCCCTCCTGTAGGTCGATCCGCCCCCACCTGACGAGTTGGCTGCCCTCCTGTATCTCTGCTTGTGTATGATCGGTTTGCTAGGTGTCTCACAATCGACTCACATAACTCCTCATGAGTATCATGATCCAGGTTTCTCATCTGGGATTCGAGCCACCTAGGGAGTTTACCCAGAGTCAACTCAATTAGCACAGCATTCCGTGTATTCCTGGGGTTGGACTGTAGCCATTGATCGAACCACTGACGGTATGACCTCAACCAAGTATCTGGGTTGTTGAGATCCAACGACTGATCGAACACCTTCCTCCGGTAGGTCTCGGTGGAGATTTGATACTGGGCCAGCAACGTCTCTTTTACTTCGACGTAATCTTCTTGCTGGTCTGCTGTCAATCGTGAAACCGCCATCATTCCCGCTCCTGTGAGGGCTCCTCTGAGATACAGAGCCCACTTTTCTCGTGGCCACTCCCCTGCTCTTGCCGTTACCTCAAAGGTATCCAGGAAAGCCCCCATGTCATCAGAGCCCTCCTGGAACTTTTGTAGAACGAGTTTAGGCTTTGGAACCATTGGTATCGCTCTCTCTGCTCTCCCTGTTTCTCTCAACAGTTCACATAAACGTGTGTGCTGTTCGTCCGCTCTCCTCTCTTCCCTCTCTGCCCTCTGCTGGTCCATCAGTATCATTTGGGTCAACACGTCTGAAATTACGGCTGAGGGGTCCACGTTTCTCTCTTGGTGGCGGGGACCAGTCAGACGTGGAAGCTCAGGGGTCTCATTTGAATGGGTAGTACGGGTACGACGTTCTCTCGACTCATCTGTCATCTTAGATGTCGGTCTCGAACCGTGTCTCCCAAACGATCGAACGACAAAACGAGAAATTAATAGAACTAACAACCTAGCTCGAGTAGAGGGTCTCGAACCGTGTCTCCCCAAACGATCGAACGACAAAACGAGAAATTAATAGAACTAACAACCTAGCTCGAGTAGAGGGTCTGGTTTTCAAACTCCCAAGGTAGTGATCACCTGAGTTGTCCCTGTCTAGCTGTTACACAACTCTCTTAGAAGGAAAAAAATATATAGATACAACAGAACTAATTCACAATTCCTAGGATTCCCTTTCACTAAGAGAATCCCACCGCTGCCACCAGTTGTCAGTGAATCTCTCCTAAGCTCCACCTAGGTCCTACTTTGTCTATCCAGACACCAGGTAACCTAAGTCTCAGAATCACACTATTGATGCCCACAATCCAATTGTAGACCACCTGCTAAATCCTAGCAGCCTCCCTTCCCCGAGTATAGATATGCTCATACACAAAGTGGTTCTTACAACAAAGAATATATATTGCACTTTCGAATACTCAGGCTACATGCACACAGTATAGCTTATAAATAAGTCTATCTGGCTTTTTCTCTCTGTTCTAGTTTGTTCAGCTCTCTTTTATAATTCTGAGCTGTTTGTCAGGACACTCCCTTTCCAGGTGACCAATCAGAATGCTTGCAGTTGTCTGTGCTGTGTCTATAGAAGACTTTCGAAGGTCTTCCAGGACTACGGATGAGAACGAGTGGCTTTGTCTATTCTGTGTGGTTTGTGGTTGTGTATCCTGATGTACTTTCTGCTTGTGTGGTTGAACAGGCAGTTGTGGTTGGTATTCATTAGTCAGAAAGGTTTCTGACAGTCCCTCCTGCCCAAAAGTCAATGCTTCTTCCATCACTGGCAACTACACAAATTTGTAGAAGTGATGCCATGTACTCAACTCACCAGGTTCTGCTCTGCAACATTTCAACCATTCTCCATCCCTACTAGTATACACCTGACAAACCCATGCCTATAGGAAATTGATGATGTCTGTGCATTGGCACTGCTTGCAGTGGCTGCTCAATATTAGGCACCCAATTACTTGCTGACTGCTGCTACAAGTGCCCTGCCTAACAACCAGCTTTTAACTATATTTTCGAACGTTTTAATATTTGCAGTTTACACAGAATTATATTTACACACGCTATTGGTAGAGTGTGTGGTTTTGAAATTACAGTCTAAATCGTAACTGAATGGCAACAATGTACTAAACATTCCCTCTCTCCACTACCGAAGGTCCTCCATTTAACCCTGATGTTCATGGAATCTGTAGCATAAATTACTAGCTAACTCAGGATCAGGAAGGTTTTGGTCCTCTCTATAGGCTTGAAAAACTTGTGAGAGACATAGAGATGCAAGCAAACTACAGACCACTCGTCAGTCAATACCCAAATATTTACTTGATCCACCCGCTTGTAATAGTCATACGTCAGAAGGGAGAAATTTTCTGTTAGGAGAGATATCCCACCTCACTTTCCCCCTCCACTCCCTGTATGAGACACTGAAAATCTGAATATTCCACATATGTATGCTTCTTCTGTTAGTAATCTGTAAATATCTCTATATGGTGTAATATTATTATTGGTGAGCGGAGCAAACCCTCAATGGGAAGTTGAATGGAAAACTTGGTATTGCATGGCTGACGGGAAAGGATGATGTTCATCAACATGATCTAGGTTTTTATCTTTTTCTTTGCTCGGCACTGAATGCCTAGCTGGTAGGTCTACGTAGTCAACAGGAAAATGGTGTCTGTATAGTGGTCACACACACACAACACACACACACACACACACACACAATATGAGTTACCAATGAGAAAGTCCCCATCAGAATTGTAGAAGGCTTTGTTTGTCATAGACTTGTTGCAGGCATAGATATGAATTGCTACGCCATTCCTGATCTTAGGGTCGCCTGCTCCACACACTGTAGCAAGACCCTAACAGAGAGTGCAAAGATAAAATAGTGTGCTTCATTCAGAAACAAAAACTTGTGAAATAAAGGAAACAAGACAAACAATGTGAACATTCCGAGGACTATTCCGAGGACTCTTGTCTGAGCATGCCAAAATTGCTTTTCTTGCTTGTCTACATTTGGCAGTGCATCACTTCCCATATTGGTCTTTTCCTTTCCTTGCGCACAACTTGCGTGCAAAATGTCTGTTCAAACTTAGCAGAAAGGTGTGCTTTTACACTGTGGGACACATTCGTAGGCTGTGAAGCATTGGATTTCAAGCTCATTGGGAAACCACTGTTGTCCCCCAAAGGGCAGTTGTAATCATCGACCATTTTGGCTTGGGATGCACTTGCGTTAGCACACAAATAGTGCAGTGCAGTTTGAAGTCTTCTGGTGGTGAAATTATATGATGAGGCTTCCTGGCTTCAAAACTTTGGCCGTGCATAAAGGACACACATAATTTTTCTTTTATTCATACTGGACAAGAGCATTGTATTGCATAGCACACAAACTATACTGGATTAACTTGTCACACAAGAAAGGAAACACGAATACACTCATTTTGACACAAACATTTAAAATCATCCTTTACCAATTTGTCATCCTTTACCAATTTATATTAAAAAAAGCATGCACACCAAATTTATACCAGTTGGTGTCAGAATCTTTCAATTTGTAATCGGGCAAATACAAGAGAATAGGCTTCAAAACCAAAATACTGATTTTAAGATAAGTCTTAAAGGCATTCTTTATTTTAAACGTAACAGACTTTGTGGAAAATCTGTCGTCTGAAGTTCTAGAATATTGTAAGTTGTGCTCCACATAAAATATGCTCAGCATTTACACCTCAGGTGGGAGGGGCACTCAAAACCTCATACACTCCTCCACTCCCAGATTCCACTTGCACCAGACATTCCTCCACACACTCCTCCACTCCCATCTTCCACTCACACCAGACATTCCTCCACCCACTCCTCCACTCCCAGATTCTTCCACTTGCCTCCTTCACTCAGACATTCCTCCACTCACAACAAATTCAATAGAACGAACTTTGACACGAGTATCAGCTCCAGTGAATTGGTGAGTGCAAAGAAAAGCTATGTTGACTTGGTCTGGGCACAACTCACAGCAAAGAACCCCACCAGGACTGCCTCCTTCACCAGGAGAAATGACACACTTATCACAATCACACTATCTCCTCCTCTTCTGGTGTTGTGGCAGAGTCAGTGAGCACCACATGTGTGCATGTGTTTTCAGCCACACAACAGCCACACCCAAAGCCACACCCACAATAATACAAGTAAAAGCACACGGGATATGCATAAGAGTCTGAGGATGGCTACATCTGCAGAGAAGGGAAGACAAAGGAAGACACCAGCATGTATGCCAGACATACCTCAATGAAGTCTGTTTCTTCTTCTGGAATGCTGAATGGCTTCCAGCGCATCTGGGGAGAGAGGGAAGAGAGGGAACGGAGGAGTCGGGGGAGAGAAGGAGGAGGAAGGAGCATTGTGGGAGGAGGGAAGAGAGGGAACGGAGGAGTCGGGGAAAAGAAGGAGGAGGAAGGAGCATTGGGGAGGGGAGGGGATGAGATTCTACTGCACATTAGTTTCCATAGTTACCATACACTGAAGAAATTACCACATTGCGTGCACATGTGCTCTGGGTACTATTGGCCAGGTGATGATCACACCTGCCACACCTGCTGAGCTTCCATCTCTAAATGAGTGGGGCAGAGTACATGTGTGCAAAATGGAGGTGGAATACGAACAGAGAGGGAGGGGGCGGGGGGGGGGGGTGAGATTCCACCGTACATTAGTTTCCACAGTTCCCATAAACTGAAGAACCACACAAATCATCACATTGCATGAACAGGTGCTCTGCCGCACCACTTTTAATGCTGGCTGTTCCACCCCACACCAAAAGCCACACCCACAAGACCACTTATGTCCAGCAGATACATAGACGCATGAATTATGCCTTTGATGATAAAACATGAAATTTGGTACACAGTTATGTAATGATGATTTTTGGGATATATGGCCATCGCAGAATTTGTCCTGCGACTATAATGTTGGAATCTTCCACAGATAACCACCATTGGTAGCTACAGTGGATAGGTTACTGGAGTGTGTGCACAATTTTAGTTAAATAACCACACAAACTAATAAGTTAACAATACTCAAGTGATGAAGAACAACGCCCGAGGTGCTGCTAATCCCTTCTGAAAAAAATCACCATAAGTTCCAAATTAAAACAGCACTCCTTAATTCAAAAGCAATGGTATATGTTTGGCAAGAGCTGCCTATGATAACTGCCTCTGTTGGGGAGAGTGCTGCCTCTTTTGGAGAAGAGCTGTCTCTCTTGGGGAACAGCTGCCCCTGTTGGGGGAGAACTGCCTCTGTTGGGGGAAGAGCTGCCTCTGTTTGGGGGAGAACTGCCTCTGTTTTGGGGAGAGCTGCCTCTTTTGGGGAAGAGCTGCTTCTGGGAAGAGCTGCCTCTGTTCAAAAAGAGCTCACCAACTCTGATTGATGCACTGGGTGCAGTCCAGTCATAGAGCATGACTACATAATACTGCTGAGTCTAGCAAGTCCTCTATGGACTCAGGCATACTGCTGCAGTGAGTCCAGCCAGTCTTCTATGGACTCGGGCATATTGCAGTGAGTCCAGCCAGTCTTCTATGGACTCGGGCATATTGCAGTGAGTCCAGCCAGTCTTCTATGGACTCGGGCACATTGCTGCAGTGAGTCCAGCCAGTCTTCTATGGAATCGGACATATTGCTGCTGTGAGTCCAGCCAGTCTTCTATGGACTCGGGCATATTGCAGTGAGTCCAGCCAGTCTTCTATGGACTCTGGCATATTGCTGCAGTGAGTCCAGCCAGTCTTCTATGGAATCGGACATATTGCTGCTGTGAGTCCAGCCAGTCTTCTATGGAATCGGACATATTGCTGCTGTGAGTCCAGCCAGTCTTCTCTTGGGCACATTGCTGCAGTGAGTCCAGCCAGTCTTCTTGGACTCTGGCACATTGCTGCAGTGAGTCCAGCTTGTCTTCTATGGACTCGGGCATGTTGCTGCAGTGAGTCCAGCCAGTCCTCTATGGACTTGGGCACATTGCTGCAGTGAGTCCAGCCAGTCCTCTATGGACTTGGGCACATTGCTGCAGTGAGTCCAGCCAGTCTTCTATGGACTCGGGCATATTGCTGCAGTGAGTCCAGCCAGTCTTCTATGGACTCGGGCACATTGCTGCAGTGAGTCCAGCCAGTCTTCTATGGACTCGGGCACATTGCTGCAGTGAGTCCAGCCAGTCTCTTCTATGGACTCGGGCATATTGCTGCAATGAGTCCAGCCAGTCTTCTTGGAATCTGGCACATTGCTGCAGTGAGTCCAGCCAGTCTTCTATGGACTCAGGCACATTGTTGCAGTGAGTCCAGCCAGTCTTCTATGGACTCTGGCATACTGCTGCAGTGAGTCCAGCCAGTCTTCTATGGACTCGGGCATATTGCAGTGAGTCCAGCCAGTCTTCTATGGACTCGGGCACATTGCTACAGTGAGTCCAGCCAGTCTTCTATGGAATCGGACATATTGCTGCTGTGAGTCCAGCCAGTCTTCTCTTGGGCACATTGCTGCAGTGAGTCCAGCCAGTCTTCTTGGACTCTGGCACATTGCTGCAGTGAGTCCAGCTTGTTCTATGGACTCGGGCATGTTGCTGCAGTGAGTCCAGCCAGTCCTCTATGGACTCGGGCATATTGCTGCAATGAGTCCAGCCAGTCTTCTATGGACTCGGGCACATTGCTGCAGTGAGTCCAGCCAGTCTTCTTGGACTCTGGCACATTGCTGCAGTGAGTCCAGCCAGTCTTCTATGGACTCGGGCATATTGCTGCAATGAGTCCAGCCAGTCTTCTTGGACTCTGGCACATTGCTGCAGTGAGTCCAGCCAGTCTTCTTGGACTCTGGCACATTGCTGCAGTGAGTCCAGCCAGTCTTCTATGGACTCGGGCACATTGCTGCAGTGAGTCCAGCCAGTCTCTTCTATGGACTCGGGCATATTGCTGCAATGAGTCCAGCCAGTCTTCTTGGACTCTGGCACATTGCTGCAGTGAGTCCAGCCAGTCTTCTATGGACTCTGGCACATTGCTGCAGTGAGTCCAGCCAGTCTTCTATGGACTCGGGCATATTGCTGCAGTGAGTCCAGCCAGTCTTCTATGGACTCGGGCATGTTGCTGCAGTGAGTCCAGCCAGTCCTCTATGGACTCTGGCACATTGCTGCAGTGAGTCCAGCCAGTCTTCTATGGACTCTGGCACATTGCTGCAGTGAGTCCAGCCAGTCTTCTATGGACTCGGGCATATTGCTGCAGTGAGTCCAGCCAGTCTTCTATGGACTCGGGCATGTTGCTGCAGTGAGTCCAGCCAGTCCTCTATGGACTCGGGCACATTGCTGCAGTGAGTCCAGCCAGTCTTCTTGGACTCTGGCACATTGCTGCAGTGAGTCCAGCCAGTCTTCTATGGACTCGGGCATGTTGCTGCAGTGAGTCCAGCCAGTCCTCTATGGACTCGGGCATATTGCTGCAGTGAGTCCAGCCAGTCTTCTATGGACTCTGGCATATTGCTGTGCAGTGAGTCCAGCCAGTCTTCCATGGACTCAGGGTTAGCAGTTAAGGCACAACAGTATGATATGATTCTGTCAAAAGCATCCTACGTGCTCCATGCAGCCTTCTTGCTTCTGCCTCCAAAGGTGATGCCACGTTACATCACATCTAGTGAACAAATGCAACACTGGCAAGGCAGTAGTCAGGACCCCATTCTCTGGCCATGGGCTGCTAAGAACTAGAACCTGCAGCACCAAAGGCACCCACCAGCTGATGAGATGTTGTGCTGATGTCACTACCAGCACTATGTGTGCCCCGGTATATAGAGATAGTTAGTTGTATCTACCATCTTCCAGGTGGAGTAGGATTTGTGTGTCAGCTTCTTTGTGAATCATTAGCAAGACCCGGCACCTCTCGGAGTTGAATACACACATACCACAAACTGTGTACTGATGACATGTTTGTCAGTGTCAATATCACAACCAGAGAATGTCTTGCAGAACCAGGTCATAAATGGCTGCCTGTGCTCTTGTAAAGGAATTAGATATCCCAAGAAGCTCATTAGTTAGACCACACTCTGGTTATTAGCTTCCCCATCTGCAATAACACAGGTGTGGATGTTCTTCATGCTGAAGGACTCATCCAGAGCTCCACTGCACATATCTGCAATACACAGGGAAGAGGGAACAGCCATTCTTCTGGGTAACTGTTGTTGCTGCTATTGCTGAAGCTTTTAGGCAAGTTCACAATATGATGCTGCCAAAACTGTCCTATCATTGTAGCATCATTTTGTGAACCAGCAACATTACGATCAATACAATATGATGATATAACATGACGATACGATGGAATAGGATCTACTTCCATTCCAGTGCCGAGCGTTTGAGTGTTTGAAAGTTAAAAAAACTATAGAATTTAGCTTGTGATGAACTGCAGCTTCAGCAGTTTAGCACATTATGGCATTTGTGGGTGAACAAGTTCATTAGAACCCTGTACACTGCTCCCTGCTTAGCACGTAACGTATTCCCTCTATTAGGAACTGCTCCTCCAATTGTAACCACTTAAGCTCAGTCTCAAATCATCACTACTTCCAATTGTAACCATGTAATAGTCGCCACTTCCAGGGCCAGAAAAAATATTCAGGGCACCAGCAGGGATTGCACCCTGATTTCTGCTTTCCGGGCACCATCACTCAACCGCTGAGCCACCAGCACCCAAACGATTAGAAGTGTTCGAAAACAGGTACTTGAACTCCTTCACAACTGCAACCTCCTTTCTAATTGTCAGCACTGCCCTTCCAATAGTAATTGCAGGTAGATAGTAACCACAGTTCCTATTAGAGAATATACGGTATATGTGCTACACAGGGGAAAGGACAATACTTAGAAACAGGTGGTAGGTGACTTGCTACACAGCTAGCTGGTAATTTTCTAGCAGATGTGGCCAGCTAGTGAACTATAGCACTCTATGCATTACAAACTTGTATCACTGTAGCTAGCTAGCTATTAGAGATGTAGCCTGTTTAGCAGAGATAGCTTGCTAGCTGGTGTAGCTGGTTAGTAAGGTAGTAGCACTATTTCACAGCTATAGCAGAATGATATCTTGTCCACGCCCGCTATAATGTGTACTCCAGCTGGATCTGTTCTCCATCGATGATTGAGTCGAGGTGGAAGTTCAAAATTGCTTCATCATCATTTTGTGAACTGTACACAATGTGACGATATGATGGTGAGTATCATATTTTGAACCTGTTGAACTGGAGCCTATATAGGTCATACTTTTTGGCTTTATGATGCCAGAACGTTCCCCCTCAGTGCAATCATCTTCACCTAGTCATGGCAGCTTTTGTTCTTGACAAGAAATCAACCTGGTTCAAACCTGCAAGATAACATGTAAAACATGGGGTGTTTGAAATGCACTGATGGGGTGTTTGAAACACACTGATGGGATGTTTGAAACACACTGACAGATGTGTTTAAAACACATTGGAGGATATGCTGTCTCTACTGGCAGATTTACATACTTATTATGCAGTGTAATTCTGTCAACGTGGCTCAGTAATCTACTCCGTCTATGTGCATCACATCTTAAACTAGCCAGATATCGAAGCACACCAATGGATCTTCCTGACAAGTCCAGGACACGTTTACACCCAGACATTGTGTATCTTGTATCTCGGGTTATAGAAGATTAACTAAACTTTTCTCCTTGTCATCCAGATGGTACGTATATAATATAGCTATACTCCTGATGATATTGTTCAACTAGCACCACTGCAAATACTATCAGGGAAGAGCACTGCTGCAGTAGTCTGTTGAGAGAGATTGATACAGTTATGTATTCAAGACAAGAATTTCACCTCGAAAAAAATGTGTTTGCTTTTGGTTTTTTTTTTTGTCTACCGATGCTTCTGTCTTCATTAAGATGAAGGAAAAGACTAACTCATTTATGCTCACTGGAAATGTGTTATGAAGTGCACATGATTCATGACTGCTAGAGTGCATTAAGCAAGTGACATACCAGATAGATATATTGATGGGCGTGGTTTTCACATGCAAAGTCCTGAGAGTCGAGACCCAGCAGTCAGGTACCAGGCCTACATCTCAATTGAAGCGTTGATCCTTAGGTATAGGATGGAGGTGCAGCGCCTCCTTCACAAGCAATTTCCTCCATTTACTGCCATTATCAATCACCATGGTCTTCTCTCCACAATCCCACAAACTCAAAAAAAAGCTGATTGAAGGTTAAATTTTGGCAATGAAGTCAGCTGAAAATGACTATAATCACTTGTTTTTAAATCAAATCTTTTTGTTCTTGCATTCTTTGCAGATGCCAAACTTGTCATTACAACTGGACGCCTTGCAACACAATATGCTGGCAATAGCATGTGAAAAATATGGCTGAGAGACTTTGTTAAGACTACATGGAAGTATCTTCCTTGAAGATGGGAGCCACCATAAATTTGATGTTATAAGGTAGTGCTTGCTGGATAACGGAACTGTCATACTAAGGGAGGGACCATGCAGAACTTCAAATATATTTTAGATCTTATACTTTTTGTGTTCCATATGTTCTCCACATTATTCTCTAGTGTATGCAGTCGGTTCTCTTTCCTCTGAATTCCAACTAGGTAGCCTGCTCTCTTGTGTACTCTCTGTCAGAGAGAACAGCATTCATGAATGGCAGTACACACAAGGAACTTTGCTTTTACCTTGCCAAGCTTGATACATTTGCCACACTCTCAAGCCTCATGGCAAATGCTGTGTCCACCTCCATAGCTATGGTGTGGCATTGAGAAGATATGTCATAATGATACTCCAGCATGGTATATAGCCATGACAGCTATCAACTAAGTATCCTACTGACATTTCTACCCAGCGAGTTTCTTTCCTCTATCTTTCTAGCCAGATCTTTCTTCACTAAGTTGACCATTTCCTTCTTTATGTAAGTCTGTTTAATTTAAGATGGGTGAACCGTTCATATTTTTTGTGGGTGAACATATGGCGAATAAAAAATTACATAGATAAGACAATGTTAAAATATAAATATTGGACGACTAGTAGTGCACACAATCTATAAGGCACATTACCTATTAAAATAATGAACACTAAATACAATAGGATTTTTTAAAGCACATAATATTGAGGTAAAAGATCTGCACACACACATAACACAAGAACCGTCCATACTTATTCAAAGGCTTCAGATGATAGAAACTCTCTGTGCTGGCTGTTTAGAACTCACACACACAATGTTTATTGCCCCATTGGCGGGTTCTTGTTTCACATCTAGTCAATCCAAGAGATATAAATTTTTTGTCTTGTTTCTGTATTTTTTTAAATAGAACAAAAATTGGTTTGTTCTGGAGTTGCAGCAAGTCACTTTTTTGGCTTACACATTTTCGCTACAAAGAAGTGATGACCTCAGAAGCTTTCTCCTATTACAATAGTTAACAGCACAGACCTTCAACAAAACCAGGTAACTAACTACTTATGATGCATGTACGTATAATTATATATAATGAACATGCCATAAACATAATGTGGCTTGCTAACTTAGCTTAGTAAACTTGTTATTGCACACACACACACAACTGTGTTTATTGTGTGGGCATTGTTTTACCAATTTTGGGATGTTTCGCTGAATCGAGAAACAGATTAGTCACTGCACTGCATTGGGCAATTTGGAATTATCTGGTAGTAAAATTATAAAGAACGAACACATAATATGCAAATTATGTGTGGGGGAAGGTAGATAGGATATGGATATATAGAAAGATAGATTCATATATAATATAATTATACTCAAATCCCTGAGACTGAATTTCATGTGTTTAAATGGATCAAGTTTACTACTTTCACAAAAGGTTCAAGGCACTCTGGAAGTGTTTTTGGGGGGTTTAAAATGGGACGATGTTTTAGATACTAAGAAGTTGTCAAAATGAGTTTTAGCCGAGATATACAAACCTTTTGTCCACAACTTTTTAGAAAAATGACCAACCCAATAGTGGCAATGCAAACCAATGAGGGCTTGCTGGGCAGTGCAGGAATCTTAAAATGTATATATCAAATTAACGATGACTTATCCTCATCTTAATAATTGATTACCTTTATATATATGTGCTGGGAAAAATTGATCTCACTGATATTGGTATATAATCAGTTTATTGATGCCAATGAACATAAGGCATAAAAATGTTGGTCATTACATATATAATATTATAAGTAAACTTTGGTATTAATAATAATGACTGCATTTACTAAACTGTATTTTTTTAACCTGCATACACCTGGTGGATAGCTTTAATGACATGAAATAGCCATAACACTTAACTTTTAATCTGATTGGGAGCGAGTAAAAATAATTTAAATTGACTGTCCATTGCAACTGCCATCATGAACACTCTCTTTCTGCCTTTACTGCTGTTTTTGGAAAGGCTTCTTTTCGTAGGAAAGCTGCACAGTACCTATGCTTACATGGGATTGCTCTAAATTCTATCCTTCTTGAGAAAGGATTCCCTCCTGGGGATGGATTCCGAGCTGTAAGTTTTGTTCTAGCTATAGAGCAATGTAGCGATCATTTGCTTACCTCAATGCAGAGTAAATTAACATTGCTTGCATGTGGGGAATATTGAGCATATACAAGCAATGATAGTAGCTTTAATGACTATCAATAACATATACCGGTACATGCAATATTAGTAGCCTACACATTGTATTGTCATATCATCCTGTCATTTTTGGAAGAGTGATGGCAGGTTTTCCATTGTGTGCATACCTGTGAGGATTGACAACTTCACAAAGTATGGCCGTGAACAAAAGAGGTAAATGTCTGAAGTAGTTAATTTGACACCAGTGGCTTCCTCTAGTCTCCCCCCCCTTGAGAGTAAATTAAGCTAAGCACCTAAGTGGCTTCAGACAACAGAGCACTTCTGGTAAGTGGATAACGGAGTCGACAAGGAGAGGTACTGTAGTTATTTCCAGCTTTTCCACCTGCACTTTTTTGTTAATTTCTCAACTTGAGGCCAAACTGTAATGTTTCTCTGCACTTGGTAGTCAGAGTTCAACAGAATAGTTCTGACTAATACAAGACTGATCATCAATACTACTGTGAACAGATAGATAGATAGATAGATGCAATAAAAAAGAACAATAGACAATGAACAATAAGGCTTAGTTATGCTACTGAGCATGCTCGAGATACAGGATCAGTTCACCACACTCCTCCCTCACTAATAGTTAGCCGTGTTGAAAATCTCAAACACCTTGAAATTGCATCGAAGGCATGGTGAACATGTTGCTCTTGAAGCTATTGGAACAGATGTTGCTGCTAAGGTCGATGTCTGTGTTGTAGCAGGTGTGTTCACTAGGAGTTCTGAGTACACTCTCAATGAACTCTCAATTAACCCTTAGAACCCTATGCTCCCTAATATGTGTGTGCCTGCCACCCTGTGGTCCTGGGGGGAAAAAATCACTAAAAAGTTTAAAGTTGATTATAATGCCAAAAAAAAAAAAAAAAAAAAAAAAAGGGGGGAAAAAGGGAAAAAAGCCGAAAAACCGGCCCGCTCGGGTATATACCACTCTAGGTATCGGCCGAAAAACCGGCCGCTCGGGGTCTAAGAGTTAACATTACAATAACCTTCTCAGATGCATCCCCAGCCAGTCGTAATGGAAGTTTCGAATCATTGTGAGCAAGCACCTTAGCATTCCCTTAGCCTGTATAAATCACTTTGACAATCATCAGACCACTTCCACTTACTTCCTGAATAGAGTAGGGCTTTGAGCGGTTGTAGCAGCGAAGTCAAGTTTGGCATGAACTTCCTGTAATAATAAAGTACCCTCCAAAAAGAATGAAGCTGTTGAATGTTCTTGGGTCTTGGTGCATTCATGGTTGCTTCCCACCTTCTTCGAGGTTATGTATATACCGTTGGCATCTACCTATATAGTGTCCTAGATACTTCACAGAGTTTGGGGAAACACACACTTACTCCTCTTGATGTAAATTCCACACTTCTGTAAGCATTTCGG
Source organism: Cladorhizidae sp. MBARI D1340-BT2 (assembly GCA_028752905.1). Taxonomy (NCBI): domain Eukaryota; kingdom Metazoa; phylum Porifera; class Demospongiae; order Poecilosclerida; family Cladorhizidae; species Cladorhizidae sp. MBARI D1340-BT2. The sequence goes on along the minus strand of JAQNBH010000017.1, from coordinate 40,744,010 downwards.
GACTTCTCCAAAGTTTTCGAGATGTTCATCCTGAGTCGTCCCTGTAATAAGTACACCAACCAAATAATACACTATTGAAATACCTGTACATCTTATATCCCTATACACTACTTCTTCTTGGGCACTGTTTAAGTGGCATCTCCAAGCTTGATCGAAGGTAGACAGTATAATGCTCTTCCAATTGAGCTTCTGGTGACATAACTTCAGGTGACATAGTTAGTCTTTCCCAAGCAGTGCTGGCTCATTTCCTGTAGCAACTGTAAGGATAAGTTTAATAAGATATTGTATTGGCATCTCTCCAACCATGCTGATGACCTCGCTAGTATTTATCCGAAGTCTATTTGAAGTCGACTTGACAGTTGTCTCTGGAAACAGCTTTTTGCTTGTAATAATACCGACACTGCAGCTCCAGTGTTAACCTTGAAATTGAGTGATTTGTCATTCACTTTTAAAGTCCATGGTAATTGCATGTGAGCTTTGTGTCCCACATGAAGTACTGGTAGATCACTGTCTGAATTGTTGGAGCATTCTTCTTGCACTTATGAGCTCTTTCTAAATGCTTGTTGTGAAACTGTTAGTGAGGTTTTCTCTTATTACAAACTCCATTTGAACGGCTAAATACCCATTCTTTCCACATGCATTGCGGCAGTGTCCTTGAAGTAACACTCAGGTGTAGGTCATTATCTCAACCACAACGATGCTGCAAACTTGAGGTCAGGCATAGTGAGCACTTTGTTCTGAATGGCCTCACTTTGAAGACTACACACAGTCTAGAGTGCCTGTTGTAGTTGTGTTTGAGATGCCTCTTACTGTACAGCATAATCAAAGGCACAGTAGATAGATCCTTCAGGTATCTCCTGGTGTAAAACATTATCAAAAGCACAGTAGATAAGAGGGAGTGCTACCTTCAAGTGCCTCCTAGTGTATAGCATTATCAAAAGAACAGTTGATAGAGAGAGTGCTTCTTTCAGGTGCCTCCTGGTGTACAGCATTATCAAAAGCACAGTAGATAGAGAGAGTGGTTCCTTCAGGTACCTCCTGTTTTACAGCATTATCAAAAGTACAGTTGATAGAGGGAGTGCTTCCTTCAGGTACCTCCTGGTGGACAGCATTATCAAAAGCACAGTTGATAGAGAGAGTGCTTCCTTCAGGTACCTCCTGGTGGACAGCATTATCAAAAGCACAGTTGATAGAGAGAGAGCTTCCTTCAGGTATCTCCTGGTGTACAGCATTATCAAAAGCACAGTAGATAGAGAGAGTGCTTCCTTCAGGTACCTCCTGGTGTACAGCATTATCAAAAGCACAGTAGATAGAGAGAGTGCTTCCTTCAGGTGCCTCCTGGTGTACAGCATTATCAAAAGCACAGTAGATAGAGAGAGTGGTTCCTTCAGGTACTTCCTGTTGTAAGCATTATCAAAAGCACAGTTGATAGAGAGAGTGCTTCCTTCAGGTACCTCCTGTTGTACAGCATTATCAAAAGCACAGTTGATAGAGAGAGTGGTTCCTTCAGGTACCTCCTGGTGTACAGCATTATCAAAAGCACAGTTGATAGAGAGAGTGCTTCCTTCAGGTACCTCCTGGTGTACAGCATTATCAAAAGCACAGTAGATAGAGAGAGTGGTTCCTTCAGGTACCTCCTGGTGTACAGCATTATCAAAAGCACAGTAGATAGAGAGAGTGGTTCCTTCAGGTACTTCCTGTTGTACAGCATTATCAAAAGCACAGTTGATAGAGAGAGTGCTTCCTTCAGGTACCTCCTGGTGTACAGCATTATCAAAAGAACAGTTGATAGAGAGAGAGCTTCCTTCAGGTACATCCTGGTGGACAGCATTATCAGAGTAGATAGAGAGAGTGCTTAATTCAGGTACCTCTAGTGTACAGCATTATCAAAAGCACAGTTGATAGAGAGAGTGTGTTCCTTCAGGTACCTGCTGGTGTACAGCACTATCAAAAGACAAGAGGATAGAGAGAGTGCTTCCTTCAGGTGCTCCTGGTGTACAGCATTATCAAAAGCACAGTAGATAGAGAGAGTGCTTCCTTCGGGTACCTCCTGGTGTACAGCATTATAAAAAGCACAGTTGATAGAGAAAGTTCTTCCTTCAGGTGTACAGCATTATCAAAACACAGTAGATAGAAAGAATACTTCCTGATGGCTGCAATGTAATTGTGATAGGGTGATAAAATTTGAGTCTCTCTGCTATGATTACCTTTTTTCAGCTCAAAATATTTGCATAAGCACTTCCTACAAATCTGCCAGTGATGTATCCTTTGATAAGGTTGGGCTTACGGGCAATCGTAGCAGGAAGTCGACTTTTCCTCCGAGGATACAGAGACCTTTGTGTCATTTATGATATTATTGGCTTCGAAGAACAGTCACACTCAGTTCAAATATCCAGCAATGGTTTTGTTGTCAGCATCTATACGACGGCCAATTGAAAGAGAGACAATGGCAATCCTCGTTGCCAATTGTAAGGCTCCTCTGCACGTAGTCCAAGGCAGCAGAATAGTTATAAGACACACACACAGACTGATCATTAACACTGTACTATAATGACTTTCTCAATCAGCTTGAAATTTACTCTCACGACATTTTGGCTAGAGGCTCTAGCCTTCATTCATGATGAGGCTAGAGCATCTAGCTGAAACATTGAGAAAGTAAATTTCAAGTTGATTATTGAGAAAGTGATTATAATTCATTATGTCATCTGAGAGTTAGTTCAGAATATTGTGTTCAACTAGGTATAAAATGAACAATGGATAATAGACAATGGACAATAAGGTTTGGGTATAGCTACTGAGCATGCTCAAGGTACAGGAAATCTGAAACATAGTCCAAAATTTGAACATCAACTATAGGTGAGCTTTCACACAGAACTTCACTAATTCCCAGGGCTTCTCAGGGCTTCTAATCAATGGCTCTCCATATATATATCTTAAGTGAATGCTAATTGCTTTCACACACCTCTCAAGGCACATCCAACATGTGCCAGAAAGTGCATGGGTGGCAGAACCGGTCCATCTGCTCCGGCCAGACCAATTTTCAGCTAAAAGCACACATGCGCATTATACATGCATGACCGCGACAGTTGACAATTTTGTTATATAACCTGGAGGTATGGCAGAGTATAGCAACCCGAAGCTGTCCTTCAGCACTATATAACCTGGAGGCATGGCAGAGTATAGCAACCCCAAGCTGTCCTTCAGCACTATATAACCTGGAGGCATGGCAGAGTACAAGCCGTCCTTCAGCACTATATAACCTGGAGACATGGCAGAGTATAGCAACCCCAAGCTGTCCTTCAGCACTATATAACCTGGAGGCATGGCAGAGTATAGCAACCCCAAGCTGTCCTTCAGCACTATATAACCTGGAGGCATGGCAGAGTATAGCAACCTCAAGGTATCCTTCAGCACTATATAACCTGGAGGCATGGCAGAGTGTAGCAACACCAAGCAGTCCTTCAGCACTATATAACCTGGAGGCATGGCAGAGTATAGCAACCCCAAGCTGTCCTTCAGCACTATATAACCTGGAGGCATGGCAGAGTATAGCAACCTCAAGGTATCCTTCAGCACTATATAACCTGGAGGCATGGCAGAGTATAGCAACCTCAAGGTATCCTTCAGCACTATATAACCTGGAGGCATGGCAGAGTATAGCAACCCCAAGCTGTCCTTCAGCACTATATAACCTGGAGGCATGGCAGAGTATAGGTGTTCTTCAGCACTATATAACCTGGAGGCATGGCAGAGTATAGCAACACCAAGGTATCCTTCAGCACTATATAACCTGGAGGCATGGCAGAGTGTAGCAACACCAAGCAGTCCTTCAGCACTATATAACCTGGAGGCATGGCAGAGTATAGCAACCCCAAGCTGTCCTTCAGCACTATATAACCTGGAGGCATGGCAGAGTATAGGTGTTCTTCAGCACTATATAACCTGGAGGCATGGCAGAGTATAGCAACACCAAGGTGTTCTTCAGCACTATATAACCTGGGGGTATGGCAGAGTGTAGCAACACCAAGCTGTCCTTCAGCGCTATATAACCTGGAGGTAACTGGGGATGTTGGGGAATTGCTTTCATCTGAGCATGCTCACCAGAAGGCCAATAATAGTGCTTGCTTACTGAAGATCTTACTGAAGAGAAATTTGTTCAGAGATATTCATTAAATCTGAGATAGCACTGGATTTGGTCTTATGTCCTACCAGATGGAATGGTAGAGCTGTTTCCAAGAATAGCATTATTCACAAAGTATGAAACCTTCACTGCTTGGCGAGTGAAGTCATGAGTTCTACCATGTCACAAGAAAGCATGCACACGGGAAGTTAACTGGTTTCAGTAGCTAATGAAGAGTTAAAACAGGCCCAGGTTATATTTCACTAACATGTCACATGAGACAATCATTATCAATTACAATGACCTTCTCAATAATAAACTTGAAGAAATCTACCCTCTCCATGTTTTGACTAGCTGCTCTAGTCTTCATCAGAGATGCTAAAACTTGCACGAGCTTGATATATGAATGTGTGTTGTTGTTGTTGTTGTTGTTGTTGTTTTTGGGGGGGAGGGGTGTGTGAGAGTTTGAGGTTCACAGTTCACTTAATAATTGGCCTGACCAATCCAAGAGCTTCTGCCCCACTTGATTACCTTGAGCTGGATGGTCAATTACATGCTGCATCTCCTTCAACTTTTCCATTCACTTGTTTTCATAAGGTCTGTGGTAGGATTAGCATCTCGAACATGTGCTAGCAAATGGCAGGGACAGTGCACATATAGAGCATGAGGAGAATTCCTTATCAGTTGTCTCTGGACAACATTGTTCATCCCAGCACAATCAATGTGCATGTTCTAGGTATTTGGTTAGTTCCTCTGTAAAGAATAAGGCATCCGCCTATTTGCATCAAACTCGCACAAAACATCATGTGGTGATTAACAATGCTGTCATTGACTGACAATGCCTGGTAAAGGTCTTACATTAGGTAAGGGGTCTACGCTAGGTAACGGGTCAATAGCTACCTATACATATGCGTGTGCGTGTTAGTTACTGTTGGTTATTGTCTACTTCCCCCTAGTCTTTGGCCAGTAGGGGTAAAGGCTGGTAGTGTTCTCTCTTCAGAAAAGCTGATACCCAAGCCGATTGGGTGGCTTTCGCTGTCTGTCGGATCTTCTCAACGGTGGCTTGGGTTGGGCGGTGATAAGGGTCCTTGGTTGGAGGAGGCCTTGGTTATCGGAGGCCTGGGGCATAGCTGGCGGAGGAGCTGTAGGGGGGGTGGATGGTAGAGGAGAGAGAGGGGGCCGGGCCGGAGTAGCAGGGGAGGGGGCGTCGGGAAACGGAAGTATCTCTGGGATCGGGGGGGAAATCACAGGAGCCGGTGTGGTGGTGGTGCTCTGTGGAACGGGGGGCAAGTGGATGGCGATATTGGGTGGTGGGGTGGTTTAGAGGCTGCGATGTCCTCCAGTATAGAACGTTGTGACGGTTGGGTTTTGGCCGGGGTGAATCGCCTGAGGTAGCGCCTGTTGCGGAGGGTCAGGCGGCTTGATCCGTCGACTCTGATTCCGTATTGGTGAAATTGTTTAACTTCAACAACGCAGCCGGTGCGGTCCCATTTGTTGGGAAAGTTCCCTGTCTGGTTTTGTAGGCGCACCCGGTCTCCAACTTTAAGCGGCAAAAGCTGTCTTGTGTGCTCCGTCCAACGCTCTTGGGCCAGGCTGTGTCTCTGGCGTAGGGCTGTCTCTCTCTGTGAGAAGTTATACTGCCATGTAGGGTTAGGGTGGTATTTTCCTGGGACGAGGGGGATGAGATCCCGAGTTGGGCGGCCGAAGAGGCATGTGGCAGGTGACTGCTTGGTGGCAGGTGACTGCTTGGTGGCAGGATCAGGTGAGTTGCGGTATAGGAGTATGGCACATTGTACTGCGTCCACATCGATGTCACCATCAGAGCCAACGTTGCCGGCTATGATTCTCTTGACAGTCTTAACTGCTATTTCGGCCCGGCAGTTGCCGTGGGGAAAAGCCACTGAGGTGAGGCGATGGTGGACCCGCCAGTCACGGAGCAGTTGTGTGGTCTCGTGAGCTGTGAATTCGGGGCCCCCGTCCGAGGCAAGCTCATCCGGAATGCCATAGGTGGCGAAGGTGTGTTGTAGTATGGCGACGAGGCCTTTGGATCCTCCTCTTGCCCTGGCGAGGATGGGCCCGTTTGTGTATCTGTCCACGATGACTAAGTAGGCATGGCCTTTGTAATGAAAATAGTCGGCGCAGATACATTGGAAAGGGTATTCCGACGGCGTGGGAGGTGTGGGTGGCAGAGCTGCCTGTGAGGGTGCCATCCGGTTGCAGGTAGTGCATGAAGATCGTAGCTGGTGGATGTCGGCAGTGATGCCAGGCCAGAAGATCGAGGTCTCAGCTCGTGCGGTCATGGCAGAGGTGCCCTGGTGAGCCGCGTGGAGAGCGGTGAGACACGCTTTCCTGAGGGATGGGGGGATGACGATGCGATCTTTGTAGATAGCGATGCCGTCAGTAGCGTAGAGATGCTGGCGTACGTTGAAGTATTCCCTGATGGTAGGGGGTGTCAGAAGTCGAGTGTCGGGCCATCCTTCCTCGATTGTGTCGAGGAGTTTGGACATGGTCTCGTCTGAGGAGGTGGCGGTCTGGACCTCTTCCCAGGTGGTGATGGATGTGGCCGAGAGTGTGGAGATCAGGGACTCGTGGAGGAGGGTTTCCATAGGGTCTTCGTCGTGCGAGACTGTGGATAACCCGGCCATCAGTTGGCTGGGGATGTGGATTTTGGGGTGACGCTGGACGGAGACAGAGCTGACATCATCTTGGAGATGCATCTTGGCTGGTGTGGTGGAGCCAGAAGGGTGGCGAGAGAGTGTATCTGAAGCCTTATTCTTGACGCCAGGGATGTGTGACATCTTAAACCTGTAACGGAGGGTCTTCTCTTTCAGATTTCTCAGCCTCGTGTTGCTGATGTCCAGCGAGCGGTCTCCAAAGATCTTCAGGAGGGGGCGGTGGTCCACAGCTATGGTTAGGTTTTTGCAACCCAAGACAAAGTGGCGGGCTTTGTCCAGGGCATCAGCCACAGCCAGTGCTTCCCCTTCGATGGGTGCGTATCTTGATTCGGCCTCATGAGTAAATCTGCTCCCTACTAGCGTGATCTTCCATCCATCCCTGCAACAGAACAGGTCTGAGGATGGGCACTGGCAGTGTTTTTGAAACAGCCAGTACCCTATCCCGTGTTTCGACCAGTCTGTCGCGAGGCATGTGGGCTTCTCCTTATCGAAGATGGTGACGCCGTGTTCAATCTCGGCAATGATGGCAAGTTTTGAACGGTCGAAGGCTTGTTGGAGGGCGTCAGTCCATTCGAAGGTGGTGCTGGGTTTCAGGAGGCCTCTGAAGGGGAGCATGATATCTGACATGCTGAAAGCATAGGCGACTTGGTTAATGAGCCCGAACCAGGATCTGATGTCGGTGAGGCTTCGTGGGGTGGGAAAGTCGGAGATTGCCCGTGTGTACTTCTGGCATGGCCTGACACAGGTGTTGGTCATTTCGAATCCCGCGAACTCCACTGTTTGTCGAGCGAACCGGAACTTCTCTGGGTTCAGGGTGATCCCGTGTCGTCCGCAGATGTCGAGCCACTCCTGGGCTTGGTGGAAGCTCTCCTCGATGGTAGATGACCACAGGAGCGTGTCGTCAATGCACTTCGTCTTTCTCTCGATCAGTGCCACAATCTCATCAAAACGCCGGGTATAGCCGTCCCCAGAAGCGATGTAGCCTTGGGGTGCTGTCTTGTAGCGGTAACGGCCCCATGGCGTTATGAAAGTTGTGAGATGTTTGTCTGCAGGGTGGAGGGCGACGGAATGGTGTCCATTCCATGCATCGAAGACGGTCTTGCGGGTGTTGGGAGGGATGGAACGAGCCTGATGGAAAGGTGATTGGGTGTGGTGGGTCTCGCGGGTCGCATGTGCGTTGAGAGGCTGAAAGTCGATCGTACGACGTAGTGACCCATTTTTCTTAGCACATGTGACCATGCGATGGCACCATGTCACTGGGTCTCCAACTGGGACCTGTTCCAGGACCCCTAGTCTCACATCACGGTCTAGGCCTAGCTTCACCTCGTCCTGCCAATGGAGGGGGACAGGTATAGGAGAGTGGTGAGCAGTGGGGACAGCGTTGGGGTCAATCATCAGGCGGAGGGGTGGTCCATCCATGAGGGGCAGAGGCTGGTGGTCGCACGTATTGAAGGTGCTGGCCTTGTACCGATCAAGGAGGAATTTCTCGAGTTTGTCTCGGTTCTCCTCTGTGGCTGGGTATGGGAGCTCGGAGAGGATTGGTGGCGGCTGTGAGCGTCGTGGACAGGGGCATGGCCTCGGTGTGTCGGGTTGTGGCGTGTCTGGTGCAACTGCCGTGGGATGATTTGCTGTTAAGGAACAGTGGGTGGTTGGGAATCCAGTAGGGATGATCCCGAGGTCGGTGCACGTTTCCCTGCTGAGAAACAGGTTGGAGACGTGACCAGTGATGTAGACCATCTGTCGTGAGGATCGTCGGCCTTGTAGTTCTGCGATCTTGACCAGTATGGCCCCCAATATCTTGATGTCACTGTTGTTGGCAGCGTGCATCTTAAGGGAGACAGGTAGCAGGTCAGTGGTCTTGAGTCCGAGGCGCTTCATAGTGGTGGTGCCAGCTAGGCAGCTTTGGCAGCCGGTGTCGGCCATGGCCTGGACTGTGATTCTCCTCTGGGGAGCCCTGAGCGTGTGCCCTAGGTGTTTGTAGTCCTCAGCTTGGGTCTGGAGTGAAATGGTTAAGAACGGCTGGGACTTAGATTGCATTCTCTTCCATGATAGCGTTGATTGACTATAAGTATGGTGGTCAATCGAGTTGGAATGTTGACGTGAGGTCATTGTGCTTAGGGTGTCAAAGAGTGCGCTCTCTTGCTGACCCCTTACCGCCCTGTTGTCGCCCCTGCTCCTGCACATCTTCCCAAAGTGGTGGTCACGGTCACATGAGTCACACCTGGTACCAAAGGCAGGGCAGTTGTTGCGTCTGACCTTAGTAGGTGCGCTCTTCCCGTGCCCCTTGGTCCCACAGTACGAACATAGTTCGTTGTTGGGTTGGGATGGGGGATGGGGGATTTGGGGTCTCCTCTGGCGGCGGTACGAACTACCCATAGCACCCGTGGATTGGGGGAGGGATAGCTGGGAGGCGGATCGTTTCCCAGCTTCCTTGGCCTCAATGTACTTGAGTGCTTGCTCTAGGGTCATGGCCTGATTGGGGTCGCCTAAGAGATCCATCTGAATCTCGGGGTCGGCAATCCCCCGGCACAATACGTCTGTTAGTATGGCCTCTGTGTATGATACATCAATGTTGCACCCGGGACATACCTTGGTGTACTTGCAGACCCCGGCCTGTCCACGGAGTCTGGCAGCGAACGCACGGATCGATTCGTCTCGGTCTTGCTTCATGTGGTGCAGCGCCACTCGTGCAACCATGACGTTCTCCTCACGCACCGCCAATCTCTTGATGGCCGCTAGGGTCTCCCCCTCGGTTCCTCCTGCTAGGGTGCCGCCTGCGTTCCTCGTCAGGTCTCTTCTCAGCTGTTCATCGCAGCACTCTAGCAGTTGGATGACTCTGTCTGGACCGGCTATTAGCTTGGTAGCTCTCACGTAGTCTCCCCACCGGGACTGGAAGTACATCCAGTCCTCGGTGGTGCCCGCTGACGAAATGTCAGGTCTTTTCACCTTCTCAACCCTGGCAGCTTGGATAGATCTCTGTGCCTGGTGAGTTGTGGCATGGGCGTTGAGGAGGGCTGCCCCGATCACTGCCTCTTGGTCGGGGGTGCTGTACTCGCAGCCATCCACAGGGCACCTGATCACTGGCATGATCTCGTGGTGGTGCTCTTCAATCGGAGTTTGTTGGATAGTCTTGCTTTCTCCTTGGATTCGGGCGATTGGTTCGGTGCCTCAGGGTCCCCTGGTCCTTAGCGAGATTGTGAGTCAATGACAGCATAAAGAATAAGGCATCCGCCTATTTGCATCAAACTCGCACAAAACATCATGTGGTGATTAACAATGCTGTCATTGACTGACAATGCCTGGTAAAGGGCTTACATTAGGTAAGGGGTCTACGCTAGGTAACGGGTCAATAGCTACCTATACATATGCGTGTGCGTGTTAGTTACTGTTGGTTATTGTCTACTCTGCACATCTAGGTAACCTATTTTTTCTGGTCACACTCATTTTGACCCCCTTGGTCGAAACACTGAATGGAGCAACTACAGCTACCTAGTTGTATATAAGTTTATTCTTGGGGGGGGGGGGGGGGATATAGATAAATCATTGTGCTTCTCTCACCCAATGGCCTCTCAATCTCGATTAAGATGTAGGAGCACTCAGGAAGTCTAATCCTCTACAAACTCCCATATGGGTGGATGGGGGGGCATCTGGAACCTCATGGAAGATCCATGAAGTCAAATAACTTTACAACCCAACCATGGGGGTACCAGGAAAATTAATCCTCCACTAATCATCAAGTGGGGGGTACTCAGAAAGTCTCTAATCACCTATGGGGGTACCCCAACTCTACTATTCTCCATAAGTTTTCCAGTACATAAGATAGTGTGTTAATATTGTTAGGTGCACATTCCCCACTGTTGCCTAGCAATCACATACTTGTGACACAAGAAGAGACCACACTAATACCTTACCTGGTTAGGGTTTGCGGGCCATTTGTTGAAGTCGTTGGTTAGTCTGTTGTGAGGGTGTGTGCTGAAGGGCTCGTGCAGCACTGAGGGGCGTATCCTATACAACCAACTTCTCCTGTTGCTGTCTCTAGGGACAGTGAAGGCGGTCCCTGACAACTGCTCACAGTACAGACCATAGGGACACACTTGGGGGTTGTTCTGCAAGTAGGTAGAAATGCAGTGGTGATATATAGCCATTGTTAATTGCTACCCTGAGAAGAGCACTGGCCAACCAACTTAAGCATTTTGTGATGGCAACACTGGTAGGGGTGAGAGTGAGGATGGAGAGAGGGTGATGATGAGGTCACAAGCTAAAAAAATCTCTTTGCTCCAGCATGGCATCTGTTTATCTTTGGGATCCATACGGAGATCCAAGGATTCAAATTGGGTGGCAAATTTCCAGTCTTAAATTTACAAAATTCAGAACAGACCATAATAACTTAGCACCAAAAAGAACAGCAACCAAAGCAGCTGTCAGTTGGCCAGAACTTTTCCCCTGAAAAATGTTAAGTGTCTGAATACCACAGACTTGACAGCTTCAAGTGAATGGCTATATATTTACTTGTCCCACAGGGATAGTTCCAAGCAAGGCCTCAGAAGACGTCTCATTATTAATTCCGGGGTGGTACTATATATAATCAAGCATCACGTAAATATATTGTATAATAATACCTCTTCACTCTATTCCAAACTCCTTCTTACTTTCAAATTCTTCAAGTCAGCCACTTCCAGCATGCTTATTAACAACTCGAGCGATTTGGCTCGTACTTTACATTCTGGGTTTATTAATTTAAAAAAAGGGAAGAAAAAAAAAGATATTTTTTTTTAATTAATAATAATAAAATTAAAAAAATGGCGGTGAACGTCAATGGCGGTGAACGCTGCGTGCGTGGTATGTTCTAAGGATGAAGAATCCTCCGAGGAAGGCTCAAGTTGGATTGGCTGTGAAGAGTCTTGTGGGGGATGGTTTCACCAAAGATATGTTGGCATATCTGAGGAGGATATTAAGAGTTTAGGTGAGAAAAAATGGGTTTGTAGTCAATGTTTTGGGAGTTTGGATGGAGCAAATGTGGGGAAGGGGGAGAAGTTCATGTTGAAGGTAAAGGAAAAGAAGTGCTGGTTGTGAAGTGTGTTGATACAAAGAACTGGAAAGAGGCACGAGAAAGAGTGTAGTAAGATGTTTCAGTGATAAGGTTCAGGAGTTAATAGAGAAAATTAAGGAGGAGTATCGGGACGAGAGAGATGGTGGTGGGTTAGTAGATACTAATGTCACCAACACTGTACATATATTGACGAGGGATGTGTTAAAGAAGTTGGAACATAGAGAAAGTGGTGATGTGTGGATTAATATGAAATTGATGGAAAATCTTCAAATGGGTGATGTGCTGGCTAATGTTCTGTTGAGGGTGGAAGAATTGGAAAAGCATGTAGAGCATAAACAGAGAAGAATTAAAGTCTTGGGGAGGAAGTTAGAACAGGTGATGGCGGAAGAAGAGGGAACAGGAAGCAGGTCATGGGGGTGGTAGAGGAAGTGGGTAAGGAAGATAAAACTGAGAAGGTGTTAAAGGAAATAGGACTAGCAAATTGATGAAGGATGGAGGCAATATATATGAGGATATTACGAAGAGGGATGAAGAGGTCTTGAGCAAACTGGTTGGGAGGCCAATTATCATGAGAAAAAGAGGAAGATACAAGAGGAGGAAAGAGAGTCTGGGGGGAAATGGAGTATATATGGTGCGCAGGGGGTGAATCAGCAGTGGCATATGAAGAATCTCCAGCAAGTGAAACAGCAGGAGAAGACACGCGGGGTTAGAAGTTGGAATGCAAAAGGGTGGTGGGGATGGGAGGGAGAGTGGATGGAGGCCAGGAGGAAAAGTCAAGGGGAACGTCGTATCCACTGCGATTTGGTACATGTGGGCTGTCAGGGTGGAGACTCGCTGGCGGACAACAACACAGGGGGGGTGGAGAGAGGCAAGCAGGAAATTATATCTATCTTCCATGCCTTCGACCTCCACATCACCATTCACACCAATACCAAGATCACCAACTTCCTCGATGTGATACTCGACCTCGCCCACGGGTCATACCAACCATACCGAAAGCCTAAGCCTAACGGCCATATCCTATACATCAACTATCCTATACATCAACAAAAGGTCAAACCACCCTCCATCTACATCCCCCTATCCATCAATAAGAGAATCAACAGCATTTCCGATAACAAGGAGCTTCAGAAAGGCAGCACCAGACTATATACCAGAAAGCTCTCCACAACAGTGGACACGAATATCAAATGAGTTTTCAACCACCAACAACAAAAAATAGCACTAAGCCCACCAAAAAGTCAAGAGGCAGGCAGATAATATGGTACAGCCCACCCTTCAGCAAAAATTTAGCCACCAACATCGGCAAATCCTTCCTCAACCTCGTCAAGTTCTACTTCCCCAAGAGCAATGAGCTACACAAAAGATTCAATGCCAACAATGTCAAGGTCAACTACTCTTGCTGCAGAAACATGAACAGCATAATTATGTCCCACAACAACAAACCTATCAACCTACAGCAAGAGCCAAGCAAGTCATGCAGCTGCCAAAATAAGAAAGATTGCCCGCTGGATGGGTACTGCCTTGTCACATCTATAGTTTATAAAGCCTCCATCTCCACCGACCATGACAAAAAACACTACATAGGGCTCATGGATACAACTTTCAAGGCACGCTACACAAACCACAAGTTCTCCTTCAACCATGAAAACAAGAGAAACGCCACAGAACTCTCCAAATACATATGGAAACTTAAAGACAGCAAAACCCGACACAACATAAAATGGGCCATTATCGACAGCAGCATCATATTCCACCATATTGAAACGTTGCAACTTATGCATTGCTGAAAAATTCCACGTTATCTACTCCGACAGCCAAACATCATTGAACAGCGATCAGAATTCTTTTCAAGTGTAGGCACAAGAACAAGTTTCTCCTCAAGAGCATTTGAATTATCACATTCATCAACACCCATTCATTAGCCCATCCATGGACTTGCATCACTTGCCTGCCCCACCTCATATATGCTCACATGCCACCTCAGTTACTCATTGTTCCTGATGATTGCATTAGCATGAACTAATACTCTTCTATTATTACGCTCTGCCAGCATGAGCACTATTTGTAGCCTTCACCAGCAAACTACCTTCTAAGTATATATACATGTATATAGATATATCTATATCTATACATATTATTATAGATTATAATATATAATTATACAGTACTGTATCTATATCTAGTAAAAATGTATTCATTTCACCAGAGTTGATATCTTCATTATAAGTATATATTGCTGTTCAGATTTCAGTTAACAAGATAAGCAGCGCCATTATCACTTGCCCATGCAGCCAGTTTTCTTTCTTCCAGCTAAGAATCTTGTTCGGTTCTCTTCTCTCTTCAGTGGAGGAAATACTATCTGAATGCTGAGTTAGGGTCAGACAGGCAATGGAAGGCGAAGATGAAGAAGAGAAATGTGTGTGATTAGGATGATGTCGAGAGTGAGCAGTTTGAAGTGGTATAGGTTGACAAAAGGTGATGGAGCAGAAAGGTATATATACAAGGTCATTACAGGGATGTGAGGTTGATGTTTAGGTTGAGGACTGGCTCAGCAGGTTTATTGCAGGACAAGAAGTGATGTAGGCTGTGTAGTGATGATAGATGTGACAGGAAGGAAGTGGAAGATGTGTGGCACTTTCTAATATATAGACTGATGGATTTGAGGGGACGGAAAATGTTAATGAATGATGGAATTGAGAGAGCTGGGAAGGAGGTGGAGGGTGCATTTTGCAGTGGACAATTAAGTCTTGGCAGAGGAGGGAATGATCTATGCCCCCCCTCCCCCAATAACCAAGCATTTAACATACTTAATTGTTTATCAGATATATATATATGTATATTACAGAAAAGTCATCTTACTTCATTTACTGTCATTATTTATTTATATTTATTTTTGTAGCCTGGGCCTAGGGTGCGATGGTCCCAAGAGCATTATTATTAAGACCACAACACAATTGGAATGGACACCCATCTTAATAATCCGGGCTTACTTAAATTGGGAATGGTCGGCCCATCTCGGGCTTACTTAAATTGGGAATGGTCGTCGTACTCAACGGTATAATAATATTCTTTCCACCATCCTATCTCTCCATCCTCGTCTGCCACAATTTTTATCAGTCTACCCTCCTCCACCTGTGCAAGCCTCCTACTATATATATATAGAATGTTTTCCTCCTCCCTCCTCTCTGCCAACTCACTCCATCCCAAGTCCCCCAGCACGGCCACTCCTGCCAGTGTTGCTATAGCCCATGATAGATTTCTTCCTACTCTCAGCTGAGCTGACTCTAATTCCCTACAAGCAGTCTGCCCTCCTGTCAGCCACACTTTAGCAGCATGTTCCAGGCTTGGTCAAGCCACAGCTCCCACACCATCCTACCTCGATCCACTTAATTAATATTCCACTCCTTTGATGATCACAGCAGTAACATGCATGAATGTCATTATGGGGACCCAGATGAAATTCCAGATGAAATACTTCCTATATAGCATCATATATATATATCTAGTCCCTGATCCCGGGTGCCATGACACTGTCCCTGCACGTATATAGTAGATGGCCAGGAAATAAGGATGGAGCACCTGCCATTTCTGGAAGGTGAACGAACGTTGCTCATACATATGCTATGCTCGGCAATCGTCTCGTTCCACTCACCAATCAAAAGTAGCAGTAACATGCTCCAATCGCCTTTTGAACAACAAAAGAAGATGGGACCACCTTTATTGGGTGGTTTTCTTATATAATAGCGGTTGTGTCAATGACATCGTCCATAGATCTCTAACCTCAATTAATATTCCCTCTCCCCTAAAGCCTTCAGGCATTTCTGGTTCTGATGGAGGCTGAGAACCGCCAAGCTCTCTGTTGCAATGCTGTATTACCAGCTCTGTCTCTAAACGCTGGAGGCTGAGATCTGATCAACCAGCCCAGCTCTCTGTTGCAATGCTGCAAAATTATCTCGAATGAAAACATTCATACATACAGGTTATGAAGGCCCAGTCACACAGTTCTAAATAAAGCCAATGCCAATCATGACAACTATCTCTATATGACTGCCAACATATAACCAACATTGTAGAGACAGTAGCACATTACACCTTGCTATTATGGAGACATCATCACATTATGCATTATCAATTAAAGGAGAGTCACAATAGGAACACTATTTAGCTCGATTTGGGTGCTTTTTTCCTGCGTTCTTGTACGTCCCAGTTATAAACACGAGCCATGCCCACCTCCAGCGTGGTGATCTGGTCTTTGATGAAGTCGAGGTCAGCGTCCACAGTCTTCAGCGAGCTGTTGGCGGTGGATAGGTTCGTGCTCAGCAATGCCAACGCTTCCTCTAAAGGGTACTCAAGCATTACATTAGCCTGCAGCATGGCGTGGGGACAGGAGGGAGAGGGGAGGAGGTAAGCAGCATGGCGTGGGGACAGGAGGGAGAGGGGAGGAGGTATGCAGCATGGCATGGGGACAGGAGGGAGAGGGGAGGAGGTATGTTGCATGGCATGGGGACAGGAGGGAGAGGGGAGGAGGTAAGCAGCATGCGTGGGGACAGGAGGGAGAGGGGAGGAGGTATGCAGCATGGCATGGGGACAGGAGGGAGAGGGGAGGAGGTATGCAGCATGGCGTGGGGACAGGAGGGAGAGGGGAGGGACCAGATACAAGAGCATCAGGTCAACTTGAAAAGCAAGCCAACAAGCACGTGTGTGCCCACATATACACATCCAATCAGCTGCCACACAATTATCATGCAGCTGAAACGACTGCTTTTAAAATCTGTATTATAATTGGTCTACATCAATTCATGTTAAAGAAGAGTCTAAATGGGTGTGGTCTAAATGGGTACATATTTCTTTTTGATGCTCTCCTCCTTTTTGTTTTGTGACTAATTAATATTTTACTCCTGCTCGTTAACTGGTTCCTTTTCTTACCCCTTCCCTCCTCTGTAAAAACGTGCAATAAAAATTGTACCTGCAGAAACTCCAGAACCACAACTTCTTTGTTGCTAAGCTACAAACACACACACACACACACACACTTTATTAAACTGCTTACAAGAGCACATCATATCTTGCTGGGGGTTTTCTTGTTATTGTTGTTACTATTTGGTAAAGGATCGTCTTCTTCAGAGATTTGGCAACAATTTCACAGGAGAACCTCAGAATCAAGTCATCACCCCCCCCCCCCCCCCCAGCCAACCAAACCTCCATCCATGTTCAACCACCCACCTACCCCAAGCCACAGCATCACTTTATCTGTAGGAGGGACTTTAGCTGTTGCATAGACACCATCCGACAACACAAAGTGGGAGGAGATGACATCACCAGAACCCTGAGAAAACAACAAAGAACAAACACACAAACAAACAAGAAGTTTAAATAAGGAAGTCAATTAGAGGAAGTGGACGCAGAACTTACAAGAAATGCACTCATCACAAAAGTGTGTACCTACCATATGCAGAACTGGTAGTATGACACTTCCATATGCAGAACTGGTAGTATGACACTTCCATATGCAGAACTGGTAGTATGACACTTCCATATGCAGAACTGGTAGTATGACACTTCCATATGCAGAACTGGTAGTATGACACTACCATATACAGAACTGGTAGTATGACACTTCCATATACAGAACTGGTAGTATGACACTTCCATATGCAGAACTGGTAGTATGACACTACCATATACAGAACTGGTAGTATGACACTTCCATATGCAGAACTGGTAGTATGACACTTCCATATGCAGAACTGGTAGTATGACACTTCCATATGCAGAACTGGTAGTATGACACTTCCATATGCAGAACTGGTAGTATGACACTTCCATATGCAGAACTGGTAGTATGACACTTCCATATGCAGAACTGGTAGTATGACACTTCCATATGCAGAACTGGTAGTATGACACTTCCATATACAGAACTGGTAGTATGACACTTCCATATGCAGAACTGGTAGTATGACACTTCCATATGCAGAACTGGTAGTATGACACTTCCATATACAGAACTGGTAGTATGACACTTCCATATGCAGAACTGGTAGTATGACACTACCATATACAGAACTGGTAGTATGACACTTCCATATGCAGAACTGGTAGTATGACACTTCCATATGCAGAACTGGTAGTATGACACTTCCATATGCAGAACTGGTAGTATGACACTTCCATATGCAGAACTGGTAGTATGACACTTCCATATGCAGAACTGGTAGTATGACACTACCATATACAGAACTGGTAGTATGACACTTCCATATACAGAACTGGTAGTATGACACTTCCATATGCAGAACTGGTAGTATGACACTACCATATACAGAACTGGTAGTATGACACTTCCATATGCAGAACTGGTAGTATGACACTTCCATATGCAGAACTGGTAGTATGACACTTCCATATACAGAACTGGCTAGTATGACACTTCCATATACAGAACTGGTAAAGTATATCACTCCTCATAAACACATGTACGTGCATATGGAGAACTGGTAAAGTAAATCACTCCTCATAAGCACATGTACCACATGGTGAACCGGTAGGGCATTGATCTCCGAATAAACACATACATGTGTCAGATGCAGAACTGGTAAAGTATGCTTTCCTTCATATACAAGTACGTGAGCACGTTCTGTGTGCAGAGCTGGTAAATTCGGCACACAATAAGCTTGGCTGAACCAACAGCATGCAGCTGCAGCAGTGATAATTAATGGTGGAAGCTGTTAATGGACTCAAACAATGAAGATTTGCTTGCTTGTATCATTTAGAGTCTGAGAGTTGAAACTGGTACACTTCGAGCAGGAACCTCTCTTTTCTGCCACCGATTGTCCCTGGTCTTGGTCGTGCCACCTTCAGGTGGTGTGTCGGGAGTCCAATAGAGACAGACGTAAGATCCATGAAAGCACCTGTACCAAAAGACCAAAACCACCCACGAACAGGGGCTGCCTTACATGTATGTACCTGCCACGCGGGGCCTCCCTTACGGAGAGTCACGTGATCCTGACCAAGTAATGATCAGTGGTTGACAACAGCAAGTGATCTGCTTGAATCTACAGTAGGAAGTCAGTTATCCGAACGTCAGTTATCCGCACACGTCGGTCAACCGAACGCTAAATGAAGCCACACCTACCACCCATTTAATTAATTAAAAAAATTCCTTTTTTTAATATTTATTTATTAATTTTATTTTTTTTACCTTCCTTCAATAGTGTGCACTCGTGCTCATGCGCATAAACGTAGGCTGCTAGCTGTTGATGCCCAAATCATTTCGGGAGGAAGAGGAGGTGGAAACACCAGAAATTGACACTCTTCTCAATAACTTGGCCATTCCACCAGAAGAGAGAATCGGTTGGCTTTTGGCTGACGACAACGATGCAGGCTACCATGAACTGACAGAAGAGGAGATTGTGGCACTTGCTACAGAAGGTGACAAAAGTGATAGAGAAGAGGAAGAGGAGAGTCTTCCAGCTGTGTCCCATTCCCAAGCTTGCACTGCACTAGAGACAGTTCTAGCATATGTCCAGGAGCAGCCTGGAATCCCACTGAGCACAACTGTAGTGCTAAATAATCTCCTAATTGAAACTGCAAAAAAAAGATTTGTAAATAAGAAACAAACAAAAGTTACAGATTACTTTACTCAAGCTGCAGACTAGATATTCTAAATGTTAGATTACATACAATATGCATCCACTTTTATTGATTATGTGTAGTAAAATGTCATAATATCCCGTATCGCTAAATTTATTTTGTGTGACCAGTTATCCGAACATTTCAGTTATCCGAACACCCTCGGTCCCAAGGTGTTCGGATAACTGACTTCCTACTGTAGTTTCAACTCTACGATAATTTTTTTCATTTAAAAAAAAAATGTTCGCACTGTATAAGTAGAAGCCTCCAGTAAGACAAGAATGATAATTTATAATAGGAATGAAAGAAGGGAAAAAAATCTGAGGCCGTCATTGTTTCCTGAGGGGCAGCCTTGCTAGCAAACTGTATGGGACGGGCGGTATTATTGTTGTCAATCCTATGTCAGCCATGGATGACAGAGTTACTAGGGACATCAGGGTTCATCCGGAGACAATCTGACAGGGGGTCATGGGGCATCCATGGATAAACCCTGGGTCTCATGGGGCATCCATGGATGAACCCTGGGTCATGGGGGCATCCATGGATGAACCTGGGTCATGGGGGCATCCATGGATGAACCCTGGGTCATGGGGCATCCATAGATGAACCCTGGGTCATGGGGGCATCCATGGATGAACCCTGGGTCATGGGGCATCCATAGATGAACCCTGGGTCATGGGGGCATCCATGGATGAACCCTGGGTCATGGGGCATCCATGGATGAACTCTGGGTCATGGGGCATCCATGGATGAACCCTCCCTGGGTCATGGGGGCATCCATGGATGAACCCTGGGTCATGGGGCATCCATGGATGAACCCTGGGTCATGGGGCATCCATGGATGAACCCTCCCTGGGTCATGGGGGCATCCATGGATGAACCCTGGGTCATGGGGCATCCATGGATGAACCGTAGGTCATGGGGGCATCCATGGATGAACCCTGGGTCATGGGGGCATCCATGGATGAACCCTGGGTCATGGGGCATCCATGGATGAACACTGGGTCATGGGGCATCATGGATGAACCCTGGGTCATGGGGTGTCACAGGGTGTCCCTGGACAAGACTCTAACTGAACACTTACAAAGTAATCATATTGCACACACTGATTACTGTCATGCAGTCCGTTGTTAATTAATTGTGAATAGGTATTTAATGACTGTAAAGGCCGGTTCACAATATGTCGCGAAGCGAAGCGAAGCGTCAATTTGTGATATTGTGAACATGATTTCGCCTCGCTTCGCTCGAATAGACTTGAGTTCTATTCTAGCGACAATTGTGACGCGATATTCCACGTGTATTGTTTTTGCAACAAGAAAATGAATGACGAACGATTGATAGAAGCTGTGCGGAACTTCAACAGTATATGGGATGTTTCTCATAAGTCGTACAGGGATTTGAAGGCCAGGGAGAATGCCTGGAAACATTTTGCTGCACGCCGAGTGCGCTTGGTTTCGAATAGAGGGGGGCAGGGCGAAGAAATTAATAGGTGGAGTTCGTAATTCCGGGTGAAAGTTCAATTTTTGGTATCGAAGCGAAGCGACTGGGCGAATATTGTGAACTGCTCCAGGCGACGCGAGGCGACGCGAGGCGAGGCGAGGCGAGGCGAAGCGACATATTGTGAACCGGCCTTTACTCATTGCATGTTTAGTCTGACTGGTCCCTATAAAAGGAGCCTAGTTAGAGTTACCATGAGAGTTGATTGCGAGCATACAGCTGTCTATCTTATGTATATAACTTTGGCCATAAAGGTCTTTGAGACAACATCTCGAATTAGACCTGTAACATGGTAGTCAGTCTACCTGGTGGCAGCAATTACCAGTTAACCGTTACATCATTGGGTGATATCCGAGTCGCCCTGCGACAACTGGTGGCAGCGGTGGGATCCTGCCAACCGATACAAACCGTCGTGTAGCCAATCCTCCGTATAGGAACTGCACAAACAGATACCGTCGTATAGCCAATCCTCCGTACAGGAACTGCACAAACAGATACCGTCGTGTAGCCAATCCTCCGTACAGGAACTGCACAAACAGATACCGTCGTGTAGCCAATCCTTCGTACAGGAACTGCACAAACAGATACCGTCGTGTAGCCAATCCTCCGTACACGAACTGCACAAACAGATACCGTCGTGTAGCCAGTCCTCCGTACAGGAACTGCACAAACAGATACCGTCGTGTAGCCAATCCTTCGTACAGGAACTGCACAAACAGATACCGTCGTGTAGCCAATCCTCCGTACACGAACTGCACAAACAGATACCGTCGTGTAGCCAGTCCTCCGTACAGGAACTGCACAAACAGATACCGTCGTGTAGCCAATCCTTCGTACAGGAACTGCACAAACAGATACCGTCGTGTAGCCAATCCTCCGTACAGGAACTGCACAAACAGATACCGTCGTGTAGCCAGTCCTCGTACAGGAACTGCACAAACAGATACCGTCGTGTAGCCAGTCCTCCGTACAGGAACTGCACAAACAGATACCGTCGTGTAGCCAATCCTCCGTACAGGAACTGCACAAACTGATTCACTGTCGTGTAGCCAATCCTCCGTACAGAATCTGCACAAACTGATTCAACCGTACCGTTAAACACTATTACCGAGTAGAGCCACTAGTCAAGAGCAATGACAGACAGCACTACTAACGGTACCTACAATCTGAGGACCCGTCCAGTCGAAAAAGATGAGTCTACACCCCCCTCAATGTCGAGGACAGAGAGTACAGGCCAGTGCCCATTCAAATGAATTTGCAACCCACTGAAGGGCAGAGGACTTTGTCAGACGCTGGATCAACAGGATCCTCAGGAGGAAGTACGTACCAGCCCTCTTGGTATGGACAGGACCCAATGGCCCCAAACCCAACTACTATGATGTACCACCAAATGCAGATGATGCAAACCATGATGGAAGGACAGAGATTAGCAGCAGAACGACATCAGACAGAAAAACGGGAATGGCGAGAAGCTCAGAGGAGAGAAGAGATAAAAAGACAAGAACAGAAAGACGAGCAGCAAGAGCGGCGCTGGATGCAATTACTGGCCCAAACTACTGAGCGTAGTGCCATAGAGTCCCCATGTCCGTCTACCAATACTCCCAACCGAGTAAACCGATTCCGAAAGCTAGAACCTCAAGAAGACGTTGAATCATATTTCATGGCCTTTGAAGCACACATGGAGTGCATTACCCAAGACACAATGGAACCGAAACCTGGTACCTATCCTTACTCCGGAAGCAACACGAGTCTATGTCTCGTTGGATCCAGACGATCGACAAGACTATGACACCTTGAAGGTTGCCCTGTTTTCCCACTACCGAATTACCAGGGAAACTTACCGATTGAAGATGGATCAGCTCAGACGCAAGCCTGAGTAAACCTGGAGTACCTGCGGCCGGAGGCATTTAGACCTATCTACCAAATGGGCCGAGGGGTGTACATCAGCCAAAGAAGTCCTAGAACTGGGTTCAATTGATGCTATACAGAAATTAATGCCCAGACCAATGGCCACGTAAGTCCGATACCGAAAGCCAACCTAGCAACCAGTTTGACCCCCTTGGCCAGGATGGATCTATGATGCAACCTCCAAAAATGACAGAGACCCCATGCAAGGAAAACATAAACATCGCCGTAATGTGGAGCAAATCACCCTATCCAAGCATGGAGAAGGACGATCAAAGACTCCACCACCTGCCGAAAAGAATACAGGAAAGACCGAGATGAATCGCCGGTTCCTCCCTCCGTTTGATGAGAACAATCGCCCTCGCTGCTTTAACTGTAACAAATACGGACACTTCTCGACACTTCTCGGCGGAATGTCACGATCCAAGAAAGAAAACAACCAAACCGAGGCTGGAGAGTGTCGACCTAGCTGAACCACTGACCAACCGGCAAGAAGTCGACCTGGTCTCAACTGAAGTGAACCGACAGACACTAGTGACCGGCAGAATTAACGACCAACCCGTGAGCAGGGTCTTGTTAGACACTGGTGCTGAGAGAACACTCGTAGACAGCACCCTAATATCTGAACATGACAAGACTGGAATCACCATTCGAGTAAGGGCTTTCAATGGCACCATTACTGAGTTGCCTCTTGCCATCTGGAGCCAGATTCAAGGTCGGCGACTGTACCGAAGACCTGATAGTGGCAGCTCAACCCAATCTGGGTTACGATGCACTCCTGGGCACCGACTTCCCAGATCTCTGGGGAATGGGAAAGAGATTGCTATACACTGAACTAGTAAATATGGCACAGACCCGATCCCAAAGCAAAGACAAATTAGAATCCCTATCGGATGACTTCCATGAGCACCCAGCTGAAGAGCTTGACACTGACACCGACTCTGCAGCAGAGAGCATGGAAGATGGTGAGCAATCATGGGGGAACAGATGTCCAACCCCTCTCTGCAAGAAACGGAGCAGTCTGAAACAGAAGAAGATGATCCACCCAAGAGCAGAGCCAGCAAACGTGAGAAACGGGCCCTGTTCATGACAAACCAAGAGGACCATCCACTGGATCATAACCGCCCAGAGTTCCAGAAGGAACAACAGCATGATGAATCATTGCACCCATGTTGGGAGAAGGCACAACAACCAGACTCGGACTTCACGGATAACCTCTTATGGAGGAAGACAGAGGATCGAATGGGAGAGCCACTACTACAATTACTCATACCCAAGAAACATCGAACCCTTGTCTTATCCCTAGCCCACCGACTAGGACATCTGGGAAGAGACAGGACCACACAACAGATATTGGATGACTATTTTTGGCCAGGAGTATACACGGACATCAAGAAGCTATGTGAAGCATGCCCGGATTGCCAAAAGACAGCACCCCAGCATAAACAAAGAGCTCCATTACGACCAATGCCAGTGATTGACACTCCATACTACCGAATTGGACTGGACCTGGTAGGACCTCTACCCTGAACCAATGCAGGGAACCGATTCATCCTAGTGGTAATGGACTATGCCACCCGTTGGCCCGAGGTGATTCCCCTACAGCAGACTGACAGTCGGACAATAGCCGAAGCACTGATGATACTATTCACTCGGTTGGGAGTACCTGAGGAAATAGTAACCGACTGCGGTGCAAACCTGATTAGCCGACTCATGAAGGAACTCCACAGACTCATGGGAATCCGAGGACTAAGGACAACTCCCTACCACCCCGAAACTGATGGCATGGTGGAGAGGTTCAACTCCACCATGAAAACAATGATGAAGAAAACTCTCAAGCTGTGGAAAGGACAATGGGATCTGGCTCTACCACACATACTGGGAGAGTACAGGCGGGCCCCCCCACATGAAACAACTGGGTTTACACCCTCCGAGTTATTATATGGTCGTCAAATTAGAGGACCACTGCAAGCACTAAGGGCAAGATGGACATCGACCACTTCCGTACCGAAAGATGTAGTAACTTATATAACCACAATCCAAGATCGACTAGAACACTTGCAGGACCTATCCAGAAAGCAAGAAGAGATTAAGAAGGCAAGACATAAGGAATATCATGATCGGAAGGCCAAACTGAGGACATTCAGGCCTGGAGAACTGGTTCTACTAAGAACACCGCAGTCTGGACCAAAACTCTTAGCCGAGTGGGACGGCCCGTATGCCATACTCAACAGGGTTGACAAAACAACCTATGAACTGAGTATGCCTGATCACGACTGAAAACTATGGATGGAGAAGTTAGAGGTTGCTGGAGCTGGGAATTATACAACCATCAAGAAGCCCCTGGGCCTCCCCAGCTCTCCTAGTCGGGAAAAGCGGAGGAGGTGTATGCCTCTGTATTGACTATCGAAAACTCAACGCAGTAACGAAGTCTGATCCATTTCCACTGCCACGAATCAACGAGCTGCTGGACAAACTAGGACGGGCAACACACATCTCCACATTAGACTTGGCTAGAGGTTACCACCAAGTGAAAGTGCACCCAACATCCATACCGAAGACAGCATTCATTACACCCCATGGGAAGTGGGAATATCTCCGGATGCCCTTCGGACTTAAGAATGCTCCTTCCGTCTTCCAAAGACTGATGAATGGACTCCTGGCAGACCTAGCAGACTTTGCAGCAGTGTATATCGACGATATTGTGGTGTTCAGTGAAGGATTCGACACACACCTGGAGCACCTAAAGGCGGTCCTACACCGATTGGAGACAGCAGGCTTGACTCTGAAGGCATCAAAGTGCACATTTGCAATATCTAGGCCACCGAGTAGGAGGAGGAAGAGTCAAACCATTACAAGCTAAGATCGAAGCAATGTCGAGATACATTCGACCAGTTAAGAAGAAGGATATCCGAGCCTTCCTAGGCCTGGCTAACCACTGTAGGAGGTTTATCCCCAGTTTTGGAACCATAGCCGTGCCCCTAACAGATTCCACAAGAAAAGCGGCTCCTGATAAAATAAACTGGACACCGGAGAAGATAGCCGCATTTCAGCATATCAAAACCAGCCTTACAGGAGATGCTGTACTACTAAGCCCAAATGAGGAGAAGACTTTTCTATTGCATACCGACGCTTCGGGAGTAGGTATCGGGGCAGTCCTCAGCCAGGAGGGACATGATGGAACAGACCAACCAGTAGCATACTATTCGAGGAAACTGAAGGATGCTGAAACCCGATATACTGTGACAGAACAAGAGTGCTTGGCCGTAGTAGAAGCTGTACGACACTTCCGAGTATACCTCGGTGGAGCAGCCTTTACGATCATCACTGACCACAGCAGCCTGAAATATCTAGAGTCAATGAAGGATGAAAATGGACGGCTAGCCAGATAGGCCCTCACCCTACAACCGTACCTCTATGAAGTGCAACACCGACCCGGAGCACAGAACACTAACGCCGACGGGATGACAAGACTCTAACTGAACACTTACAAAGTAATCATATTGCACACACTGATTACAGTCATGCAGTCCGTTGTTAATTAATTGTGAATAGGTATTTAATGACTGTAACTCATTGCATGTTTAGTCTGACTGGTCCCTATAAAAGGAGCCTAGTTAGAGTTACCAAGAGAGTTGATTGCGAGCATACAGCTGTCTATCTTATGTATATAACTTTGGCCATAAAGGTCTTTGAGACAATATCTGAATTAGACCTGTAACATGGTAGTCGGTCTACCTGGTGGCAGAAATTACCAGTAACCGTTACATCGTTGGGTGATATCCGAGTCACCCTGCGACATGGGGCATCCATGGATGAACCCTGGGTCATGGGGCATCCATGGATGAACCGTAGGTCTTGGGGGTATCCATGGATGAACCCTGGGTCATGGGGGCATCCATGGATGAACCCTGGGTAACTATGCCATCCATGGATGTCCCTATTAACTTTTTCATCCACGGATTCTCTGGGGGTAATGGGGTATATGTGGACATCCATGGGTGAACCTTGGATATCCCTAGTAACTCTGCCATCCATGGATGACACGGGATTGTCGACAACAACACTGGACATGTATGGCAAACTTCTTCCGCTATGCGAGCACTAATGTAGCTAATGTAGTCTGTTAGTGACCTGGCCATGCTGCGTGATTTGTGAGCCAGCACTGCCTAATGGGAAAGAGTCATGCACACCCTAAACAAAGTGGCAAGTGCAGTGCTGTTTCTGGCAATAGTGACTTCTAACAACATTCAAATGATCTCTAAAACCAATTCGAGGCCATCATTGTCTCCTGGGAGGGCAAATTTCCCCTAGTTTCCAAGTTCCCTAGTTTCCAAGTTCCCTAGTTTCCAAGTCATCCCTAGTTTCCAAGTTACCTCTACTTTCCAAGTTATACCTAGTTTCCAAGTTACCCCTAGTTTCCAAGTTACCCCTAGTTTCCAAGTTACCCCTAGTTTCCAAGTTAACCCTAGTGTCCAAGTTACCCCTAGTTTCCCAGTTACCCCTAGTTTCCAAGTTAACTCTAGTTTCCAAGTTACCCCTAGTAGTACCTCTACTTTCCAAGTTATACCTAGTTTCCAAGTTCCCCCTAGTTTCCAAGTTCCCCCTAGTTTCCAAGTTCCCCCTAGTTTCCAAGTTCCCCTAGTTTCCAAGTTACCCCTAGTTTCCAAGTTATCTCTAGTTTCCAAGTTACCCCTAGTCCCCAACTCTCGGCCCTAGATGTTGCAACAGCCTCATGAACACTAGCTGGTGACCAATGTGGCAAGGGAAGGGAAGGGTGCTCACTACTAGTCAGAGGCAGGCACTCAACAGCCTCATGAACACTAGCTGGTGACCAATGTGAGCCTCATGAACACTAGCTGGTGACCAATGTGGCAAGGGAAGGGAAGGGTGCTCACTACTAGTCAGAGGCAGGCACTCAACAGCCTCATGAACACTAGCTGGTGACCAATGTGGCAAGGGAAGGGAAGGGTGCTCACTACTAGTCAGAGGCAGGCACTCAACAGCCTCATGAACACTAGCTGGTGACCAATGTGGCAAGGGAAGGGAAGGGTGCTCACTACTAGTCAGAGGCAGGCACTCAACAGCCTCATGGACACTAGCTGGTGACCAATGTGGCAAGGGAAGGGAAGGGTGCTCACTACTAGTCAGAGGCAGGCACTCAACAGCCTCATGAACACTAGCTGGTAACCAATGTGAGCCTCATGAACACTAGCTGGTGACCAATGTGGGCAATGTGCATGACAAGTATATCCAACATGCCAGTCAACTGTCAGGAAGACCCAATGACTCAAAAAGCAAGCGAGTTATAGACCTAAAACCACACCCACATTCAGGCCTGCCTCAATCGGAATTTCAAACACAATCACATGACACTTGCCAAGACATGCCCATCATTATTATTAATTATTATTATGATGCGCTCTTAATATGTAGAACTTTCACATATGAGGCTGTCAACTTGATGAGGGCAAGAGTAGCACTGTGTAAGTATGTAAGTGGTCAGTAAAGATACTCTACTTCAGCAATATCTAGGCAATCATGTGCCTACTGTACTTGACACAAGTAGCCATTGATCTCTTCAGTTAGCTGTAGTTCTAGGCTGGTCCTCCAGTAGCATGCATCTACAGCATCAGCTACTCCCCCTGGCTGGCCCTCATGTAGCATGCCTCTACAGCATCAGCTACTCCCCCTGGCTGGCCCTCATGTAGCATGCCTCTACAGCATCAGCTACTCCCCCTGGCTGGCCCTCATGTATGGCGTCTACAAGGATAGAGTGTGTGAAGTTGAGAGGCAAGGATAGAGTGTGTGGAGTTGAGTGACAAGGATAGAGTGTGTGGAGTTGAGAGGCAAGGATATAGTGTGTGGAGTTGAGAGGCAAGGATAGAGTGTGTGGAGTTGAGTGGCAAGGATAGAGTGTGTGGAGTTGAGTGGCAAGGATAGAGTGTGTGGAGTTGAGAGGCAAGGATAGAGTGTGTGGAGTTGAGGGGCAAGGATATAGTGTGTGGAGTTGAGAGGCAAGGATAGAGTGTGTGGAGTTGAGAGGCAAGGATAGAGTGTGTGGAGTTGAGGGGCAAGGATAGAGTGTGTGGAGTTGAGGGGCAAGGATAGAGTGTGTGGAGTTGAGAGGCAAGGATAGAGTGTGTGGAGTTGAGAGGCAAGGATATAGTGTGTGGAGTTGAGAGGCAAGGATAGAGTGTGTGGAGTTGAGAGGCAAGGATAGAGTGTGTGGAGTTGAGAGGCAAGGATAGAGTGTGTGGAGTTGAGGGGCAAGGATAGAGTGTGTGGAGTTGAGGGGCAAGGATAGAGTGTGTGGAGTTGAGAGGCAAGGATAGAGTGTGTGGAGTTGAGAGGCAAGGATAGAGTGTGTGGAGTTGAGAGGCAAGGATAGAGTGTGTGGAGTTGAGAGGCAAGGATAGAGTGTGTGGAGTTGAGAGGCAAGGATAGAGTGTGTGGAGTTGAGAGGCAAGGATAGAGTGTGTGGAGTTGAGTGGCAAGGATAGAGTGTGTGGAGTTGAGTGGCAAGGATAGAGTGTGTGGAGTTGAGGGGCAAGGATAGAGTGTGTGGAGTTGAGGGGCAAGGATAGAGTGTGTGGAGTTGAGAGGCAAGGATAGAGTGTGTGGAGTTGAGGGGCAAGGATAGAGTGTGTGGAGTTGAGAGGCAAGGATAGAGTGTGTGGAGTTGAGAGGCAAGGATAGAGTGTGTGGAGTTGAGTGTCAAGGCTAAAGATCAGAATAGGACAAAATGGCTCCCACACACAAATGGAAACAGGAGAACAGAAGCAGGTGCTGGTAAGATGGGATAGGTCACCCCAGCTGACTGGCATATGTAGGATCCTTAAAGAAGGCTCTAAATCAACATGGCTCTAAATCAACATGGCTCTAAATCAATCAACATGGCTCTAAATCAACATGGCTCTAAATCAACATGGCTCTAAATCAACATGGCTCTAAATCAACATGGCTCTAAATCAACATGGCTCTAAATCAACATGACTCTAAATCAACATGGCTCTAAATCAATCAACATGGCTCTAAATCAATCAACATGGCTCTAAATCAACATGGCTCTAAATCAAATCAACATGGCTCTAAATCAAATCAACATGGCTCTTAATCAAATCAACATGGCTCTAAATCAAATCAACATGGCTCTAAATCAACATGGCTCTAAATCAACATGGCTCTAAATCAACATGGCTCTAAATCAACATGGCTCTAAATCAACATGGCTCTAAATCAACATGGCTCTAAATCAACATGGCTCTAAATCAATCAACATGGCTCTAAATCAATCAACATGGCTCTAAATCAATCAACATGGCTCTAAATCAATCAACATGGCTCTAAATCAATCAACATGGCTCTAAATCAATCAACATGGCTCTAAATCAATCAACATGGCTCTAAATCAATCAACATGGCTCTAAATCAATCAACATGGCTCTAAATCAATCAACATGGCTCTAAATCAATCAACATGGCTCTAAATCAACATGGCTCTAAATCAACATGGCTCTAAATCAACATGGCTCTAAATCAACATGGCTCTAAATCAACATGGCTCTAAATCAACATGGCTCTAAATCAACATGGCTCTAAATCAACATGGCTCTAAATCAACATGGCTCTAAATCAATCAACATGGCTCTAAATCAATCAACATGGCTCTAAATCAATCAACATGGCTCTAAATCAATCAACATGGCTCTAAATCAATCAACATGGCTCTAAATCAATCAACATGGCTCTAAATCAATCAACATGGCTCTAAATCAATCAACATGGCTCTAAATCAAATTAACATGGCTCTAAATCAACATGGCTCTAAATCAATCAACATGGCTCTAAATCAATCAACATGGCTCTAAATCAACATGGCTATAAATCAACATGGCTCTAAATCAAATCAACATGGCTCTAAATCAATCAACATGGCTCTAAATCAATCAACATGGCTCTAAATCAATCAACATGGCTCTAAATCAATCAACATGGCTCTAAATCAATCAACATGGCTCTAAATCAACATGGCTCTAAATCAACATGGCTCTAAATCAAATCAACATGGCTCTAAATCAAATCAACATGGCTCTAAATCAACATGGCTCTAAATCAAATCAACATGGCTCTAAATCAATCAACATGGCTCTAAATCAACATGGCTCTAAATCAAATCAACATGGCTCTAAATCAACATGGCTCTAAATCAATCAACATGGCTCTAAATCAACATGCGAGGGTGCAAAGAAGGGACTGAGATAAACGTGTGCTACTGCAAGTGGTTATGAGAGACTTGATAAGATCTTCATGAAGCAGCGTGAGCAGCCCAAGAGAGACAAGGTCGAGAAGAAGAGCCTTAGGAGGTAAGAGAGTCAAGCCAGGGGCCACACCCTCGACGTGGCACATGCACGGGCATCCAGCTAGGAGGGTGGAAAACCAGAAGCTAAGGAAGTATGCCAAGCTGGCGGCACATGGATCACCAATGGTCACCCCCGTCCTTACTGGCTCGGGGCTGACAAAGGACATGATAAGCCGGGACGTAACTTGAATAACCAGAAGCGCAGGTAAGACGAGAGTATGGAGGACGATTGGAAGACACTAGCCATCCACGTCTAGGGAAACATGAACAAAGAATGTTATGAACTATTTTGAATCGACTGAAAAAGCAAACTAGTGTGCCCGGATAGACCACAACAGTTGATGACCTTTACCATATATAATCATGTATGCCAATCGTGCTCTTGACCAAAACGGATTCACAGAACTCGGAAATCTGTGTAGCCTCACTCTTGATATGTGACCATGATGGCAAGTTACCACTACCAAATTGACAAGGCTAGCTGTCCGTCACAGCTTAGGCACGTGGTTGCAGAATGCACCAACATGTAATTATAGTTGGTTATAATGGCTCCCCAATAATTATAATAAGGTGGCCGATAAGGAACAAAATATAGCACCCAGCATAGTATGATCGTTGTTATAGAAACCACCATCAATTTTTTATAAACCCCTGAACAGAATGGTTTGTGTTATATTGAATGGTTGATTTTAAACACATCCCAACAAACCCTCCATTACACACCTCCAACAGACACACCTCCAACAGAAAGGTTGGTTACAAAATCTCCAACAGAATGTTTGGACATACCAATGGCAACATACAGAACAAGACAATAGCTCTGCCTAAACCACAAACATTGTCAAAGCAAGTCCTGAGCAAGAAACATGCTGAGCAGCAATGTCTAGATATGCTGACGAGACAAAGTGGACATGTCAGGAGAGAGCAGGAAAGCTGAGCAGACTGATGAAACTAAGTGAGATGCCAGTAGAGAACATATAATTATTCCACACAGCCACAGCCATCACTCAAGGCTAACATTGTCTGCATCCCTGCTACCCTAATAGAGATTTACTAAGTGTAATCAAGAACACAATAAGGAGCACCACATCATCTGAAGAGTAGAGAATATGAAACTCTAATCAAGAACACAATAAGGAGCACCACATCATCTGAAGAGTAGAGAGTATGGAACTCTAATCAAGAACACAATAAGGAGCAACACATCGTAGCAAGTATGGAACTCTAATCAAGAACACAATAAGGAGCACATCATCATCTGAAGAGTAGAGAGTATGGAACTCTAATCAAGAACACAATATGGAGCACCACATCATCTGAAGAGTAGAGAGTATGGAACTCTAATCAAGAACACAATAAGGAGCACTACATCATCTGAAGAGTAGAGAGTATGGAACTCTAATCAAGAACACAATATGGAGCACCACATCATCTGAAGAGTAGAGTATGAAACTCTAATCAAGAACACAATAAGGAGCACCACATCATCTGAAGAGTAGAGAGTATGGAACTCTAATCAAGAACACAATAAGGAGCAACACATCGTAGCAAGTATGGAACTCTAATCAAGAACACAATAAGGAGCACATCATCATCTGAAGAGTAGAGAGTATGGAACTCTAATCAAGAACACAATATGGAGCACCACATCATCTGAAGAGTAGAGAGTATGGAACTC
Source organism: Cladorhizidae sp. MBARI D1340-BT2 (assembly GCA_028752905.1). Taxonomy (NCBI): domain Eukaryota; kingdom Metazoa; phylum Porifera; class Demospongiae; order Poecilosclerida; family Cladorhizidae; species Cladorhizidae sp. MBARI D1340-BT2. The sequence goes on along the minus strand of JAQNBH010000017.1, from coordinate 40,711,088 downwards.
TAATCAAGAACACAATAAGGAGCACTACATCATCTGAAGAGTAGAGAGTATGGAACTCTAATCAAGAACACAATATGGAGCACCACATCATCTGAAGAGTAGAGTATGAAACTCTAATCAAGAACACAATATGGAGCACCACATCATCTGAAGAGTAGAGAGTATGAAACTCTAATCAAGAACACAATAAGGAGCACATCATCATCTGAAGAGTAGAGTATGGAACTCTAATCAAGAACACAATATGGAGCACCACATCATCTGAAGAGTAGAGTATGATACTCTAATCAAGAACACAATATGGAGCACCACATCATCTGAAGAGTAGAGAGTAAGGAACTCTAATCAAGAACACAATAAGGAGCACCACATCATCTGAAGAGTAGAGTATGAAACTCTAATCATGAACACAATATGGAGCAACACATCATCTGAAGAGTAGAGAATATGAAACTCTAATCAAGAACACAATAAGGAGCACCACATCATCTGAAGAGTAGAGAGTATGGAACTCTAAAACTTAGCAAAAACATACCTATCACAGAATTAAAAATCAGTTTATGGTATTTACTTCCCATGGCAACATATGTACATGTGTGCTTTACATGTGTGTGATGGCTGTCCTATAGCTAGACAATACATATAGAACGACCTAATGCATCACCTAAGGTTCGGACATTAGCTTATGGGACAGTTCCTCACAAGCAGTTCCAGACCAAACTCTGTGTGGCCTTTAGGGACCACTCAAGAAAGGCCTTTAAACCCCCCCCCCCAAACATTTGCAAGATGGTCGGCCATGCCTGTGCTTTTCACATTTCCTACATAGCACACAAATAGCTATGCTTCAGATTCATCTGCACAGCCATCACAACAAAACTCACAACTGGTTAGCGGGCACACACAAACACACATACGACCAACAAACTATGCTAGCTATGTTAGAGCTCACACAACGCGAGCAGTTTCCTGGCGAGGCTGCCCCTAGCCATACCTTATTAGAAAAATACTGCAGGTGTTGAAATGGTGGAAGATACAGAAAGCAGCACCATCATTGGCAGGTTCAACAACAACAACAAATAAAGTTAGCAGTCCTAACAGACAGCTATGTGTGTGTGTCTGTCTGTACGCATGTGTGTCTTCCTAGGCCACCAGATGCCACACCTGCCAGCTTGAAAGTACTCCTGTAAGGTCAAAATGAATTAAAAAACGTGTTTTTCTTGCATGTGTTTCAAGTCTGGCGGGTTGCTGGTCTGGACCTTGAGAAGCCCTTCCCCTCGCACTGTCTCCTCCACACACTAGCTGCTCACAAGTTGGACAGGAAAGACTAAGAATGTGGTCTAGCTAATGGCCCTCCAACGATGGCTCCCAGCAAGCAACCTACATGCAGTACCCAGGGTGGCCATCAAGATGTGGCAAAGCCTTGGACTTGGGTCCAAGTTACCAAATCACCAAAAATAATTTTGAACGTTGGCACACAGTGGAACTACCCACTAGTTCACATTTTCTGCAGCGCTAAAAATAGCAACATTGCATCTGTGACCTCACACTTGCATCACTTCTCTTTGCCCGGGCAGAGCTGCCAGCAGTAATGTACCTTGTTAGCTTGCAGGAACTCCACCATCTCCAGACACTTCTTGATATCTGGTACTTGTCCTCTCAACCTACACACAGAAAACACAAGCACTTAATTAATAGCCTGATGCCTTGGGGGCAGTTGTGTCTAATATATATAATATATGCACACATACACATACACATACTGTACATATATTCATAACATTGATTATTACTAATGCTCGGCATTGAGGGGAGAGCAAAGAGAAAGAAAAGGCTAGAGTATGTTGATGAACTGAGTAATGGTGTCCATCACCCTTCCTTGTCAGTCATGCAGCCCATTCTCACCTGCCTGTGCAGAAAATTTATTAATTATTATTTTGGTATGTGAGTCTATTGGGGGGGGGGGGGGGGGGTGGGGGGTGGTTTGGAGGGCCTGCGGGGGGAGGTGTTTTGGAGGGCCTGCGGGGGGAGGTGTTTTGGAGGGCCTGCGGGGGGAGGTGTTTTGGAGGGCCTGCGGGGGGAGGTGGTTTGGAGGGCCTGCGGGGGGAGGTGTTTTGGAGGGTGTCGAGTGAATAAGAATTAAAGTTGATATTGAGAATTAAAGTTGATATTGAGAAGGTGATTTTAATTCCTTGAATAAGCTTGCTTATGTAGATCTGGAATGGTTGCTGGAATGGTTGTCACAGTGAAGAGATTGATTGAGTGAAAGTCCGGAGATTCGAAGACTGGCCTGGCTGTTCTGTGCAAGTGAGAATGGCTGCAAGCTGATGCAACCCTTTACCAGATAGAAGAATAAGCCAAACAGAGGTAGGACAAACAACACCAAGACCCTAATAGCCCCCCGCAGGCCCTCCAAAACATTAGAATCCAGCGTCTGGAACGCAGCATCCCTGATGAAGACTAGAGCATCTAGTCGAAACGTCGAGTGAATAAAAATTGAAGTTGATTATTGAGAAGGTGATTTTAATGTTATTATGTCAACTGAGAGTTCATTGAGAGTTTATTTAAGGGAGTTGAGTTTCTTTTAATCACCTCCAACAACTAGAGCATGTTGATGATTAAGCACATAGTTATGCCAGGATAAAACTTCAGCAGTGACTTCCTGGAAGCCATTAAGCATGCAGTCCATTCCCACCTCAGCATCCAGTTCTCTTTCCTGCACTTCCAACCTGCAGCTGTCTTCTCGATCCTTCTCTATGATGACCATTTCCAGTTTACATAATTAAAGGCAGTGACCCTTTCAAACTTTTGTAGGGGTCCATGTACAGTGAATTCAGACCTCGTACATATGCCATCAGGGCAATACCACAGGGCAATACAACTACTTAGTGAGGGCTTGCTCCACCTCTATATGTTATGTCCACAACCACCTCTGTATACTACCTCAGTATATCTCTTTGTATACTAGCTCTGGTACTACCTCAGTATAGTACCTCCCTCGACTACCTAGCTGCAGTATAGCACTTCGGTATAATAATGCTGTACACTTCCTCTGTACGCTAACTCTGTATACCATCTCTGTATACTATCTCTGTATACTACCTCCACATACTGCGCCTTATCATAAAATACTGGTAATACACACGTATTGCCATGATTAACAGCTACAAGTGCCCATAGGCACAAACTTGATATCGTTACTGAAAAATTATTAAAAGCATTCTTAACATTGGATGCTCTACCTGCATGTGCCCAGTTAACAAAGCTCTGGCTCTAGACGACCCCTTACCTATTAATATAATGAACTCCAAATAGATTTACTGCATGTATTAAAATGAGCAGTATTACAGTATTGGTACAGTATTGGTATTGGTATTTTTATATTATTAATAAATATGTAAAGGGAGAAGTATTACAGTATTGATATTATTAATGGGTAAAGGGTCCTGTAAATGTGAGCAGTATTACAGTATTGATATTATTAATAGGTAAAGGGTCCTGTAAATGTGAGCAGTATTAGTGTATTGGTATTATTAATAGGTAAAGGGTCATGTTATTGGTATTATAAATATGTAAAGGGAGAAGTATTACAGTATTGATATTATTAATAGGTAAAGGGTCCTGTACTTGTGAGTAGTATTGGTAGTATTAGTGTATTGGTATTATTAATAGGCAAAGGGCCCTGAGCAGTATTACAGTATTGATAGTATTAATAGGTAAAGGGTCCTGTAAATGTGAGCAGTAAATGTGAGCAGTATTACAGATTCAGATTGGTATTATTAATAGGTAAAGGGTCCTGTAAATGTGAGCAGTATTACAGATTGACAGATTGGTAATATTAATAGGTAAAGGGTCCTGTAAATGTGAGCAGTATTACAGATTCAGATTGGTATTATTAATAGGTAAAGGGTCCTGTAAATGTGAGCAGTATTACAGATTCAGATTGGTATTATTAATAGGTAAAGGGTCGTGTAAATGTGAGCAGTATTACAGATTCAGATTGGTATTATTAATAGGTAAAGGGTCCTGTAAATGTTGGCTGTCCACGGTCCACGTGGTAAATTCATTTACAGTTTTTGCCTTGTTTCTATTTCATAGTCAGTCAAATGAAGTTACTCAGTGTAATACCAGAAATAACCAAGGGACCATAGATGCCATGTTTATCACTAAAGTCTATACATGTATGTATTCACACACATAGATGCAGGCATCACAAGTAGTTATCTGGTTCTCTGTGCTGTTAACTATACTTACGCATGTTTATGAGATTGATGACCTTTACCTAGTATGGGTGTTTTTATTAGTACTGAATTGTGAGTCGTTCAATTGGTATATAGTAACATCATGATGAGCAGACATCTTATGTGTGAGAACAATACACAATGCATACAAGACCTTGAAGATGAATTTCCAGGGGGAAGGGGGAGGGGTGAGGTTTACGTTCATTGGGGGCCACTGGTTACTACCTTTGTAAAGGATTCGAGGCACGCTCGAAGTTTTCGTGATGTCAAATAATCAGTGAAGCCACCATTTATGACACGCAAGATTCTCCTTCACCATGCTATACACAGTCTATACCTTTAAAGGTTTCAAGAGGCAATGATGATTGAATTGTCAACACAGTCTTGTAGGGCAATGAAAGAGTATCACGCACTGGCATGAGGTCTCCAAGTATCGAGGAAACCTTCCCCCTAATTTAGTCTTCTATGGCACTGAAGGTCTATCTCACACAGGCATGAGGTCTCTGAGTATCGATCTCTAACTAGGGCTAGTTATGCTGCTAGTTTCTGAAACCTACACGCTACATGCTGAAATTGTGAGAATAATTTAAAATAAAATAAACATTTATGACACTGAAGCCTTGACCACAAGCACTGGCTTTTTACAAGCACAGGCTTTTTACAAGTACATGGTAAAGGATCGTCATCGTCAGCCTACAGCTGCCCAGTACCGTGGAAACAAAGTGCCTTGAGGGCCTAAACTTAACAATCTAAGGAGACCTCAATTAATCTCAGTTCCACATTAACCGGACCAGTCAGTTGTAATTTATTGTCAGCCAACTCCAACCTGCCTCAACCCAGTGTAGTCAGTGTGTCCCCATGGAGTTATCGTCAACCCGCCTCAACCCAGTGTGTCCCCAAAGAGCCCACTTAAACCAGTTGTGGAGGTACACGCAGGTGCTATACATCACCCTGCAGTAACACTGTACACCATCTTTCATCACTTCGTTTACACATACTGACGACACCTTACCTTTTCTTTTTGAGCACAAGATTAGCATCCATGAACTTGTATTTGCGGTACATTTCATCAAACCTCTTCATCACCACTTCAGCTGAGGAATTTCCAGACTCCTTCATAAACGCGTCCACATCATCCTGCAGAACGTTGCGCAGTGCGTTCCAAATAGAACTACGTCATAGGCTCACAGGACTTACCACAAACACTGCCTTGGGAATTCCCGCCATACTACAAGAGCCTCCTTTTTCATCAGAACTCGAAATCATTTTAGAGCCTAATTTTTTTTTCTCCCTTCTTTCTCCCACCTACTCGTGTACTACACTACTCACATTACCCACTCTCATAGTCGTATGAGAGTGGGTAAGGTACGGCAAGCTACGTAGCCGGAATGTAAGTGGGAGGGGCTAAAAATTAGCGGGAGAGGATCTAATGAGCGGGAGTGAGTTGCGAAGTGTGATGAGGGAACGAAAGAAGACTGCATAGCGGGAGAAAGGAATTAAGATGTTAGACTGGATGGTAATGTTGAGAGGTCATTGAGGAGTTGGAGCTGATTGGATGAAGTCTGGAGACAAGTGGACATGGTTATCAATTTCCTTATAGAGTAAAAGGAGCTTGAAGGAACTTGGGCTGAGCACGTCTATTTGAGATAGCTAATAGGAAATTGAAGGAGTAAAGAGGATAGAGGCTTAATCAGATGTGACTGGTGAGTGCAGGCTAAGTGCAAAGTGATAGATACGAAAAAGGGGGAGGTGCCCACCCAGAAGAGAAGTAGCTAAAGACCGAAAAGTGTTCAGTGGATAGTGGTGGATAGTGTTGATAGAGATTGCAATAAATTATGCCTATCATTTTCCTGGATTTGGTGCAAACTTTTCTGCTGTGAAGATTCCAGGAGAGGTTCGAGGTGAAAGCAACTTCTAAACATGTCCGAGTTTTATTGATGTTTATTTTTGTGTATGTGACTGTCCCTTGGGTAGCTTCAAGCAAAATTTATTATATATGTTAGGAAATGCAGCATAAAGGCTTCCAAGGTAGTGCATGAGGATAGAGATCGTATAAGCTTCAAGCAAATTTATTATACATGTTAAGGCTTCAAGTAGCATAAGGATAGAGAAGTGTGGTGGCGAGGAATGACCATTCCACGTGGTGTCGCCTCCATTTTGCATCTCGCTGTTTTAGGCTGCCGCCGAGAGGAGGGAAGAGGTGGAATTTAGCGTCAGCCATAAACAACCTTGTAAGGGAGGAAGCTGATGCTGATGCTACATCAGGGAAGCCTAGCCGTTGCTCCAGAAGACAGAAGTCTCGTGATCCCCTAGAGCTCTTGTCTTCAAAGGTGACATCGAAGCTGGAAGAGGGCGATGTCAAGGGCGCTGTCAGGCTTGCATGTGCTGAGGATGTTTTAGCTGATCACTCACCTGACACTCTGGAAGCCTTGAAGCAGAAGCATTCTGCGGCTCACCCAGATTCTTCAATAATGATATCCCCGGACCCATCCTCATTCTCTTTCTCAGTCACCGAGGCCATCATCACTCAAGCCATACGTTCCTTCCCAAATGGATCTGCAGGTGGTCAGGATAGCCTCAGACCACAACATCTCAAAGACCTCACGGGTCCGTCCGCTGGTGAAGGTGGCCATTCACTACTGAGGGCGCTCACTTCTTTGATATCTCTAATTCTAAGAGGTGACGCACCTGTATCCATCCGTCCTCATTTCTTTGGTGCCTCACTGGTAGCTCTGCGTAAGAAGGATGGTGGGGTTCGCCCTATCGCTGTGGGCTGTACCCTGCGCAGACTTGCTGCTAAGTGTGCTTGCATTCATGCCATGCAAAAAGTTCCTGATATCCTGGCCCCTCGGCAGTTAGGTTTTGGAGTGACGCGAGGGGTTGAAGCGGCAGTGCATGCTGCTCGCATCTACCTCCAGAACCTCAAGGAAGACCAAGTGATCATGAAAGTGGACTTCAGAAATGCCTTCAACAGTATTCGCCGGGACAAGATGTTGGGTGCTGTTGAGGAGTACATTCCCGAGCTTCTCCCTTTTGTCCACTCAGTATACTGCTCGCCATCTTTACTCTCATGGGGTGATGAAGTGGTGCTGTCTTCAGAAGGGGTTCAGCAGGGCGACCCGCTGGGACCCCTCCTCTTTTGCCTGACTATTCAGAAACTGTGTGCAAAGCTGAGGTCAGAGTTCTGTGTTTTTTATCTGGATGATGGAACTCTGGGAGGCAACCGGGAAGATGTAATTTGTGATCTCAAGACCATTGAGGTTGAAGCAGGTGCTCTGGGCCTTGAGCTAAACAGAGGAAAGACAGAATTGATCAGTAAGGATCTATCTCTCGAGGGATCGTCCTCATTGCTCTTCCAGGAGTTAGCATCATTAATCCAGAGAATGCCAATCTCTTGGGCTCTCCTATTGGAGTGTTACAATCAGTGGATGCATGTGTAAGGGAGAAGACAGAGCTGCTGCAGTTGATGGGTGATAGACTTTGTCATTTGCAATCACATGATGCTATCACATTGTTGCGTCACTCATTTGCGATCCCTAAGATGATGCACATTCTCCGCTCTGCTCCCTGTTTCTCTTCCAGTCATCTCACAGCCTATGATCACCTTCTCAAGTCAATCCTCAGCAATATCACTAATATAGATTTTCAGAACAATGACTCTTCTTGGCTACAGGCCACCCTTCCAGTGAACCATGGGGGAATTGGAATTAGGAGTGCGGTTCATCTTCTGCCTTTTTGGCTTCTGCTGATGGATCGTCCAATCTCATTCACCATATCCTCCCCCCTCGGTTTAGTGCTGTCCAGTACCCTGAGATTGAAGTTGCCCTTTCACTCTGGGGTGATGACCTTGTCTTGCCTCCTCCAGCCCCACCTGCTTCCCATCAGCAGAAATCGTGGGACATCCCTCGTATTTTGGAAAGGGCAGAGTCACTTTTGCGGAATGCTAGTGACCCCAAAACCAGAGCTCGTCTCCTCGCTGTGTCTGCATGTAAGTCAGGTGCCTGGCTTAATGCCCTGCCAATCTCCTCACTGGGTCTCCGAATGAGCGATGATGTAGTTCGAATAGCAGTTGGGCTACATCTTGGAGCACCCCTGTGCCAGCCACACTCTTGTAGTTACTGTGGACGGATGTCAACCAGTTTGGTACACATGGGTTGAGCTGTAGGCACAGTCAGGGAAGGCTTTCTCGCCATGGTGCTTTAAATGACATCATCCACCAGTCATTAACTGCTGCAAATGTCCCTTCCCGGCTGGAGCCCTCAGGTCTGCTTCGGTCCGATGGAAAGAGACCTGATGGCATGTCCATCATTCCATGGTCAAGTGGTAGACTCTTGGTATGGGATGCAACCTGCAGTGACACCTTTGCCCCATCCAACCTTTTGGCTGCAGTCACTGAGGCTGGTGCAGTGGCAGCCCAGGCGGAGATTTTGAAGGGTGAAAAGTACGCCCACCTGGACTCGGCATACAAGTTTGTACCTGTGGCAGTAGAGACGTGTGGATCCTTTGGGCCTCAAGCAAACAGGGAGTTGGGATGCCGCCTGAGGTCAGTGACTTACGAAGAGGACTCCCATCAACATCTTCTTCAACGGATTTCTGTGGCTGTGCAGCGTGGGAATGCAGCCTCAGTAATGGGATCTTTGCCATCAGGGTTGGGGACGAGCCATTTCCCTAGTCATCGCATGAACTTTTTAACTTTTTAACTTGAGGTATGGCATGTTGTGTACAGTACCATAATAGTAATATAAACAATAAATAAATGAACACATTACATAGGATAGAGATCGTATTTCTCTTTCTGCTATAAACCACACATGCAGTTATATTCAGTTAATGAACAAAGAAAGAAATCTTCTTAGGAAAAAGGAGCCTACTGCTTTGCAACTCAACTATGTCAATCAAAGGAAGATTGTTGGTGAGGTCTCAATTCATTTATTCTCAGCGTGCTTTTCTAACTCCTTCACCATCTGCAATACAAGAAGCAGTTGCTAATTGTTACTCTCTAATTAAGTTGACACTCTCATTCTGATCAAACTGATGCAATACTCCTCATGATTACCTGCAATGTGTTGGCAAGATTATATATCATCTCTGCACAATCCCTTTTTGCCAGCATATTAATCTCGTCTTCCATCACCAAATCATCCTCAAGCATCAGCTTCCCTCTAAATAAATAACTACTTGGTAATAGTGATCTCATTGTCATTTGCTGTAACCCATCCAAATCACATCATCAGTACAACAATTTCACTCTTCACAGCACTGCCTAATTTTAAGATGAACATTTCTTAGAACACCTCTCAGACCATATCTAGGTAAGCTTTTGATAATTCTCAAGCTAACATAGCGAGCTCTGAGATACCAACCTCCCACAGGAACCATCACAGTTTCTTCAGTGTGAATCTTTCTCTGGACATCTTCGTCTTTAATAATGGTGATGATGATGTAATGATGATGTGATGATGATGATAATGATGATGATGTAATGGTGATGATGATGTGGTGATGATGATGATGATGCGATGGTGATTATGTGATGATAATGTAATGATGATGTGATGATTATGATAATGTAATGATGTAATGGTGATGATAACAACAACAAACGACTCTTATATAGTTGACAGGAGGTGCAATGACATTCTTGATAACCTTGAAATTACTTCCAAGTTGATTATCGAAAAAGTCATGGTAACAACAACAATTATAAAAAATTAAATTAATAAGTGATAACATAAAGCAAATTAAGAAAAGAAATAATCTCTCGAACTCTCAGTTGACAAGAAATTACAATGACCTCAAAATAATCAACTTGACATTTTAGTCGGGTTCACTGTTATTTCGTTCAATTTTTTGGGAGATTTGCAAAACTATATATTTTTGGAGTCTTCAGAGCATGTGAAATCCAAAAATTAATGTTGGCATTTGCATAGACACCTGCATAGCCGCCATTTTGGATTTACAAAATGGCCTCATATTTGCACTATCTCAGCTTCTAGTCAACCTAAAAACTTAATTACATGTGTTAATCCTATGTTTTCTGGGCCAAGAAAACCACTGGTGGCATCATTAGACTTCTAATCTGAACACTTGCTTTATTTTCAGCAGTTCTGTTCATCTTTCTAACTGAACTAACACTTATCTTGGTGGGGGTATGCAATATATGGTGGGGGTAGGAATAGGGGGGCAGGGGGGGCCATGGCCCCTCACTTTTTGGTCATATTAACACAGTATATCACGCTAGTTTTTCATCACATCATGAATTACACTTGTCTATCTATGGGTACAGTATGTAAACTGTGGTAAGTGTATTTAAGGCTGGCAGGTGGTTAACAGCTTTTTAACATGCTAACTAACGATCAGTGGTTCCAGAAGTTTCTAGAAAGCGCATGCTGCTCAGTGAGTTCATGATTATTTCAAGCTTGCTTTAAGATTATATGTGACTCACTTTCTTACTTATTCTATGAAAGCTGTTTTGGGTGGAATAACATATTTACAACATTTCCCTTGAAAGTTGTTTTTGAGCATGTGTCTTGTGTGGCTATAAGTTTTGAATGTAGGTATGACATGCCCACACTTGCTTCCTACCCACATGTCGTTCTGTACTCTCAGGGCATAACTCATGATGGATGAAAGCCCCCCTGATGACAACAATACATACATGGTAGGTAAAAATAGAGGCATCATTATAAACGATGTCATAGAGCTATAGTTATATTTATATGTATGGTACATGGTGGATATTATTATTTTGACTGGAAACTATGCATCTTCTGTCAGAAGTCTAACACTAGTAAGGGCAGTTGTTCTGAATCCCACCAGGTCCGAATCCTACCAGAAACTACTTGATGTGATGATGGAGTGAGCCGGCGTACATGATGGACAATTTTTTGCAATTCAAAGATGTCTCTAACGATGTACCAAAGAAATGCTGCACGACAAGGAAACAATATGGTATTGAAGCTGCTATTCTTCTGCCACAAACCAGACAGAGTTGCTGCGAGCCAGAGACCACTTCGAACATTCGATGTCCTCAGGACTGTATGCCGTAAGCTATAAAATATCAAGATCAGAAATGGAAAAAGATACACCAGGAATATCAATGCCATTCACAAGATCTGCAACACAACCTTTGTCAAAAGACCAGTGCTTCTTCTGTCAATTGGATGATGGTCAAGCTCTCATCACAGTTAGAACCGGCAACTCTGGGAAGGCACTCAGGCAAGCAGTGGAAATTTCCTAAGATCCAGTGTTGATGACAAAGCAATGCAATATCGCCAAGTGATGCCCATGCAATAGATGTCAGATATCACAAGCTGTGCTGGACAGAACATGTGTTCCATGTCCTCAGGGGTCATACCAGTGATGGAGCCAAATCCTCGATGGCAGACCTGCCCATGCAGATGTCATGCTTGATCGAGTTGATCAATCTCATTGGCATACAAACTCAAAACAAAGCGTATATCCCCATGGATGTCATGGAAACAACATACATCTCCATGCTTGGGGGTAGCAAGGAGGCACAGAAGCACAAACCAACGCTGACAAGACAATGGCTGAAGGATAAGATTCTTCAAGTTTTACCAAGTGTGCAGTCTGTGAGGCAGAAAGACAGACGAAAGCATCAGTTCTTTACTGCCCTGAAGCCTGTGAAGAAGATATAGTCCACATTTCTATACAAAACGATGCGAGTGCAATGGACAACACGAAGATGTTACACAAGACAGCTAAGCTAATATGCAGAAGTATTGCAAACTTCACTGATGAGAAGAAACAGTCAGACATGGTTACCGTAGTGAGCTCGGCAGAAGACATTGCACCAGAGTTGTTCAGCCTTATACGTTGGATTTTGGTAGGACCCGAGGAGGAGTTGCAAACAGAGATGAGGTGCAGGACAGTGGACCAATCAGCACTGACATTAAGCCAGAACGTCATATGTACGCTTTCAAAACCAAAAGGCAGGTGCAACATCGACCCAAGCAAGCGACAGATACATTCCGGACACAACTTGCCGAGAAAATCCACAGGTTCTGGGTTTGGCACTCACCGTTCATCATGACACCAGGAACAAGTAACTAATAGACCTCCTTAACTATTGTGCACCATATGGTCGGTCACTGCTCTTGGAAACAGCTATAGCCAATGCTGTTGGGGAAAACACAAGACAGTTCGATGGCCTGGACGTCCACCCTTCCTCAAAAAAGGTACCTTTGTATTCTTTGCGGTTGGCCGAGGACACAGCTGATGGAAAAAGTACCACACATTGGACAATCTGCAGTATATCAGAAGGCCAATGCTCCAGGGGAAGTCATCGCACCCAGTACCAGATTGCTGATGACACAAACATCAAACACATACCAATATGGAACGCTTCCTATCTCAAGAAAAGACAAAAGCCGTCCTAACTGAATACCTTTCACAAGCAGTACTCAAGAATAATGCAAAGAATAATGCAAACTCCCAAAAGTTAGTCATCACATCATCAGCATCAGGCCACACAAAAAGCAACTGCCACATGCAGTTTGAAGAAAATAACCATGAGGAGGCTGATACATTGATGATCTGCTTAGCAGCAGCTGCATCACAGTGCTGTCCTGAAGCACGGATGATCTTCTTCAGCCCAGATACCGATGTCTTGGCTCTGGCTGTTGCACACTATGACAAGCTCTGCAAAAACACTGCGATACATATGGTATCAGGTGCTTTGGATATTGAGCCAATCTGGAGTGCGCTGGGACGAGACAAGGCAGCAGCATTACTGGTATTCCACGCATTAACTGGAACAGACAATGTTGGAAGATTCTCTGGTCTAGGCAAAACCAAGTGGTTTCAACAGTACATGAAGGTTGACAGGCACATCATCTCAGCACTGATGAAACTGACAGAGGAAGGCAACCTAACACAGGAGGTGAAGGATGCATTGGCCAATTTTGTGTGCTTACTGTATTGCCCAAAGGGCATCCATTTAACAAGTATTCCTGACCTAAGGTGGCATCTGTTTTGCAAACATCTGGCAGAAAGCAGCAGGTTGCCTCCTACAGTTGGTGCTCTTGAGGAGCACATTGAACGTGTGCGCATACAGAGTAGGGTGTGGCGCCAAGCCACCATGATGTGGCAACGTCTGTTCAACCCACTCAAACATGGCTATTATCAGAATGACCATGGTGCGATACTACCTACCCCCACGAAGATTCCACCTGCACCACAGGCCATTGTAGAGTTGGTCAGATGGCTCATTGCACAACCCAGAGGTGTTCATGCAGGAGACATAACTTGGCTTGCACAGACCTTTGTTTGTGTGAGAAGTGACTGCGAAAATGATGTGGACTGTAATGCCGAAAGTGACACTCAAGAGTGTGATGAAGATCTGTAAAAGCATATTCCTGAACTATATAGACCTAGCAGATCCTGTTAATATGATAACTAACAAGGCAGCTTTTTTGTGTTATAAATCCATACCTATAACGTCAAGGGAATGGCATATCATGTATCATTTATATCACAAATATATATAAAGACAATGGTTTTCAATTACCTATGTTTGTTGCTTTTCTATAATCCTGAGCACTATTTAGAGGCTTTTATTGGATTCCTTGACACAGAAAACACAGGATTAGCCTATATACTTAATTAAGTTTCTAGGTTGACTAGCCGAGATGGCGTATTTTATGGTGGCCATTTTGAAAATCCAAAATGGCAGCCGTGCAGGTGTCTGTGCAAATGCTAACATTGATTTTTAGAATCTCTGATTCCAAAAATGTACAGGTTTGCTAATCTCACAAAAAAATTGAACGAAATTAAATTTGTTAATAGACATTTACTCTCTTGAGGTTTGAACTAAATGATCTAGCCTTGAGGTCATTTAAAGATCATTGACCAAGCTTGACCTAACACAACAGTGGAGTACCCACGAACTGCAATCATTGCAGCATGAAGTAATAGGCGCCATGTGAATACCAGGCTCTGTTTTGAGGCAGACACCAAGTCTTGGATAAAAAGTTTTTCCTTGTACCCAGAATCTTCAGTACCAATGGCACAATATGGTGGTAAGCACTACACTCGCATACTTACCCTTCCTCAGATATTCCTGGACTGTCAAAGATCATTGTGAAACAAAGGTGACCACACACACAGCATCCCGCCGTTCTTCCAGGGAACTAAAAGCTGTCTCGGGTAGAATCTGGTCAATGACATCATAAACACCCCTTGCAGATGCTGGAGAAGTGTAGGGTGCAAGTGTTACAGCATTTGTGATGTCCAGACCACCATATTTCACAGGAAGGTATGCCTGAAACCAAGATAACATACTCAGTAGAGTGTTGGTATCTCATCCACAGAGTTTAGATCCAAGAACTTGAAAATGAAAATCAGATAGAAAAACTTGCCAGTGACAGTTGTAGCTCAACCTAGCTCCTCCAAGTCTCCATAACAGGATTTTGAAAACCTTACTCTGAGTATCTTACCCAGAATGGAGGGAATCAAATTCTTGAAGTTGGATCGAGGAAAACCGGGGGGAAATCACACTGAATCTAAAAGTGTTGAAAAATGCATTTTGGAGGAGGCTGAAGGCATCATGGGCCTGAGTTAAGTCAGCTACCCATAAGTTTCAAAGAGTGAATTATTAATACTTCCACTGATTCCTTCAATATAACCAATATGAGATGCTAACGGACTGTCAATCTTGGGGGTGACGACATAAAGACCTGGAGCAACACTGATAAACTTCTCTAATATTTCAAGAACGGAACAAATTACTTTATACTTTGCATGATTAAGTTGCAATCGCAACTCTCAAGCAACATTCTCCACTGCATTCGGATCTTGGAGAATTTCTTCTAAACGACCTCCTAAAGTACCACCTTCCATGTAAAACATAAGAAAACTCGGACAGCAATTAGAGAGTAA
Source organism: Cladorhizidae sp. MBARI D1340-BT2 (assembly GCA_028752905.1). Lineage (NCBI taxonomy): Eukaryota > Metazoa > Porifera > Demospongiae > Poecilosclerida > Cladorhizidae > Cladorhizidae sp. MBARI D1340-BT2. The sequence continues at coordinate 40,695,948 of JAQNBH010000017.1, read as the reverse complement.
CCTTGTGGATTGAAAGACAGAACAGAAGGGGCCCCAAAGGGTCACCCTGATGAACTCACCTTGTGGATTGAAAGACAGAACAGAAGGGGCCCCAAAGGGTCACCCTGATGAACTCACCTTGTGGATTGAAAGACAGAACAGAAGGGGCCCCAAAGGGTCACCCCGCCTTGTGGATTGAAAGACAGAACAGAAGGGGCCCCAAAGGGTCACCCTGATGAACTCACTCAGATGAGTGCATGGCTTCACTTCCAAAGAAGGGTATGGAGCACTATAAGCTGAATGAACAAATGAAAGTAGATATGGGGCTAACTCTTCAAACAGTGCATAACATTTTATCATGACAAATAGCATTTTTTAAATCTAGTTTTAAAATAACATTGCCAAGCTTCATAATGGGCAAGTAGATACAAAGCCAAGTGAACAATAGCTTTAGCCCCAGATTCAATCCTGAAACCAAGTTGATGAGGAACCAGAAAAGTACAATTATGACTGATGGCACACTTCGCAACCAAGCATCTTAAGAGTGTATCTGATGGCTATTGGCCCCACTCTACCATATTTCTTGCTCAAGGCTACCAGAGAGAGGCATCAAAGAAAAAAGAATAAACAGAAAGTGGCATTTTTTCTAAATCAGCAAGCAGTAAGGGACTAACCTTACCAGTTTGGAACTTAATTAAGGTGCTGGAGAACGTAACCCATCAGGCCCTCCAGCAGACCCACTTGATAAAATCTTTGGAGATGAAACATTTATAATAATATAATGATGAGTTAATATAATATTGATGATGATGATGAGGAGGAGGAGGAGGAGGAGGAGGAGGATGAGGATGATAATAATAATAATAATAATAATAATAATAATAATAATAATAATAATAATAATAATAATAATAATAATAATAATAATAATAATAATAATAATAATAATAATAATAATAATAATAATAATAATAATAATAATAATAATAATAATATTAATAATAACAACAACAACAACAACAACAACAACAATAATAATAACAACAATAACAACAATAACAACAACAACAGCAATAACAACAGCAACAACAACAACAGCAACAACAACAGCAACAACAACAGCAACAACAGCAACAACAACAGCAACAACAACACAACAACAACAACAATAATAAAATAGCAATGATAACAATAACAATAATAATAACATAGTAATAACAATAATAACAACAACAATAATAACAACAATAATAACAACAACAATAACAATAATAATAACACTAGTAATAAAATAGTAATAAGAATAATAGAATAGTGATATGCCTTTTTGAAGGAGCTCGGATACCGCATTAGAACAGAGTCGGGCGAGCCCAAATCGACCATGGGCATTTGACACTTTCCCATTCATAATTTTTCATTAAATTTGTATTGTTTGTCCCTGAATATTGTATTGTTTGATTATAGTAATACTAGTTTTGAAATAAAACAACAACAACAATAATAATATTATTACTGCATTAGTAGGCTTAAGTGAGACATGGAGGAATTGTGGGATGTTTATAAGGAAGAGTGGCAGGGAGAAGTGGGAGGAAAATACAGCCTCAAGTCAAATAAATTAGCAGAAAGATTGTGAAAGGATTTAGTAACTAAACAGGGGAAGTGAGGCTCAGATTTAGACTAAAAATGGCATCAGCAGAACTCTTGGGTGACAAGGTGAAGTGTTGTATGTTTCAGGATGGTAGATGTGAGCTATGTGATGAAGGTCTTTATTTTTTTTAATGAATATTTTGCATTACAGGGTGCAGGGGTGAGCCAAGTAGCAATATATGCAAATACGAGTGACTTCCCTGATAAAAATAAAGGAAACTTAATGATACAAAAAACTTTGTAATTGACATTTAAAGTCTGAGAAAGTTTGGCATGCTCTAATTTCAACAGGTAATAAGTTCCATAAAGTAAGTGTATGTGTGGAAAATGATGACTTGTATGATTCAGTTCTGGCGAAGGGAACTTCCGTCATTGTCTCGTTGTAACTCCTTAGCCGAATGTCCAGTTTGCAGTGGCAGGTGAGTGGAGTGGACAGATCCATGCTGGGTATGAGCCAAGTAGCATAGTTTCAGAAATGTTCTTACGGGATGCCAAACTTGTGGAAGATATTGTGCATTTCTTGTTGCTGGTGATCGAGAAAGATTATTGGATATGGTCGAGGGCATTGAAGGGTTGAGGAGTGGGTTGAAAGAAGATGATGAAGGGAGAGTAGTCTAATGTTGGGTAGATCAGTAATATTTATCTGCTTAATAAAACACAGATCACTAACACAGCCCACTACAAGGACCTTGGTATTAACTTCTCCAATAACCTTTCATGGTCTCACCATTACTCCATTATTATTACCAAAGCCTATAATACTCTTTACTTTATCCGTCGTGCCATCTCATCTTACCACCCTATTCTCACCAAGCTTACTTTATATACATCTCTTGTCAGAACTCGCCTTATGCAGTCAAGTCTGGCGCCCTCACTTGCTCAAGGACATCAAATCACTTGAGAAAGTTCAGCGCCGCTCAACCAAGTTTGTTTTAAACAATTATCACTTAAATTACAAGGATGGACTAATATCTCTCAAGTTACTTCCTTTATCACTATGGCTAGAACATTTGGACATCACATTTCTCATCAACTGCCTCAAAATGCCCCAATATCACTTCAACATCTATGACTATGTCCAATTTTCGAATTGTAATATATACTAGGTCTTCTAACCACTCGAAGCTTAATTAAGTGTCTACTTCCACAAACCACCAACAACCATCTAAATTTCATATGGATAAAATGAGAACAATTTCTATGACTTAAGTGTCTGAAGTGACCTGGTATAAGCACTGTAGTGTAGGCAATGGTAGATCGGGTCATTGAGGTGTTTCTCACTACTCAGTCTTGACTCTGGTCTGTCATAGGGATCCTATGATTTCAACCGAGTTGTCAAGCTGTGGAATGCCTTACCTGAGATGGACCTCAAACTCTCCACCTATACTTTGAAAAAGAAGCTGAAATGGAATATTTCATAAGTAATTTTAATTCTGATTTACCATGCACTTGGCGCTATCTTTGTCCATGCAGTAAATGTTTTTCATTACCATCTCCAATTAACTATATATTCTCACCTATAAGGCTACCAGCAGCTCTTGCTGGTAAGCCTTCAGCACACTCTCATCCTTTGTACATTATTTTCGTGCTATTATACAGTGCTGTAAAATCACATATAATAATAATAATAATATAATAATAATAATAGTAGTAGGGGTGAAGGAAGAAGTGTTGGGTAGGGTTGACAGAATTACAATGGGGGGGAAAGACTCATTAGTTCCTCTTTCTAGTATATAGTCATTGTCATTTATTGTTTGTATGTGCTTAGTAATGGCCTCTCTCAAGGCTCAACAGAACATTAATTACAGTGACCTTCTAAAAAATCAACTCGAAATTTACTCTCTCGATATTTCGATTTCGACCAAATGCTCTAACCATCATCAAGAATAAATTAGTCCTAAAGCCCTAGTCAGAGTAAATTTCGAGTTGATTGTTACAGTGTCACACAGTGCTGAAGTCTATAGCGGCCTTAACAGGCTCAGCATATCATCGAGAAGGTCTGTATTTCGTTATGTCAACTGAGACTTCGTTTAATAAAACAAGTCAACAACAACAGCAACAACACCAACAAAATGTTGTAAGATCACGAGATCTAAAATTCGTGTGACCTCACTAAAAAGGTATATTATATATATATATATAGCCCTTGAGAAGACAAAAAGCATTATCGAGCTGTCCGAGCACGCGGAACTCTCGTAGCTAAAATGTCTGTAACCAAACTGTGGACGGGTGCTAAGATACCTCTGCTAGGACTGGGCACATGGAAGAGCCAGCCTGGGCAAGTCAAAGAAGCTGTGCGAGTTGCCCTTGAAGTTGGATACCGCCATATTGATTGTGCTGCTGCTTATGGGAATGAGCCAGAGGTTGGTGAGGCCGTAAAGGATGCCTTTGCTTCTGGTTTATTACAAAGAAAGGACCTCTTTGTCACTTCAAAGCTCTGGAATACCAAACACAGGCGAGTGCTATGTAGGCCATCCATGTATGCTGCACCCTTGCCTTCCAGAAAAGAATCTGTTCTGCCCTGAGCAGGGTTTCATACAGGGTGGGGGGGGGGGGAGATAGCCGTGGGAATCCCCAAAAAAACGATTTCTTCCCCCCCCCCAAGAAATTTCTGAAATTTCTTTTGTAAACAGGGAAAAGGAGAGCAGTACAGAGAAGGGAGAAGCAATAGCAAATTCAAAGATGATCAACAGTAATAAAATTATAATAATAATTTAATAATTATGCATGAATAATAATTATGCATGAATAATTATGCATGAAAAATTTATTAACAAAATTAATATATAAGCAATAATGTATAAGCAATAATGTATGGTGAAAATTACAATAATTACAATACAGCGAGTTCAGTAGTTCTAAATTAAAGTAAAATGCGTCTATTTTTCTGTTTAAAAATGTCGAGAATTGCATTAAAGTCCACATCGGTCAGGGAGACTCTCTATACTAAATGTTCTAGGTTCGAGTCAGATAGATGACTGCGTAGGCGAGTTTTAATCAACTTCATTTGACTAAAAGGAACGCTCTACTATGTATTGCTGTGCCAACAGGAAGTGCCATTGTAATGTTCAATAGCTTACACGTCTCCTGGAAAATTCCTCCGTACGTATGTGACTTGTTCATCTCGTCCAGGATTTCTTGCATGCTAGGAGATACCGATTCTTCTTTACGTTCCATTATTGCCTTTTTCTCCACTAGCAAAGCCCGTCTAAATATCTTCCACTCTGAAAGAAGCTCATCGCCATCAAGCAATGGAGGTGAGGTGTAAGTCGTCCCCGCATACTCAACCTCTGCTTCTTTTCCATAGAACTCGGCAAGAATCTTGATTTGCTTGCTGCCGTATGATGGTAAGGATGCTTCAGTGGGTAGTAGGGAGGGTCTGAATATGGACATGGCAGTAACAATCTTCACGGCTAAATCAACTCTTAATATTTAGAAGAAGGGAATCGACGTATGGAATTGCAACTAGAGTTCGATACTCGGCTGTGGTTGTGATAGAAGACCAACGGCTTCGTGCAGATCCATGTGTGCCGAGTGTTATATCGTGTTTTTCCTTCAACGGAGATATTTCGGACTCAACTGAACCCAACCACTCACTTCTTTCATCCTTTAGATGCTCGAGTTGATCCGTCGTGATTTTCAGAAGTACTGGTAACCTGCTCAAATCGAGTAGCTTTCTTTGCATCGAAACATTCATCCTTGCCAGAATATCCAGAACTTCTGACAGGAACACAATAGCAACTCCAGTGTAAGTAGCAAGGAGAGCACCAATACCGTATGCTTCAGCATTCTGTGTCACGTTCAATCTCGTGTTAATCTAGAATGTTCTGTCCATGTGCTATTATTCTGTGGTTAGCTTTCCTAATTGTAGTGTAGATTAAATCTACACTACAAATAGATTCTACATTGTTGATTATGACACAATTGCATCTTGCCACAAAACTATTCTGTGGCAAGATGCAATTCTGTCATAATCTACAATGTTCTGTCCATGTGCTATTATGGCAAGATGCAATTCTGTCATAATCTACAATGTTCTGTCCATGTGCTATTATTCTGTGGTTAGCTTTCCTAATTATAATAGTGTAGATTCTGTGGCAAGATGCAATTGTATCATAATCTAGAATGTTCTGTCCATGTGCTAGTTCTTTATAGGAAAGTAAAAGGTACCCTCAAAATGTCTCAGAATCAATCTGAAAGCATCGATTTTGCAAAACAATTCTGGGGGGGGGGGGCAGCAGCATGGTCCCAGACCCCCCCTACTTGGGGCTTGCTTACGCACGCCCATCACTTAAGCCAGACTAGAGGAGTCGGGTGTGTGGTTTCTCTTAGTGTGTATCTACAACACTATCTATTATTTGACTTGCTGTACTTTCTTGCAGCATGAGATGTGTAATGGTGTAATGCTACTGTGCAAGAACAAAGTCTAGTCTTGTGCTGCAAAGGGGTTTGGTTTATTTAAACCACTGTACCAGTCAGTCAGTGCATGTACCAGCCAGTCAGTGCATGTGACAGCCAGTCAGTGCATGTACCAGTCAGTCAATGCATGTGGCAACCAGTCAGTGCATGTACCAGCCAGTCAGTGCATGTGCAGCCAGTCAGTGCATGTTGCATTCAGTCAGTGCATGTGACATCCAGTCAGTGCATGTTGCATCCAGTCAGTGCATGTGCAGCCAGTCAGTGCATGTTGCATTCAGTCAGTGCATGTGACATCCAGTCAGTGCATGTGACAGCCAGTCAGTGCATGTGACAGCCAGTCAGTGCATGTGACAGCCAGTCAGTGCATGTGGCAGCCAGTCAGTGCATGTGGCAGCCAGTCAGTGCATGTGACAGCCAGTCAGTGCATGTGACAGCCAGTCAGTGCATGTGACAGCCAGTCAGTGCATGTGGCAGCCAGTCAGTGCATGTGACAGCCAGTCAGTGCATGTGACAGCCAGTCAGTGCATGTACCAGTCAGTCAGTGCATGTACCAGCCAGTCAGTGCATGTGACAGCCAGTCAGTGCATGTACCAGTCAGTCAATGCATGTGGCAACCAGTCAGTGCATGTACCAGCCAGTCAGTGCATGTGCAGCCAGTCAGTGCATGTTGCATTCAGTCAGTGCATGTGACATCCAGTCAGTGCATGTTGCATCCAGTCAGTGCATGTGCAGCCAGTCAGTGCATGTTGCATTCAGTCAGTGCATGTGACATCCAGTCAGTGCATGTGACAGCCAGTCAGTGCATGTGACAGCCAGTCAGTGCATGTGACAGCCAGTCAGTGCATGTGGCAGCCAGTCAGTGCATGTGGCAGCCAGTCAGTGCATGTGACAGCCAGTCAGTGCATGTGACAGCCAGTCAGTGCATGTGACAGCCAGTCAGTGCATGTGGCAGCCAGTCAGTGCATGTGACAGCCAGTCAGTGCATGTGACAGCCAGTCAGTGCATGTGGCAGCCAGTCAGTGCATGTGGCAGCCAGTCAGTGCATGTGACAGTCAGTCAGTGCATGTGACAGCCAGTCAGTGCATGTGACAGCCAGTCAGTGCATGTGGCAGCCAGTCAGTGCATGTGGCAGCCAGTCAGTGCATGTGGCAGCCAGTCAGTGCATGTGACAGCCAGTCAGTGCATGTGACATTATCAGTGCATGTGACATCGTCAGTACATGTGACAGCCAGTCAGTACATGTGACATCCAGTCAGTGCATGTGTAACCATCCTTATCTGATCTGTACATGTAGGCCTGAAGATGTGCGCCCAGCTCTGAAGAAGACACTGACCGACCTGCAACTAGAATATTTAGATCTCTACCTTATCCACTGGCCCATGGGATTTAAGGCTGGAGATGTACTTTTACCTAAGAGTGAAGATGGGACTATACTTTACGACAACACCAACTACATTGATACATGGAAAGCCATGGAGAAACTGGTGGACGAGGGTTTGATTAAACACATTGGTCTCTCCAACTTCAATAGCAAGCAAATAGACGAGGTTAGGGTGGGAGGTTATTTTAATGATATAATTTTTTATTTTAGATATATATATATGAGTAGTAAAACTCTAATTAGAAATTTACATGGGAAGCCATGGAGAAACTGGTGGACGAGGGTTTGATTAAACACATTGGTCTCTCCAACTTCAATAGCAAGCAAATAGACGAGGTTAGGGTGGGAGGTTATTTTAATGATATAATTTTTTATTTTAGATATATATATATGAGTAGTAAAACTATAATTAGAAATTTTTTATTTCGGCACAATGGTATAAAAAATTCAGATTTGTGTAAAAATTGACGGAGTTTTCCTTTGGGGGGGGGGGGGGGGGGGAGTGTTTTTGTTGTTTTTATAGAGTTTTATTTCAGAGAGCAAAGACATATTAAAGTTTGAGATTGCGTATTTCCTCAATTAGAACACACGCACTCTATTAATTTCATGAGCTGCCTCTATATATATTATATATAGCTGCACCACTATTGGAGGGCACACTTTATTTTGTGAACATGACCAATGTGCGTAAACAGGAGACAATTATTGATGATAGCAGTGTCGGGCTCCAGATAGTGGCCTATTCTAGAGCTTCATCTATTTCACTTGCGAAAGGATCGTCGCCAATCTTGGCTGTGTCACTTGCAATGCTTCCTGCAGCACTTTGTTACTTGCTCTGGCTTTACAAACAGTGAATGCTGTCATCATGTGACCCATCTGTCATCATGTGACCCGTCTGTCTCGACTAAAACACCGCAACTTTTACAGGGTTTGATTATTGCCTCAGTGGTGACAGATTGCCAACCTTCAGACGGAGCATTAAATTTAATCTGGAGCTTTCATATTTCCGGCTGGGGCGTGGTCTAATCAAGGGTGGGCGCAGTCTATTTCATTCGAGATCGTAAATGGTGCTTGTTCTAATCGAGGGCACACTCTAAACAGAACTCATTAAAAAGCTCAAAATGAAACCGGAATGAATGTTCCCAGAGCTCTTTTTTGCGTGTTTTGAGGAGAACCGTCTCAAAAAGCTCCTTTTTGTCAAAATGGGCACATTCAGTTCATTTTTAAGAAACACTGTCGACTCATTATAGGACTGAGAGGGTGACCTCTTCAAAGGGCCATAGCTAATTAACACCACTTAGGTGCCTCTTGTAGTTGTCGCTTTATCTCGTAGCAGGTACTTGAGTTACCCACAAAAGAAGTTAGCACCATATTAATGTTCTGCTCTTGGAGCTATTAATGTTCGCTCTTGGAGCTATTAATGTTCTGCTCTTGGAGCTATTAATGTTCGCTCTTGGAGCTATTAATGTTCTGCTCTTGGAGCTATTAATGTTCGCTCTTGGAGCTATTAATGTTCTGCTCTTGGAGCTGTTGACGTTCTGCTCTTGGAGCTATTAATGTTCGCTCTTGGAGCTATTAATGTTCTGCTCTTGGAGCTATTAATGTCTGCTCTTGGAGCTATTAATGTTATGCTCTCGGAGCTGTTGATGTTCTGCTTTTGGAGCTATTAATGTTCGCTCTTGGAGCTATTAATGTTCGCTCTTGGAGCTATTAATGTTCTGCTCTCGGAGCTGTTGACGTTCTGCTCTTGGAGCTATTAATGTTCGCTCTTGGAGCTATTAATGTTCGCTCTTGGAGCTATTAATGTTCTGCTCTCGGAGCTGTTGACGTTCTGCTCTTGGAGCTATTAATGTTCTGCTCTTGGAGCTATTAATGTTCGCTCTTGGAGCTATTAATGTTCTGCTCTTGAGCTATTAATGTTCTGCTCTTGAGCTATTAATGTTCTGCTCTTGGAGCTATTGATGTTCTGCTCTTGTAGCTATTGATGTTCTGCTCTTGGAGCTATTAATGTTCTGCTCTTGAGCTATTAATGTTCTGCTCTTGGAGCTATTAATGTTCTGCTCTTGGAGCTATTAATGTTCGCTCTTGGAGCTTTTAATGTTCTGCTCTTGGAGCTGTTGACATTCTGCTCTTGGAGCTATTAATGTTCACTCTTGGAGCTATTAATGTTCTGCTCTTGGAGCTATTAATGTCTGCTCTTGGAGCTATTAATGTTATGCTCTCGGAGCTGTTGACGTTCTGCTCTTGGAGCTATTAATGTTCGCTCTTGGAGCTATTAATGTTCGCTCTTGGAGCTATTAATGTTCGCTCTTGGAGCTATTAATGTTCTGCTCTCGGAGCTGTTGACGTTCTGCTCTTGGAGCTATTAATGTTCGCTCTTGGAGCTTTTAATGTTCTGCTCTTGGAGCTGTTGACATTCTGCTCTTGGAGCTATTAATGTTCACTCTTGGAGCTATTAATGTTCTGCTCTTGGAGCTATTAATGTCTGCTCTTGGAGCTATTAATGTTATGCTCTCGGAGCTGTTGACGTTCTGCTCTTGGAGCTATTAATGTTCGCTCTTGGAGCTATTAATGTTCGCTCTTGGAGCTATTAATGTTCGCTCTTGGAGCTATTAATGTTCTGCTCTCGGAGCTGTTGACGTTCTGCTCTTGGAGCTATTAATGTTCGCTCTTGGAGCTATTAATGTTCGCTCTTGGAGCTATTAATGTTCTGCTCTCGGAGCTGTTGACGTTCTGCTCTTGGAGCTATTAATGTTCTGCTCTTGGAGCTATTAATGTTCGCTCTTGGAGCTATTAATGTTCTGCTCTTGAGCTATTAATGTTCTGCTCTTGAGTCTGCTCTTGGAGCTATTAATGTCTGCTCTTGGAGCTATTGATGTTCTGCTCTTGGAGCTATTAATGTTCGCTCTTGGAGCTATTAATGTTCTGCTCTCTGAGCTGTTGATGTTCTGCTCTTGGAGCTATTAATGTTCTGCTCTTGGAGCTATTAATGTTCGCTCTTGGAGCTATTAATGTTCTGCTCTTGAGCTATTAATGTTCTGCTCTTGAGCTATTAATGTTCTGCTCTTGGAGCTATTGATGTTCTGCTCTTGTAGCTATTGATGTTCTGCTCTTGGAGCTATTAATGTTCTGCTCTTGGAGCTATTAATGTTCGCTCTTGGAGCTATTAATGTTCTGCTCTCGGAGCTGTTGACGTTCTGCTCTTGGAGCTATTAATGTTCTGCTCTTGGAGCTATTAATGTTCGCTCTTGGAGCTATTAATGTTCTGCTCTTGAGCTATTAATGTTCTGCTCTTGAGCTATTAATGTTCTGCTCTTGGAGCTATTGATGTTCTGCTCTTGTAGCTATTGATGTTCTGCTCTTGGAGCTATTGATGTTCTGCTCTTGCAGCTATTGATGTTCTGCTCTTGGAGCTATTAATGTTCTGCTCTTGAGCTATTAATGTTCTGCTCTTGGAGCTATTGATGTTCTGCTCTTGGAGCTATTAATGTCTGCTCTTGGAGCTATTGATGTTCTGCTCTTGGAGCTATTGATGTTCTGCTCTTGGAGCTATTAATGTCTGCTCTTGGAGCTATTGATGTTCTGCTCTTGGAGAGAATTTTTTTACAGAGTCCATTTGAACGACATTAACTATTTTATGATCTGGAAGCAAGGAGAGAGATGTATTACATATCCTCCTCCTCCTCTTCCTCCTCCTCTTCTTCATCCTTTCCTTCTCTTCCTCCTTTCCTTCTCCTCTTCCTTTTCCTCTTCCTTCTCCTCTTCCTTCTCCTCTTCCTCCTCTTCCTCCTCTTCCTTCTCCTCTTCCTCCTCTTCCTCCTCCTCTTCCCCCTCCTCCTCTTCCTCCTCTTCCTCCTCTTCCTTCTCCTCTTCCTTCTCCTCTTCCTTCTGCTCTTCCTTCTCCTCTTCCTCCTCCTCTTCCTCCTCCTCTTCCTCCTCCTCTTCCTCCGCCTCTTCCTCCCCCTCCTCCTCCTCCTCTTCCTCCTCCTCCTCTTCCTTCTCCTCCTCTTCCTTCTCCTCTTCCTTCTCCTCTTCCTTCTCCTCTTCCTTCTCCTCTTCCTTCTCCTCTTCCGTCTCCTCTTCCTCATCCTCTTCCTCCTCCTCTTCCTCCTCCTCTTCCTCCTCTTCCTTCTCCTCTTCCTCCTCCTCTTCCTCCTCCTCTTCCTCCTCCTCTTCCTCATTTTCCTCTTCCTCCTCTTCCTCCTCCTCTTCCTCATTTTCTTCCTCCTCCTCTTCCTCTCCCTCCTCCTCCTCCTCCTCCTCATCTTCCTTGTGCTAGACAGTTGAATTCAAGGGTCTAGCATAAGGAAGAGGAGGACTGACGTTCTATAGATAACGATAAAAATATCCATTCAAATATTAATCCATTTTGGGTGTGGTTTCCTGTCTGGCTGGCTATTGGTGGAAATTTTGTCTAGTGTTGTAGTTTTGTTAGTCGGAGGAATGAGTCTGCCTTACGTATCTCTACGTATCTCAGAGATTAGGTCAAGTGAATTTCTTTTGGCTATTCTAGAGAGTTTGCCATATTCAGAACTCAGAGGTTTCCCTGTACTTCATTTCAAAAGGAGACCCCTCAAACAATTGCAGGAACCCTTTCCTTCCTTGAGGCAGTGAACTGATAGACATAAAATTTGTTTCAAGGATCTGTCATCACCAGTTATCCTTGTTTGTCTCTTTCTTTCCCTCACATAACAAATATTTGTTGAATGTTTGCAACCAATATATTCAGCACGTTAAATTGTGTAGGTGTTAATCATTAGCATAATCATATTCATGTTTGTGGTCAATATAACTGTACTAATTTTTAAAATCAATACTTGGTAGCCATGGACATTCTTTGATACTGACGATTATTGTCACCATCAGTATTGCGATCATTGTTCCTATAGATCATCACCAAGTGCCGCATCAAGCCTGCAGCACTGCAATGCGAGTGCCACGTCTACCTTCCCCAGAAAGAGCTGGTTGAACATATGAAGAAGAAAGGCATAGTCTTTGAGGCTTACAGCCCCTTGGGTTCTCCTGATCGCCCCTGGGCCAAGCCAGGGGAACCCCTCTTAATGGAAGATCCCAAGATAATGGCGATTGGCAAGAAGTATGGCAAGTCTGCAGCGCAGGTGCTGATTCGCTATCAACTAGAGCGAGGATTGGTGGTGCTGCCCAAGAGTGTCACTCCCCACAGGATCAAAGACAATTTTGTGAGTAAGAGGAGGAGGAATTTCATGACAACTTGTTTGTAGGGAGGAGTACTCCTAGTGCCGCTACTGGTTGTTAAGTAGGCCCTGGATCTATATTAAACACCTACTTATTGTAAACACCTACTCTACTGTTGGTTCTCTATTTGTTAAGTACGGTGATGACTCTGCCTTCTCTTGCTTGAAAGTCAGTGTTTCTGTCATTTCTGGCAAGGAAGCAGACTTTTAGATGTGGTGTCCATATACAGGACCTTTATTCTCAGTTTTGCAGTAGCATGACCCTCACTAGCTCGAACACTACACAGACTCAGGATCTATTACATCTACATAGAGGCATCCCTAGCTACTGACTGATATTGTGCGCCCAAATTCTTGCAGACTGGTGTTCCTTGCTGATTGGTGTTCCTTGCAGACTGGTGTTCCTTGCTGATTGGTGTTCCTTGCAGACTGGTGTTCCTTGCAGACTGGTGTTCCTTGCTGACTGGTGTTCCTTGCTGACTGGTGTTCCTTGCAGACTGGTGTTCCTTGCTGACTGGTGTTCCTTGCAGACTGGTGTTCCTTGCTGACTGGTGTTCCTTGCTGACTGGTGTTCCTTGCAGACTGGTGTTTCATGTAGACTGGTGTTCCTTGCAGACTGGTGTTTCATGTAGACTGGTGTTCCTTGCAGACTGGTGTTCCTTGCAGACTGGTGTTCCTTGCAGACTGGTGTTCCTTGCAGACTGGTGTTTCATGTAGACTGGTGTTCCTTGCAGACTGGTGTTCCTTGCAGACTGGTGTTCCTTGCAGACTGGTGTTCCTTGCTGACTGGTGTTTCATGCAGACTGGTGTTCCTTGCAGACTGGTGTTCCTTGCAGACTGGTGTTTCTTGCAGGCTGGTGTTTCTTGCAGACTGGTGTTCCTTGCAGACTGGTGTTCCTTGCAGACTGGTGTTCCTTGCTGACTGACTGGTGTTCCTTGCAGACTGGTGTTCCTTGCAGACTGGTGTTCCTTGCAGACTGGTGTTCCTTGCAGACTGGTGTTCCTTGCAGACTGGTGTTCCTTGCAGACTGATGCTATAGAAGTGCTTTCTTAGCAACCAACTTTTATTTGTAGTGGCATGGTCTTACTGTACAGTGTAAGTGTTGGTGCTGGAGCAGGTATATGTATAGTACATATGCATGTTTAGGTATATATAGTACATATGCATGTTTAGGTATATATATATAGTACATATGCATGTTTAGGTATATATAGTACATATGCATGTTTAGGTATATATAGTACATATGCATGTTTAGGTATATATAGTACATATGCATGTTTAGGTATATATAGTACATATGCATGTTTAGGTATATATAGTACATATGCATGTTTAGGTGTATATAGTACATATGCATGTTTAGGTGTATATAGTACATATGCATGTTTAGGTATATATAGTACATATGCATGTTTAGGTATATATAGTACATATGCATGTTTAGGTATATATAGTACATATGCATGTTTAGGTATACATATGCATGTTTGTTTAGGTATATATAGTACATATGCATGTTTATTTTTATTTTCTTGTTATTTTTTATTTAAATTAGAATTGTGCAATCTTGTACAGGCATTGTGGCATGTGAAAGCATGGCATTGTGCATGACACATGCTAGTTACTAGAACACAAGCATTGGTAAATAATGACATGTGCGGAGATGAACTGGCAGATTATGGATGCAGTTATTGTGTGAGTAACACGCATGGTGGCCACATAGCACACCATAAAACAGTGCATAACATACATGTCTCTGATATGTGTGTCATGTTATATAGGTGGTTGACTTCTCCTTGACAGCCGAGGATATGACGATGTTGGAGAGCTTTTCCAGAGGCTGGAGATGTTGCAATCCTATGATCAATGTGAATGGCAAAGATGTGCCTCGTGACAAGGACCATCCTCATTACCCCTTCAAGATCCCCTACTAGACCCCCACACGAATGATGAATACCCCTTCAATATCTCAATATCCCCTACTAGACCCCCACACGAATGATGAATACCCCTTCAATATTCCCTACTAGACCCCCACACGAATGATGAATACCCCTTCAATATTCCCTACTATATAGACCCCCACATGAATGATGAATACCCCTTCGATATTCCCTACTAGACCCACACACGAATGATGAAGACCCCTCCTACTAGACCCCCACACAAATGATGAATACCGCTTCAATATCCCCTACTAGACCCCCACACGAATGATGAATATATACCCCCTCAATATCCCCTACTATAATATAGACCCACTTGAGAATGATGAATACCCCTTCAATATTCCCTACTAGACCCCCACGCGAATGATGAATACCCCTCTACTAGAACCCCACACGAATAATGAATACCCCCTCAATATCCCCTACTATATAGACCCACTTGAGAATGATGCATGTAGTTGGAGCCTTGCAATGCTGAGAGTTTTGATTGTCGTCGCTGATTATGTCCTGTGCACATAATTATGGAGAGCTGGGAGGAGAGCTGGCTCTGCTGTACAAGTGTGCAGTGGAGATGGGGATCATTAGTGGATGGAGGGAAGGAGGGACTAGCAGGCCCAATTTCAATACTGAGAAACTTTCTTTCTTGAAATACTAGTAGTGATGGTAGTGTAGTAATAATAATATAATAATTAAATGCACATATAATATAATGATACGAAATAGTCACCACTAGTGGACAGGCAGAACCCAGCATAGCTGCATGTTCCCACGCTGGATGACTAGGACCTGCAATGTTCCCACGCTGAATAAGGACCCAGCACAGCGGCAGTGTTCCCATGCTGGATGACTAGGACCCGGCATAGCTGAATGTTACCATGCTGGAGGACTTGGGACCCAGCACAACTGCAGTGTTTCCACGCTGGGACAATATAAATTCCCTGAAAGAGAAAATGGATGGAATATGGTTCAAAATACATCCTCCTAACTCACAAAGAAATAGATGCCTCAGCTCCAGCAGTATAGATAAAGAGTAGTAGCATGTTCACATTTTTCTTTCTTCAAGGACTCGGCTCTGCTGGCCACTCCACCTGCACCTTCAGTACTATATATACAGGTTAGCATGCAGTAGGTGCAAAGAAGTCAACACAAGTGGCATCTCACAGAAAATGTGGCTAATCTTCCAGACATTCAGAGTGAGAAATGCCTGAAGATTAGGTGAGGGAATGTCAATTGAGAGAGACATCTATGAACAACGTTTCAGCTGCATGCCTTAAAGAAATGACCTGGACTCTCCAGACAGCTGAGACGATGAGGGCCAAACTGATTCACCAGGGATACACTTGAGTTGTGCAAAGCTAAGCTACATGGATAAACTGGTGAAAGGCTAATCACTCGAACCCAAGCTACTCGAGAGAGAGAGAGAAAATAGCCCCCAGACAATATTACAATCATGATGTTGATTCCTAAATGAGATCTTTTCAACAAGTTTTCACCAAAACAACCACCTCTCAAGACACAATCTCCTGAGAACCAACTGAGCAGTATCAAGATTGACCACAGAGGTGTGTACAAAGTACTATATTATATATAGCTAACAAAATTTAAAATCTAGTTCACCTGGATGTGACAGTATTAGTCCTAACATCCTCAAAAACTCTTTCCGTCACAAACTTATTCTCCGTCAGTTGAAACAACCTTCATTCCAAAAGTGAATATGCTCCGTGTTCAAGAAGGTGGTCTTAGTCAGGTTTATAATTACAGACCGATATCTATATAAGATTGTCACATTTCTACATCCTTGAATCAGCAATACTCAATTAGGTTTCATGAAGAATAAATCCTGCTCTCATGCTCGACTCGTTAATATAAATTATGACAATATTTGATACAACTCGGATGCAATTTTTACAGACTTCAATAAGGCACTTGATTCTGTCCCACATAACAAGTTGTTCCTAAAAATATGTATGATAGGCATTTCAGGTCCTCTGGTTAAGATTTTGAAAAATACATTTGTAGTTACATAGAATTCAATGGAGGAATCTCCAAACTCATGCCAGTGGGATGGTAAGTACCTTGTAGCAGCATCCTGGGACTCATACTATTCTTAATGAAATTCCCAGCAACTGCAATTTCTCGTGTGCAGTGATGACATCAATGATTTCTTTCAGAAACAAGCTTAGATTATCAGGTAACCTTTTCATTTTGTAAGTATGGAACTTATGGTTTCGAAACCCTTGGATGGCTTTGATTGGAACCTCATAACTGCATTAGAGGTTGGCATGATCAACATGCTCGCATTCATAGTGATGAGAATAATGTCCAGAGACAGAGAGATTTTTAGCTATATATCACCTTAAGTAATGATGAGGAACAGCAACATTGACTCCCTTTTAGATAGTGGAAGTTGACATTAAAGTGTTCTTTCTACGTGAGATTTAAATTGTATCTATCTTTGGACGATCTACGTCTCTGATTCTAGCGTAAGGTACTTTTGCCATTCCTTAGTGTTGCCGGTGCAATGCAAGTGGATGTGTAATGCAAATGGATGATGTATCAACCATGTCTATGCCCAGGTCAAGAAACTGTATTGATCTAGAGATGTTGTAATGTAACACCACGTGTTCATACCACCGCTCACATCTGCTCTTATTCCGTCACCTCTGCTATATACAGGCCTGTCTACCAAAATTTTCACCTAATCACTGGTCTGATGAATCTGTTGCTAGATCATTTGCAAAGAGAATGTTCCAAGGTAAAGTCAAGTCTGCCATGGTTATTGCATTTGAGTGGCATGGTTGCTTGCCAAAAAAGTGGTGAGAACAGTGAGAGATGTTTTGCTTGAGAAGCACCTTCCTGGGCAGCCAGTGCATCCTGACTCCCTAATTACCAGGGATCCTCCATGTGTTCATGAGGTGATGAACTGGTGAGATCGGCAGCCTGAGGACATCTGGAGCTGCAGGCCCATTAGGGTTAGATGCTGACAGTTGGTGGAGACTGCACCAGCTATGGATCTGCATCCTCAGATCATGTCCAGCACTAGCTCACATGGCTAATCTGTCTATATACACTGATTCTGCAAGCATTGTGCCATTTGTGGCTTGTTGACTGATTCACTTACGTTTTAGTGCCTAATGAAAACACTTGTTGAATAGAGTAGAGCTTCCTCTAGCCACTGGTACCAATTTCAAATCTTTAGCACTTAGCAATCTGGAGTTATTTTGGATGAGGTTTTTTGGGATGCAGGTTTTTGAGGTCCCTCCACTTTAGGGTCTGCCTATAGTTATACCTATGAAACATATTTTAGTATCAAGAGAGCACACAGAGAGACCTATCTTTTGAGCTATATATCAAGTCCATACCATGAAGTTGGCAGAATCTTTGGTTGTAAGCTCTAAAGTTGTAACCACAAGTTTTTTAAAAAAATGTAAAAATACCATCGTCACTCCGAACTTTGTTTGCGACGATCATTTCCATTTTAGCAAACTTGTCCATAGGTTGAAGTCTAAATGAAACTTCACCTGAGCCAAGGGAAGCTTCTCTGTCGTTGGATGCTGTGCTTCTCCCCACGATTTTTTCTATTTTTCGATCTCAGTTCTCTTTGTTCTGCTGTTTCAGAAGCACGCTTTGACATTTCTCTCTCTCCTTTTCTGAAGTCTATTTTCTTGATCCATTCTGGCAAATCAAACAGCTATATAGCTATTCTTCTTAGAATCTGCAGCTGTGTACGTAGAGATGGTTTTAGCATGGACATACCCTAAGAATCTGGTCACATACGAAGCAGAGTCACCATGGAAGGTAGTGATCTAGCTGTTTAGTGTCTAGATAGTTAACTGACTGACTTAACCGTGCCCAAGACAGCGATGGCCAATACGGCTACTAGTAGCTCTACAAAGGCTTCCAAAGAAGTCCAAAGGCCCAAAAAACTAAGGAGACTTGCCTAATCTGCCCCATTTGTGAGGAAGATGGTCAAGCAGCTATACAATGTGATGGTATTTGCCAGTCTTGGCTTCATAGACATGCTCTGAACAGCTATGCTTTTACCATGGTATATATCAATGTCAAAAAAAGGATTTTTTCTGCTCGCTTTGTAGACTTTCGAGTAGTGAAATTGAGATTACCACTCGAAGTCACTCGCTGTTCTGAAAGACAAGGTGGAAACATGATTGAAGCTAAAACTGCACCAACTTCGGCACCAGCACCGGAAAATAATGAAGCAAACCCTGCCACTTTTAACCAGCTAGTATGCCCTGTTAGTTTTCTGAACCTTGCTAAGAACAACTCCACCAAGAATAACCCAACACTACAGAGGAGATCCCAACCAAGTCAAAAGAATATGACTTCAGAAGACCCGAAAGTTCAATGTGCTGATCTTTGAATGCCCCAGAGGGCAAAGACTGAGCTAAGAAAGATATTGAAGCTTCTGTGTCAGTCCTCTCCAGTATCAATGAGAGCACTTCAAGTCAGTCTATTCGAGATGTTTTTCATATTGAGAAATATAAAGCAATCGATGTTCAGGTGAAGTTTGTCAGATCTGCAGATGTTCTTCTCAAAAGGAGCTCTCTTCCACAACCTTTCGCTGTCAAACCAGGTACGTCAAAAACTACAGTGGGTGTGAAATTGTGCTCTCATGAAAGAGATCTACAACTGTTTTTGGAACGTAAGTAAGAAATTTCTCCATATTATGTGTTGACAATGAGCCGCATGGTAAATTAGACTCTAATAATAATTATTGTGACCAGTGCTGACGAGGCAGTACCTACAGTGAAACATTTCCACCCAGTCATCCAATCTACACCTTCATATCCAAGTCCTTTGCTTTCTACAATTCCAGACTTTCACTGAGTGATGTTTCACCTTTCCCCAGTCAGTCACAGTTATCTTCACAATGTAGCCCCACCCTCTGAACCCTCTGATTGACTACCTACCACTCTTCAAGTTTGCCTTTTAAACACACACAGCCTAATGAAGAAATATCATGCTTTTGTATATAATTATACTCTCACACTTACTCCATTTTATGTTGTTCTGAAATTTGACTCCCAGATTCCATATACGATCGAGAGATCCTTCCACGATATACCGTAAAGACAGAGTTATTAGAGGTGGTGGTGTTCCGGTGCACAGGTTGTTGAGGTGGTGGTGCTCTGGTACACAGGTTGTGGAGGTGGTGGTGTTCTGGTGCACAGGTTGTTGAGGTGATGGTGTTCTGGTGCACAGGTTGTTGAGGTGGTGGTGTTCTGGTGCACAGGTTGTGGAGGTGGTGGTGTTCTGGTGCACAGGTTGTTGAGGTGATGGTGTTCTGGTGCACAGGTTGTTGAGGAGGTGGTGTTCTGGTGCACAGGCTGTGGAGGTGGTGGTGTTCTGGTGCACAGGTTGTGGAGGTGGTGGTGTTCTGGTGCACAGGTTGTTGAGGGATGGTGTTCTGGTGCACAGGTTGTTGAGGTGGTGGTGTTCTGGTGCACAGGTTGTTGAGGAGGTGGTGTTCTGGTGCACAGGTTGTTGAGGAGGTGGTGTTCTGGTGCACAGGTTGTGGAGGTGATGGTGTTCTGGTGCACAGGTTGTTGAGGTGGTGGTGTTCTGGTGCACAGGTTGTGGAGGTGGTGGTGTTCTGGTGCACAGGTTGTTCAGGTGGTGGTGTTCTGGTACACAGGTTGTTGGTATAAGACTCAGGAATTTTGTATAGTCTACTCTTCCCCAAACTCAAGTTCTGATAATCATTGTCATCTCGTTCAACATCTCAACTAGCTCAATCCTCAGATTCCATCATCATACTGGGTGACTTTAATGTACCAGACATGGGCTTTGTTGAGTGGGTCTTCAATTTTCTCAAATTATTTATCATTAATCTTTCACAATCCGTTCATTCTCAGCCCATTTGAAGTGACCATTTCATTATCTCCTTCAACATTAATCTTGCCTGTAATTCTGCCCCTAAATAGGAACCTAAATAAGTGTTTGATTACACTAAAGCAGACCTACAACTGCATGTTGGACACTGACTTCAGCCAGTGTCACAGCCCCTACAATGCTTTCCTACATCAAAAGAGGATGCCTTATCTCTATTTGTTCCCAAAGTGAAAATTAGATCTCACAAACATCCTCCTTGGATGAACTCGGACCTACTGCATCAGTTAAACTTGCTTATGCACCATTTTTTTACCCCCAAACCCTTGTTCCTTTCACTTTATCTGTCCATGTGAAGTGCTGTAATGCTTCTACGCATTCCACACTTTTACCTCTTAGTTAGTTATACACACATATTTTCAGGCTGTTTAGCTCACTACTAGCAGACGCTCAGAACTATCCATTCATAATTCCAGATTTGTTGTCCAGGTCCTCATGCAGGTGCTCCCCCCCCCCCCCCCCCCCCCCTTCTCTCCTCTCAAGCGTTATACATTAGGACTATTAAAGATGCAAAAATTGGTAATACAAGGTAATATTATTTTTTGCACACGCACACACACACACACACTTCTCATCTTCGGCCAGTGCAGGATGCAATCATCATTATTTAAAGCACTCGTGATAAACTACTAGGTCTGCATAGTATGCACAGAGGCCGGCAGGCTTGTTGTTTTGAGAAGGATTCCCTGTGAAATGAAAATGCATTCACTAAATTACTATCTAAAATCTAAGTCATAACTATTTCTGTAGTTTATTCTTTGTCTTCATTGAGCTCGGCATCATCCACCATCGAGACACTTCCTTAAAGCTCAGGAGCATCTACACTTCATCTGTCCATGTTTCTATATACAAGGGATGGAGTGCCACAAAAGTATCCAAAAGTATCCATTGACTATGAAGATCTTGAAGTTTCAAGTGGACACTAAAGCATGACATATTATAATGGATGCTTGAGATAGCTGTACGACCTAAGAAGGAAGTCTACTGATGAAAAACTACAAAGCTAGCTGCTACAGCACTCCCGGATGCCCACAGATTTAGCGATGGAGGTGTGATTAATTTAGCTGCAAACCTCACCTATAATTGAATTGGGCATGCACCAAATAAAGAACTACTAACCTTCAAAGTGGTCCACTAGCTTGCTTGCTTGCTAGCAGCTTGACTTTGTTGTGGTGTTCAATACAACTCTTCACTCAAGAGTGCTGCCTTACACTGGCAGAAGTTTGTGACCAATTTTCATATCTAAATTAAAGTATAAAAAGAAAGTAAATTCCACTAACCTCACCAGATATATTGAACCATCCTCACTTTGTGAAAACACACAAAAACAAGTGAAGAACCACAGGGTGCCCCAGCTCCAGACTTCTTGAAAAAAATCATCAAAACCAGTTGTTGGTAATTCACCAGAAATGACAATCCATGCCTACCAACTCCTTTACAGTAACACCCATTAGCAAAGATTGGCAGAAAATTCATTCAAGTCACCTGAACTTGGACTTTGTATGTTCCACCAGAATAAAACGTGGATCAGGTACACATAACATTCCAAACGATCAACCCCTCAGGACCTGCAGAATAAAACCTAACTGTCTGTTCCATTCCTTCAGCTAGATTCTGACTGGAACTCAAGAAAATCAAGGTTGATTGAGGACAATTATTGTTGCCTTCATTTTTGATAATGTCAGTTTGTTTCAGAGTATCTGTTCTAGTGTTGGAGAGTATATAAACATGAGTAAGATGGCCCATCTTGGGACCTGAGATTGATTTTTGCTATGGCAACAATCCTAAAGAGTTGGATTTAGTAAATGTGGAAATGACAATAAATGGAGAGAGTGTAAACCTCTCAAGACAGGTATGAAAGTAATTCATGCTGATGAGGTTATCATGATCAGCAATTTGTCACACCACTTAAGTTTTTGTTATTGTTACTTTTGTTGTACTTTTGTTGAGTTAAATAGTGGACTGTATTTTTAATTCAAAATTTATCCCTAATGAATATTCACTCTTGTTATTATTCTTCGAGATTCTCTAATCATTTTGTATATCTTTTAAGTGTCACGTACTTTGAACTAATGTATGAGTGGTATGTATATAGCTTATGCACTTTTAATAAAAAAAATTTTTTTAGAGAAAAATTCATTTTAGAGAAAAATTCTTTAGAGAAAAATTCGTTTTATTATTATTTATTATTATTATTATGCTGTACATAATATATCCTCAGACACAAGGCTAACCATAGACACAAGGTAACATGTGGAGTATATAGGTCTTGGCAAGGAGAACAGGTGAGAACAAAACAAAGAGGAGCGAGGGGAACCAAAGGAGTTACTGGACTTGCACAAACACAAATGATGAATATAGAGGGGATGAAGAGTTTCATGTTTGATATATACATCAGGCTTGGAATATAACAGCTGATTCAAGTCTTAGATATTTATTACTGTCCGCCAAAAATTTATGCTTTTATGGTTAGTCCTCCACTGCTCAACTATAATACACAGAAACAGCCAACACCTATACTGGATTGACCTGTTCAAAAAAGGGGGAATAGAAACCTACGTAGACCACAAATGACCCTTTACCACTTAAAATGGTAAAGGGTCACCAAACTGGTTGTGATCTACATGGGTCGTCCTTGAACAGGCAATCCAAAACACTTCCATTCTTGTGACAATTGTCATATATAGTAGGCATGCGATAGCTGGTAGCTAACACAACCACATGTGATAGCTAACACAACCACATGTGATAGCTAACACAACCACACGTGATAGCTGGTAGCTAACACAACCACATGTGATAGCTGGTAGCTAACACAACCACATGTGATAGCTAACACAACCACATGTGATAGCTAACACAACCACACGTGATAGCTGGTAGCTAACACAACCACACGTGATAGCTGGTAGCTAACACAACCACATGTGATAGCTGGTAGCTAACACAACCACATGTGATAGCTAACACAACCACATGTGATAGCTGGTAGCTAATACAACCACATGTGATAGCTAACACAACCACATGCGATAGCTGGTAGCTAACACAACCACATGCGATAGCTGGTAGCTAACACAACCACATGTGATAGCTGGTAGCTAACACAACCACATGTGATAGCTGGTAGCCAACACAACCACATGTGATAGCTGGCAGCTAACACAACCACATGTGATAGCTAACACAACCACATGTGATAGCTGGTAGCTAACACAACCACATGTGATAGCTAACACAACCACATGTGATAGCTGGTAGCTAACACAACCACATGTGATAGCTGGTAGCTAACACAACCACAGTTAAGTGTACTCATTTTGCAAGGGGGATCAAGATTGTAGCCAGCTGCACTATTAACTATGCCAATATTTGCACGAAGTGTCGAAAATTAGCCCTTCATTTCACTGTTTGGGCCAGCTTTAAGTCGTAGCAACTGTGATGGCTGCTAGAGCGATAACAAACACTCGAGAATGCTTGTTTTTGAAAACATGTTTTATAAGTCACATGTTCATATAAAGGGGGTGGGATTAAAATACAAATGCTAACAAAACCTTGAGCTTACAACTTGGAGCTCCGTAGATTCATCATTGGCAGGACGAATTTTATTTTATTTTGCGTGTGCAATGAATTTTCTTGCGCTGGTGATTTCCCCCCTGTGCCCACACTCGACTATTTCATCACAAAAAGTAGGGCTTCTTCTTGCCCAAGTTCAACTGTCTAGCACCTTCCAATCATGAGTCACAAACACAGCCAATTCAGGGCGCTCGGTGTATGCCCTCTTTTGGGCTGCAGGTAAATTTGGCATAATTATTACCTAATGCAACATCTAAACAGAGCACATGGAGACATCTATCTCTTGAGCTATAGCCATATCAAGTGAGTGTAGAGAATCTAAAGTATTAACCACAAGGTTTTGTTAGTGTTAGTATTTTACAATTTAGTCCCTCCCTTCTTATCAACATAAGTTGATTAATAAAACTGTTCAAAGAAAAGCAATCTCTAGTGGTTGTATTGCTCTAGCAATCTCAATAGTTACATAAATAGCCCAAGACCCAATGCAAGACCTTAGCAATCAAAATGGAGTTTGTGGGGGGTGATTTCAATTCACATTCAGTTCCAAAAACAAAAACAGATATATAGTAAAACATTCTTGTACATAAATCATGATCATAACACGAGTGTGTGCCAATATATGATAACAACAGCCACCAGACGTTGTGGTCAGCCTCCCCTCCCGCCCCTTAAATAAGCTGCAGGCAATCTAGCTTATCAGAAAAGAGGTTAGTCCTAACTCAAGTTTTAGTCTTAACTCAACCAATTCAAGTGTTGATCCTAACTCAACTAACTCAAGTGTTAGTCCCAACTCAACAAATTCAAGTGTTAATCCTAACTCAACTAACTCAAGTGTTAGTCCCAACTCAACTAACTCAATTTATTCCCAACTCAACTAACTCGAGTTCTGGCTAGGCAATGGATGGAGTGTATGAGGTTGCATGTAGCCATTCTCTGCGCTGCCTCCTCCGAGTGGCCATCTCCATGAGCGACTACTGGTAGGTCTAGTCCACCACCTGAGGCCTGCCGCATGCACAGCCATGCACCGTCTTCCTTGCCCTCTTCCTCGTCCTCTCTGAACGAGCGAGTGTCAATGTGATAATTGGCCATGAATAACTGTAAGTATTCGTCAGTCCCAGGCTCCACCCCATCTCTTGGGGGACTCCTGCGCTCTACACCCTAGCACAAACAAACAACAACTATCACACACACACACACACGCACACACACACATTGAAGTTGATGGATGCTGGCAGCTGCTCCAAACTCCAGAGGTGGAAGCAAAATATATAGTACATAATTAAGGACCTTTCTCACGCATTCAAAGACCAACTCTTCGTTCATGTCATATTCTCTGCTGTTTCACTCATCATGATGACATCACCCTAATGATGACATCACTCATCATGATGACATCAGCACTGGCAGATTGCATTTTGGCCATTCCCCCAGATCAAACTCGAGCCATTGCTCTGGACCTATATACCCCTAGCCATTGTTCTGACCTTAACTAAAGCCATTGCCCTGAACCTAACCCTAGCCATTGCCCCTGACCTTAACTGTAGCCATTGCTCTGGGCCTAACTCTAGTCATTTCCCAAACCCTAGACATTTTGATGGCTCTTTGCCCTGGCCCTAATCCAGCCATTACTCTAACCCTAACCACTTCTAACCCTAGCTGAAATCCTAATCCAGTATTAATCTGTCTGGTGTTGAAGTCGTCATGACATGTAGTGGGTGGTCATGCTAGGATTGTGGCACGTGCAAATAGTTCCACATACCTCTAGCAAGTGAAGCTGATCGGAGTCTAATACCCCTCGAATAAATTGCAGTGCTTTACTCGCAACATCATGTTCCGCCTCCTTCTTGGTCTTTCCGTTCCCGTAGCCGTGCCACACTATCTTGTTGCTGTCATGCCTGGAGTGGATCTCTAGTGGGGCAGTAAACATTTGCCGATGTGTAGGTCCTGTCGAATTGCATTCTCCATAGAGAGGGAGAGGAAGACGGTTCTTCTGCAGCAACTCTTGCAGGCTACTCTTAGCTCTCGAGGGGCTCAATGTTAAGGCAATATTGTAGCCATCGTCTGTATCCTCATTCTCCATGCTAGTACCTCTTGCCTGCCTCCTCAGATCTCCTCCCAGTAGCTGTGGGCTCCCATGGTTCTCTTGCTGACAGCCAGAGAATATTTTCACACATGTGTAGCACAAGAAATACAAATTATTACTAATAGGTACGAGACAAACATTAGCCCATTCAGAGTGCACACAAATCTAGAATTTACGATATATCTCTCCGACACCACATACAGCAAGTATGCAGTGTCTACTGCCATGTCTCAGTGCTTATCCCACGACAGCCTCTTAAGTATGTGTGACTAGCAGTGTAGAGAGTGTGATTGGGTTTGGGGATATGAGAGTAATGAGAGAGGGTGGGAGGAGGGAAAACCAACATCCAACTTTTGAACCAACCAATAATGGTGTACCTCTGATACTTCAAGCACTTCTCATTGTTGCATACAAGCAATTCACATGAGTTAGTACTCAGTAAATTCTTGGAATTCAGGATTCTTAGGGGAGGAATGAAGAGATGGATATAATTATGCTCAGTGATGTGCATTCCAGCACTAGTCTTGATGATGCTGCAGGTCTACAAGCTGTTCCTTAATATCCTTCAAACTCAATTCCATTCGCTAACCCTAGCAAGTGAAGAAAGCTTTACAAGGGAGGAACATGTGGGTGGGGGTGGGTGGGTTCACATGCATGGTGCATAGGACCAACCTATGTTGGTTACCCATTATAAAAAAATGAACAGGTCGGTCACTCATCCTTATGAACGAGGAGTTTGAACCTCCAGTCTAAAATGACCTTGTGATCCTATAGTTGCACCATAACGACTTTTAGTTTTGAAGACCTTCCCATGGTAAAGCAAATGATTCCTTTTTTCCTGGGCTTCCTATGAAGAACCGAGATACTCAAAGCACTCTTGCTCACCCGCTGATGTCTGTATAACTTGTTTTGTCATGTACACAGCACATGAATAAATGCAACACTTTGGTAACCTTGGTAACATGATAGGTGCAACTCCGTGAGGCCCCTAGGATCCTGGAAGACATAAACAAAAACCTGGCACGTCAGACGAGATTGTAAATCTAAGGAAAGAGTCTTGCCCGCAAGACCAGTTCAGTGCACGCAAGAAGACATTATGAACTTGTTCTATTGAGAGCAGTATCCCTCACATCTTAGCTTTAGCTTGTATTTAGGTCGTCAAACAGTGTTCCTTAGGGCAGTCCATCCTTAGGGCAGTCCATATCCAAAGGCAGGTGGGTGGGGAATATCCTCTCCCACCCTCCACACGAGTTATATTCGAAACACTAGGCATGTATTATGCCCTCGCTAGCCAGACAACCATACACATGCATGTGCACTCCTGGCAGTGGTATTACTCAATTTTTACCACCAATTAAATTCAAGCTGATCAACACCAGTAAATGCCACATTATCTGACTATGCAACAAACACTACACACACGGAAAAATGGCCAACCCAGTTCCTGTTCGTCTGCCCTCCATGGAAGACAGAGATACTCAAACCAAAGTTGCTGCTCTCATGCTCCTACCTAGAGGGAAGAAGAAGTACTTACCTTCCTCAATTGTGATGTGATTCAGGACAGTATTGGGAGAAGCCAAGGCCAGGTGGATCTGTTCTGTGTGAAGGAACTTTGTGCTCCACAAGGTCCACCGAGGTTGTGCAAGTTTTCCCAGAAGTCTTTTCGACACTGTAAGCAACTCCAGCAGTTCTCACTGCATGAGATTCGGTCATGCACTCAAGGTAAGCAAGTCACTATACTAAAAAAACAAACACTTGTGGCCCCTCACATCCAACATGTCTGAGGTTAAGAAGCAGCTGCCCTATCCGAGTCCTGTTTCAAGAGAGCTCATGATTTGATCACTTCTACCCCTGAGTCTCGCAATGGCCGTGTCTTCCTTACATGCCAATGTTGCCAGCCATGCAGAGAAGGGCAAAGCTGTAGCTAAACCTGCTCTCTCAAATGCGCAGGCCAGACCAAATAATGATAGGAAGTCAAACTTGTCATCTTGGGTATCACCGAGTATGAAACTGGCCACATCCAGGCACGATAGGGTTGTCATTGACTCCTGTGCATTTCTCCTCTCCTCAGTCGATCCGATTGTCAGTGCCATCTCAATTAGAGCCTGCTTTAGGCTCGGACAGTGCAGGCAGACATAAATACACCTTGCCTGTTAAGTTAAACAAGAACTTCCCGAGTTCTCCCAGTTCTAGAAAACACATCCTCTCTGCTGTCCATGGCTGGCATCCAAATTAGGCCTGACCTGAAGTGTCACGAAAGACAGACACCGCCCGACCTCTTCAAGGAAACATGTGCTTTAATAGCAGCAGGAAAGAAGGACTCCTCTATTAGAATAAGAGGTAAGGCTAGGGCTAGGGCTGGGGCTCTTTGTCAACAATGGAATTATAGCAGACAAGTTCTCCATAAGGTTAGCTAGATAACTGAAGTTATTCCAACCTCATTATTCCATTAGTGTATTTGAGAATGGCCCAACATATTCGATTGTTTATGACACGGTCGACAACCCTTCAAGTTATCAAGTTCTTGATAACCACACCCACCTCCACCAAGTATACTCATTAGCACACCAGCTGCATCCTAACGCCTGCAGCAGATGTTACCAATAGCAAATGAGTGTTCCAAGCCACACCCATCTCACCACTGTTTGACAAAACCAATCTCAAGCATCTCAAGTGTCTAGCATGAACCACATCTAGTGTATGCAGTAGTAGAGATAGGAAAACAACTGACTCCAACCATTAGTTTATTCCCTCCAGTCACTAGTCTATTCCCTCCAGTCACTAGTCTATTCCCTCCAGTCACTAGTCTATTCCCTCCAGTCACTAGTCCATTCCCTCCAGTCACTAGTCCATTCCCTCCAGTCACTAGTCCATTCCGTCCATTCCCTCCAGTCACTGGTCCATTCCCTCCAGTCACTGGTCCATTCCCTCCAGTCACTGGTCCATTCCCTCCAGTCACTGGTCCATTCCCTCCAGTCACTGGTCCATTCCGTCCAGTCACTAGTCCATTCCCTCCAGTCACTAGTCCATTCCCTCCAGTCACTGGTCCATTCCCTCCAGTCACTGGTCCATTCCCTCCAGTCACTGGTCCATTCCCTCCAGTCACTGGTCCATTCCCTCCAGTCACTGGTCCATTCCCTCCAGTCACTGGTCCATTCCCTCCAGTCACTAGTCCATCCCCTCCAGTCACTAGTCCATTCCCTCCAGTCACTAGTCCATTCCCTCCAGTCACTAGTCCATTCCCTCCAGTCACTAGTCCATTCCCTACAGTCACTAGTCCATTCCCTCCAGTCACTAGTCCATTCCCTCCAGTCACTAGTCCATTCCCTCCAGTCACTAGTCCATTCCCTCCAGTCACTAGTCCATTCCCTCCAGTCACTAGTCCATTCCCTCCAGTCACTAGTCCATTCCCTCCAGTCACTAGTCCATTCCCTCCAGTCACTAGTCCATTCCCTCCAGTCACTAGTCTATTCCCTCCAGTCACTTCCCTCCAGTCACTAGTTTATTCCCTCCAGTCACTAGTCCATTCCCTCCAGTCACTAGTCCATTCCCTCCAGTCACTAGTCTATTCCCTCCAGTCACTTCCCTCCAGTCACTAGTTTATTCCCTCCAGTCATATTCCCTCCAGTCACTAGTCTATTCCCTCCAGTCACTAGTCTATTCCCACCAGTCACTAGTCTATTCCCTCCAGTCACTAGTCTATTCCCTCCAGTCACTAGTCCATTCCCTCCAGTCACTAGTCCATTCCCTCCAGTCACTAGTCTATTCCCTCCAGTCACTAGTCCATTCCCTCCAGTCACTAGTCCATTCCCTCCAGTCACTAGTCTATTCCCTCCAGTCACTAGTCTATTCCCACCAGTCACTAGTCTATTCCCTCCAGTCACTAGTCCATTCCCTCCAGTCACTAGTCCATTCCCTCCAGTCACTAGTCCATTCCCTCCAGTCACTAGTCTATTCCCTCCAGTCACTAGTCTATTCCCTCCAGTCACTAGTCCATCCCCTCCAGTCACTAGTCTATTCCCTCCAGTCACTAGTCCATTCCCTCCAGTCACTAGTCTATTCCCTCCAGTCACTAGTCCATTCCCTCCAGTCACTAGTCCATTCCCTCCAGTCACTAGTCCATTCCCTCCAGTCACTAGTCTATTCCCTCCAGTCACTAGTCCATCCCCTCCAGTCACTAGTCCATTCCCTCCAGTCACTAGTCCATTCCCTCCAGTCACTAGTCCATTCCCTCCAGTCACTAGTCCATTCCCTCCAGTCACTAGTCCATTCCCTCCAGTCATTAGTCTATTCCCTCCAGTCACTAGTCTATTCCCTCCAGTCACTAGTCTATTCCCTCCAGTCACTAGTCCATTCCCTCCAGTCACTAGTCCATTCCCTCCAGTCACTAGTCCATTCCCTCCAGTCACTAGTCCATTCCCTCCAGTCACTAGTCCATTCCCTCCAGTCACTAGTCCATCCCCTCCAGTCACTAGTCCATTCCCTCCAGTCACTAGTCTATTCCCTCCAGTCACTAGTCTATTCCCTCCAGTCACTAGTCCATCCCCTCCAGTCACTAGTCCATTCCCTCCAGTCACTAGTCCATTCCCTCCAGTCACTAGTCTATTCCCTCCAGTCACTAGTCCATCCCCTCCAGTCACTAGTCCATTCCCTCCAGTCACTAGTCCATTCCCTCCAGTCACTAGTCTATTCCCTCCAGTCACTAGTCTATTCCCTCCAGTCACTAGTCCATTCCCTCCAGTCACTAGTCCATTCCCTCCAGTCACTAGTCTATTCCCTCCAGTCACTAGTCTATTCCCTCCAGTCACTAGTCCATTCCCTCCAGTCACTAGTCTATTCCCTCCAGTCACTAGTCCATTCCCTCCAGTCACTAGTCCATCCCCTCCAGTCACTAGTCTATTCCCTCCAGTCACTAGTCCGTCCCCTCCAGTCACTAGTCTATTCCCTCCAGTCACTAGTCCATTCCCTCCAGTCACTAGTCCATTCCCTCCAGTCACTAGTCCATTCCCTCCAGTCACTAGTCTATTCCCTCCAGTCACTAGTCTATTCCCTCCAGTCACTAGTCCATCCCCTCCAGTCACTAGTCTATTCCCTCCAGTCACTAGTCCATTCCCTCCAGTCACTAGTCCATTCCCTCCAGTCACTAGTCTATTCCCTCCAGTCACTAGTCTATTCCCTCCAGTCACTAGTCCATTCCCTCCAGTCACTAGTCCATTCCCTCCAGTCACTAGTCCATTCCCTCCAGTCACTAGTCCATTCCCTCCAGTCACTAGTCCATTCCCTCCAGTCACTAGTCCATTCCCTCCAGTCACTAGTCCATTCCCTCCAGTCACTAGTCCATTCCCTCCAGTCACTAGTCCATTCCCTCCAGTCACTAGTCCATTCCCTCCAGTCACTAGTCCATTCCCTCCAGTCACTAGTCCATTCCCTCCAGTCACTAGTCCATTCCCTCCAGTCACTAGTCCATTCCCTCCAGTCACTAGTCCATTCCCTCCAGTCACTAGTCCATTCCCTCCAGTCACTAGTCTATTCCCTCCAGTCACTAGTCCATTCCCTCCAGTCACTAGTCCATTCCCTCCAGTCACTAGTCCATTCCCTCCAGTCACTAGTCTATTCCCTCCAGTCACTAGTCTATTCCCTCCAGTCACTAGTCCATTCCCTCCAGTCACTAGTCCATTCCCTCCAGTCACTAGTCCATTCCCTCCAGTCACTAGTCTATTCCCTCCAGTCACTAGTCCATTCCCTCCAGTCACTAGTCCATTCCCTCCAGTCACTAGTCCATTCCCTCCAGTCACTAGTCCATTCCCTCCAGTCACTAGTCCATTCCCTCCAGTCATCAGTCCATTCCCTCCAGTCACTAGTCCATTCCCTCCAGTCACTAGTCCATTCCCTCCAGCACTAGTCCATTCCCTCCAGTCACTAGTCCATTCCCTCCAGTCACTAGTCCATTCCCTCCAGTCACTAGTCCATTCCCTCCAGTCATCAGTCCATTCCCTCCAGTCACTAGTCTATTCCCTCCAGTCACTAGTCTATTCCCTCCAGTCACTAGTCCATTCCCTCCAGTCACTAGTCCATTCCCTCCAGTCACTAGTCCATTCCCTCCAGTCACTAGTCTATTCCCTCCAGTCACTAGTCTATTCCCTCCAGTCACTAGTCTATTCCCACCAGTCACTAGTCCATTCCCTCCAGTCACTAGTCCATTCCCTCCAGTCACTAGTCCATTCCCTCCAGTCACTAGTCCATTCCCTCCAGTCACTAGTCCATTCCCTCCAGTCACTAGTCCATTCCCTCCAGTCACTAGTCCATTCCCTCCAGTCACTAGTCCATTCCCTCCAGTCACTAGTCCATTCCCTCCAGTCACTAGTCCATTCCCTCCAGTCACTAGTCCATTCCCTCCAGTCACTAGTCCATTCCCTCCAGTCACTAGTCCATTCCCTCCAGTCACTAGTCCATTCCCTCCAGTCACTAGTCCATTCCCTCCAGTCACTAGTCCATTCCCTCCAGTCACTAGTCCATTCCCTCCAGTCACTAGTCTATTCCCTCCAGTCACTAGTCCATTCCCTCCAGTCACTAGTCCATTCCCTCCAGTCACTAGTCTATTCCCTCCAGTCACTAGTCCATTCCCTCCAGTCACTAGTCCATTCCCTCCAGTCACTAGTCCATTCCCTCCAGTCACTAGTCTATTCCCTCCAGTCACTAGTCCATTCCCTCCAGTCACTAGTCTATTCCCTCCAGTCACTAGTCCATTCCCTCCAGTCACTAGTCCATTCCCTCCAGTCACTAGTCCATTCCCTCCAGTCACTAGTCTATTCCCTCCAGTCACTAGTCTATTCCCTCCAGTCACTAGTCCATTCCCTCCAGTCACTAGTCCATTCCCTCCAGTCACTAGTCCATCCCCTCCAGTCACTAGTCCATTCCCTCCAGTCACTAGTCTATTCCCTCCAGTCACTAGTCTATTCCCTCCAGTCACTAGTCCATTCCCTCCAGTCACTAGTCCATCCCCTCCAGTCACTAGTCTATTCCCTCCAGTCACTAGTCTATTCCCTCCAGTCACTAGTCTATTCCCTCCAGTCACTAGTCCACCCCCTCCAGTCACTAGTCCATTCCCTCCAGTCACTAGTCTATTCCCTCCAGTCACTAGTCCATTCCCTCCAGTCACTAGTCCATTCCCTCCAGTCACTAGTCCATGCCCTCCAGTCACTAGTCTATTCCCTCCAGTCACTAGTCCATTCCCTCCAGTCACTAGTCCATTCCCTACAGTCACTAGTCCATTCCCTCCAGTCACTAGTCTATTCCCTCCAGTCACTAGTCCATTCCCTCCAGTCACTAGTCTATTCCCTCCAGTCACTAGTCCATTCCCTCCAGTCACTAGTCCATTCCCTCCAGTCACTAGTCCATTCCCTCCAGTCACTAGTCTATTCCCTCCAGTCACTAGTCCATTCCCTCCAGTCACTAGTCTATTCCCTCCAGTCACTAGTCTATTCCCTCCAGTCACTAGTCCATTCCCTCCAGTCACTAGTCTATTCCCTCCAGTCACTAGTCTATTCCCTCCAGTCACTAGTCCATTCCCTCCAGTCACTAGTCTATTCCCTCCAGTCACTAGTCCATTCCCTCCAGTCACTAGTCCATTCCCTCCAGTCACTAGTCTATTCCCTCCAGTCACTAGTCCATTCCCTCCAGTCACTAGTCTATTCCCTCCAGTCACTAGTCCATTCCCTCCAGTCACTAGTCTATTCCCTCCAGTCACTAGTCCATTCCCTCCAGTCACTAGTCTATTCCCTCCAGTCACTAGTCCATTCCCTCCAGTCACTAGTCTATTCCCTCCAGTCACTAGTCCATTCCCTCCAGTCACTAGTCTATTCCCTCCAGTCACTAGTCTATTCCCTCCAGTCACTAGTCCATTCCCTCCAGTCACTAGTCCATTCCCTCCAGTCACTAGTCTATTCCCTCCAGTCACTAGTCCATTCCTTCCAGTCACTAGTCTATTCCCTCCAGTCACTAGTCTATTCCCTCCAGTCACTAGTCCATTCCCTCCAGTCACTAGTCTATTCCCTCCAGTCACTAGTCCATTCCCTCCAGTCACTAGTCTATTCCCTCCAGTCACTAGTCCATCCCCTCCAGTCACTAGTCCATTCCCTCCAGTCACTAGTCTATTCCCTCCAGTCACTAGTCCATTCCCTCCAGTCACTAGTCTATTCCCTCCAGTCACTAGTCCATTCCCTCCAGTCACTAGTCTATTCCCTCCAGTCACTAGTCCATGCCCTCCAGTCACTAGTCCATTCCCTCCAGTCACTAGTCCATTCCCTCCAGTCACTAGTCTATTCCCTCCAGTCACTAGTCCATTCCCTCCAGTCACTAGTCTATTCCCTCCAGTCACTAGTCCATTCCCTCCAGTCACTAGTCTATTCCCTCCAGTCACTAGTCCATCCCCTCCAGTCACTAGTCCATTCCCTCCAGTCACTAGTCTATTCCCTCCAGTCACTAGTCTATTCCCTCCAATCACTAGTCTATTCCCTCCAGTCACTAGTCTATTCCCTCCAGTCACTTCCCTCCAGTCACTAGTTTATTCCCTCCAGTCACTAGTCCATTCCCTCCAGTCACTAGTCCATTCCCTCCAGTCACTAGTCTATTCCCTCCAGTCACTTCCCTCCAGTCACTAGTCCATTCCCTCCAGTCACTAGTCTATTCCCACCAGTCACTAGTCTATTCCCTCCAGTCACTAGTCCATTCCCTCCAGTCACTAGTCTATTCCCTCCAGTCACTAGTCCATTCCCTCCAGTCACTAGTCCATTCCCTCCAGTCACTAGTCCATCCCCTCCAGTCACTAGTCCATTCCCTCCAGTCATATTCCCTCCAGTCATATTCCCTCCAGTCACTAGTCCATTCCCTCCAGTCACTAGTCTATTCCCTCCAGTCACTAGTCCATTCCCTCCAGTCACTAGTCCATTCCCTCCAGTCACTAGTCCATTCCCTCCAGTCACTAGTCTATTCCCTCCAGTCACTAGTCTATTCCCTCCAGTCACTAGTCTATTCCCTCCAGTCACTAGTCCATTCCCTCCAGTCACTAGTCTATTCCCTCCAGTCACTAGTCTATTCCCTCCAGTCACTAGTCTATTCCCTCCAGTCACTAGTCTATTCCCTCCAGTCACTAGTCTATTCCCTCCAGTCACTAGTCCATCCCCTCCAGTCACTAGTTTATTCCCACCAGTCACTAGTCTATTCCCTCCAGTCACTAGTCCATTCCCTCCAGTCACTAGTCTATTCCCTCCAGTCACTAGTCTATTCCCTCCAGTCACTAGTCCATTCCCTCCAGTCACTAGTCTATTCCCTCCAGTCACTAGTCTATTCCCTCCAGTCACTAGTCCATTCCCTCCAGTCACTAGTCTATTCCCTCCAGTCACTAGTCCATTCCCTCCAGTCACTAGTCTATTCCCTCCAGTCACTAGTCTATTCCCTCCAGTCACTAGTCCATCCCCTCCAGTCACTAGTTTATTCCCTTCAATCAATTCCTACAACTTTAACATCTACATGTATGCACTCACCGAAACCCGATTATTCTATGACACTTTAAACAACGAACTGTTCCAGCAGATTATAGTATATTCCAAAAAGACAAGTTCAGTTGTGGTGGAGGAGTTCTACTAGCCATTAACTGGGCCCAGTAGTGGTGAAGTTCTCCTAGCCATTAAACCTGGCCCAGTAGTAGTGGATGCGTTCTCCCAGGCTCCCACCCGGCCCAGTCATGGCTGAAGGGTTCTCCTAGCCATTAAGCAGACCCAGTTGTGGTGGACGATGAGTTCTCTTAGCCATTAGCCAGGCCCAGTAGTGGTGGAGGAGTTCTCCTAGCCCTTAGCCAGGCCCAGTAGTGGTGGAGGAGTTCTCCTAGCCCTTAGCCAGGCCCAGTAGTGGTGGAGGAGTTCTCCTAGCCCTTAGCCAGGCCCAGTAGTGGTGGAGGAGTTCTCCTAGCCGCCCAGTAGTGGTGGAGGAGTTCTACTAGCCCTTAGCCAGGCCCAGCAGTGGTGGAGGAGTTCTTCTAGTCATTTACCAGGCCCTGACATGGTGGAAGAGTTCTTCCATCCATTACCCAGTCAATTCCTACAAGAAGTCTACCGACTCCACGAAAGATATTAAAATAAATGTATTTGCAAGTGAACGAAAGTGCCGCAAACCAGCAATCCTTGCTGCCATATATTTCACCCAAATCAACAGCTGCCACACAAAGCTGCTTGGCTACTTACAGAAACTTCTGCAACATGACAATCATCACACTAGGGGACTTCAACCTACCAGACACAGACCGGCATAATCCTGTGCATCAAGGCAATTTCTAAAAATTCAGAGAACTTATCAATGGTACCGATCTGGCTCTGGCTCAAACTTATTTTTTCAGAGTCAACACACATAAAAGGCAACACTTTTGGTTCTGATTCTCACTAATATATCCTCGAGGGTACAGGCAACACAAAAATAAACAAGGAGCCCTTTCTTTCCCATCAAGACCGACCATTATTCTGTATCATTCTCTGTAATAAAGACACCTTCCCATCTCTAAGTGTACTTCCAAAGAAATCTTTAAGTACAAGTGCAAGGGCTAAATGACGAACTACGACTTAGAAAGCCAGCTCTTGAAATATCATGATATTCAGCTTGTCCAGTTCCAGGGACATTATCACCAAAGGAATTCACCTCTTAGCTCCCAAAGTTAAAATGCACTCCAGAAATTTATCTAAATGGAACACACCTATCATCAAGCATGAACTGCATCAAATAGTGTCAGAAAGAAATTCAAGAAGAATCAAACCACTGACAACCACGTGAAAAGAGACATACCATGTTTGAAAATGGAAGATAACGGAACTTAAGAACCAGAGCTGGTGACAAAACGCTTCAGACATATACCCATATATATAGCCATCTGAATAAACATGAAGTTTGCCAGCCATAATGCATCATGGATCTGCTTAGGCTACATCAAGTGTGTGTTGAAAAAGCATCACTCCTAACTCCTCTTCTAGTTCTGTGTTCATTTGTAGTGCTTTTGAATTGCCATCACTCTCAGACAATGAATCTCCACCTCCTATTCTTAATGAAACCATAGGAACTGAGGAGGTATGTAATGACCTAGAGAACTTAAACTGAGTAAGAACACGAGTATAAAATAAATCAGCCCGAGGTGTTGTCTCTGCCATTATTACTTTATCTCCCAAATCACTGTGTGCCAAAAGAATGGAAGGTACTGGAAACTTCAAGTCCAGCTACATGATACAGTGTACTTGCAATAATTACAGACCGATCTTGCTCCCATGCATTATTTGAGAGAATAGATATCTCTTTGAGAACTATTACTAAGGAACAATTTGGCTTCCTAGAAAATAATTCTAGTGTGCAATAGCTACTCATAATGAGATTATGTCTCTAAGGAAAACAGGACACAGTGGATGTGGACATTACGAAGGCCTTTGACAAAATACCACACCAAGGACTCCTCTTCAAACCAAGAAAGATCTGGTAAAGATCGAGTGTATTTAAGACTACCCGAGCTCTCATCCTCAAGCATTGGGAGGTGAACCATCTACAACCCATTAGGCCTGGGATCCCCATGGAAGTATCTGGGATCCCCATGGAAGTATGTATCTGGGATCCCCATGGAAGTATCTTGGGGTCTCTCTCTACTTCTCATCATATACGTTAATTATCTTCCACTGGAACAACCTTCTAGACTTGCTGTGTACTAGAGCAGCAAGTATTTCAATGAACCCAAGTGTTTTGCCGTACATCTTCAAGTCAAACTCCATTTACCCACGCTAGGAAGGAAAACCCTCTCCTTTTTGTGACTTCTCATAAAAGCCTAAGGAATCATCTCTATCAAGGCAAGAATATCTCAATTTGTAAAGCACACCAGTGGCTTGGGTTGCCGAGACGTAGCTTTGGTACATCCTAATCAATATCCACTAAATATACCCGGCCCTAACCAGAATACACGTCATTTGGTTCACAAGTCTGGAGACCTCAACTGATTCAGGATATTATAAAACTAGAGAAGGTAAAAAAGAGATCAATGGAGGTTTATATTCTCAACGAATCTCAGTTGACATCACCAAATTACAATGACCTTCTCAATAATTTAATTGAAATATACTCTCTCGACATTTCGACTATGCTCTAGTCTTCATCAGGAATGAAGCTAGAGTCAAAATGTTGAGAGTAAATGTCAAGGCGATTGTTGAGGTCATTGTAATGAGGTTTATATCGAATGACAGGACACAGGATTACAAGGCAAGACCGAAGAATTTGTATGTTAGCTTTTAATGATGTGGTTAGAAATTGCAGACATTTCATTCTAACCGAACAACTGATGAAATCATCTTGTTGTAAAGCGATTCTCTCACATTTCCCCCCACAAGCACCTGATCATCTTCCTACACTACACCAGTATACAACAGGTAAAACAGGCAACCAAACAATAAACAACAACACTTTGAAACACATCTATTCCACGGTCTCCTGAGGTAACGCAATTCTTTATAGCAGCTGGACTCAAATTCAGCTTTGTAACATAATTTTTTGAAATTTCTAGATGTATCTCAACGGCCAACTTTACCCTAATCTGTCCATGTAAGAAATATAGCCAAACCATTCTCCACACATTTCAAAATCCAACAAATGACCTTTGTTCTGCATGTTCTCCTTCATAAACTGCCTTCAGCTTTTGACCAATCATTATTTATGTAACACACTGCTCACATGTTCTCCTTCATTAGCTGTACTAACTTTCAACCTATAACTCACTATTGTTTATGTAACAGACTTCTTAAAATTAGGAACACACCCTAGGATTCTTGCTACATATCAGAACTTTTCCATAGACATTCTCATAACATGTAATAGGAAATAATGTGACCCATGCCACGTCTCTCTCTTTCTGTGCATGCACACAGGCAATGGAGTCTGGCTAGCAAGCCGGTCATGTATATATTCTGGTCCTAGAACACATTAACCCCCAGTGCTGCAAGCCTTGGGGATTAGCAACTTAACTCTATTCTTACCTTAGGGACTACTCGTCCTTCCGTAGCCATTAGTCTTCTCAGCATATTTTCTGCCGCACTATTATAAGCGCCTTTTTTATTCTTACCGTCACCCATTTCACACAACTCATCGCCTTTCCACTTCACTGAAACACTGCATTTAAAAACAGGGCAGTGGGGTGGCCCACTGTTCCCTTCCGGCTTGTATACAGGTAAAGCACAACATCTCTTCTGGAGAAACTCCTGTAACTCGCTCTTGAACGACATTGTAAATATAACTCTTGATGTTACCCACCAATATGTAGAAATTCTAATTAGTGATCGCCAGGCTAGCCGTACCATTAAAGCGGTCTACTACAGGAGCGGTAGTCCCCGAACAAGGGAACTGGAAGATATATAGAAGTATAGGTTGCGGAATATTAATAAGACATGGCTGGTGCTCGGCTGGAGTATGATGACAGCGGGACAACTTTCTACTACTTCTTACTCTCCTTTTATTTCCTGGTCCTTCTTCCAGTCACATACTTCATTTACCCCAGGAGTAAGAAGAAAGGTGAGGCTACTTAATTGCTCTATGACTAGTTGTTTTATGTAGTTGTAAGGCTGCTGTTAGCCAGCCTTCTCCAAGTAGGTCTGGGGGACCCTTTACCAATTACCATGCTGTAGAGTAGCTGGTCACTCACTGTTTAAGTTGTTGCTCCAAAATAATTGTATTGCACACGTTCAGTCAAAAATGATTAATGCAATTTTTTAGTATATCTCCACCATCCGACTGTTTCATGGTTCTTCAGCACCATATAGGACAGAATGAAACATAGCACTGACCAGACCCAACAGTAAGTGTAGCAGTTGGTAAAGGGTTGATCCATGCGACCAACCCTAGCACACACATAAATGTTTACAAAGCAAAAATCTGGAATGGAATTTGACCAGATAGTATTTCCTTACATGAACACGAGCAAGAAATGAGACTAGCCATTATGTGTCCTGAAATGCAGTGTGCTAGGGGTGGTCACATGGTCAACCCTTTACCAACTCCTACACTTGTTGTTGGGTCTGGTCAGTGTTGCTATGTTTCATTCCATCCTATATGGTGCTGAACGAACCAATTAAATTGCAACAGTCAGACGATGAACGTACACAAAATAAATTGCATATTTTAACTGAACGCTTGCAATACAATTATTTTGGAGCAAACAAATAAAAACAACAATTAAATAAATACCATGCATGGAGGTGTACTAATGTAATCAAGCACACAGAAATACCATGCATGGAGGTGTACTGATGTAATCAAGCACACAGAAATACCATGCATAATGTAATCAAGCACACAGAAATACCTGCATGGAGGTGTACTAATGTAATCAAAGCACACAGAAATACCTGCATGGAGGTGTACTAATGTAATCAAGCACACAGAAATACCTGCATGGAGGTGTATTAATGTAATCAAGCACACAGAAATACCATGCATGCACCACTGCAAAGAATTCTCCAAGTTTGACCCACGAGGTCGTATATTTTGAATTCTCCGTGACAGTGCCATGCATGAAGCTGTACCTGAGAAACCAGGACGACCTAAGAAACTAGGACGACCTGAAAACCTAGAATGACCTGAGGAACTAGGACGAGTGCTGGAGGTTCCCCCCAGCAATGACACTAGTTCATCGTCCTCACTTAATGTTTCTTGAGTAGCTTTCAGCAGAGAGGACCAAAGGTTTCCTAGAGTACTAGTTGGAAGTGAAAATATTTACTTTGACGTGAAGGTAAGCAAGATATGATTTCTGTAGCTAGAGTTCATTATGTCTATATCTGTTCTTGTAGACCTAACAGTGCCTCACATGTGCAGGGGGGAGGGGGGATGTCTTTAATTAACAAAAATCACTCTGGGTCAATAATGCAGATGATTTTATTAGCATTGCGTATGACAATTAGAAAATAATTCCAGGTGCCCCAAACATCTCTCTCTCTCTGTATGGGCATGCTAGGACTTCCAGGATGGTTTGACCCCATTTTAAAATGGACAGGGACTAACTCACTTTGGCAACTTACTTTGCTGAGGAAGTAAGCTGGCAGATATAAAGTTGTTAAAACTCTGAACCCTTCCACCTCCTCCATTCATCTTCAAGGACCATCTATGTATGTAGCTCTGTTTTCTACCTCACTTAATTTTCATGTAGTATGTCCAATCACAGCAATTTTAGCACTAGAACGCTCCAATTTTCCAATGTATGTGAGATTGGGGGGGGGGGGGGGGGGGGGGCATTCAGGGTTTTAACGACTTTATATCTGATATGGTCTGGCATCCACCATTTTAAAAGGGGGTCAACCCAAAATATAGGAAGTGCCAGCATGCTCCCTGGCATACACAATGCAGTAAAAACATGGTTTCCATGTGGTTGCAGTATTGTTCAATATTTGATGCCATGCTGCAGGGCTGCCAATATATGGCATGAACTTAATCCTTCTTTTTTTCTTCATTCCTTCATCTCTTTTCACAAACACCAAGTCTTGCCAAGGTGCTGGCTTCATTAACCACAGACAGCTCCTAGGACACACATACGCATTGGCAGAGAACAGTTTCCTTTTCCCTCCCCCTCTCTGCTGTGAGGGTGTGTGTGTGTGCATGTATGTGTGTGTGTGTGTGTGCATGTATGTGTGTGTGTGTGTGCATGTATGTGTGTGTGTGCATGTATGTGTGTGGGTGGGTGTGCATGAAAGTGTGTGTGTGTATGTCTCTCATGAGACGATTTTGTGTCTGAAAAAGCAGTGGGTAAAGATTGTCATGTGTGCAAGTTGTCGATCAAGCAAAGCACAGATGTTGTGTGGCTGAGCTTGTTTTTATAGTGAAAGCAAGCAACCTTACAGCATTATGCGTGTGTACTTGAGCAACAAAGTAAACCTGGCATAGAATAACACCTGCTATGTGTGGTTAGCTCTGGAGTTCTCCTGCCAAGTCCTTGAAGGAGGCTAGCTGATGCTCTATCAAGGGCTGGCTCTAATAACAGAGCAACAAAAAGGCATGCTGTGTGTTGACTGAGTTGCATGCAACAAGAAGGTATGGTGTGTGTTGACTGAGTTGCATGCAACAAGAAGGTATGGTGTGTGTTGACTTGATGCCAAGTCCTTGAAGGAGGCTAGCTGATGCTCTATCAAGGGCTGGCTCTAATAACAGAGCAACAAAAAGGCATGCTGTGTGTTGACTGAGTTGCATGCAACAAGAAGGTATGGTGTGTGTTGACTGAGTTGCATGCAACAAGAAGGTATGGTGTGTGTTGACTTGAGTTGCATGCACAAGAAGAAATGAGTTAGACAAAGTGTTTAAATTGTTTAAATGGAGGCACTAAAGCAGGAGTCTTTGTTCTTCCTTGCTGTTTGGTTTGTGGAGTTCTTCCCTGCCACAAATGTTGAAGGAAACTGTAAAATATCAAGAACAAAAATGTTTTTATATGAAAACAAACAATATGGCTTGCCTAGTCAGCGGGAAGGAGACCAGACTCCACCCCATGTAGACCACAGCCAGTTAGACCACAGCCAGTTAGACAACCTTGATCACACCAGACTCCACCCCATGCAGACCACAGCCAGTTAGACAACCTTGATCACACCAGACTCCACCCCATGCAGACCACAGCCAGTTAGACAATCTTGATCACACCAGACTCCACCCCATGCAGACCACAGCCAGTTAGACAACCTTGATCACACCAGACTCCACCCCATGCAGACCACAGCCAGTTAGACAACCTTGATCACACCAGACTCCACCCCATGTAGACTGCAGCCAGTTAGACAACCTTGATCACACCAGACTCCACCCCATGCAGACCACAGCCAGTTAGACAACCTTGATCACACCAGACTCCACCCCATGTAGACTGCAGCCAGTTAGACAACCTTGATCACACCAGACTCCACCCCATGCAGACCACAGCCAGTTAGACAACCTTAGACAACCTTGATCACTCCAGACTCCACCCCATGTAGACCACAGCCACTCAGACAATCTTGATCACACCAATAGTACACTGCTTCTTTCAGTTTTTAGGTGTGCATAGTAAGGATTGTCTACCATTTTTTCTTGTATGCAATGTAGTTGATATTTGCAAATATGTATATGCCCCTAGGTGTTGGCAAAGTTGTTCATTATGGGACTGTGCGTGCGTGGATGATGGATGTCTGACTGTCTGACTGTCTTGTCTGTCTGTCTGTCTGTCTGTCTGTCTGTCTGTCTGTCTGTCTGTGCTTGTGTGTGATGCAGCTAGCAGCAAGAAGGAGCTGGTATGTCAGTGTGAGCCGTGCATCTCCAAGAGGATGCATATGGAGATGGACAGACCTCGCAGATGCGTCTTCACCTTCCTCAGGTAAATCCACACAGCCACACTTCTCAAAGAACATGGCCTTGGTTGCTAAGTTATTTAAAGGTTTACCCTATCATAGAAGTGAATCTTCCGTTTAGTTGTTGCGGAATACGTGAGATGCTTGCCAAGGTCTTATATGGGGAGGTGGGAAAGGGGGGAGGGGGGAACAGAAGAACCTTCTCTTCTCCCCCCCTAACCAAAAAAGCAGGAAAGTATCAATTATGTAATAAATGTCTGTTTCATCTGGAAAACATCACAAGATTTCTGCTTCGTCTACAGAAATGTTCTTTGTAAAAGTTGGGGACCCAGAAAATAATTTAGGCACACCAAATGCTCCCCATCTCCCCAAAGCCTGTATGCAACCTGCTTGGGAGGGACAATGCCTAGTGTGTGTATATGCCATTAGCCCTAGCGCATACATGTATATATGTTATTGTATACTGCATTTGTAT
Source organism: Cladorhizidae sp. MBARI D1340-BT2 (assembly GCA_028752905.1). NCBI lineage: Eukaryota > Metazoa > Porifera > Demospongiae > Poecilosclerida > Cladorhizidae > Cladorhizidae sp. MBARI D1340-BT2. Next base: position 40,651,949 of record JAQNBH010000017.1, on the reverse strand, counting down.
ATTAGTCACCACACACACACGCACACATGCATGCACACACACACACACACTCTCTCTCTCTCTTACACACACACACACACACACACACACACACACACACACACACTAGTGATGTCTCACTGAGTAGATCTGGCTGTCTTTAGTTGTTTGAAAGCCATCACTGTGCGTGAAAGCATTTAGCCCTCTCAGTTCAACAGGCTAGAACTACAAAAAGAGGTCGCTCTAATTAAGGCAGCCTTAACTCCACCTACTTATAATACTGTATATGGTCACAAAATGCAGAGTATGTGCTCCATAAATGAATTCTTGTTATTGGCGAGATAAGCGAGCCCTCAGTAGGGAGTTGGAGGGGAAACTTGGTACTGCCGTGCATGGTGTATCTATGTATCTATCTATCTATCTATCTATCTATGTATGCATGGTTTCATTTAGAAAATTGTCCAAGGGGGGGCAACTGTAGGAATCTGGATATTAAGGGGGGCATGATGTCAAGCACTTATCAACATCAATAAGAATTTCAATAATACAATTTCCAAAGGGGGGGGGGGGGCAAAAAGGTTCCAAGAGGGGGCAGCCCCCCCCCCCCCCCTAAATGAAACCCTGGCACTATGTATTGACCATGCGTTGCACCAGTAAAAAATATGAACGGGTCACCTGCCTTAAATAACGTTGACTTATGTCAACCAGGAATGGTTGTTGCAGTGAAGGGAAAGATCGAGAGGATGCCTGGCAGCAGATTTGAAGCTAGAGGAGAGACAACTGGCTGCGCAGGGAAGTGAGACTGAGCTGAGTGTTAATAGCTGATGGGAGAGGATGCTGGAGTTTCATTCTGACATACTGTAGCTACTCAATTCATCAACATGCTCTACAGGAGGTGTGGTTATATTTGCTACTAGAAATGATCATCTTGGGGAAAACCTGAGTGGGCTCTCCCGTGCATGTATGTACTAACAACAATTAGCTACGTGCACAGCTCCAGATTCTGACGTTTTTAATAGTACAGCTAGCCAGTCGGGTTAGAAAAGCTAGACTACAGAAGAGGAGAGGTAAGGATGGTGATGTTAGATAAACTAACTACAGAAGAGGAGAGGTAAGGATGGTGATGTTAGAGAAACTAACTACAGAAGAGGAGAGGTAAGGATGGCGATGTTAGAGAAACTAGACTACAGAAGAGGAGAGGAAGGATGGTGATGTTAGAGAAACTAGACTACAGAAGAGGAGAGGTAAGGATGGTGATGTTAGAGAAACTAACTACAGAAGAGGAGAGGTAAGGATGGTGATGTTAGAGAAACTAGACTACAGGAGAGGAGAGGTAAGGATGGCGATGTTAGAGGAACTAGACTACAGAAGAGGAGAGGAAGGATGGTGATGTTAGAGAAACTAACTACAGAAGAGGAGAGGTAAGGATGGTGATGTTAGAGAAACTAGACTACAGGAGAGGAGAGGTAAGGATGGCGATGTTAGAGGAACTAGACTACAGAAGAGGAGAGGAAGGATGGTGATGTTAGAGAAACTAACTACAGAAGAGGAGAGGTAAGGATGGTGATGTTAGAGAAACTAGACTACAGGAGAGGAGAGGTAAGGATGGCGATGTTAGAGAAACTAGACTACAGAAGAGGAGAGGAAGGATGGTGATGTTAGAGAAACTAACTACAGAAGAGGAGAGGTAAGGATGGTGATGTTAGAGAAACTAGACTACAGAAGAGGAGAGGTAAGGATGGCGATGTTAGAGAAACTAGACTACAGAAGAGGAAAGGAAGGATGGTGATATTAGAGGAACTAACTACAGAAGAGGAGAGGTAAGGATGGTGATGTTAGAGAAACTAGACACAGAAGAGGAGAGGTAAGGATGGTGATGTTAGAGAAACTAACTACAGAAGAGGAGAGGTAAGGATGGTGATGTTAGAGAAACTAGACTACAGAAGAGGAGAGGAAGGATGGTGATGTTAGAGAAACTAGACTGCAGAAGAGGAGAGGTAAGGATGGTGATGTTAGAGAAACTAGACTACAGAAGAGGAGAGGTAAGGATGGCGATGTTAGAGAAACTAGACTACAGAAGAGGAGAGGTAAGGATGGCGATGTTAGAGAAACTAGACTAAAGAAGAGGAGAGGTAAGGATGGTGATATTAGAGAACCTAACTACAGAAGAGGAGAGGTAAGGATGGTGATGTTAGAGAAACTAACTACAGGAGAGGAGAGGTAAGGATGGTGATGTTAGAGGAACTAGACTACAGAAGAGGAGAGGAAAGGATGGTGATGTTAGAGAAACTAGACTACAGAAGAGGAAAGGAAGGATGGTGATGTTAGAGAAACTAGACTACAGAAGAGGAGAGGAAGGATGGTGATGTTAGAGAAACTAGACTACAGAAGAGGAAAGGAAGGATGGTGATATTAGAGGAACTAACTACAGAAGAGGAGAGGAAGGATGGTGATGTTAGAGAAACTAGGCTACAGAAGAGGAGAGGTAAAGATGGTGATGTTAGAGAAACTAGACTACAGAAGAGGAGAGGTAAGGATGGCGATGTTAGAGAAACTAGACTGCAGAAGAGGAGAGGAAGGATGGTGATGTTAGAGAAACTAGACTGCAGAAGAGGAGAGGTAAGGATGGTGATGTTAGAGAAACTAGACTACAGAAGAGGAGAGGTAAGGATGGATGTTAGAGAAACTAGACTACAGAAGAGGAGAGGTAAGGATGGCGATGTTAGAGAAACTAACTACAGAAGAGGAGAGGAAGGATGGTGATGTTAGAGAAACTAACTACAGAAGAGGAGAGGAAGGATGGTGATGTTAGAGAAACTAACTACAGAAGAGGAGAGGTAAGGATGGCGATGTTAGAGAAACTAACTACAGAAGAGGAGAGGTAAGGATGGTGATGTTAGAGAAACTAGACTACAGAAGAGGAGAGGTAAGGATGGTGATGTTAGAGAAACTAACTACAGAAGAGGAGAGGTAAGGATGGTGATGTTAGAGGAACTAGACTACAGAAGAGGAGAGGTAAGGATGGTGATGTTAGAGAAACTAACTACAGAAGAGGAGAGGTAAGGATGGTGATGTTAGAGAAACTAACTACAGAAGAGGAGAGGTAAGGATGGTGATGTTAGAGAAACTAGACTACAGAAGAGGAGAGGAAAGGATTACTCCGACTTAACTAATTACTATTCTGGCTGTGGAGGTGATGGTATGCCATTTTTGTCATGGTGATCCAGAAACTATTATCAATCTTGGTAAAGTCAACACACGTACTGCTGCTCTCTGTGGACAGAGAGAACTGGGTACATAGTAGTTAGATATATATAAGGATAACTTGTCAACAGAGAGTTGCTAATGGTGAAGGGTATGCTGAACACTGTCAAGAGTGCAAATACAGTATTCACTCGAATAGAAGTCCTATTTAAACTACATATGTTGCAACTACGGGGTCACCCAAGTGCTGTGGTGTAATGCTTGCATGGTTCAAAGAAGAAGAAGAAAGGATGCCAGTCTTTTGCCTCTGATCAAAGGACATGCAGATTAGAGGCATAGGGTGGCCTTTTCCACTGTGCAAGCGTATACTGCAGCACATGTGTGGCAGTTCAGTCACAACCTAGGGTAGCTAGGCTGTTTATAAATACCATAGACAGAGCTAGTTGACACAACCTAGGGTAGCTAGGCTGTTTATAAATACCATAGACAGAGCTAGCTGACACAACCTAGGGTAGCTAGGCTGTTTATAAATACCATAGACAGAGCTAGCTGACACAACCTAGGGTAGCTAGGCTGTTTATAAATACCATAGACAGAGCTAGCTGACACAACCCAGGGTAGCTAGGCTGTTTATAAATACCATAGACAGAGCTAGCTGACACAACCTACGGTAGCTAGGCTGTTTATAAATACCATAGACAGAGCTAGTTGACACAACCTAGGGTAGCTAGGCTGTTTATAAATACCATAGACAGAGCTAGTTGACACAACCTAGGGCAGCTAGGCTGTTTATAAATACCATAGACAGAGCTAGCTGACACAACCTAGGGTAGCTAGGCTGTTTATAAATACCATAGACAGAGCTAGTTGACACAACCTAGGGTAGCTAGGCTGTTTATAAATACCATAGACAGAGCTAGCTGACGGTAGCTAGGCTGTTTATAAATACCATAGACAGAGCTAGTTGACACAACCTAGGGCAGCTAGGCTGTTTATAAATACCATAGACAGAGCTAGCTGACACAACCTAGGGTAGCTAGGCTGTTTATAAATACCATAGACAGAGCTAGTTGACACAACCTAGGGTAGCTAGGCTGTTTATAAATACCATAGACAGAGCTAGCTGACGGTAGCTAGGCTGTTTATAAATACCATAGACAGAGCTAGTTGACACAACCTAGGGCAGCTAGGCTGTTTATAAATACCATAGACAGAGCTAGCTGACACAACCTAGGGTAGCTAGGCTGTTTATAAATACCATAAACAGAGCTAGCTGACACAACCTAGGGTAGCTAGGCTGTTTATAAATACCATAGACAGAGCTAGCTGACACAACCTAGGGCAGCTAGGCTGTTTATAAATACCATAGACAGAGCTAGCTGACACAACCTAGGGTAGCTAGGCTGTTTATAAATACCATAGACAGAGCTAGCTGACACAACCTAGGGTAGCTAGGCTGTTTATAAATACCATAGACAGAGCTAGTTGCAGTCAGTTACTGAGTTCCCGGTTGCTATTATTGTCAATGAGGAGTTCATTAGTTCAATCTCTTCATCCTAGGGCAGCATATGGATCTTCTCCATCATTGTCACTCTCTTCCACAGCTGGAGAGTCACTTCAGCAATGGCTGGAGGAGCTAAAGCTGCTACTCTATAATCCTTGCGGCGGTGAATATCTCCATTTTTACATCCTTCGACCTCCGCAGATATTCGGCGAGCAGAGAAGGATTTCTTTTATCAACTCTGCAGCTTTTATAGTTGTTGCAAGAGATTTGCTGACTGTGCACTGGTGCTGGTACATTGGTAATGACTATAATCAACTAGGTGTACTACAATTGGAAAACTACATTTTCTAGTGCAACTTCTTTGCGAGTGAATACGGTATCACTTTAACAAGTTCTTGTCAGCCAATGCCATGGCTTACCTTTAGTTCTCTGTGTGCTATGCTTCCCATCTTCAAAGGAAGCTGCCTCAAGTCCTCGTAACAAATCTCTCGTAGCCTTGCTTTGATGTGCATATTTCTCTCAATGAACTCTCAGTTGACATAATAACATGACAATAACCTTCTCAATGATCAACTTGAAATTGTATTCTATCGACGTTCGACTAGATGCTCTGGCCTTCATCAGGACGTTTCGACTTTATGCGCCAGCCTTCATCAGTCAGATTGCCTTCCCATAATGTTACAGGGCAGGGTTTCATACAGGGAGGGAACCCCTGTGATACCCTCGAAACAACAACAACAACAACAACAGCAACTCAGGTCTCCCCTCCCCCTCCCCCAAGCTCACATCTGCCACCCCAAACTTGTCATCTTTTGTTGACTCCAGCATTACATCACTAAGTAACACACCTGTTATTTATGTCAAGAATTTGGAAAATACTTTGCGATAGGTCTATCAGGCAGCTGTCGTGACCATGTCCTACAGAGCATGCCCTTAGAGATGGCTGTGGTTAGTGTGAAAATAACCACATGCTTCTTGCACCTTCCAGAGCTCTGCTTTGTGCAGTTTTTGTACTTTTGAGTGTGATTTTAAAGAAGAGGAGCAACCCCTCCACCCCTCTCCCCTTCCATGCTCCCTCACCTCCCCACCCCACCCCCCACCCTTCCATGCTCCCTCACCTCCCCACCCCACCCCCCACCCTTCCATGCTCCCTCACCTCCCCCCCCCACCCCCACCCTTCCATGCTCCCTCACCTCCCCCCCACCCCCCACCCTTCCATGCTCCCTCACCTCCCCCCCCCACCCCCACCCTTCCATGCTCCCTCACCTCCCCACCCCACCCTCCACCCTTCCATGCTCTCTCACCTCCCCACCCCCCCATTCTTCCTAACAATTATGAAACCCGGCAGGGAATCATGTTGCTCAACCTTGGACCAGTTTGGAATCTGTAGAGAGCACATAAGTAGATGCAATTCTTAGAAACTTATCCATATCACAATCCTAGCATTACAATATCATTACAATATCAGGACATCAATAATCTACAGTACACATCAGTACTGTATTAAGGTGGCGGTTCACCCAAAACTGGGTAAAAAACGTCTGTTGACTTTGAATGCCCATAACTTTTTTTATAATTGGTTTGTGTAGATAATGTTATGCTCAAATTGTTGCTTGTTCTATGTGCTTTCCAATGATATATAAAATATCTCTAGAGGCATGTTTTGTCAGAAGATGCATGCAGAAATGCATGCATCTTCAGAAACAGGGACCCTCCTTCTCTTGGCAGACCCCCACTACTCATTTTTAAAAATCAAAAGCTGTAAATTGGTTTGTGGCTTGTCAAATCAATGATTTTATATTGCAATAACTAAAGTGGTTGTTGAATGGCAACGTGCCGTATTTGATTACGCCGCTAAAATTGTATTTTAGCGGCGTAATCAAATACGGCACGTTGCCATTCAACAACCACTTTAGTTATTGCAATATAAAATCATTGATATCACAGCTGTTAGCTTTGACAAGCCACAAACCAATTTACAGCTTTTGATTTTTAAAAATGAGTAGTGGGGGTCTGCCAAGAGAAGGAGGGTCCCTGTTTCTGAAGATGCATGCATTTCTGCATGCATCTTCTGACAAAACATGCCTCTAGAGATGTTTTATATATCATTGGAAAGCACATAGAACAAGCAACAATTTGAGCATAACATTATCTACACAAACCAATTATAAAAAAAGTTATGGGCATTCAAAGTCAACAGACGTTTTTTACCCAGTTTGGGTGAACTACCCCCTTAATATCACAATCCTAGCATTACAATATCAGGACATTAATAATCTACAGTACACATCAGGACTGTATTAGGCCTTCAGCTATGCTAAGGGTAGGCAATGGCTGGAGCAATGCATCTAACAATACTAGGATTTGAAACTAAAATAATGTACAGATCAGTACTGTGTTAGGCCTTCAACTTTGCTAGGTCTAGGACAATGGCTGGACAATTCTAACTACATAGGATTAAAACTAATTATTGTTCTTTTCTCAGGTATCTCCATCGCACCTTTACTCACCACTCAATACTAGCTACTAGCTCTCCTGTTGTGTTGTTGTTGCCTGCAGGTGTTGCTCACTAGCTCTCCTGTTGTGTTGTTGTTGCCTGCAGGTGTGGCTCACTAGCTCTCCTGTTGTGTTGTTGTTGCCTGTAGGTGTTGCTCACTAGCTCTCCTGTTGTGTTGTTGTTGCCTGTAGGTGTTGCTCACTAGCTCTCCTGTTGTGTTGTTGTTGCCTGTAGTTGTGGCTCACTAGCTCTCCTGTTGTGTTGTTGTTGCCTGCAGGTGTGGCTCACTAGCTCTCCTGTTGTGTTGTTGTTGCCTGCAGGTGTGGCTCACTAGCTCTCCTGTTGTGTTGTTGTTGCCTGCAGGTGTGGCTCACTAGCTCTCCTGTTGTGTTGTTGTTGCCTGCAGGTGTGGCTCACTAGCTCTCCTGTTGTGTTGTTGTTGCCTGCAGGTGTTGCTCACTAGCTCTCCTGTTGTGTTGTTGTTGCCTGCAGGTATGGCTGACTAGCTCTCCTGTTGTGTTGTTGTTGCCTGTAGGTGTCACTCACTAGCTCTCCTGTTGTGTTGTTGTTGCCTGCAGGTGTGGCTCACTAGCTCTCCTGTTGTGTTGTTGTTGCCTGTAGTTGTGGCTCACTAGCTCTCCTGTTGTGTTGTTGTTGCCTGCAGGTGTGGCTCACTAGCTCTCCTGTTGTGTTGTTGTTGCCTGCAGGTGTGGCTCACTAGCTCTCCTGTTGTGTTGTTGTTGCTTGTAGGTGTGGCTCACTAGCTCTCCTGTTGTGTTGTTGTTGCCTGTAGGTGTGGCTCACTAGCTCTCCTGTTGTGTTGTTGTTGCCTGTAGGTGTGGCTCACTAGCTCTCCTGTTGTGTTGTTGTTGCCTGTAGTTGTGGCTCACTAGCTCTCCTGTTGTGTTGTTGTTGCCTGCAGGTGTTGCTCACTAGCTCTCCTGTTGTGTTGTTGTTGCCTGCAGTTGTGGCTCACTAGCTCTCCTGTTGTGTTGTTGTTGCCTGTAGGTGTGGCTCACTAGCTCTCCTGTTGTGTTGTTGTTGCCTGCAGGTATGGCTCACTGGTTGTCCTGTGGGGGCTGCTGCTGCTGATGGTGTATAAGGTGTCCACCATAGAGAAGGACTATGAGGAGTATGATCCCTTCATGATACTTGACCTCGACCCTGTAAGCAAGACAGGACTAGTAATAGGCTCCTATGCTGCTGATGTACCTACCACAGCGTATGTGCATGAATGCAGATGCATCACATGTGCATGGATTTAGATGCATCATGTACATGCATGTAGTCACACTACATGTGCATACATGTACGCTATATATGCATGCATGTAGTCACACTACATGTGCATACATGTACGCTATATATGCATGCATGTAGATGCATCACATGAGCATACATGTAGACACACCACATGTGCATGCATGCAGATGCATCACATGTGCATGGGTTTAGATGCATCATGTGCATGCATGAGTCACACTACATGTGCATGCATGTACGCTATATGTATGCATGCATGTAGATGCATCACATGAGCATACATGTAGACACACCACATGTGCATACATGTAGACACACCACATGTGCATGTATGTACATGCAGTACATGTGCTTGTGTGCGCGCCACGTAGTACCACTCAGGGATTCATCCAGGAAGTTTCAATTGAGGGGGGAGGGGGGGGAGGGGGGTTCAGCAGGAGTGCTATGCAGATAGATTAGTCAGTGCTACCGTTCAGCCATCCAATTACACGATTCGGGGGAGGGATTATGCCAGTACTGACTTGATTGGATGATGTGAAAATGTAGTTTTATTATAATTATGCTATGGTCCTCATATACAATAGGTAGCTCCTTCAATATGCTTTGGCATTTTTTTGTTTTCCCATGCATGTTGAAGCTAATTTGTAATTAATAATTCATATCACAGTTAAGAAATGCCCTTCAGTGTAGTGAACTGAAAAATAGAGTTAACAATAACTGTTGTTGTTACCTTGTTGGTGTAAACTCACTGTGTAACCAACCATTTGTCTGCTCTCTATGTAAGTTACACTAAGTTACACTAACACTGCACTACTACTAGTCCTTGATCATTCACACTAGTCCCAGGCTAGTGGAATAGTGTTAGCAGATCTCACCCGCATACTGTTAATGTCCATGGCTGTAAAATAGAAGTTCAACTTGTATTTGAACTTTGGTATCAGTGAAATCCCCCCCCCCCCCCTTCCTGGATTTAACCCTGCCACTATAATACTATATAGCAACTTTTATTAAAGAATTGTGTTGATAGCTATAATTGTTTTTGTCAACGAGACTTTCCAAATATGCAAATACAATAAGCTGCAATTTGGTGTGTGAATCAGCTCCATTACGTAAGTAGGCAAAAGCTACGCATTGCAATGTTGCTAATGCCTACAACAAAACCTACATCATAGAAATCCATCCATCCAGGTGCACCTAAGAGTGAAGGGGTTAACATAGAAACCCATCCAGGTGCACCTAAGAGTGAAGGGGTTAACATAGAAATCCATCCAGGTGCACCAAGAGTGAAGGGGTTAGCATAGAAATCCATCCAGGTGCACCAAGAGTGAAGGGGTTAACATAGAAATCCATCCAGGTGCATCAAGAGTGAAGGGGTTAACATAGAAATCCATCCAGGTGCACCAAGAGTGAAGGGGTTAACATAGAAATCCATCCAGGTGCACCAAGAGTGAAGGAGTTAACATAGAAATCCATCCAACAGTAGTTTAAGATCTTTCTTTTAGCCAGGGGGGGAGGCCCTTTGGCTATGTTTAACCCCACCCCCCCTCCCCCCCCAGGGTTTTTGTAATTTTTAGTGTGCTGAAAACAAATCTGAGGAAGTGTTAAATGATGTACAGGAAATGACACAACAAGTCTCCTATTCCACACACTTACAATGTTACCTAAACCATCATCAGATAATGTTTGTGGGGATTCTATAGCTATCTTCATTAAAAGTTTGTTTCTCCAAGGCCATTTCTCTAACTTGGTTGTAATTATCTTCATCTTTGAAAAACTTCATTCAACAGATGCAGTGCCAACAGGAATTGATAGACAGATGTTAGCCAAAGTGTTTAAGTGGGAAGCACCTTTATGAGCATTTCATTGGTCACCAGTTCTTGCAATTATGATGCTAAATCTTCCTTCGGCTTTGAGTGAGGTAGTGTCAGAAAGTCTTCCTCCACTCAGTGTGAATTTCGGGTGGTATGAGGGAGGGCATGGTTTAGAGTCTTCTTCACCTTCAAGATAGTCTGCTGTTCTGGCTGCTCCATAATGACATTCAGAAGATTCAGGAGTGGGAATTTTCTTTGGATCAAAACTAGTAAATGCAGATATACAACATCTTGGGAACTGGAATGACTGGAACTGTTACTTTTCAGACAGGAAATGAAGTGTTTCCCCATAGTACCTTGGGAAGGTTCAGACAGGAAATGAAGTGTTTCCCCATAGTACCTTGGAAGGTTCAGACAGGAAATGAAGTGTTTCCCCATAGTACCTTGGGAAGGTTCAGACAGGAAATGAAGGTTTCATCACAGTACTTTGGAAGGATGTAATATCAGCCATGGTGATCTTTATATCCGTGACTTCCTCCAGACTTTCTTCAATGTCCCGCAACTCCAGTACGCAGTTAGCAGAAGGTAACACTGCATCATCAAGTGTATGTAAAGTTACATCAACAAGAGAGGATGTGATGGTTGGGTCAAGATTTCCATTTGAAGAGTTTTGGTAAGTTTCACTACTTGAGGCAAGACCTGATGAAGAAGAAGTAGAGCCCAAACTGTTGACTTCTTACTCATAACTATACTCACCCCCAATGCTTCTGGCTCATGTTTCTGCTCATAGATGTCATAACTCTACTCACCCCCAATGTTTCTGGCTCATGTGTCTACTCATAGATGTCATAACTCTACTCACCCCCAATGCTTCTGGCTCATGTATCTGCTCATAGATGTCATAACTCTACTCACCCCCAATGCTTCTGGCTGGTGTATCTGCTCATAGATGTCATAACTCTACTTACCTCCAATGCTTCTGGCTCATGTGTCTGCTCATAGATGTCATAACTCTACTCACCCCCCAATGCTTCTGGCTCATGTGTCTGCTCATAGATGTCATAACTCTACTCACCTCCAATGCTTCTGGCTCATGTGTCTGCTCATAGATGTCATAACTCTACTCACCCCCAATGCTTCTGGCTGGTGTATCTGCTCATAGATGTCATAACTCTACTCACCCCCAATGCTTCTGGCTCATGTGTCTGCTCATAGATGTCATAACTCTACTTGCCCCCAATGCTTCTGGTTCATGTGTCTGCTCATAGATGTCATAACTCTACTTACCCCCAATGCTTCTGGCTGGTGTGTCTGATAGATGTCATAACTCTACTCACCTCCAATGCTTCTGGCTCATGTGTCTGCTCATAGATGTCATAACTCTACTTGCCCCCAATGCTTCTGGTTCATGTGTCTGCTCATAGATGTCATAACTCTACTTACCCCCAATGCTTCTGGCTGGTGTGTCTGCTCATAGATGTCATAACTCTACTCACCCCCAATGCTTCTGGCTCATGTGTCTGCTCATAGATGTCATAACTCTACTCACCCCCAATGCTTCTAGCTCATGTGTCTGCTCATAGATGTCATAACTCTACTTGCCCCCGATGACCCAATGCTTCTGGTTCATGTATCTGCTCATAGATGTCATAACTCTACTTACCCCCAATGCTTCTGGCTCATGTGTCTGCTCATAGATGTCATAACTCTACTCACCCCCAATGCTTCTGGCTCATGTTTCTGCTCATAGATGTCATAACTCTACTTACCCCCAATGCTTCTGGCTCATGTGTCTGCTCATAGATGTCATAACTCTACTTGCCCCCGATGACCCAATGCTTCTGGTTCATGTATCTGCTCATAGATGTCATAACTCTACTCACCCCCAATGCTTCTGGCTCATGTGTCTACTCATAGATGTCATAACTCTACTCACCCCCAATGCTTCTGGCTCATGTTTCTGCTCATAGATGTCATAACTCTACTTACCCCCAATGCTTCTGGCTCATGTGTCTGCTCATAGATGTCATAACTCTACTCACCTCCAATGCTTCTGGCTCATGTGTCTGCTCATAGATGTCATAACTCTACTTACCCCCAATGCTTCTGGCTCATGTGTCTGCTCATAGATGTCATAACTCTACTCACCTCCAATGCTTCTGGCTCATGTGTCTGCTCATAGATGTCATAACTCTACTTGCCCCCAATGCTTCTGGCTGGTGTATCTGCTCATAGATGGTATCTGCTCATAGATGTCATAACTCTACTCACCCCCAATGCTTCTGGCTCATGTGTCTGCTCATAGATGTCATAACTCTACTCACCTCCAATGCTTCTGGCTAATGGGTCTGCTCATAGATGTCATAACTCTACTTGCTTCTGGCGCATGTGTCTGCTCATAGATGTCATAACTCTACTCACCCCCAATGCTTCTGGCTCATGTGTCTACTCATAGATGTCATAACTCTACTCACCCCCAATGCTTCTGGCTGGTGTATCTGCTCATAGATGTCATAACTCTACTTACCCCCAATGCTTCTGGCTCATGTGTCTGCTCATAGATGTCATAACTCTACTTACCCCCAATGCTTCTGGCTCATGGGTCTGCTCATATATGTCATAACTCTACTCGCCCCCAATGCTTCTGGCTCATGTGTCTGCTCATAGATGTCATAACTCTACTCACCCCCAATGCTTCTGGCTGGTGTATCTACTCATAGATGTCATAACTCTACTCACCCCCAATGCTTCTGGCTCATGTGTCTGCTCATAGATGTCATAACTCTACTCACCCCCAATGCTTCTGGCTCATGTGTCTGCTCATAGATGTCATAACTCTACTTACCCCCAATGCTTCTGGCTAATGGGTCTGCTCATAGATGTCATTGAGAGAATAATTGCACTGTGTTATTACACATCGTTCATGAGACAACCAATGTATGTCAGACGGCTTGATGATCTGAGAGTGCCCTCAGACCCCCACAAATGGAGCACATGTTATGCATGCTCTTCCCCGACTCCCCCGAATTGGGTAAATTCCTGAAATAAACCATGTTAGTTAAGGCCAGGAAGTGTTCATAGCTCGGCAGTTGCAATTGTTGGCTATTTAATCATTGTGCTCCCTCCCTCCATCAAGCCGGCCACGTTAGAAATGAGTACAAGCATTGTGTGCCAGAGTTGAAGACCTTGCCAAGCCTCTTGTTTCCTGGTTATTAATAAGTGCACACGCTTATTCTATAGAGATGCCCAACTTGTGGCTACACAACCAGATGCCCTACAGCACTTTTCTATAAGTGCACATGCTTATTCTATAGAGATGCCCAACTTGTGCATGGCTGCACAGCCAGATGCCCTGCAGCACAATGAGCTGACTGAAACAGACATTATGCTGATATTTATCTTTGCCCTTTCTGTCTCTGTTTGCTTGTCCTCAGAGGACGTTCACACAAGACCCATGTTGGGTAGGGCCAGGGGGATAGAAGTAATGGCCACTGCAGGCACTAGACAAGGGTCCAAAGGGCTGCTCTTGCCGTTACTATGGGAAATATGGCCGAAGAGGAGGAAGGTTTTATTTAGCCTACGAGCTTCTCATGAACTGAAGAAGGGTAGCAAACTAATAAGAGTGAGGTCATCAGGCATATAATTGTCAGAGTACTGAAGGAAAGACAAAGCAATAGATTACAATAAGCTCAGAGATTTTGTCTTGGATATATATTTTTTTAATGCAATCTTAATCTGTTTTTGTGTTGGTATGGACCTCTCCTCCATTCATCAGTTGTCTTTTCACTATGTAGTGTGTAGTGCTTGCTGTCTGAGAGAGCAGCACCAAGGAGCTGCAGTCAATGTACGGAACTGAGATGGTCTTGCCACACTTGTTTTCTGCACCATCATGACGAATGCTGCCTCCACTTCCATAGCTATGTTGAGGAATTGTGATGGTCTTGCCACACTTGTTTTCCATGACGAATGCTGCCTCCACTTCCATAGCTATGTTGAGGAATTGTGATGGTCTTGCCACACTTGTTTTCCATGACGAATGCTGCCTCCACTTCCATAGCTATGTTGAGGAATTGTGATGGTCTTGCCACACTTGTTTTCCATGACGAATGCTGCCTCCACTTCCATAGCTATGTTGAGGAATTGTGATGGTCTTGCCACACTTGTTTTCCATGACGAATGCTGCCTCCACTTCCATAGCTATGTTGAGGAATTGTGATGGTCTTGCCACACTTGTTTTCCATGACGAATGCTGCCTCCACTTCCATAGCTATGTTGAGGAATTGTGATGGTCTTGCCACACTTGTTTTCTGCACCCGCGTGACGAATGCTGCCTCCACTTCCATAGCTATGTTGAGGAATTGTGATGGTCTTGCCACACTTGTTTTCTGCACCCGCGTGACGAATGCTGCCTCCACTTCCATAGCTATGTTGAGGAATTGTGATGGTCTTGCCACACTTGTTTTCTGCACCGTCATGACGAATGCTGCCTCCACTTCCATAGCTATGTTGAGGAATTGTGATGGTCTTGCCACACTTCTTTTCTGCACCCGCGTGACGAATGCTGCGTCCACTTCCATAGCTATGTTGAGGAATTGTGATGGTCTTGCCACACTTGTTTTCTGCACCGTCATGACGAATGCTGCCTCCACTTCCATAGCTATGTTGAGGAATTGTGATGGTCTTGCCACACTTCTTTTCTGCACCCGCGTGACGAATGCTGCCTCCACTTCCATAGCTATGTTGAGGAATTGTGATGGTCTTGCCACACTTGTTTTCTGCACCCGCGTGACGAATGCTGCCTCCACTTCCATAGCTATGCTGAGGAATTGTGATGGTCTTGCCACACTTGTTTTCTGTACCCTCATGATGAATGCTGCCTCCACTTCCATAGCTATGTTGAGGAATTGTGATGGTCTTGCCACACTTGTTTTCTGTACCCGCATGACAAATGCTGCCTCCACTTCCATAGCTATGTTGAGGAATTGTGATGGTCTTGCCACACTTGTTTTCTGTACCCTCATGATGAATGCTGCCTCCACTTCCATAGCTATGTTGAGGAATTGTGATGGTCTTGCCACACTTGTTTTCTGTACCCTCATGACGAATGCTGCCTCCACTTCCATAGCTATGTTGAGGAATTGTGATGGTCTTGCCACATTTGTTTTCTGTACCCTCATGACGAATGCTGCCTCCACTTCCATAGCTATGTTGAGGAATTGTGATGGTCTTGCCACACTTGTTTTCTGCACCGTCATGACGAATGCTGCGTCTACTTCCGGGAATTGAGTAGCTCGGTCGGAATGGAACACTCCAACATATTTGTCCTGACAACCATCAACTATGTAGCCATCAGCATTCCTGTGCAGCCAGTTGCTTTCCTCGACCTTCGAACCTTGTCCCGATCTTTTTCCTACAAGACGACACTTTCAATTTATCAATTTAAGGGACTAGAGGCCCAAACAAAAATGCAACCCCCAAAAAACACTTGTAATTGCCGTCACTTTTTCACTCCTGCTTCTGTGCAAGTAATTTTGGTACCAACTTGTTACTGGTTCTGTGTGCTTGTAAATGATACGTTGAATGCCACTATATGCACATTCTCTTAGAAGTTACAGTAGAATTCCACAGTTATGTTCGAACCCCAGAATTATGACCGCCTCGGTCAACCGAATGGCAAGTGAATATCTAACTGGTAAAGTATCTACACACAGAAATCACCCCTCGTATTTACTGCACATGCGCACACACGAAATTGCATTTGCCTCCTCTCCTTCGCACAGTATTTTGTTTGTCCCTCGAGATCTTCAATGAAATGTAACAAGTTTTGCTTTCTATCGAAGAGAGGCTGATGATTTTGAAGAACGTGGACCAAGGCAGCGAAGGAGTTTGGAGTAACAAGAGTGACAGACATCAAGAGAGTGGAGAGAAGATGGTGAAGTTTGGTGCTGAAGCTATGCACCGATGAACTTGGTACTTCTGTGTGAACTGCTTTCTTTATATAAGAATCATTTACTAAGGAGAAGAAATTGACTGACATTTATATGTGGTCAATGCACTTCTGCCATGTTGTTCATGCTTCTTCTCACCACTTCTCAACTGGTACAATGAAAGGGCAGCATAAAAAGTATCGTAACTCATGAGTGGTTGACAATAATGATCTGAAACTCCATAGATGAGCACACTTCACTCTATGCACTTGATATATAGCTCAAAAGGTAGGTATCTCTGTGTGTGTGTCCTCTCCTTTGATGCTAGTAGTTGTGTGCTCTCCTTTGATGCTAGTATTTGTGGTAAACAAAAACATGTGTGGGAAAATTGGAAATTGATAGATCAGAACATGCCTTTGTGCACAGACCTTAAACATAGGCACATGGTCAAACCCTATCTCCCCTAAGTTGCTTGCTGCTGCATTTTGAGAGGAATTCTGCTCTTTTGTGTATTGTTAGTCAGAGCAGATGACAGATGATGTGGAATTCTTCAGCAATGCATAAATGACGGAGTTTTGTTTGGGTTGGATGTTGTGCTGTCAATTATGGACCACCTGATGTACTGTAGCTTATATTACTCTCTGAGTTTCCATCTGTTTTTTTAAAGTTCTCTGGTGCCTTTGTGCTTGAATGTGTGTTTAAGACTAGTTAGTAATGCTTTGTAATGGTGTTTGTAAATCCAGTGTAAAACCTTCCCTTCTTGTAGGGAGCTGCTGGACTAGATATATATATATATATATATATAGAACAGTACCTTGGTTATCGGTTCATTATTTTGTGTGCGTATTATATGACAATAACCTTCTCAATAATCAACTTGAAATTGTATTCTCCTGATGTTTCCACTACATATGTAGTCCATTACAGTTAAATGTGCAAAATCTATGGATGTTTAGATGCTCGAGCCTTCATCAGGAATAGTTTTATTTTGTAATGAATATAAATTTTTATTTTTTAAGACAAAAATGTCAAGACAAAAATATTCAATTGACTTGTAAAAAAAGAAGTGAACTAGAATTCCAGTGCCGACCACAAACACAGGACCCTTTACCTATTAGTATAATTAGACCACATTATGCTGCCTTTTTAATATTTGGTATATATGCATTATTTAAGTGGGTAAGGGGTTTAAGTAGGTAAAGGGTCATTTAAATGCTTGTGGCTTACATTGGTATACTGTATTCCAAATACAGTTTTGTCTTGTATAATGGGTATGCCATGTGAATATAGCCACACACATGATTGTATACACAGGCTATTGTTAGTGTGCTAACCTCTTGCTAAGTTAGTGTGCTAATCTCATGCTATGTGAGTGTGCTAATCTCATGCTATGTGAGTGTAACCTCTTACTATAGTTATATGGTAGCCTCTATCTATTATAGGGTGCCACTATGGCTGAGATTAAGAAAAAGTACAGGCAGCTGAGCAAGGTCTTCCATCCCGACAAGCAAGGTGGTGACCAGGTCATGTTCATGAGGATAGCCAAGGCCTATGAAGCGTAAGTCAGTCCACCAAGACAATCTTCCCATGTGCATACCATGTAGAGTGATAATTTCCTGGGGTTGTACACTCAGAGATGGAGGCTACTAGAAAGTTTCATGCAGGAAATATTCGTGGATCGTGTAGCAATAGTGGAAGCCATGCCCTATTCTGTTGCTCTGTGTCGTACCTATTCATGGCTGGACACGAATATTATCCTCCTCAAAAATAGCCCTCTATAGAGTGTGTGGTGTGTATCTATATACATATACATGTATATGTATATGTATAATATATGTATTATGTATATATATATACAGTATATATATGTGATATATACATGTGTATATATGTATATATATGTATTATGTATGTATATATTATATGTATTATGTATATATATATATAAACAGTATATATGTATATATATATATATATGTATCTATATACATATATATGTATATGTATATATATTATATATATGCATATATATATGTATTATGTATATATAAAGTATATATAATAATTATGTATATATATATGTATATGTTTGTGTGTATATGTATATGTACATATATGCATATTATGTGTGTATCTTGATGTCCTGCTTGTTTAGTTTGACAGACAATCTGTCCCGGGAAAACTTGGAGAAGTATGGAAACCCTGATGGCCCTCAGGCAGCTAGCTTTGGCATAGCTCTGCCTGCGTGGATAGTAGAGAAGCAGAACTCTCTGTGGGTGCTGGGTGCCTATGTGAGTGTCTTCATGGTCGGACTGCCCACCGTAGTGGTGAGTCTGCCCTTGCAACCATTGTGTCTAAACTTGTCTGGACTCTCCTCACCTCATGATGTGTCTGCTACATAATCTACTTATAGCAGCTGGAAGTGTTGATGGAGAATTTTATTTGGTGCCTTGGCAACCAGTGAGATAACCACCCAATAAACTGCCTGCCCCCCAGAAATAGTACAGGCCAATTTTCCCCTTGGCTAATTTTGCTCAGTTATAAAGCAAGAGGTCAGCTGGTATATGAGTTGTAGGTTAGTATATGGTGGCCTCTCACACAACTAGCATGGTGGCCTCTCACACAGCTAGCATGGTGGCCTCTCACACAGCTAGCTTGGTGGCCTCTCACACAACTAGCATGGTGGCCTCTCACACAGCTAGCATGGTGGCCTCTCACACAACTAGCATGGTGGCCTCTCACACACAACTAGCATGGTGGCCTCTCACACAGCTAGCATGGTAGCCTCTCACACAACTAGCATGGTGGCCTCTCACACAGCTAGCATGGTGGCTTCTCACACAGCTAGCATGGTGGCCTCTCACACAGCTAGCATGGTGGCCTCTCACACAGCTAGCATGGTGGCCTCTCACACAGCTAGCATGGTGGCCTCTCACACAGCTAGCATGGTGGCCTCTCACACAACTAGCATGGTGGCCTCTCACACAGCTAGCATGGTGGCCTCTCACACAGCTAGCATGGTGGCCTCTCACAGGCCTCTCACACAGCTAGCATGGTGGCCTCTCACACAACTAGCATGGTGGCCTCTCACACAGCTAGCATGGTGGCCTCTCACACAGCTAGCATGGTGGCCTCTCCCACTCTCACACAACTAGCATGGTGGCCTCTCACACAGCTAGCATGGTGGCCCCTCACACAGCTAGCATGGTGGCCTCTCACACAGCTAGCATGGTGGCCTCCTCTCACAGCTAGCATGGTGGCCTCCTCTCACACAACTAGCATGGTGGCCTCTCACACAGCTAGCATGGTGGCCTCTCACACAGCTATGTAGCATGGTGGCCTCCTCTCACACAACTAGCATGGTGGCCTCTCACACAACTAGCATGGTGGCCTCTCACACAGCTAGCATGGTGGCCTCTCCCACTCTCACACAACTAGCATGGTGGCCTCTCACACAGCTAGCATGGTGGCCCCTCACACAGCTAGCATGGTGGCCTCTCACACAGCTAGCATGGTGGCCTCTCACACAACTAGCATGGTGGCCTCTCACACAGCTAGCATGGTGGCCTCTCACACAACTAGCATGGTGGCCTCTCACACAGCTAGCATGGTGGCCTCTCACACAGCTAGCATGGTGTCTCTCACACAGCTAGCATGGTGGCTTCTCACACAGCTAGCATGGTGGCCTCTCACACAACTAGCATGGTGGCCTCTCACACAACTAGCATGGTGGACTCTCACACAGCTAGCATGGTGGCCTCCTCTCACAGCTAGCATGGTGGCCTCTCACACAGCTAGCATGGTGGCCTCTCACACAACTAGCATGGTGGCCTCCTCTCACACAACTAGCATGGTGGCCTCCTCTCACAGCTAGCATGGTGGCCTCTCACACAGCTAGCATGGTGGCCTCTCACACAACTAGCATGGTGGCCTCTCACACAACTAGCATGGTGGCCTCCTCTCACACAACTAGCATGGTGGCCTCTTCTCACAGCTAGCATGGTGGCCTCTCACAAAGCTAGCATGGTGGCCTCTCACACAGCTAGCATGGTGGCCTCTCACACAGCTAGCATGGTGGCCTCTCACACAGCTAGCATGGTGGCCTCTCACACAGCTAGCATGGTGGCCTCTCACACAGCTAGCATGGTGGCCTCTCACACAACTAGCATGGTGACCTCTCACACAGCTAGCATGGTGGCCTTTCACACAGCTAGCATGGTGGCCTCTCATACAGCTAGCATGGTGGCCTCCTCTCACAGCTAGCATGGTGGCCTCTCACACAACTAGCATGGTGGCCTCTCACACAACTAGCATGGTGGCCTCTCACACAGCTAGCATGGTGGCCTCTCACACAACTAGCATGGTGGTCTCCTCTCACACAACTAGCATGGTGGTCTCCTCTCACACAACTAGCATGGTGACCTCTCACACAGCTAGCATGGTGGCCTCTCACACAGCTAGCATGGTGGTCTCTCACACAGCTAGCATGGTGGCTTCTCACACAGCTAGCATGGTGGCCTCTCACACAACTAGCATGGTGGCCTCTCACACAACTAGCATGGTGGCCTCTCACACAGCTAGCATGGTGGCCTCTCACACAACTAGCATGGTGGCCTCTCACACAGCTAGCATGGTGGCCTCTCACACAACTAGCATGGTGGCCTCTCACACAGCTAGCATGGTGGCCTCTCACACAGCTAGCATGGTGGCCTCTCACACAGCTAGCATGGTGGCCTCTCACACAGCTAGCATGGTGGCCTCTCACACAACTAGCATGGTGGCCTCTCACACAGCTAGCATGGTGGCCTCTCACACAGCTAGCATGATGACCTCTCACGCAGCTAGCATGGTGGCCTCTCACACAGCTAGCATGGTGGCCTCTCACACAGCTAGCATGGTGGCCTCTCACACAACTAGCATGGTGGCCTCTCACACAGCTAGCATGGTGGCCTCTCACACAGCTAGCATGATGACCTCTCACGCAGCTAGCATGGTGGCCTCTCACACAGCTAGCATGGTGGCCTCTCACACAGCTAGCAGAACTGCCCACGGGTCTGTGACCCACTTTACAAAGATTACCAAGTTTTAATAGCATCAATATCCATCAACATCTGAATCATGAAATCCTCAGGTATTTAACAGTCAACATTTTGAGCTCTATGTATATGGAATACACTTGATACTGGACTATGAAGGGGACATGAAGTTCCTATAAAGCATAGACCCCTTACCATAAAACTGTCATTTCATGACTGATTCCCCCCCCCCCTCCCCTTCAACATGTATAAAGTGTGAATGACCCGCTCGCTCTCCTTCCATAATTGTTACCTTCCCCATCAGGAGCTTCCCCATCTTTCTCATTATGTTAATACATATGTATAGCTGACCTTACTATACTACCGTGGAACTGGGCCCACTCTACTATACTACCATAGAACAGTTGATAGCTTGGCCCACTGTACTATACTACCATGGAACAGTTGATAGCTTGGCCCACTGTACTATACTACCATGGAACAGTTGATAGCTGGGCCCACTGTACTATACTACCATGGAACAGTTGATAGCTGGGCCACTGTACTATACTACCATGGAACAGTTGATAGCTGGGCCCACTGTACTATACTACCATGGAACAGTTGATAGCTGGGCCCACTGTACTATACTACCATGGAACTGGGCCCACTCTACTATACTACCATGGAATAGTTGATAGCTGGCCCCACTGTACTATACAACCATGGAACTGGGCCCACTCTACTATACTACCATGGAACAGTTGATAGCTGGGCCCACTCTACTATGCTACCATGGAACAGTTGATAGCTAGGCCCACTGTACTATACTACCATGGAACAGTTGATAGCTGGGCCCACTCTACTATACTACCATGGAACAGTTGATAGCTGGCCCCACTGTACTATACTACCATGGAACAGTTGATAGCTGGCCCACTCTACTATACTACCATGGAACAGTTGATAGCTAGGCCCACTGTACTATACTACCATGGAACAGTTGATAGCTGGGCCCACTCTACTATACTACTATGGAACAGTTGATAGATGGGCCCACTCTACTATACTACCATGGAACAGTTGATAGCTTGGCCCACTGTACTATACTACCATGGAACAGTTGATAGCTGGGCCACTGTACTATACTACCATGGAGCAGTTAATAGCTGACCCCACTGTACTATACTACCATGGAGCAGTTAATAGCTGACCCCACTGTACTATACTACCATGGAGCAGTTAATAGCTGGGCCCACTGTACTATACTACCATGGAACAGTTGATAGCTGGGCCCACTGTACTATACTACCATGGAACAGTTATTAGCTGACCCCACTCTACTATACTACCATGGAACAGTTGATATCTAGGCCCACTGTACTATACTACCATGGAACAGTTGATAGCTAGGCCCACTCTACTATACTACCATGGAACAGTTGATAGCTAGGCCCACTCTACTATACTACCATGGAACAGTTGATAGCTGGCCCCCTGTACTATACTACCATGGAGCAGTTAATAGCTGGGCCCACTGTACTATACTACCATGCAACAGTTGATAGCTGGGCCCACTGTACTATACTACCATGGAACAGTTGATAGCTGGGCCCACTCTACTATACTACCATGGAACAGGTGATAGCTGGCCCCACTGTACTACATATACTACCATGGAACAGTTGATAGCTGGGCCACTGTACTATACTACCATGGAACAGTTGATAGCTGGGCCCACTGTACTATACTACCATGGAACAGTTGATAGCTGGGCCACTCTACTATACTACCATGGAACAGTTGATAGCTGGGCCCACTGTACTATACTACCATGGAACAGTTGATAGCTGGGCCCACTCTACTATACTACCATGGAACAGTTGATAGCTAGGCCCACTGTAGTATATTACAATGAAGCAGTTAATAGCTGGCCCTGCTATGACCACACTATAATATTCCACTGTGGCACACTGTACAGAAACCTTCCACCCTCTACTGTATGTGTATTGTTACAATAGAAGTTTTATTTTAGGGTGTGTGGTGGTATCGCTCGGTCAAGTACGGCACCACCCACGTGCTCCTGCAGACCTCGCAGCTGTTTGGCTACTTCCTGAGCCGGAACAAAACCTTGCCTTTCAGACGTAAGTGTTTCTGCTGCAGCTCTCCGTGACTTTCAGACATTATGTCTCTATTATTTATTCTGGGCATTGTCTCTGTATAAAACGCTGCATTTGTTCATACTGTCTCTATATAAACAGCTGGTTTGTTTCTATTTTGGGCGTTATAAGTTTTTTTTGGTTATTGAATAATTTTTGTGGATGGAGTCGGCCAAGGAAAGAAAAAATTTCACAAAATACTTACGAGAAGGAATAATTAGAACATCAGAGTGATTAATAAAAAAAATGGAAAGTGCACATGCATGTGTCTGTGCATTGCATGTTAGAACCATGTTTGTTCTAGCTGTGTCAGAGCCAGAGTTTGCTGTGGCTGTGTCATCACTAGAGTTTGCTATGGCTGTGTCATCACTGTCAGAGCCAGAGTTTGCTATAGCTGTGTCATCACTGTCAGAGCCAGAGTTTGCTATGGCTGTGACATCACTGTCAGAGCCAGAGTTTGCTATGGCTGTGTCATCACTGTCAGAGCCAGAGTTTGCTATGACTGTGCCATCACTGTCAGAGCCAGAGTTTGCTATGGCTGTGACATCATTGTCAGAGCCAGAGTTTGCTATGGCTGTGTCATCACTGTCAGAGCCAGAGTTTGCTATGGCTGTGACATCACTGTCAGAGCCAGAGTTTGCTATGGCTGTGTCATCATTGTCAGAGCCAGAGTTTGCTATGGCTGTGTCATCACTGTCAGAGGCTATGGCTGTCATTACTGTCAGAGCCAGAGTTTGCTATGGCTGTGTCATCACTGTCAGAGCCAGAGTTTGCTATAGCTGTGTCATCACTGTCAGAGCCAGAGTTTGCTATGGCTGTGACATCACTGTCAGAGCCAGAGTTTGCTATCGCTGTGACATCACTGTCAGAGCCAAAGTTTGTTATAGCTGTGCCATCACTGTCAGAGCCAATGGCTGTGTCATCACTGTCAGAGCCAGAGTTTGCTATGGCTGTGTCATCACTGTCAGAGCCAGAGTTTGCTATAGCTGTGACATCACTGTCAGAGCCAGAGTTTACTGTGGTTCTTCGCAAGTATTTTAAGCCTGAAAATGGATTGCCTGATCCCAAAGGCCTTGCTATCAACATCGCTGTGCTCACAGGCCCTAGTAGTAACTAATGAGGGGTTGAAGAAGAAAAACATCGTCTTCCTTGACTGCCACTGCTGTACCTGTCATTGTCATTATCGGGTTCTCATTTACATACCGGCTGCTTTCCAATGGCTGCCATCAGATGCAGTCGTAGACAATGACACCAGGAATACAACAGGTTATTTTCAAACACATCCATCCCTTAGCCTCATGCTTCTCTTGAATTGGTCGATGTTGATCAACAGCGAAAATTTGGCACAATGAAATTTATTCTATGTTGTGTGGATATTACATATACAGTATTTGTACGTGTCACAATGAAACTAGCTGTTGGTTTAAAAAATAAGTACTGCTTCTATACTCTACACTGTTGCCTCATTGTTGACTGCACTCTACACTGTTGCTTCATTGTTGATTGCACTCTACACTGTTGCTTCATTGTTGACTGCACTCTACACTGTTGCTTCATTGTCGACTGCACTCTACACTGTTGCTTCATTGTTGACTGCACTCTACACTGTTGCTTCACTGTTGACTGCACTCTACACTGTTGCTTCATTGTTGACTGCACTCTACACTGTTGCTTCATTGTTGATTGCACTCTACACTGCTGCTTCATTGTTGACTGCACTCTACACTGTTGCTTCATTGTTGACTGCACTCTACACTGTTGCTTCATTGTTGACTGCACTCTGCACTGTTGCTTCATTGTTGACTGCACTCTACACTGTTGCTTCATTGTTGACTGCACTCTACACTGTTGCTTCATTGTTGACTGCACTCTACACTGTTGCTTCATTGTTGACTGCACTCTACACTGTTGCTTCATTGTTGATTGCACTCTACACTGTTGCTTCATTGTTGACTGCACTCTACACTGTTGCTTCATTGTTGACTGCACTCTACACTGTTGCTTCATTGTTGACTGCACTCTACACTGTTGCTTCATTGTTGACTGCACTCTACACTGTTGCTTCATTGTCGACTGCACTCTACACTGTTGCTTCATTGTTGACTGCACTCTACACTGTTGCTTCACTGTTGACTGCACTCTACACTGTTGCTTCATTGTTGACTGCACTCTACACTGTTGCTTCATTGTTGATTGCACTCTACACTGCTGCTTCATTGTTGACTGCACTCTACACTGTTGCTTCATTGTTGACTGCACTCTACACTGTTGCTTCATTGTTGACTGCACTCTGCACTGTTGCTTCATTGTTGACTGCACTCTACACTGTTGCTTCATTGTTGACTGCACTCTGCACTGTTGCTTCATTGTTGACTGCACTCTACACTGTTGCTTCATTGTTGACTGCACTCTACACTGTTGCTTCATTGTTGACTGCACTCTACACTGTTGCTTCATTGTTGATTGCACTCTGCACTGTTGCTTCACTGTTGACTGCACTCTACACTGTTGCTTCATTGTTGACTGCACTCTACACTGTTGCTTCATTGTTGACTGCACTCTACACTGTTGCTTCATTGTTGACTGCATTCTACACTGTTGCTTCATTGTTGACTGCACTCTACACTGTTGCTTCACTGTCGACTGCACTCTACACTGTTGCTTCATTGTTGACTGTACTCTACACTGTTGCTTCATTGTTGACTACACTTTACACTGTTGCTTCATTGTTGATTGCACTCTACACTGCTGCTTCATTGTTGACTGCACTCTACACTGTTGCTTCACTGTTGACTGCACTCTACACTGTTGCTTCATTGTTGACTGCACTCTACACTGTTGCTTCATTGTTGACTGCATGGGTCATGATGACCACTTTCAGGTCATATCAGTGACCACTCCAAATGAAAGACCAGGAATTATTTATAGAGAGGAGGGGGTATTGGCGTCAACCTGATTGAGAAGAGCTAGCCAGGCACGCATCTAGCTACTCCAGCTAGCCAGCACACATCTAGCTACTCCAGCTAGCCAGGCACACAGCTGACTACTCCAGCTAGCCAGGCACACATCTAACTACTCCAGCTAGCCAGGCACACATCTAGCTACTCCAGCTAGCCAGGCACACATCTAGCTACTCCAGCTAGCCAGGCACACATCTAGCTACTCCAGCTAGCCAGGCACACATCTAGCTACTCCAGCTAGCCAGGCACACATCTAGCTACTCCAGCTAGCCAGGCACACATCTAACTACTCCAGCTAGCCAGGCACACATCTAGCTACTCCAGCTAGCCAGGCACACATCTAGCTACTCCAGCTATCCCCAGCTAGCCAGGCACACATCTAGCTACTCCAGCTAGCCAGGCACACATCTAGCTACTCCAGCTAGCCAGGCACACATCTAGCTACTCCAGCTAGCCAGGCACACATCTAGCTACTCCAGCTATTCCCAGCTAGCCAGGCACACATCTAGCTACTCCAGCTAGCCAGGCACACATCTAGCTACTCCAGCTAGCCAGGCACACATCTAGCTACTCCAGCTATTCCCAGCTAGCCAGGCACACATCTAGCTACTCCAGCTAGCCAGGCACACATCTAGCTACTCCAGCTATCCCCAGCTAGCCAGGCACACATCTAGCTACTCCAGCTAGCCAGGCACACATCTAGCTACTCCAGCTAGCCAGGCACACATCTAGCTACTCCAGCTAGCCAGGCACACATCTAGCTACTCCAGCCAGGCACACATCTAGCTACTCCAGCTAGCCAGGCACACATCTAGCTACTCCAGCTATCCCCAGCTAGCCAGGCACACATCTAGCTACTCCAGCTAGCCAGGCACACATCTAGCTACTCCAGCTAGCCAGGCACACATCTAGCTACTCCAGCTAGCCAGGTACGCAGCTGACTACTCCAGCTAGCCAGGCACACATCTAGCTACTCCAGCTAGCCAGGTACGCATCTAGCTACTCCAGCTAGCCAGGTACGCAGCTGACTACTCCAGCTAGCCAGGTACGCAGCTGACAGGCACACATCTAGCTACTCCAGCTAGCCAGGTACGCAGCTGACTACTCCAGCTAGCCAGGCACAATCTAGCTACTCCAGCTAGTTATACGTTTCCCCTTGCCAGTATGGGACTTGATAAAATATATTTAAATTCTGACAACATCATCGGATCCAGAGCTCACCTCTCTGGCTGACTCTTCTGCTACATATCATCGACCGTATCAGTCAACAACTTCCAACTATTAGCACCTCTGTTAGCACCTCTGTTAGCACCTCTATTAGCACCTTTATTAGTAGCACCTTTATTAGCACAGGTAATGAATATGTTTTGAATTGGCTAGGTGGTAGCTCTCGAGGATTACGCAGGCAAGCTCATACCGAACCTCAGTCTTAAAAGTCTACTAGTCTGCAACACTCCAGCTATAAGCAAGGCAGCTTTGGTAGTGTAATTCTCCCTTCCACATTGCTGGATTCCTCGTCCTCCTAATGATTTCTACCAGTGATATGGAAGTCAGGATATATTTAACTCTGCTTATATTGCATTGCTGGTGTGCATTGTGAATCCATTCCAGTATGAGTTAGCATTGGACAACTCTGCTTACATTGCATTGTTGGTGTGCATTGTGAATCCATTCCAGTATGAGCTAGCATTGGACAACTCTACTTACATTGCATTGCTGGTGTGCATTGTGAATCCATTCCAGTATAGTTAGCATTGGACAACTCTGCTTACATTGCATTGTTGGTGTGCATTGTGAATCCATTCCAGTACGAGTTAGCATTGGACAACTCTACTTACACTGCATTATTGGTATGCATTCTGAATCCATTCCAGTATGAGTTAGCATTGGACAACTCTACTTACATTGCATTGTTGGTGTGCATTGTGAATCCATTCCAATATGAGCTAGCATTGGACAACTCTGCTTACATTGCATTGTTGGTGTGCATTCTGAATCCATTCCAGTATGAGTTAGCATTGGACAACTCTACTTACATTGCATTGCTGGTGTGCATTGTGAATCCATTCCAGTATGAGCTAGCATTGGGTCACACGTGCCCTAGCAAGCAGTAATAGTTCAGATATTTTACTAGACATTCCACAGTTGCTCAGTGTTTAGCTCTTTCGTGTACTCTCTGATTTTTTCCCTTTCCTGTCCTGTGCAGGTATCGTGCTTATTCTGACGGCTGCCATGGAGTTCAATAGCAGGATGTCTCCCCTCCTGCCCTCACGTCCCAGTGATGACATGGAGTTGACCAGGATCTTGGCCTCGAAGTCTCTGCCACACATCATTGTCAAGCCCAAGGAGAAGTTCCTGGGCACACCTTGTGCCGTTAAAGCTCAGATATTGCTGCACTCGCACATAGAGAGAGTGCCACTGCACTCCAACATGTTGGAAGCAGGTACGACTGCACTGAACAATTAATGCTCTGACTTGATTTGACCTTGTCTCCTGCTGCAGACCAGAAAGCTGTCTTGAAGACGTGTCTTTACCTTCTGCAGGAGATGATCAACATATTAATCCAGTTATGGGCTTATTACCACAGCCAGAAAAGTGAGTGTTGTAAGGACGCTGCAACAGGTAGTGGGTGTGTTAGAATAACACATGACCTCTAGTTCTACCTACAAATATGTACTGTACATTTTTGAGGGGGTTAATGTTTGCAGTTTTCATGCAGAATCCAATGAGCGAATAGTAGAATGAAGAGTGGCAGAGCATGGGTGTGGCTTCCACCATGTGCTACACAATGCATGAGTAGGTAGGATGAAGAGTAGCAGAGCATAGTGTGGCTTCCACCATGTGCTATACAATGCATGAGTAGGTAGGATGAAGAGTAGCAGAGCATAGTGTGGCTTCCACCATGTGCTACACAATGCATGAGTAGGTAGGATGAAGAGTAGCAGAGCATAGTGTGGCTTCCACCATGTGCTATACAATGCATGAGTAGGTAGGATGAAGAGTAGCAGAGCATAGTGTGGCTTCCACCATGTGCTATACAATGCATGAGCAGGTAGGATGAAGAGTAGCAGAGCATAGTGTGGCTTCCACCATGTGCTACACAATGCATGAGTAGGTAGGATGAAGAGTAGCAGAGCATAGTGTGGCTTCCACCATGTGCTATACAATGCATGAGTAGGGAGGATGAAGAGTAGCAGAGCATAGTATGACTTCCACCATGTGCTACACAATGCATGAGTAGGTATGATGAAGAGTAGCAGAGCATAGTGTGGCCTCCACCATGTGCTATACAATGCATGAGTAGGTAGGATGAAGAGTAGCAGAGCATAGTGTGGCTTCCACCATGTGCTACACAATGCATGAGTAGGTGGGATGAAGAGTAGCAGAGCATAGTGTGGCTTCCACCATGTGCTATACAATGCATGAGTAGGGAGGATGAAGAGTAGCAGAGCATAGTATGACTTCCACCATGTGCTACACAATGCATGAGTAGGTATGATGAAGAGTAGCAGAGCATAGTGTGGCCTCCACCATGTGCTATACAATGCATGAGTAGGTAGGATGAAGAGTAGCAGAGCATAGTGTGGCTTCCACCATGTGCTACACAATGCATGAGTAGGTGGGATGAAGAGTAGCAGAGCATAGTGTGGCTTCCACCATGTGCTATACAATGCATGAGTAGGTAGGATGAAGAGTAGCAGAGCATAGTGTGGCTTCCACCATGTGCTATACAATGCATGAGTAGGTAGGATGAAGAGTAGCAGAGCATAGTGTGGCTTCCACCATGTGCTACACAATGCATGAGTAGGTAGGATGAAGAGTAGCAGAGCATAGTGTGGCTTCCACCATGTGCTACACAATGCATGAGTAGGTAGGATGAAGAGTAGCAGAGCATAGTGTGGCTTCCACCATGTGCTATACAATGCATGAGTAGGTAGGATGAAGAGTAGCAGAGCATAGTGTGGCTTCCACCATGTGCTATACAATGCATGAGTAGGGAGGATGAAGAGTAGCAGAGCATAGTATGACTTCCACCATGTGCTACACAATGCATGAGTAGGTGGGATGAAGAGTAGCAGAGCATAGTGTGGCTTCCACCATGTGCTATACAATGCATGAGTAGGGAGGATGAAGAGTAGCAGAGCATAGTATGACTTCCACCATGTGCTACACAATGCATGAGTAGGTATGATGAAGAGTAGCAGAGCATAGTGTGGCCTCCACCATGTGCTATACAATGCATGAGTAGGTAGGATGAAGAGTAGCAGAGCATAGTGTGGCTTCCACCATGTGCTACACAATGCATGAGTAGGTGGGATGAAGAGTAGCAGAGCATAGTGTGGCTTCCACCATGTGCTATACAATGCATGAGTAGGTAGGATGAAGAGTAGCAGAGCATAGTGTGGCTTCCACCATGTGCTATACAATGCATGAGTAGGTAGGATGAAGAGTAGCAGAGCATAGTGTGGCTTCCACCATGTGCTACACAATGCATGAGTAGGTAGGATGAAGAGTAGCAGAGCATAGTGTGGCTTCCACCATGTGCTACACAATGCATGAGTAGGTAGGATGAAGAGTAGCAGAGCATAGTGTGGCTTCCACCATGTGCTATACAATGCATGAGTAGGGAGGATGAAGAGTAGCAGAGCATAGTGTGGCCTCCACCATGTGCTATACAATGCATGAGTAGGTAGGATGAAGAGTAGCAGAGCATAGTGTGGCTTCCACCATGTGCTACACAATGCATGAGTAGGTGGGATGAAGAGTAGCAGAGCATAGTGTGGCTTCCACCATGTGCTATACAATGCATGAGTAGGTAGGATGAAGAGTAGCAGAGCATAGTGTGGCTTCCACCATGTGCTACACAATGCATGAGTAGGTAGGATGAAGAGTAGCAGAGCATAGTGTGGCTTCCACCATGTGCTATACAATGCATGAGTAGGGAGGATGAAGAGTAGCAGAGCATAGTGTGGCTTCCACCATGTGCTACACAATGCATGAGTAGGTAGGATGAAGAGTGGCAGAGCATAGTGTGGCCTCCACCATGTGCTATACAATGCATGAGCAGGTAGGATGAAGAGTAGCAGAGCATAGTGTGGCTTCCACCATGTGCTACACAATGCATGAGTAGGTAGGATGAAGAGTAGCAGAGCATTGTATGTGCTACACAATGCATGAATATTCCTCCTATGAATTGTTCAGTTAGGCATTGTCTGTGAATTTTCAACCCCTCGAAATGTTCCACTTGACAGTATTGCTGAGAGAAAGAGTGAGACTCTGTCTTACGTGGGCCTTCAAGTTCGGGGGGTGGGGAAGGTTTGGGAGATTTACATTGATCTAGTATTCTTCATAAAGTGATTCCACAATCCTTGTATCTTGGATGCTTGGAACTGTCCCAGGATGCCCCTAGCCTTAGAATTTTCCTAGCCCTGGTCCTAGCCTTAACCCTGGTAGGCTAACCCTGGAACATGACTCTAGAATACCCAAGCCCTAGCCCTAGCTTTATTCATGCTATATATAAGTGTCGCATTCACCAGATACACCTCTGGATAGACCCAAGTTAGAGAGGTTGGGGCTGTGCTGGACTTGTTTATGAAGTGTAAGTGATGCTGTGTGTATGTGTGTGCAGGACCGGCTCCTTCCTTAGACAGTTTTGAAGAGGTTATGCGAGTAAGTAGCATGCTGGTGCAGGGGATGTGGACCGTCAACTCTCCTCTCATGCAACTGCCTCACATCACCACAGCTCACCTGAAGCACTTCAGGACCAAGAAGGTAAAAGTTAGCTGTGGAAGCCCTATCCCTAGCCACAGTCGTATCCCTAGCCCCTCGGGACCCCACGAAGGTTAAGGCAGCTGCAGAAGCCGGCCTTGATAGTTACTAATCTAAATCGTGAATTTCATCAATAATATTTGAATCTTACTTGTAGTAGAGATTTGAAGGAGCCATGGCACAGATGTCGAGTACACACTACAGAAAGTGCTGCAATAAGACTCGTAGCAGAATAATTCCACAAACTCCCATGGCACAGATGTCGAGTACACACTACAGAAAGTGCTGCAATAAGACTCGTAGCAGAATAATTCCACAAACTCTAGACTCAATTAGTACACACAGTTTGTAGCATGTCTGTTGCTTTTGTGTTGGGTAGCCATGTAGCCCGCTGGTGGGAGTGAAATTCAGCTTGCACTGTGTGATGCTTTTGAGTTGGGCAGCCATGTAGCCTGCTGGTGGGAGTGAAATTCAGCTTGCAGTGTGTGATGCTTTTGAGTTGGGCAGCTATGTAGCCCGCTGGTGGGAGTGAAATTCAGCTTGCAGTGTGTGATGCTTTTGAGTTGGGCAGCTATGTAGCCCGCTGGTGGGAGTGAAATTCAGCTTGCAGTGTGTGATGCTTTTGAGTTGGGCAGCTATGTAGCCCGCTGGTGGGAGTGAAATTCAGCTTGCACTGTGTGATGCTTTTGAGTTGGGCAGCCATGTAGCCCGCTGGTGGGAGTGAAATTCAGCTTGCAGTGTGTGATGCTTTTGAGTTGGGCAGCTATGTAGCCCGCTGGTGGGAGTGAAATTCAGCTCTGCTTTTGAGTTGGGCAGCTATGTAGCCTGCTGGTGGGAGTGAAATTCAGCTTGCACTGTGTGATGCTTTTGAGTTGGGCAGCCATGTAGCCTGCTGGTGGGAGTGAAATTCAGCTTGCACTGTGTGATGCTTTTGAGTTGGGCAGCCATGTAGCCTGCTGGTGGGAGTGAAATTCAGCTTGCAGTGTGTGATGCTTTTGAGTTGGGCAGCCATGTAGCCTGCTGGTGGGAGTGAAATTCAGCTTGCATTGTGTGATGCTTTTGAGTTGGGCAGCCATGTAGCCTGCTGGTGGGAGTGAAATTCAGCTTGCACTGTGTGATGCTTTTGAGTTGGGCAGCCATGTAGCCTGCTGGTGGGAGTGAAATTCAGCTTGCACTGTGTGTTGCTTTTGAGTTGGGCAGCTATGTAGCCCGCTGGTGGGAGTGAAATTCAGCTTGCACTGTGTGTTGCTTTTGAGTTGGGTAGCCGCTGGTGGGAGTGAAATTCAGCTTGCAGTGTGTGATGCTTTTGAGTTGGGCAGCCATGTAGCCCGCTGGTGGGAGTGAAATTCAGCTTGCACTGTGTGTTGCTTTTAAGTTGGGCAGCTATGTAGCCCGCTGGTGGGAGTGAAATTCAGCTTGCACTGTGTGTTGCTTTTGAGTTGGGCAGCCATGTAGCCTGCTGGAGGGAGTGAAATTCAGCTTGCAGTGTGTGATGCTTTTGAGTTGGGCAGCCATGTAGCCTGCTGGTGGGAGTGAAATTCAGCTTGCACTGTGTTTGAGTTGGGCAGCCATGTAGCCCGCTGGTGGGAGTGAAATTCAGCTTGCAGTGTGTGATGCTTTTGAGTTGGGCAGCCATGTAGCCCGCTGGTGGGAGTGAAATTCAGCTTGCACTGTGTGTTGCTTTTAAGTTGGGCAGCTATGTAGCCCGCTGGTGGGAGTGAAATTCAGCTTGCACTGTGTGTTGCTTTTGAGTTGGGCAGCCATGTAGCCTGCTGGAGGGAGTGAAATTCAGCTTGCAGTGTGTGATGCTTTTGAGTTGGGCAGCCATGTAGCCTGCTGGTGGGAGTGAAATTCAGCTTGCACTGTGTTTGAGTTGGGCAGCCATGTAGCCCGCTGGTGGGAGTGAAATTCAGCTTGCACTGTGTGTTGCTTTTGAGTTGGGTAGCCATGTAGCCCGCTGTTGGGAGTGAAATTCAGCTTGCAAAGACTTAATGATCAAGCAGTAGCTGTAAACAACTAATTTTGCTTGAAGTATGGAAGGTAGTCAAGCAGGAAACTCTACAATCACCAACATAGAGTTGTATAATTATTAATGTCAGACAAGAGGGCACTTGGTTTTTAGCAACTACTTTCCAAGCTTCGACTAAACATGCGGCCATTGTTAGCTCCTCTTAAATGTTGGAGCGCTTATAGTAAGAAGATGGCTAGCGTACGAGTGTCTTTGCCATGCAGTGTACAAGGTCAGTACATCAAACATTTCCCCAGTAGCTAGCCAACGCTCTCTTTGCTCATAGCTAAGTAGTCATCACCGTAGTCTCTGCCCTGTACATATCAGCTTCCTGGCCGGTGTGTGAGAGTACTTGGTGCAGTCGTTGAAGATTAGCAAGTGGTGCATTCCTAGTGCCATCACTAGTGGGCACAGTTCCTCTCATAGTTTGTGCAGCACTTCATAGAGAGGACAAATAATGACCTGCCAGCAGCAAAAAGTGATGCAACTTTCTACCCTCCGAATTCCCGGGAATAATCGCTGCCTGCATGTGAAGGTGCAACAACTTTAGAAAGCAAACACTTGGTCATAAAGTCAACCACATGTGCTTTTAGGGGTGGAAACTGTTTGTGTGTGTGTGTAGTGTTTGTATTGGTGTTCTATATTTTGAGAAAATTATTATCTTTGTGTCATGCATTCTTAGCAAACCTAATCCTTGACAATTATCAACATATATACTATACCTAGGCTACACATGTGTGGAGCTTTAGTTGTGCTCTAAGTCTGTGCTCTTTGTTGTTCTATATAATCAGCATACTATACCTATGCATGTATAGAGCTTTGGTTGTGCTCTAAGTCTGTGCTCTTTGTTGTTCTATATAATCAGCATACTAGACCTATGCATGTATAGAGCTTTGGTTGTGCTCTAAGTCTGTGCTCTTCTGTTGTTCTATAGCGTAACATAGCCAGTGTGGAGCAGTTTGCCAATCTTCAAGCGAGTGAGAGGCGCAAGCTTGTTAGGACGTTGTCAGACGAGGAGTACATGGACATCATGGCTGTGTGTTCCATGTTCCCACGGGTAACCATTCTGGCCGAGACTCAAGGTACACAGCACAGCACATGCTGGACAATATAAATGGACATGGTAAACCCTGTAAAACTCCGCCCCAAATATTAACCACTACATCCGTATGAATAGTCAGCACACCATTGCACGGGCAACTGGTGTCAGGTGCCAGCCTTGATATATACGTATGAATAGTCAGCACATCATTGCACGGGCAACTGGTGTCAGGTGCCAGTATTGATTACCACTTGATCTCCCATTGCCTCTGTCTTCAGACTTGGTCTTTTATTCAGGATAGTGTGGGCTTACGTTTAGTTCCCTTCTCTAGCTAGTTTTATGCACATGTTCACTTATTACCAAATAACTGAGTGTTTGTGTGGTTATCAGCATAAACGGAGTGGCTGTCATATGCACTGAGTGGCTGTCACATGCATGAGTGGCTGTCACATGCATGAGTGGCTGTCACATGCAAGAGTGGCTGTCACATGCATGAGTGGCTATCATGTGCACTGAGCTGTCACATGTACTGAGTGGCTGTCACATGTACTGAGTGGCTGTCACATGTACTGAGTGGCTCTCACATGCATGAGTGGGCTGTCACATGCATGAGTGGCTATCATGTGCACTGAGTGGCTGTCACATCTGAGTGGCTGTCACATGTACTGAGTGGCTGTCACATGTACTGAGTGGCTGTCACATGCATGAGTGGGCTGTCACATGCATGAGTGGCTATCATGTGCACTGAGTGGCTGTCACATCTGAGTGGCTGTCACATGTACTGAGTGGCTGTCACATGCATGAGTGGCTGTCACATGCACTGAATGCCCATCACTACATGAACCTTCAAAATCTCATCACAGTCATTCACATCCAGACTGACCAAGCTATTCAAATTGGACAAAGTTGCAAATATTAAATGAGTTCATGAAAGCATTATACGATGTAGTATAATTCATATGAACTATTGATGAAATAGGAAGGTGGATGGGTCTGAAGAAGATTGAGACGTCTACTGCCTTAGCTGTGGAACACACCACAAAAGCTACTCTTCAGCTGGTAGGGGCATGGCACAATGTAGAATGCGGAAGATCCATTTGCCTTCCATATGAAGGAGACATTGTCCATATTTCAGAATCCATAGCTCCACATGTATCCTGTTCCTTACATTGAAATAAAGATGTTCAGCAAAATCTGATGATTCTTGAGGCAATGGCTTAATGCTTGACAAATAAGAAATCACTCAATTATTCTCAGAGGTAAATCATTGCTAGCTGATCACTGGACCAGTTTGTTCAGCTCACACCATTCTTCTATATTGTAACCTCACCTTTCCTTTAAGAGCAATACATTTTAACCTCATCTATTCTAGCAACCACCTCTGCTATCAAATTAAACACTCTACCACCTCTGCTATCAAATTAAACACTCTATTCTAGCAACCACCTCTGCTATCAAATTAAACACTCTATTATAGCAACCACCTCTGCTATCAAATTAAACACACTATTCTAGCAACCATCTCTGCTATCAAATTAAACACTCTATTCTAGCAACCATCTCTGCTATCAAATTAAACACACTATTCTAGCAACCATCTCTGCTATCAAATTAAACACTCTATTCTAGCAACCATCTCTGCTATCGAATTAAACACTATTCTAGCAACCATCTCTGCTATCAAATTAAACACACTATTCTAGCAACCACCTCTGCTATCAAATTAAACACTCTATTCTAGCAACCACCTCTGCTATCAATTATATTATTTCCAGACCCAAAAAATTCTGAGGATTCTATTGAACTTGATAAGCTATCAACCTTTACAGGACAAAATTGACATTTTTGATGTGGAGCCATTTTCACAGATTATATGACAATAAAAATGCACGAGCGCACAAAGTATGTACACGCTGCAAAAAATTATAAAATATTTCACTCAATTGCTAAATTTACATCACTCATTGCAGTATCAATATATTTTACCATCAAACTAGAGGTTGGAAATGGTGCAGAATCATTACCTGTTCAGCATTCAATGGAAAATACAATAGCTACCTCATAGCCCATCTCAGTCTTTTAGATTGTTGATCAACAAATCAGTGTGTTTGAGTAGTACGAGAAGAAGGATTAAATAAGAAGAAATGGATTACGAAGAGTTCGTTAATTTAAATCAACATGTTGTAATGCATTTGCATGTCGTTGCTGAGAGCTGCACGCTTCCTGTCCACCTGTTCCTCTCCCAGCTCATCAATGTCGTGTCCACCTGTTCCTCTCCCAGCTCATCAATGTCCTGTCCACCTGTTCCTCTCCCAGCTCATCAATGTCCTGTCCACCTGTTCCTCTCCCAGCTCATCAATGTCCTGTCCACCTGTTCCTCTCCCAGCTCATCAATGTCCTGTCCACCTGTTCCTCTCCCAGCTCATCAATGTCCTGTCCACCTGTTCCTCTCCCAGCTCATCAATGTCCTGTCCACCTGTTCCTCTCCCAGCTCATCAATGTCCTGTCCAC
Organism: Cladorhizidae sp. MBARI D1340-BT2; assembly: GCA_028752905.1. Lineage (NCBI taxonomy): Eukaryota > Metazoa > Porifera > Demospongiae > Poecilosclerida > Cladorhizidae > Cladorhizidae sp. MBARI D1340-BT2. The sequence goes on along the minus strand of JAQNBH010000017.1, from coordinate 40,614,300 downwards.
CTGTTCCTCTCCCAGCTCATCAATGTCCTGTCCACCTGTTCCTCTCCCAGCTCATCAATGTCGTTTCCACCTGTTCCTCCACCTGTTCCTCTCCCAGCTCATCAATGTCCTGTCCACCTGTTACTCTCCCAGCTCATCAATGTCGTGATGTTTCACACAGCTCACTCTGTTTTCACCTTGCCAACATATGATCACAGAGCCTGGGGAGAATTTTAGTTGCTCCCCGTCATCCTCAGAGATGTCTCTCAGAAAGCTCCAGGATTATAATATAATAATGGTCAATAGAGGGCTAATAATAGATTGATTTACCAATGGTGGAAAACTAAGTGAGTAAGCACTAGACATGAAAATGTTTTTTTAAAGTTTTTTTTTGCATTTTCCATCCCTGGAGCAGATTCATAATACCAATTTTTTTAGGTGTTCCTTAGACCAATATTGATTCAAGTTTGCAGCAATTTTGGTCGTTTGGGATAATCCTGTGACGATTTGGGGGTACAATTTATTACATCCAGAGACTGGACATTGAGCACAGTTTCAACATGTGATCTCAAGCTCTACTGCCCTACCTCATAAAACTTCATGCAAAGTCTTGCAAAATGAGCCCAATACCATATCTCCTAGGCCTTCTGGTCGACTCAGAACAGCTTATCCAAGTCTGTTACTAAAAGTGGACTAAATTGTTGTTTTATCCTTCAAATACAGACCCCCAATAAGCATCTCTAACTCATATTATTTAGAATCTACATAGTCTCCCCTTCAAAATGAGGCAAGCCTTGTGAAAATTTAGCGAAAAATGAAGTCCAGATTTCTTTCGTGAACAGTGAACAATATTGAAGCAATAGCTGGGACTTCAACATATGCAGCTCAGAATAACGGTGCCTTACCTCGACAATGCCGACCAGATTCTAGAGTACCTCTGTGCAGCAATCACCCTTGAATTGTTCTATAAACTGGTAAATTGGTGCTGAACTAAATTAGAAACCACATTCTCTATTCAACGAACACCCTAGTTATTAGACGTCGAGAAGTGCACCTACGATATTTAGAAACCTTGACGACACAGCTATGTCTGAGTATAGCAAGGGAACTACAAGGACCAAAAGGTTTGTAAATATCATGGATCTCGTTGGCCATAGCTTTTAGGCTTCTTCATGCAACTACCATTGGCACCCAAATACTGTGAGTGAAACTTACATAACTTACCCATCACAGTTTAATAAGCAAACCACATGTTCATCTCTCAAGTCTCAGCTTTTCTCTAAGTGATCCTAGGAATAATCCCAGGTTCCCAAGATTAATAATGGGCATCTAACTGAACAATCAAATTGCTCCGTCTGACTAGCTATTGTTGGAAGTTATATTATACCACTGGCAGTTTTGTTAGAATAGTTGCTGGCCCAGGGATTGGTGATGTAATCAATTTTTGGTATTGTCATGTGACGTGTGCAGTGGTGGATGATGACAACACAGATAAGGTGACTGTGGGGTCTCTGGTCACCATGAGTGTGACTCTGCAACGCTCCTCACTACTGGAAGCTGACCAGCTGGAAACTTCACAACACGAATCATTAGATTCAGAGCAGGACGGGAAGGTGTGTGTGTATGTGTCCGGGTGTGTGTGTGCGTGGATGTTCATTGCATATTTGGTATGTACTGTACAATGACATGTATAGTTTCAGAATGTGTTTGTTGGGCAGGTGGATAGCTCTGTGGACACTCTTTATCCCAAGGGGGTGGTGGAGTCTTTAGAGAAGGAGAGAGAAGGAACACACTCGGCTATAGCTACCTCCAATAAGAAGAGCAAGAAAGGAGGTGTGACAAATCGTAAGAAGGCTAAAGGTCAGGATAAAATCCGACGAAGAACTAGTAACCTTAAGAAAGTGAAGAAAGTGTCTTCAAGGAGAGAGGAGTCTGCCAGTGAGGAGGATGAGACGGAAGCCAGGCGATTGAAAAGCCGGTCAAAGAAGACCAAGGACACGGAGCCGACTGGGCTGAGGAGGGGCAGGAAGGAGCAGAGGGAGAGTGGGAGTAGTGTTGACGAGAATAGGGAGGAGGGAGAGCAGGCTGGAGGAGAGAAGGAGGTGACGGAGGAAGAGGAATGGAAGAGACTGCAGCAAAGTATGCAGAAACTTTCCAAGAAGAAGTTTGATAATCTCAACACTGACAGCCATCCTGTGCATGCTCCATACTTCATAGGGGTAAGGCCAGCTCTATGATAATTACAATGACATTCTCAGTAATCGTCTTCAAATTTAACCCCTCAGCATTTCGATTAGGTGCTCTCCTTCATTATTCCTGATGAAGGCTAGAGCACCTAGTCGAAATGTCGCAGTTGAAATGTTGAGAGATTAAATTTCAAGTGGCTTAATTACTGAGAAGGTCATTTTAATATCGTTATGTCAACTGAGAGTCTGTTAAAAAATAAATAAGTATGCTAACTTTCTAACGGGAGGGGGGGGAGGGGGGGGGTTATTATTATCATCGTCATTACTACCACCATCATAATTATTTCATTATATCATCATTGTTCTTATAAATTACTAGAAGAAACGAATCAAATTGTGGATCCAATCTGATATACATTAGGAGATGTGTTCCACTTTTTAGTTGGCCAGGGGATGTAGCTTGCCACTGCCATTATTGCTATCTCCTTGGGGGCTGGTGGTTTGGGTTGTATCTTATAAACAGTTTTGAAGAGTTCTTTCCGAAGGCAGTGTTGTGACTTTTATAATACTTCAGCAACCAAGTAGTGGAAATATGAAGGTTAAAGAATAATTAAAAAATATTTGTTGACACTTCTCCACTTTAGTTGTGTTGAAACATTTCTCTCTTTACTTAATAATTTTTAAATTGTCTTTTTTAATTTATCTTTAGGACTGGTAGTGATCCTGCATCTGCACAGACATGTCGTCGTTCACGACAGTAGTTAATAAATCCCTACAGAAGTGTATACTATAATCAACAGAGATATGGGTTCATATTTGGCTTGCACAATGGGGGTAAGCAGCTTTAGAGTGCATCTAACTCTATTAAACAAGTGGCCTAATATATGGAAACAGTGTTCTATGAGTAGAGAGTAGAAAGATTGTCAACCATTCTGAAGGTTGGGTGTAGAATGAAGCCTATTTATCTTTGTTTGTATAACAATTCTTCAACTAAACATGTTGATTTTGCAAGTAAGTTAGCGTCATAGAGGCATCAAGAAACAACATTGCCTCCAACATTATTTGGTGACATGATTTAAACAACCCAAGTTTATAATTTGACATCCGTGAGGGACAATGCTTGGTCTTTAGTCACAAGACGATTCCACAAAATATACGACTATCGGACAAACACTAGTCCCTGACATATATCACAGGATCTTTTCTAATATTTGTGCTGAAACCGACTGATAAACACACACACACACACGGACCAGTGTAGAAATACTGTCGACTGCCTGGTAAGTTTGAATTTAGTTGAGTTTATGTCTGACATTGGTCGTGCTAATGTGGAGCATCGACATTCTATCATTGCTAAATATCTGTTTGTGCAGGAGAAGCAAGAGTTATGGTGGCTCTATGTGGCCGACAGGAAAGGCAAAGAAATGATTTGCCCTCCGAAAAGAGTAACAGGACTAATGTCAAAGCAAGTGGTAGGCGAGAACATATGTGATATATATATGGCCTTGGGTTTTGTATTACACGATAGCCTTGTGTCATTGCAAACATTGTGAGCAGATGCAATGCATATGCTTAAGACTAATCTTGTGTTAGTTGTTACTATCAGGGGGGCAGTTGTAGCTTTCAACACACGCGTAGTTGACCAGAAGGCATCTTCAAGCATATTTATAAAAAGGAAATGGTTGTCATGGTGAAGAGATGAGGTTGAGAGGACCTGCTGCATAAAATGTCTAGGAGAGGCTAACTGCACAGAGATAACAATAGCTGTATGGTTAGAGCAAAAAGCAATTATTCGTCGATGTTATTATAGCACGTGCTACACCAGGGTGATTATTTATGCTCACTTGGGGTGAAAGATGTTCTTCCTGCCATTGTCTGCACGTGCGAACTCTGAGGACCAACAATATATATATATATATATATAGACATCTACAAAATAGATAATGAAAAGTGCAACAAATAGATACATAGGCACCTCCTACAAAATAGATAATGAAGAGTACAATAAAGAAAGATCACACAGAAAATTAACTTTGAATGATGTGACAAATACTAAAGTTGCAACACTAGACTTTCTCATCGCTAGCTTTATCATGCAAAATCATGCATTGCATTGTGTTTGTACAAGTAAGTACTTGAGCTGTTGTTATCTCCTACAGACGGACTTCCACTTCAATGCTCCAGATAGGTCAGGGGACATTCACTACTCTGTCATCTTACGCTCGGACTCGTACCTCGACTTGTGCTTCGTCCAAGACATCAAGGTTAGTTAGCTGAGAGCACGGTATTGTTTATTCATGAGAATATCGAGCAAAGTAATGGATGATAGTGCCCACTGAAATAATGTTTTTGGTGACATTTGAGATTTTCAACATCCAAAATGTTATATACCACGTTATATATATAGGCATCCTTTGAATATTCCAATTGACTCTACCAAAAATTGTTTAGCAGTGCAGTTAAATTTAGCCTTGATGTCTTTATCTATTTTTCTGTTGATTGTCACACATCATGCGAATTATTATGCTGAATGTTTCAGCTCACTGTGGGAGCTCATCAAGAAGTCAAGGGGCGTTCACAGTGGGCAGATCTGGAGGAGGAGGAGGAGGAAGAGGAGGTGATAGAGGAATCACTCTCTGAAAGCGAGTCTTTGGGAGAGGATTATGATGACTCTGATTAAGACTATCACTATGACAGAAGAAAATGATGACTGTTCTTATTTTTGTATGTGTTTTGCATGTATGAAATAGGGAGACTGAGAGCACACTGCGTGTATGTGTATAGTACACATGTTATATGAGTCTTTTTTTATATATAAACTCAAATTTCGAATATGCACGAGCAGCATGGGAACAGTACCTCAAGGGTGTCAGCCGTGGGGCTGCATTACCATTTTGGGGCTGCTCTCTCTACATATTATATACGATGTCCAGTTTGAATATATCCTGCTCTTCCTCTGCCAATGAGATGTTCAAATGATACATGTAGCAGTCTCGTACTCAAGATGGATCATCTGCAAGCTTTAGCGTCTGTGAGACAACTAGGCATCATTGCTGCCATGGAAACACGGCTTTTTAAACTTCCATCAATGAAAGCATTAGCATGTCATTTTATTGGATTAATGGCACGTGAAACCAACTTCTAAATGGACTCTCTGTATCTAACTGATCAACAACTTTCGAAAGAGTTGGGATTCAGGTATATATATATATATATATTACCTGACCCCCAAAAATGCAGTTATTAAAAGAAATAATGGAGATATGTATGATGCTTAGAGTGCCAGGCACACCTGGACATGTAAGCTCATGCCTGTGTAGGTGTGTGTATGGCACGCCAAATATGACAAGTCCCAGAGCCAGGTAATTTGATATTTCAAATGGTTTCAAAGGTGAAACATTGTGTGGTGAGCTAGGAACCTTTGGCATCTCATTTATAAAAAATATTGAAAAAAGTCCAGGGAAAGAGAAAGAGAACAATGTGCATATGACAACTTTTAAAGGACACGTCGGACTCACCCTGGTAAGCCACTCGTATCCTTTTGTGAATGTTGGCAGACCATTTCCAAACCGATCATTACCATGTTGTCGATCCTTTACCACAAATGTATCCAACAATCGATGGCTATTGTACTTTGTTCTCTCTTCCACTCTATTATATTCCTTTCTCACTACAGCCTCAACCCTGACGCCAAACCCTGACGCCAAAAAGGATATTTTTGGAGCATCATCATCATGACCGAGGAGAATGCAGTTTTGCTCAAACTACCAACTTCCCAACCTCATGTTTGGTTCGCTCAGGCTGAAGCCGAGTTCCATTTAAAGTGCATTACGGTTGACAAAACCGAATGAACTGCTACGTCCTTTCAACACTGGACCAATGAACAGCAATACTCTGCTGGATTTCATCAACTTACCACTGACACCACGTAAGAACAAGTACAAGGTTCTGAAGGAATGACTGGTTGACACATTATCATTCAGCTCGGCTGTGCCAGGCGCCCCTGTACTTGGGCGGGAAATGAGCAACCTCCTTTCATTATAGAATTCTGAACGTCAGTTCCTTGTTGACAGGAGCAGAGGTGAGTGTTCTTCCCGCCACTGGTCTGGACCCACGCAGAGAAGTCAGGGTCCCTGCTCATGGCAGTACCATAAGGAGATATGGGGTGTTTCCCATCCCACTAGATCTTGCTTCATACCAGTATAAATGGAATTTTATCATCGTAGACGTGTCTCGCCCTTTGTTGGGGGATGATGTTAATGTGCTTATACACTGAGCAATCAGATAGTCGTGAATCATGTGCAGTTTGTGTGAAATGCATTGCCCCTCTGTGGCCTGACTAGTGTGCTCTCTTCTCTGTGGCCCAACTCGTCTGCTGTCTTCCTCTGTGGCCTGGTTTCTACGCTAGGCAAATGCCGATGCAGAGACTACTTACCCTTCAGGTTATTCTAGGACATCTGCTTCTCACCTCTCAATCTCCACTAATCAACATGACATGTTGCTTTTGGAGTTTCCAGACATAATGGTTCCCAAGTTCTCCCAACCACCCACCAAGTATGTCATGGAACATTTCATCACCACCACGGGCCCTCCTATACATGCACATGCCCACCATCTACCTTTGGACAAGTTGGCATTGGCCAGAGCTGAATCCAGGAACATGGAAGCCATAATAATCCATCACTCATCCATGCCTTGGGTATCCCTGCTGCATATGGTGCCCAAAGCATCAGGTGCTGGCATCTGTGGAGATTATAGACCCTTCAACGATATTACCATGCCTGCCAGCTACCCTGTGTCACACATACAAGATTTCTCATCCACCTGGCAAGCACAAGGTACATGTATTTCTCAAATGTCGACCTCGTACATGGTCACCACCACATCCCGGTCATCGCAGCAGATGTGCCCAAAACAGCAATTATCACCCCATTTGGGATTTACAAGTTCATCAGGATGCCTATCAGGCTCAAAAATGCTGCCCAAGTCTTCCAGCAATTGATAGACACTTGTCTACCTCGATGACATCCTGGTGGCTAGCAGTGACGCTGAGGAGCACAGAACCCACCTTCGTATGCAGCAGCGATCCTGAGGAGCACAGAACCCACCTTCATATGCAGCAGCGATCCCGAGGAGCACAGAATCCACCTTCGTATGCAGCAGCAATCCAGAGGAGCACAGAACCAACCTTTGTATGAAGCAGCAATCCTGAGGAGCACAGAACCCACCTTCATATGCAGCAAGGAGCACAGAACCCACCTTCGTATGCAGCAGCGATCCCGAGGAGCACAGAACCCACCTTTGTATGCAGCAGCAATCCTGAGGAGCACAGAACCCACCTTCATATGCAGCAGCAATCCCGAGGAGCACAGAACCCACCTTCGTATGTTGTTTCAGCACCTCTAGGATCATGGTTTCGTCATCAATGTCACAAAATGTCAGTTTGGTCTTTCCCGGATAGACTTCTTGGGACACCACCTCACCCAAAATGGTGGCATGCCTTTACCAGACAATGTAGAGATGATCAAACACTTCAAGCGACCAATCACTGTCAAGGAAGAGTTCGTAGGAATGGTAAATTTCTATCACCTTTTCATTCTGCTCCTCAAATGTCACCCTTCTTTTCTGCATTAGCAGGCAAGCCCAAGTCCCTGGAGTGGAATGATGCTATGATCGAAGCATTTCAGGACACCAAGGCAGCATTGATAGTAGCTACAATGCTCATGCACCCACACAGCACCAACCTCGCTCACAGTAGATGTATATGAGTCAGCAGTGGGTGCAGTGTTCCAGCAGCTGGTACATGGAATTTGGAAACCCCTGGCTTCAGCAAATGACTACGTCTGCCTGAGAGAAAATGTAGTGCTTTTGAAAGGGAGTTGCTGGCTCTCTAGCTTTCCCCCTTCTCCATCAAGATATCTGACACACAGGTTGACAGAAACCTCGCCTACATTTCCGAGTTCACCACAGACATCTGGCATGTCCAAGGCAAGAACAAACACGTAGCTGATGCCCTCTCCAGAGCCACCTCAAGGAATCGTCTATATTGCCATGGCTGCCAGCCAAAGGGATCCCCTTGATGTACAAGCTTACCGCACAGCCCAAACTCAAACTCGAGGATGTTTGTTTTGGGCTGCTCTGTGACATTTCCACCAGTCAACCCAGGCCAGTTGTCCCTGCTGGGTGGAGATGCAGGGTGATTTACTTGACCTGGTTTATCTCACTGCCAGTCAGATCATTAGAGTTTCCAGATCCAGTGTTACAGGACCAAGTACGCACAATGACCCTTTACCTACATCTCACCATAGAACAGCACCTGTGTCAGTTCCCACTGACCTTCAACAAATCAAATTTGTGTTCATTTGCCGAGACACCACCATACACTTCTGCAGTGCCCTTATCAGGGTCCCTTTAAGGTTGTCCTGAGTGGCTCTAAAAGTTTAAGACCGATATTGGAGGCACAGAGATCATCATGGTGGACGTGGACAGGCTGAAATTGGCCCACCCAATCAGGATAGCCCTGTCCAGATGCACAGCCATGGTCACAAGGATGTTACCTGGGCAAAAGTATGTTACCCAGGCAAAAGGTACCTGGGCATGTCTTTAGCACCCTTTCCTTTGCCTTATCAAGCTTCACAGCTCTTTGGGTACCTGCTGCCACACTACACCAGAGCAGGCCATCGAATACATCTGCCAGCATGCTACATTTCGGTTCTGGGTGTTCTGTAGAGAACCATTTCCAAACGACATTACCATGTTCTCGATCCTTTACCATGTTCTCGATACTTTACCATGTTGACGATCCTTTACCACACTTGCACTCAACAAAGTTGAAAAGAGTATCTTTGTTCTCTTCTCCACTCTACTACATTTCTCTTGCTACCGCCACAATTAGGCTTAGCCATATTATACTCCAAATTTTCCCTATAATGCTGTTCTCAAATTCTCATGTTATATAGTATCTACCAAATATTCCTAAAGTTAACCCACTTTCAAAGTTTAACATTGTATTGTAGCATCACTGAGCAGTTTTTTGACAAATATATTGGTAATATCACAGTTCACCTATTTATTTTTGACAATTGCATCACTGATGTTTCGATTTAGTCCTCAAGAGCTAGTGCTTGCTGTGCATTGAAGATATTGTTTAAAAACATGTTCTGCTGCTGCAGATGAGGGATGGGGGTAGGTGACTAAGACATGCTACCCTAGATGCCAGACATCAAGCACTTCCCCCCCCCCCCCCCCCCCCCCCCCAGAGTTCCTTGCAGTGGGGAAGAAGGTGGTGGTGTCTGCTGGAATGGGTTTGCTCGAACACAAACTCTTAAGTCCAGTATGACCAGTGCAGACCAAGCACTGGCCAAACTGGAGTGTTCATTTTCATGTTTCCTCCACCAAATTTTGCTACATCATTGCTGTCGATACTCCATCAGGGAGCTCATGAGCTATATATCAGCCATCCAGTTGAATGTCCATAGAAACTCCCAGGAGCAATTGGTGTGTCCTCTGGGACTGACGAGTTATAACCTTGGCATTACATCATCATGATGACATCAATAGTGTACAGATCATATTACATCAGTGGATAAGACCAGGCCAGTGGCTAGGGAAGTAGTATGTAGTGTAGTGTATCTGGGCCATTTCCAAACCAGACCACTTTAGTGTGTTCTATATTGAACTGCAATTGCTCTATGAGTCATAGATGCCATGAGAAAGCTTCCTAATATGATTAGTTTAATTTCTTCATAAAATAATAGCTAGCTATATAGTTAAACCACTGAATATCTTATCACCACACTTACTGTAAGCTACAGTGCATGCACTCAGTCTTCCACCTTTGCTTTCTCTCTTATCGTTGCCTAGACTATAATTTATTAGCAGATTTTACATTGTGGTGAGAATTTCTACACCCTGTAAAATCTCAGTTTGTTAATAAATTATAGTCTAGGCAATGATAAGAGAGGTGGAAAGACTGAGTGCATGAAGCTGTAGCTTACAGAAGTGATATTCAGTGATTTAGCTGAAAAAATTAAACTGAAGTATTGGCCATCTCTCCTGCCATAGCTTAATCAAACTATATCTGCACCAGCTTGACTGACTAGCCGTCATAACTGACATAATAACATTATAAGCTATTACAATTTTCGCAAAATGTTGTGCTAAGAAAGGAGTTCTGAATTCTGAGACATATATAAGGAGATTTTAGTATGCTTAGTGCGGTCAACATACTCTCCAAATAGGTATATAGCTCAATAAGGAAGTCAGAAACTATGTGATTTAATCTTGATATTGCTGAACCTGTTAAGGCCATCACATGTAATAATAACTAACAATTATTATATATTAAAAATTAACAGTACATATTAATAAAAATATCCACAATATTAAGTTATGTGTGTCCTGCTGCTCAAGGAGGGAGGGGGGGGAGGGACCAAAGACATTCCTCAGCTCACCATACAACATCCTTTCTCCTCTGCCACCACTTCCCTACCCAATACATAACACCCACCTCCTCCATCACTGCATCACTTACTCCCTCCACATCTTTCCCCAAAAGCAATGCGTTAAAAGCTCCCCTTTTAATACTTTTAGTTACTTCTAAGTATATATAAGCGTTTGGGAAAAGAGCCTTGAAGCGAATATCTTCCATAAGCCTTATCAGCTTTTAAGTATATAATATAGGACCGTTCGTGCTATAGCAGCAGCTTTTTAAAGACATATTTTAGACGTAATTTTTGATGAGCTATCGATCCCGCCCTTAGCCCGTGATTGATGCGGTAGTGTAGAAACAATTGTGGATGACCCATAGCAAAGGGGAAGGCCAAAAACGCTTATTGGGGGAAAACCCAGGTGAATTCTACCACAGCAGTCCCTCCCTCTTTCTAGCCACCGGATGTTTTGCGGCAAGCTATATAATATAATACCAGGTTTTTTTCTTAGAAGACTTCATTCACACGAGTAATGGAGAGCGCTACAGATTGCCTTAACGGTGCCAACCTTCATGCAAGCACTTGCTCTGTGGGCGGTATGTGTTTTCTTGATTCTCTGGATTCTAGCTACCTGGTAGTACACGAGGATGCTCCTACATCTGTACACAATCCTCATCCAGTGGAGCTGACCCACACTGCCAGTTGGTGTATGTGGCCTCGTAGGCCAATAATGAACAACGTAGCAGTGATTCAAGGAATACGCAGATGGACACCTTATGATCCAGACTCCAGAGACCCTGACGATGTAGGTGGGAGGGTCGCTGCAGCCGTGATTACCGTGCGTTCATAATATTAAATGCCATAGCTGCATCATGTTAATGATTAATTTTGATGAGACCAGCCAAAAGTGCAGGGTGCTTAGACCACATCTCCCTAGTCTCGCAGGCAGGCCTCCTCCCCCCTATGAAAAAAGTCTTTGTCAAACTATATAATATTATTATTAAAATTATCCTCATTGGGAATTAGATTCACTAATCCTCGAATATAGATGAAGGCAGGGTTTCCTAATTTTACGATCTAGCCTTCAGCATTGATTAGGGCTCTTCACTTTTCCCACTGCAATAGGACCTCCCTGGTGTCTTTCATAGCATCATATAGACCCTAGAAGAGGTAAAAAGTGGAAATTTGATCAGGCAAATATAATAATACTAACAATATTACCTGCTTTACAGTCTAAATGTCACCATCAATTATGTATATACAAATTTCTTGCATCAAAACATTACATGCTCTGTCATTAAAGGAGACTTAACAATGCAGACAAATGAATATAAAGCTATAAAAAATAACTTGCCTATAATTATATCTAAAAGAACAAGCAAAAAGCAGGCCTGTAAAAGAAAAAGAAAAAAACACACACAAAAACTAGTGCAGTATCTATTTTATATTGTGGTATATATATTAAATGATTCTCCAATGTGGCTGGGCAAGTCTTCAGGTGAAGGCATGACTAATTTCAATGCTATTAAGTAAGTGACAAAATTTATATATATTATATATATTACTCTTATAGTATAAGGACAAGATCTTCATCAATAAGCCACATGCAACAGAGACTACATTACTGGGTTACATTGTGGATGCAGCCTTCACTTCATCCAATCAGACTTCAACATTTTCTGCCAAGGTTTGTGACAAATAATTATACCCGTCGTGGTATATACAACTATGTGGTTTAGTACAAAGACACTTCCCTCTGAAGCACACCGGGTGTTGACTTGCAGCTGCCTATAGAGCATTGTTGTTCTCTTGTTTGCATATCGTGACAAAACCACCCTCCCCCCCCCCCCCCCTAGTACAACAAAGCAGAGGTATTTCTACTCAATGGATGCTCAATATTACCAGTGCATAAATCTTAAACTTGTTTATTGAAAAACTTCTCACCCTCCTTCTTGTCAAGCAATGCTTTGGGAACTTGAGAAAAACAATAACTTTATTTCGTGTAGACACTCCTATTACTGCTATGCTGGCTGGCTTGATCCAGTAACTCGTCCCCTAATTGCCTTCCGAGTTTCCCCTCACAGTAGCCATCTAGAGTAACCCATCCCTTTCTCGAGTACTCCCGATGGTAGCCTTCTACTCACCCCCTGATGATAGCCTTGTACTCTCCCCCTGATGGTAGCCTTCTTCTCACCCCCTGATGATAGCCTTGTTCTCTCCCCCTGATGATAGCCTTCTACTCACCCCCTGATGGTAGCCTTCAACTCACCCCCTGATGATAGCCTTCTACTCACCCCCTGATGATAGCCTTCTACTCCCCCCCTGATGGTAGCCTTGTACTCACCCCCTGATGATAGCCTTCTACTCACCCCCTGATGATAGCCTTCTACTCACCCCTGATGGTAGCCTTGTACTCACCCCCTGATGGTAGCCTTCTCCTCACCCCCTGATGATAGCCTTCTACTCACCCCCTGATGATAGCCTTCTACTCACCCCCTGATGATAGCCTTCTCCTCACCCCCTGATGATAGCCTTCTAGACTAGCTCACCCCCTGATGATACCAATAACATTATAATCAAATCTAACCTGAAGAGGACCTTGAACTTAGTGGTAACAAATGCTGCCGAGATGCCCAGCAAACCATATATACCACATCAATAATACACTCAGTGCATACATCATGTTTTGCTGTCACTACCACCATAATGCAACATCAAACCCGTTGTGCAGGTTGCAGTGGGGGGCAACGCAGTCGTGTACATGGAGTTCAAAAGATATGGAGCCACAGATAAGAAAACAGGACACAAAGCCGGATACCTAGAATTTCTCGGGCTGTCAGATACTCCTCCCTGATAGCATCATTGTTTATTTCACACATTTTATTGCATTCATCATAAAATACCCATTCATGTGCTTTTGTGTTTCATAAATATTTCTTCATCACAACTTCTCTAGTACTATATATGCTGCACTGCATTAACACCACCAAATACAGTCACATTAAATACGTCTTATAAAAGTGTCTAGTGCTGTCGTTCTTCACAGAAAGGGAAGTAGGACTAGTGGAGTGTTTGCTGCCTATAGATCTGGTGGTTTGAAGGACGTCCAACACCGGTCCTTAAATACCTGTGAAGTGAAAAACAATATACAGACAGTAATTAAAGGTTATGAACAAGTTGCATATAATATGTATATAGGAAGATAATTAATGATGACCACAAATGGTCCAGGCAGATTAAGGTTTAAGGTTGCCCAATTTACACATTTCTGTCCAGCCATAACCAGTTTCTGAATCGAGATATTTCTTCTTTCTTCCCCGACGACATATCTATATGTGTGAAAGATTTGTTTGCATAGCAACCTTAATAAGCATAATATGGCTTCCTGAAATGGAATCTCCCTTTAGAATTAAAATTCTGTAGTTCCACGACTCGTGATCTCTTATCAACACCTACAATAGCACTTGAGTACAGTACATCCACGCATATCCGAACCTCGATAAACCGAAATTTATAAAATAGTAAAATATGGTAATGGTGGCTGACGAGGAAAATTGGTTAGGTGGGGAGGGCTAGAGATTTGCACGTGAAAACCGAATTAGTTTGCTAGGGCCAACAAAAGGACTAGCGTAGTTTTGTTTGTATATTGAGTCGTAGTTATCAATCTTTGCAGGATATCCGCAGAAACCACTTGAACTTGACTCGTTGAAGAGTAAGGCATGGGAAAGACAACATTACAGAGATCAGAAAGAATGAAGCCAAACTTCAGAGTTTGCAAGCAGCCTTGATAGTCTTGCTAATGGCGACCAGCTAGAAAGCTGTCTATATCTCGGATTCATTTAGAATAGGTGAGAAGACACTCCAGTCAGTGGACTATAGAGAAGGCAACAGATTTCCATGAAATGTTTACATGAATGAGAATCAGAAGCATTCTGGCAATGCAGGCTGGCTACTGATGATGAGACAGACATAATTGATCTGGGGTATCATATCTTAAAAAAATGTGGCTTCATAGATTTTGTAGGTCAATAGATTCTGCACACTTCACTGTATGAACTTGATATGTAGCTCAAGAGATAGGTATAACTATGCTAAAGTTACATACAGCCAAAGTGGAGTACCTGATTGGAAAGAGCCAGCCATTGTTATCTGTGGCTAGAGGAAGCTCTACTCTACAGCTTCCTGCTTTCATTTAGGTGCTAAAACTTAACGAAGTAGGCAAGATGAAATTCTTAATTTGTCCTGTTTTAGTGCTTTAGCTCCAGCCTTGTAATCTTCCCTATACTTCATATTCCACTGCCCCAGCCTTGTAATCTTCCGCTCCAGCCTTGTAATCTTTCTTATATTCATGTGCTTTGGGAAATAGTTACAAATGTTGTCAAGGTTAACCCCATAGTCCAGGAAAGGTGAAATTTGGTAGGTGTGTGTGCATTGTTTGGTTTGCCCACACATAAGCCTATTGGACTTTGGGATAATTGACGTCCTCTATCAGGAAAAAGGTGTTCAATTTCACTGCATTGGGTCATCAAACACTTCATGCAGGTCCTCTTTCTGTCCTCATCAGGATCTTCTTCTAACTAGAGGCACCTCATCAAGATCATCTTGAGAAGGTCTTTAGGGAGTCATCACTAGCAGCTAGGGACAGAAACTTCAGCATAAGCTGGAAAAACCCTTCCCTCTATTGAGTCACAAGCCAGTGTTCCTGAATGCCTTCATAGCTAGACTATTCTTCTTCTTGCTGACTAGCCTCGCTCATGTGCCCAGCCTTGCCTCTTCATGGGCTCCTTCTTGAACTTGTAAACTCTGCAATCTTCAAAACAATACCCACTTAACTAACTGAAGAATAGCAGCGACACTTTTACGCAATATGTACCATGTGTGTGTGTGTGTGTTATTTTAATCATGTGACCTGGCCCTGGCCTATGGAGCAAAATATGAAACTCGTAAATTTATTGAACTTCTAGATCATTCTATGGCACTTTGGCAGATTATACGCGGAGTTTTGCAACCACGTGGCAAAAATAAAAATTGGATAATATGCGAGTTATGAATTTATGCAAAATTAGTCAGTTATGCTGGCAAGCATTACACGACACGTGTCTCGTCTACAACAGGAGTGCAAACATTATCCAAGTAGTATACATGCAACTTTGCAGTTTGCTCATTTCTTTTTAGCCGGTGTCCACCATGGAGCATGCTGGTGAGAGTGGAGTGCAGTTCTATTGGTACAAAGATGGAAGCTCATGGTGATCAAGCATCAGCTGCAAGTCACCCATTTGGTCGAGTTGGCAAGGTTGTAAGATGTTACTTGAGAGTTTAGCAATTGATTGTTTTAACAAAAAGTACAGTCACTGTGCACCATGTAACACACACAAAGGTACACAAACAGCCATTTCTGTCCGTGTGGGTTTCCTTGTTCTCAATGGGTGCTCAGACAGCACCCAAGTTGGGACCCCAGGGGTAGAAGGGTAATGGGAAATTCAATCATGCCAGCCCTCAACAGTCTTTTTCTAACCGTGAACCACTCTGTTCTTGAGAACGGAGGTGTTCCTGTGGATATCCTCTCTACATATAACTGATAACTGTTGTTGTAGACACAGAGAAACATAGCGACGCGTAGCTTTTGCTACCCACATAGGAGTGGTTCTCATACTTAATTAAAGCTTATTATATTTGCATTCCTAAGGATATAAACAGATATCATTCCTCAAAATTAATTGCTATACAACCACAAATTAAGTTGGGAGGAGTCAATCTGCAACTTGCGCAATCCAACACTTTCCCCAATCAATACACTTAGACTGTAGTAGTACTACATAGCATGGCACTGCTGACCTTCATGCTGGATTCCTGTACTGCGGCCTCAACTGCCAACTCGTTCTGCATCAGGCGCAACTAACACACAAACATACACATTAATGACGGTTACCACGACAATGAAGATCATGCTTGTTTCATTCAGAAGGTGCTATTTTAGCAACGATTCTACACACAGAGGGCTTCTCCCACTTTACGGAATAATTAAAACCCTCCCAGGGAAAATCTCGACTCTCATTATCACTATCATGTGACAACCTAATTATCAAGTTGTGGAGTATAGTAGCTATTAACAACCTATAGTGTTTGCATGACACTCTTCTGACCACAAATACCAGTGAGTCATCGACACATATTGTTCTAGGAAAGTCCCCCCCCCTGCAGCATGCCGAGCTGCTGCTAACAATAGATCAGCAAAGACCACTTCTTAAGTGGTCTGGGCTAGCCTATAATACACACAGCTACTCATTTGAGAGACTTCTGGTCAAGTCAACTTAATCATATTAGGAAGCTTTCTCGTGGCATAACCTTGGCATTACATCATCATGACGACACCAATAGTGTACAGATCACATTACATCAGTGGATAAGACCAGGCCAGTGGCTAGGGAAGTAGTATGTAGTGTAGTGTATCTGGGCCATTTCCAAACCGGACCACTTTAGTGTGTTCTATATAGAACTGCAATTGCTCTATGAGTCAAAGATAACTCGTCAGTCCCAGAGGCCACACCTTCTAATTGCCCCTCCTGGGGGAGTTTCTATGGACATTCAACTGGACAAGCAGGTGCCCTCCCCCCCAACTGACTCCCTGCATATTCTACTGTCCCGGCCAGGAGAAGCCACCAATCATTGTAGAGGAACTGTAACACTCGTTTGACTTCCCATGACCAAGCCACTCACTGTCATGGTTGCTCCCAGGGGCTGCATGACTAAGCCACTCACTGTCATGGTTGCTCCCAGGGGCTGCATGACCAAGCCACTTACTGTCATGGTTGCTCCCAGCTCCCAGGGGCTGCATGACCAAGCCACTCACTGTCATGGTTGCTCCCAGGGGCTACATGACCAAGCCACTCACTGTCATGGTTGCTCCCAGGGGCCGCATGACCAAGCCACTCACTGTCATGGTTGCTCCCAGGGGCCGCATGACCAAGCAAGCCACTCACTGTCATGGTTGCTCCCAGGGGCTGCATGACCAAGCCACTCACTGTCATGGTTGCTCCCAGGGGCCGCATGACCAAGCCACTCACTGTCATGGTTGCTCCCAGGGGCCGCATGACCAAGCCACTCACTGTCATGGTTGCTCCCAGGGGCTGCATGACCAAGCCACTCACTGTCATGGTTGCTCCCAGGGGCTGCATGACCAAGCCACTCACTGTCATGGTTGCTCCCAGGGGCTGCATGACCAAGCCACTCACTGTCATGGTTGCTCCCAGGGGCTGCATGACCAAGCAAGCCACCCACTGTCATGGTTGCTCCCAGGGGCTGCATGGTTGCTCCCAGGGGCTACATGACCAAGCCACTCACTGTCATGGTTGCTCCCAGGGGCCGCATGACCAAGCCACTCACTGTCATGGTTGCTCCCAGGGGCCGCATGACCAAGCCACTCACTGTCATGGTTGCTCCCAGGGGCTGCATGACCAAGCCACTCACTGTCATGGTTGCTCCCAGGGGCTGCATGACCAAGCAAGCCACTCACTGTCATGGTTGCTCCCAGGGACTGCATGACCAAGCCACCCACTGTCATGGTTGCTCCCAGGGACTGCATGGTTGCTCCCAGGGGCTGCATGACCAAGCCACTCACTGTCATGGTTGCTCCCAGGGGCTGCATGACCAAGCCACTCACTGTCATGGTTGCTCCCAGGGGCTGCATGACCAAGCCACTCACTGTCATGGTTGCTCCCAGGGGCTGCATGATCAGATCTCAACAAAAATTTAGTTCTACTAATTTGCTGCACCTCGCACCGGTGAGCTTATGCTCAGACTTAAGGCTGGTTCACAATAAATTATGCTGCCTTCGCATCGCATCACTTCTAGCTGTTCATAATAACGGAGTTGCCGCTTGAGCAAACTGGAATTTTCATCCAACCGGAACTATGCCCATTAATTAATGGACACCAGTGCCCACATCCTCCTAAATAAAGCACACTTTCTAGGCAGAGTTGAAAGCTTGTACTCACCTGAGGAGGACTGGACCCGATTTTGCTGGTTGCTTTGATGAGAAGAAGGAAGAGGAGTAGGGAAAGAAGCATGGGTACGTCCAATTTTCACGCGGAGGCAACAGGGGGAGTACCATAATCTACTTCAAGAGATGAGGCTCTCAGATCCTGAATCTCATTTCAAGTACCTCAGGATTATCCAAAGATTCACTACTGAGCATGGTCTGTGCCCTTGTAATTGTGCAAGTGTCTTTGAAATAGTTTCCTTGTGTAATCAAGTGCATTGTGATAGCTCAATATGTTGCCCCATTGTTGACCCCATAGACGTGGCTCTGTAAGAGCAGAGATAACACCTGCAGAGAGATTGGCCTCACATTACGATATCTCGCCACTGGTAACTCACAGGTATTTAACTCAGGAGCATATTAATAGCAAATCTTATCAGGAAAAGGCTCTCTTGTCGTTAAACTTCCGCATGGGGAGGTCAACTGTGTGCACGATCGTCAAGGAGACCTGTGAAGTTATTTGGACGGAATTCGCAAAACGATACGTCAAAGTTCATCTTGTGCTGCCAAGTGGCTTAGGATTAGTACAGATTTTGAGAATATATGGAACTTTCCCAACTGCATAGGTATGTAGTATTACATGTAACTAGTCGTTACGACTAAATGTTCCTGTATTAATGTCTTCTTTTATGTATAACTCCGAGGAGCCATCGATGGTAAGCACATGTTGTGCAAGCCACGGCCAATAGTGGCTCACTGTATTTCAACTATAAGGGCACACACTCTCTAGTTCTACCAGCTGCCTGTGATGCTAACTACAGGTATGTGTGTGTGTACCTATTATACAGGGGCGTACCCAGCATAGAGCGCTCGGAGCACGCGCACCCCCCCCCCCTAGAGTACAGAATGCAAAAATAAAATAAAATAAAAAAGGAAAAAGAAGAAAAAAGGTGTGGCCAAGAGTAATCCACATGCGCGCATGCAGTAACTAGAGAGCCACCTCGTGTTCCATGACAGAAGTTCTCAAGCTAGCTCAGTGACTGTGTGGTTAATTTTTGATTTGAGCTGCCAACTATATACATCTCAGCAGAAATGCCACCGAAAAAGAAGCAGAGAATTACACTTTTTGACTTCAAGAAATCGAATGTACTAGGTAAGTACTCAACATAAATTAATCTGCGGCCTCAATGTGGCTCAGGAATTCCAAGTTAAATTATTAGTCCTTCAGCTAGAATTAGGGAGAAGCTCTCAGACCTGTGCAGTAGCTTGCCCTAGGTACCTAGCCAGAATCTAGCAAAACAGTTAATAGCAATGCAGTTAATATCAATAACATCCTCATGGTGGCTATAATTGTTAACTTTTTAAAACAGAATTGGACAACCAGGCCTCTCCTTCAGAGTGTAACAGTCCGAGACAGATTATTCCCTCTGTTTCTGAAAGCCTGACCATTCCCTCAGTTTCTGAGAGTCCGACCATTCCCTCAGTTTCTGACAGCCCGGCCATTTCCTCAGTTTCTGACAGCCAGTACAGCAATCTGCAGGTAACCAAGGAGATGTCTCCACAGATGGACATATTTTCTTTGTCAGGGAAATTGACTTCTGTCGAGACGAAGATTCGGCTAATCAAGGGGAGGAAACCAGAGGTAACATTCAGGCTACCTAGACAGGAGTTCTCTGATACAAAGAAACATACTGGTATTACCAGGAGGCTGTTTAACCTAAGGTATTTGGACATATTCCCCTGGCACTTAAATTTGTCAAGTCAGCCAGGAGAAATGCAATGACAGAGAACCGACTTAATGCCCTTCTTCTGCTGTTCTGTCATAGAGACATTTCTGACAGCATAAACCTTGATAACGTCATAGACCGATTTGCAAAACTTAAGCCACGGAGAATGCTGCTACTCAACTAGTCCCATTAATCATTTATTTTTGTCATATGATGTACTTTATATAATGTAAATACCGGTGATTTGATCGGTTAGCATATTTCTAAGATATTTTTTTAAATTGGTGCCAGCCATTCTGATCACAAATTGGTTTTCCGCATGCAGCAATACACTTAATTGAGCTATTCTATTGGTTTTGACTACAAAGGCCTTGGAGAGAGCACCCCCCCTCTCTAAATCCTGGGTACGCCCCTGTTATATTGTGGGTTTTGATGCTACTGTATCTCGTTCAATAGAAAACCATGAAATACAGGTTTACTTGGGTCGACTTGGGGCAAGTTAGTCGGCATAGTGATGGTGGCACACTTTCCAACTCTGAATTTGGAAGGGCACTGATGAGCGACTCTCTGCAGTTGCCTCCTCCACACTCACTTTCTGGCACCACAAGAGCCCTAGCTCAATTATGTCATTGTAGGAGATGAGGCCTTCCCTCTCCGGACGAACATGCTCCGACCTTATCCTGGTAAGAACCTGCCTGCTAGATATTGTGCTCAATAGGACTATCTTGTTACCCTTGCTTCTTTTACAGAGGACCAAGCTGTGTTCAACTACAGGCTCAGTGGGGCAAGACAGATCACAGAGAACAGTTTTTCCATTCTGGCTACAGGTATGGCAGTAACATTTGTAGAAATACTTGACTGGCTTTGTATACGTAGGTGGAGATTATTTAAGAGGCCAATTATTGCACATCCAGACCGTGTTATTGTGCACACCAAGGCCACAACTGCCCTGCATAATCACCTACGGAATACAGAATCATCAGTGTACTGTCCTCCAGGGTTCATTGATGTTGAAGATGGTACTGGCAATACCATTGCAGGAGGATGGAGGGCAGACGAGGACCCATGTACTGGGTGGATGCAGGGAAGATGAGGACCCATGTACTGGGTGGATGGAGGGCAGACGAGGACCCATGTACTGGGTGGATGGAGGGAAGATGAGGACCCATGTACTGGGTGGATGGAGGGAAGATGAGGACCCATGTACTGGGTGGATGCAGGGAAGACGAGGACCCATGTACTGGGTGGATGGAGGGAAGATGAGGACCCATGTACTGGGTGGATGGAGGGAAGATGAGGACCCACGTACTGGGTGGATGGAGGGAAGACGAGGACCCATGTACTGGTTGGATGGAGGGAAGATGAGGACCCATGTACTGGGTGGATGGAGGGCAGATGAGGACCCATGTACTGGGTGGATGGAGGGCAGATGAGGACCCATGTACTGGGTGGATGCAGGGAAGACGAGGACCCATGCACTGGGTGGATGGAGGGAAGATGAGGACCCATGTACTGGGTGGATGGAGGGAAGATGAGGACCATGTACTGGGTGGATGGAGGGAAGATGAGGACCCATGTACTGGGTGGATGGAGGGAAGATGAGGACCCATGTACTGGGTGGATGGAGGGAAGATGAGGACCCATGTACTGGGTGGATGGAGGGAAGATGAGGACCCATGTACTGGGTGGATGCAGGGAAGACGAGGACCCATGTACTGGGTGGATGGAGGGAAGATGAGGACCCATGTACTGGGTGGATGGAGGGAAGATGAGGACCCACGTACTGGGTGGATGGAGGGAAGATGAGGACCCATGTACTGGTTGGATGGAGGGAAGATGAGGACCCATGTACTGGGTGGATGGAGGGCAGATGAGGACCCATGTACTGGGTGGATGCAGGGAAGACGAGGACCCATGTACTGGGTGGATGGAGGGAAGATGAGGACCCATGTACTGGGTGGATGGAGGGAAGATGAGGACCCATGTACTGGGCGGATGGAGGGAAGATGAGGACCCATGTACTGGGTGGATGCAGGGAAGATGAGGACCTATGTGTACTGGATGGATGGAGGGAAGATGAGGACCCATGTACTGGGTGGATGGAGGGAAGATGAGGACCCATGTACTGGGTGGATGGAGGGAAGATGAGGACCCATGTACCGGGTGGATGGAGGGAAGATGAGGACCATGTACTGGGTGGATGGAGGGAAGATGAGGACCCATGTACTGGGTGGATGGAGGGAAGATGAGGACCCATGTACTGGGTGGATGCAGGGAAGATGAGAACCCATGTACTGGATGGATGGAGGGAAGATGAGGACCCATGTACTGGGTGGATGGAGGGAAGATGAGGACCATGTACTGGGTGGATGGAGGGAAGATGAGCACCCATGGATGGAGGGCGGATGAGGACCCATGTACTGGGTGGATGCAGGGCAGATGAGGACCCATGTACTGGGTGGATGGAGGGAAGATGAGGATCCATGTACTGGGTGGATGGAGGGCAGATGAGGACCCATGTACTGGGTAGATGCAGGGAAGATGAGGACCATGTACTGGGTGGATGGAGGGAAGATGAGGACCCATGCACTGGGTGGATGCAGGGAAGACGAGGACCCGTGTACTGGGTGGATGGAGGGCAGATGAGGACCCATGTACTGGGTGGATGGAGGGAAGATGAGGACCATGTACTGGGTGGATGGAGGGAAGATGAGGACCCATGTACTGGGTGGATGGAGGGAAGATGAGGACCCATGTACTGGGTGGATGCAGGGAAGACAAGGACCCATGTACTGGGTGGATGGAGGGAAGATGAGGACCCATGTACTGGGTGGATGGAGGGAAGATGAGGACCCATGTACTGGGTGGATGAAGGACCCATGTACTGGCATGCTAAATGTGGCCTGCACCAGCAGCAACAGGTCTAGTTTTCCCTGTTCCACAAAGTCTTCACTATCCTTCATCTCTTCCCTACAGGCATGCAAGTCTGCAGCCTCCATGCGTGAAGCCTTCAAGAACTACTTTGTCAGTTCAGTTGGTGAACTGTCATGGGAGTACATACATGTACGCCGGACACAATAACAACAAGTATCATTAGGTGTGCATTATTATGATATATTTAATATTCATTATTCAATAATAATGTAAAGAAGAAATTAATAGTCTGCATAACAATTAGGAG
This sequence comes from Cladorhizidae sp. MBARI D1340-BT2, assembly GCA_028752905.1. Classification (NCBI taxonomy): domain Eukaryota; kingdom Metazoa; phylum Porifera; class Demospongiae; order Poecilosclerida; family Cladorhizidae; species Cladorhizidae sp. MBARI D1340-BT2. Next base: position 40,590,820 of record JAQNBH010000017.1, on the reverse strand, counting down.
GTTGGGGTAGATTGTTTTGTTCCAGTGGGGATTCCACCTCCAGGAGCACCTGGCATATTCGTAACTTGGCCTGGTGTGGAATGAAATTTTTCATACTGTTTGCAATTTCCATATCGTAGTGCAGCTCTGGATTATTTTCAACTCCCCTTGCCTATGGCTGCAACTGCAAATACTTCACAATAGCCTCATCCCACCCTGCGCCATTTAGGTGGCCGACAATTGCATTCCCTGGCTGTGGGTCCATGCAGCCACTTGCCGGGTGATGATGTGTGTGGAGAAGTGGGCTGAGACAGCGGTGGAGCATCAACAATACTAAAATGTGTATTAGAGTGTATTTGAAATCCTATTAATTTAAATAATGATGTATAATGAAACCTTATTAATTTGAATAATGATACTGCGTACCTGTCCTCAAGCTCGGAGCCTTCATGATCTTGTTCCCGAGTCTCCATTCTTTAAGAAATATAATTATATATTATACCTACAGTACATAATTCATCAATATCACTTACACTCCGTGCCCGACAGTATCCACTAAAAAAAGCAGTTAAAAAAAAGGCCAACTATCCTTTAAAAGGTGACCTTATCTACTTCTTTGCCCTTTATCCACTTCTTTGCTGTTGTATTTTTCTTACTTCCTTGACAAAGCGACCTCTCAAGGCCCTGCCATCGCTTGCTGCACTGCTCAGTGGTCATCGCTTCTACGATCTACAGTCATAGCATAGCTACACTATAGCTGCTATAAAACACATATTCATGTACATCATCAATGAGCTAGCTGGCAATTTGTCAAAATACTGCCACCTGCTGCCATGCATTTCCCTTAGCTCTCAAGTCCCTGTAGGACTCGCTGGATGCATCCCATATACCGGGGACAGTTCTCACTGCTTCGATAAGCCTTTCGCCGTCCATTCAGCTTTGAAAACTCAAATAAACTCAAATAAAGCACACCAGAATGATGAAAAACTCAAATAAAGCACACCAGAATGATGCAATCAACAGGTCGCAACGCCACTCAAATATAACTCAATTCTACTCAAGCGATGCAATGCGGTGCAATTTTGTGCCCCCCATGATCTGTCAACCTACATGTAGTCCTTGGTCAGTGCATTACTCAATGCCCCCCATGATCTGGGGGGCATTGAGTGATGCACTGACCAAGGACTGGGTTGATAGATCATGGGGGGCATTGAGTGATGCACTGACCAAGGACTGGGTTGACAGATCATGGTTGGCATTGAATGATGCACTGACCAAGGACTGGGTTGACAGATCATGGGGGGCATTGAATGAGTCACTAACCAAGGACTGGGTTGACAGATCATGGTGGGCATTGAGTGATGCACTGACCAAGGACTGGGTTGACAGATCATGGTGGGCATTGAGTGATGATGCACTGACCAAGGACTGGGTTGACAGATCATGGGGGGCATTGAATGATGCACTGACCAAGGACTGGGTTGACAGATCATGGGGGGCATTGAGTGATGCACTGACCAAGGACTGGGTTGACAGATCATGGTTGGCATTGAATGATGCACTGACCAAGGACTGGGTTGACAGATCATGGGGGGCATTGAGTGATGCACTGACCAAGGACTGGGTTGACAGGTCATGGGGGGCATTGAGTGATGCACTGACCAAGGACTGGGTTGACAGATCATGGTGGGCATTGAATGATGCACTGACCAAGGACTGGGTTGACAGATCATGGGGGGCATTGAGTGATGCACTGACCAAGGACTGGGTTGACAGATCATGGTGGGCATTGAGTGATGCACTGACCAAGGACTGGGTTGATAGATCATGGGAGGCATTGAGTGATGCACTGACTGACCAAGGACTGGGTTGACAGATCATGGGGGGCATTGAGTGATGCACTGACCAAGGATTGGGTTGACAGATCATGGGGGGGGCATTGAGTGTTGCACTGACCAAGGACTGGGTTGACAGATCAGCAGAAGTCTCCTAGAATAAACCTTTCGAAGCAGCTTACAAGGAGAAGTAGCCAGTAGATGAGTCAGTAGCTGCTGGCAATGCACATCTCCCAGACAAAGGACAGTGCTTGCGGTATCACCTGTGAAGGTGGAAGGATTTCACTGCCAGACAGAGTAGCAGCTTTAGTTGTTCTAGCAATTGCAGAAGCTACCCGCAAGCTGTCGGAGGAGAGTGACAGAGAAGATCCATTCGCCTCCATGGAGGAGGAAGAAGAGGAAATTTAACCATCTCACTCTAAACGGAATCCATTAATTTATATATCGTTAAATAGTTGAAGCCTTACTCTATTTACATGCAAAATATTACAGCAGAGCGTGGATGGGAATTTGGGGTAAAACATGTTGAAACACCGACGGTCCACACTTTTGAAATGGTAAGGAGACTTAGTCTAGCAGAAGTAATTTCTGAGGTAACTGGAGAAGTTTGGGATCGCTCTGACGATGAATCTACTGAGGATGAAGGGGAAGACACCCATGCTTACCCGGGCCCTGGTGAAGACACCCATGCTTACCTGGGCCCTGGTTCATTTGACTTGGGAGCAGTGGGATCCTTGGTAGCTGCGATCATTCGTCCACCACACACTAGCACTCCAGCTGATGGTGACGACCACCTAACTGATGGGGAAGACGTAGATGAACAAGGTTTCTCAGGTTTGTGAAGGGATTATAGCTCTAGTATTAGCCTGTTAGGTCTCCAAGAAGTCATAGCTGAGAAAATAGCAGGACAAAAATTAGTTCCCAGGCTGTGATAATATTATGTTGACAGACTTGATGATGGATGGCAGTGGTGATGGTGGACTAAGTGCTGCAGCTGTTGCTCTCACATCTCCCTCTCCAGTTCCTCTCTCTAATTCCTCTCCAGTTGTTTCTCCACCAGTTCCCTCTTGCCATGTGAGTGAGTGTGCTGGTAGTGTGAGTGAGGTTTCATGCGAGCCACATCGCTCCTGCCAGCGTCTGCCATCCTCTCAGCCAGCTGCTACCACAGAGTTGGCTCATCCTATTCGACGCAGACTACAGGATATTTCAAACGTCGCTGGCTCAAGTTCTATTGCTGCACTCTCCTCCAGCACATCAAGTGCTTCAGTGAGCACTTCAGTGAGGTTGAGTAGCTTGACAAGCTCTTCTCTTTCAACTGGTTGGGAGTTGGAAGAAAGAGGAGCCAAGTCAGTGTCGGTATGCCAGGACACCTGGACCAACCTCTTCTGAGGTGACAGCCAGTTCTTCAGCCTGTTAAGATTTTTCAGTGATCAGGTGTGGGAGCTGCTTGTTACCGAGACCAATAGGTATGCTGCACATAATGAAAGCAAAGATACTCCTCAAGGGAGTTCTCCACAAGCACGTCCCTGGTCAGATGTCACCATTGAAGAAATGAGGGCATTCATTTGGGAATGCTGACATACAAAAACAATAACAAACAGTCACTTCTACATCGTGTCACGTAACCATAACAACAAAGATGTGGCGATTGCAATAGAAACAATGTTCTTTGAGTGCTAAATTGCATGATATTCACACTTTGTTATCAGTGTGTGAGACCCTGAATTTGGCTGCACCTAATAACTTTGGTGTCCCTATACCTACACTTATAATAATTATTAGTGTCAAAAGAGAGCATATTCACAGAGCAGTTAAATGAGCCATATATATCGCCGCTATGGACCCACAAACCGAAGTACAGTGGTCCCTCCGTATTAAGACCCTCCCAAGTAAGACCACCTCCATAATAAGACCACTTTTGCTTGCTCCTGGTTGGCTGGCTATATTTAGCCTAGCCCCTCCCAAGTAAGACCGTCTAAGATAAGTCCACCCCTCTTATAAGCTGGGTCAATATACTCCCAAATAAGACCAAGCACCCAAGAATACAGTGAATTTTGTTTTTTTGTTTGAAGATCTACCTCATTGAAAGATCAGGAACTGGTACATATTTACATCTGATCCAAAGAGGGACCTCGGCATCGATATGAGGCACAGGCCTAGGCGAAGGATGAGCGCTCCCATCTGGGAGCAGTGGCTCAAGCACACCAACAATAAGATGCTTGCCGAGGGCCGGAAGATCATCATCTTCATTGACAACTGCTCAGTGCACTCAGATATCAACCTCAGAAACCTCAAGCTGGTCATCCTGCCCGCCAACACCACCTCCAAGCTTCAGCCTATGGACGATGGCATCATCCAGGCCATGAAGCTGGTCTACCGGAAGCAGATGATCCGCTACATTCTCCGGCTCATGGACGACACTGTGAATGACGATAGTGGTTGCACTGAGAAAATTAGCTCGCTTGTCAAGAAGGTGGACCTTCTGATGGCGATCCGCTGGCTCAAGAAGGCCGGGGATGACCTCCACGTGTCCACCATCAAGAAGTGCTTTAAGAAGTGTGGCTTCATGACCACCACTGCCCCTGCTGCTGAGGTCGAGGAGCTCACCATCTCTGCTGAGGATACGGTCATCAATGCACAGCTGCTGGAGGGTGTGACACTGGAGGGCTACGCCAACATCGACAGCGAGGTGCACACCAGTGAGGACCACTATGACCCTGCCCTCGACCATGACCTTGTCACCCCTGCCGACTCCTCCCCTGAGGAGCCTGAGTCAGATGATGAGGAGGATGGCCCCATGCCCACTCCTGTGACTGTGTCAGAGGTGTTCGAGATGGTGTGCAAGCTGCGTGACTTTGCCACTCATCGAGCTTGTGGCATGTGCTGATTCTATCGAGCAGATGGTCATCCAGAACAGGATGGAGCGGACTGTCCAGTCCAGTATCTCATACTTTCTGTGTCCTAAGGACACTGCATTAGTCTAATGTCCAATACATACATGTGTACAATGATAACCAATGTCTTTCTCAAGACACACTCATAATTCCAAATGAGAATACAGTATCTTGTCTGGGGAGCTTGCAGTTCGTTTAATATTATGAATGCGTGTACACTACACAATAAAATCCACTGAGCAATGCTTTGTGAGACCCCTGCCATGCCCGAGAGTGATATTCCCAAGTAAGACCACCTCTCTAATAAGACCAGTTGGGAGTGCTCCCTGTGGGTGATCTTAATAGGGAGGGACCACTGTAATTGTTTCCCTAATTATATTCATATATGTGGTCAGGCTGTGGTCAATGAATTTTAACCACAATGACTGCTACCAATGGTGCTAACAGATGTCCTAATTGCAAGAGGGAGTAAATCCATGATTTTATTTTTAACTGGAACTAGTTGCAATATATTCTCTACAAATCCGACGGGGAAGACAGTTGTATTTTCCCCCCTTTTTTAATTTTTACTTGTGGTTACAACTTTAGAGCTCCGTAGATTCTGCAAACGTCATGGTAACTTTAGAGCTCCGTAGATTCTGCAAACTTCATGGTATGGACTTGATATATAGCTCAAAAGATAGGTCTCTCTGTGTGCTCTCTTTTGATACTAAAATATGTTTCATAGGTAATACTATAGGCAAGTTACTAGACCTAAAGTGGAGGGACCTCAAAAACCTGAATCCCTGCAACCTCCGCATAAATAACTCCAGATTGCTAAGTGCTAAAGATTTGAAATTTGGTACCAGTGGCTAGAGGAAGCCCTAGGCTATTCAATGACCTTTTTCATTAGGCGTTAAAATGTAAGTACGTGGTCAAGCGCGCGGGTGGAAAATTGATTTCGTTGGCTGCACCTAACTTTGGTATCCCTATACTTAACCTATAATATTAGTATCAAAAGAGAACAAACTCGTCATTGACACCAATGGTGTAGGAACTCGGGAGCTGACTGCAGCTACACTCACGCAGTTCTATGTCTACAACGCTTATAAACAAACACAGCCACAATGACTCGGGGGAGGGGGAAAAAAGGAGGGAAAAAATAATAATAAATAAATAAATTGCCATGCTCCTTAGTTCAGCAGATCAGAGAAAGAGGCCGGCTTTCTGGTTTCCAACAGAAAAGAAAGGAGGGCACTGCGCAAGTGTTACACGCAGCACTTGTGGGGCTGCGCATTCGCAACCTAATTAGGCTGAAATAATTAGAAGAGTGGATATGGTAGATGTTCTAGAATTAGAGCTGAAGAGATTTAGAGAAGGCCACTGGATGTCCAACTGTGTCAGTTTGCATATGCTATCCACATATGCTTAATATGAAGAGCGATTTCCGTTGTGTATGGAGTTAGTTTGCATTTATTCCGGCTGGCTGAAGGGGGGACTAAACTAGATTAAAACTTAAAAAAACTAGGTATAACCATGGCAACGTTATCTTCAACTGAACTAGGGCACCTCAGACCTCCCCCCCCCCCGAGTGCCCGCAAGTGGGTCCTATGAGAGGAAGGTACTCAGTAGCTGAAATTAGTATCTACGGCTGGAGCTCCAGGGGAGGAGTGTTTTTATTAAGGCGGGTTCACAATATGCTGCTAGGCCTTCGTGTCACATCACTTCTAGCTGTTCACAATAACGGAGTCGCCGCTTGAGCAAACTTGAACTTGCACCCAACTGGAACCACACCCATTAATTAATGGACAGCAGCGCTCATGTCAATCGCGCATCCCATATACTAGGGAAAAGTTCTCACGGCTTCGATAAGCCTTTCGTAGTCCATTCAGCTTTGAAATCACCAGCTTTTACTGAAAACTCAAAATAAAGCAAACCAGAATGACAAAAAACTCAAATAAAGCACACCAGAATGATGCAATGACAGGTCACAACGCCGCTGGAATAGAACTTGATTCTATTCAAGCGATGCGACGCGATTTTGTGTTCCCAATATTTAAAAAACGACACGTCGCATCGCATGAGTGTTTTGCATATTGTGAATCAGCCTTAAGGCGCTAAAACATGTCTAGTGGTCAAGCATGAGCACTGGGAATATATAGAATAGCTGCACTGGAAGATGTGGGAGTTATGTCACCGCTCACACTACATTTGAAATTTATGAGCCGATTTACGAGAGGCTGGTAGCGTAGGTGCTCTACCCAGAAGCTGTGCTTTCTGAGAACCACATCCACTCTGCTCTTTTCTGATTTCTCCTGCGCGGTGGTAGTGGCTCATAGTTATCTTTTTCCAGCTACTCTAAGCATTCGTCATTTTCTTCCAGCTACTCTAAGCATTCATCATCTTCTTCCAGCTACTCCGAGCATTCGTCATCTTCTTCCAGCTACTCCAAGCATTCGTCATCTTCTTCCACTACTCTAAGCATTCGTCATCTTCTTCCAGCTATTCTAAGCATTCGTCATCTTCTTCAAGCTACTCCGAGCATTCGTCATCTTCTTTCAGCTACTCCAAGCATTCGTCATCTTCTTCCACTACTCTAAGCATCGTCATCTTCTTCCACTACTCTAAGCATTCGTCATCTTCTTCAAGCTACTCCGAGCATTCGTCATCTTCTTTCAGCTACTCCAAGCATTCGTCATCTTCTTCCACTACTCCAAGCATTCGTCATCTTCTTCCACTACTCTAAGCATTCGTCATCTTCTTCCAGCTATTCTAAGCATTCGTCATCTTCTTCCAGCTACTCTGAGCATTCGTCATCTTCTTCCACTACTCTAAGCATTCGTCATCTTCTTCCACTACTCTAAGCATTCGTCATCTTCTTCCAGCTACTCCGAGCATTCGTCATCTTCTTCCAGCTACTCCAAGCATTCGTCATCTTCTTCCACTACTCTAAGCATTTGTCATCTTCTTCCACTACTCTAAGCATTCTGCCGACATGGCTGACAGCATTGTGCTCAGATGGTAACATCATCCATTCCCCTCACTATATCTGTATACATAAAGTAGGAGCATCTGTCTGTCTGTAAGGACGTCTGCTAAGCACGGCCGAACAGAAGGTGGATCAGGATGAAACTACACCTAAGGAACCAGATGGATGCATGGCTGGTCTTCGTAAAGATTTTGGACTCGAAGACGCCATCGTACGGCAAGGTCACCGTCGGCCATTTTGTTTAGGAATATACCTGCACATGTTTTTTCACTTTAGAGACAATGGCACACAAACAACATGATCACTAAACCACACTAGCTGCGATAGGCTTCACCTAATGCACACAGCTTGCTAATCTGCTTCTAGCCCTGCACTAGTAGACAAACACTCCAACACTTCACTGCAGGGGCTGATGATGAGATTTACAGAGGGCAGCGTTGTCTTCGACAATATATTTTTTTAAGGGGGGACGATCCTAAATTTAATTTATTTTTTATTTTTACCTGTGGTTACAACTTTAGAGCTCCGTAGATTCTGCAAACTTCATGGTATGGACTTGATATATAGCTCAAAAGATAGGTCTCTCTGTGTGCTCTCTTTTGATACTAAAAATGCTTCATTAGGTATAACTATAGGCAAGTTATTAGACCCTAAAGCGGAGGGACCTCAAAAATCTGAATCACCGCAACCTCCACAGAAACCACTCCGAGTTGCAAAGTGCAAAAAAATTTGAAAATGAAATTAAATTAATTTAAATTCAAATTCAGTGTGGACGTGACCAATGCACATTAACGAGCATTGGCTTGTGCAGTGAGGACAAGCCTAGTTATACCATTATCAGTGCCAAAAGAGAGCACACAGAGAAACCCATTTTTGAGCTATATATATTTATCAAGTTTAGAGTGAAGTATGCAGAACCTATGGAGCTCTAAAGTCGTAACCACCGTTTTTTAAACTAAAAGGTATCGTCTCCCAAAGTGCACACACTTGATCAATTACTTACGTTTTAGTGCCTATGTTAGAGTAGTTGCCTAGTACTTCCCAATCAAGAGCCACAATTGTGGCAACATCAGGAACTCAAGAGTTATCCCACGCACAGCTGCAGTAACTTGGGCATAATCCATCCAACACTTTTTACTATCAAAAGATAGCACCCACAGAGAGAGCAATCTCTTAATTAAGCTACACATCAAGTTCATAGAGGGAAGTGTGCAGAACCTAAGGTGCTCTAAAATTGTCACCACATTCTTTTTATTAGTGTTTCCTATTTAGAGGTAGAGTCCTCCACTACAAAGTTATAACCAGCCAGAGAATTCTTCTGTTCAACACAATCACAATCTATATAGGATCTTACCTTTCTCTGCTCCATGCCTAGCTTCTTCTTGACAGAGGTAGAGTCGGGTTGATTTGCAACAGTATCCCTCAGATTTCTTAACGACTGTGTTGTTACATTCACACAATGGGTAATGGCAGTCGTCCTGTTCCTGTGCACAGCCAGAAGCTGCATAACAGAAGCTGAAACAACAGGCATGGAAGGAGCACACACTATTGTTGTACCTCCTTATAGAGGGACATGCATTCTTCCTTGGCACTGATATGACCTGCGAAGGACTTGGTAGGCACACTTGTGTTCAGATTATAGACAATCTTGTCATCTATCGTTCTAGCTTGCTGGAGTGCATACTGCAGAAAAGTAACAATAATAATAATAATAATGACAATTGGATATGAAAAACATCTTATTTACTGAATATTTACTGAAATGGCAAAATTTGCAGAAGGCAACATCATTGGGATGGCACTAATTAGCAATTTTGAAATTATTAAGATGCTATAAAAAACACATGATCAGGGCAATGCGGGGTACGAGCAGCTTCCTTCAAGCAGAATACTTCCAGAACTATATAAACACATGTTCTCTACTTCATTTTTAAACTGAAGTATCATACACATGTTTGCAGTCTAATATTGCCTGAAAAAAGCAGTAAGATATTTTTAGACTGTCACAATGTGTTGAGTATGTGGTGGACTTAATACGCTCAATATTCTAAATTTCACTCTCCAAATAAGTGAGGTTAAAATGTTGGGAAAGAAAGGGCATTTCATTGAGGGGGAAGAGGTGAATCAGAGGGCTCTGCAGGGATTTGGCAGAGGGAGAGAAGTGGAGTTTGCTGGAAGGGGAAAAAGGGAGTTTGGTTGGGGGGAAGAAGTGGGACTCAGCAGTGGGGGAGAAGGGGAGGTTGGTATAGAAGGAGAAGGAGACGGTGAGTTTGTTAGAGAAGAAGGAAGTTTCGTGGAAATGGAACTCGACATTGGGGGAGAAGAGGAAGAAGAATCGGGGGTGTCATTTGTGGACTGAGAGGCTCAATCGTGAGCAACCATAAGGAACAGAACTCCAGTGTCACCTCAACCCAATAACATGCAGGAGATGAAGATGGTTGATCTAATGGGAGAGCCCCTCACCTCCTGTGGAGGATTGTCAAGTTTTGGAGAGGGAGGAGGCAGACAAATAGCGAAGAACATTTGAGTTTGGGAGTCCGGGGGAAACGTCAGTCTTTCAAGACAAAACAAACTGGTATGGCCACAGAAGTTACACCCACCAAATCCAAGATGTGACAGAAGAATTGAAGCTACCCAAGGATGGGAGTACGATAAGTTTGTTAAAGGGGGGACCAGAGACAGGGATGGTTGAGTGTAGCATTTGCTGTGGAGGATGGTGATTAAATGAGGTAGATTTGAAGGTTGTGTTGGGCATGAAGAAGTTTGATGTGCTGGGGTTAGCGGAGGCATTTCTGATAAAGGAGGAGGAGGAGGTGAGCATGTGTTATGGCAGGAATAGGTGGTGAGTGGAGGTGGTGAGTGGAGGTGGAGAGTGGTGTGGAGTGCAGGTGGAGAGTGGTGTGGAGTGCAGGTAGAGAGTGTAGGTGTGGAGTGCAGGTGGTGAGTGGAGTGCAGGTAGAGAGTTTGGAGTCTAGGGTGAGGAGGTCAAGAGAAGGGTTGGTGTGGGTGGAGTGGAGTGGGGGGGGGGGGGGGAGAATGAGCGGAGGGAGTAGTGTAAGTGACTTCAGAAGGAGTGAGAGTTGGTCAAGTGGAGTGCAGGTGGAGAGTGGAGGTGTTGAGTGTGCCTGGGGTGGGTATGTATGAGGAAGTAAGTTGGAAACAAGTAATGGAGGTGTTTGAAGAGAGGAAAAATACCAGGACCTGATGGAGAGATGCTGATGTATGGAGGTGGATGGTTGATGGAGGTGGTGAATGTGATGAGAAGTGAGTGTTAGTTGCCTGCTGGACTGGAAAAGGAGTTTGCTAGTACCTCTCCACAAAGATGGTGATGAGATCAAGCAGAGGGATTTCGTTAAGCTTTAGTGCGGCAAAGATGTTTGCGACAATATTGGCTGGGAGGCTACAACCCAGTTGCTACACTATCACTCTCACTGATGTCATGAAGACCTAGTATCCATAATTGTTGAGGGGTTGTGTTGTTTTCAGGCCTCATTCGATGATGAGCCCATCCCCATGACGAAACATAACTAGGTGGTGCTGTATAAGAGGTGTGAAAACAAAGTGAAGTGTGTATAGATCCAAAGGTGAGTCCACATCCAGAAGCCCAATATTGGGAGGGTTTGCTGAGCATAAGATTTTCACAGAAGCGCTGGGAGGGTTTGGGAGTCAGAGATGTTCAGACAAGTGGTTGGTGTTGATAGATATTTGTGACATGAGTAAGAGGGAGAAGAATTCATATCCGGCCTTCATGGAATAAGTAAGGCATATGACAGTGTGTGGAGGGAGGGACTGCGGCACAAGTTGAGGCATGGAGTGGAGGGAGGTTTGTGAGGCTATAGTGGGATGGAGACAATGGTGGATCATGGCTGTAAGCTGCTGGATGTGGTACAGGTATATGCGTTAAACTGAAAGATGAAGGTTAACTAACAGTAAGAAGCGCAAGATCATGGTAGTAGCGACAGTAAGAAGCGCAAGATCATGGTAGTAGCGATGAAGGAAGCAGGAGTGAGTTGGAAGACTGGTGAGGAGATAGTGGGAGAGGTGGACGGTCTACCTCTCACTGTAGGATTGCTGGAACAATTGAACCAGCTTCAGTTCAACATCTTTACCAAGTCAGAAACTCAGCAACCATATATTATGGGATAGCTCATTCATTGTAGGCAGGATCTCTTGACCACAAAATATGAATATAATTATTATAATTTTTAACAACGCTCAACTTAATTAATGTAGAATCTATTGCTTACTAACATTCAGCAATCATTGTAAATTTCAAGTTGATTATTGAGATCATTTGTTATTTGTGTTTGATAAAAGATAAACAGCCATAAGTGGCTAAGATATTATAGAGAAAAGAAGCATATTACTGCCACTATAATAATGTCCACGATTGCTATTATATTTATAGAATTTTTGTATCTCGTTAACTCATTACTTACCTGGGGGGGTCAAAAGTACCCTACTGCAATAAGAGTTTTTGAAAACGATGCTACTGTAGCAGTTTTTATCATAGGAAAATGTTTCACATATAATTAGATAGCTTACAGTCTAAATTTAATTTTGATATCAAGTTTGTCTATTGTTAGTATATAAGATTCTCGAGTGAAATGGCTAGGAATACTTTCACGGCTAAAGAAGTGATAGCCTTCCTGGAGAGTGACGAGGAGTGGAGTGAATTTGAAGAGAAAGAAAGTGTGCACGGCGATCAAGAAATGCCAGAATATATCAACTCTCTGGGAGTAGCAGAAGTTGCTTCTCACTCAGTTCTGGACTCTAGCTTTGTTCAAGAAGATGCTGAACCAGCTACTCAAGACTCCATGCTCCTTTCAAAATGTGGTCAAAGTTATGCGATATTTATCATTGCTATGGTAACTATAATGTAAGAAATGTAAAGTTTAGATCATGCAGTATCATATGATATATATATTGCCTATACTAATTCCCTTTGGTTTCAAAGATATAGTCATTTTTAAGGAAAGGGTCAAATTTGTTGAAATTTTCTATATTTTTAATGGTAGGTAATGAGTTAAAAGGTATTGTCCTTTTTCAACAAAATACGACCAGGCCTCACTCTTCACCACACATAAATATGATAATACTTCCTACATAAATATGGCATGTTTATAAATTTTACATATATATTTATTATAATCGAGTTATGAGAGGAGATGGAGAACAAGGAAGCACTAAACAAAGTCCCCAGGATATATTGAGAAGCTAACTATAGGCACTAGATGCATTTTACCCGGGAAAAAAATAACTACTGCCTCTGGCTAACAGGCTAATACTATAGCCAGACCCTATCCACAAACATGAGAAGCCTTCTTCATCCACGTCTTCCTCATCAGAGACCAAACCGTCACATCCTGCTGGAGTGCTACGCTCATCCCCACCATGTTCCAACAGTTTCTACTATTGTGGCCATCTTATCCAAGGCTCCACATTCGGAAGAGAAGGCTCTCCCAAGTAAGAATGGATGCCATAATATTCTTCTTTGCTAGAATCATCTTCATATGAGTCACGAGTACCTCCTGCCACCATAAAAATGACTTCTGCTAGACTTAGTTGCCTCGTCATGTTAAGACCATGAACAGTCCGTGTTTCAAAATTAGATTACGGGGGCGGGGGCGGCGGCAAGTATACAGTAGCACGAGTGGCAATATGGGGAGATGGGGTGGAGGAAGCTAGAGGAGAGAAAGGAAGAGTTTTGTTTGGGAAGGTGTTGGAATAGAGCAGATTGGTGAAAGTAACTGCAAATAAACTAGGAGAGGTTGGAGGAATCCGATGGTGGGAAGAGTATGAGATCTTGAGGAGGAAGGACAAACTAGACGATGAGGTTGGGTCAGTACGTAAGGTGAAGGAAAAGATGAAGGTGAGAAATGAGAAGGATCGAGAGGAGGAAGTCAACAGTAAGTTTACGCTAGTTAGGAAGTTTACAGAAGTTTGGGAACCTGAGGGAGTGTCAGACTACTTCTATGTGTAATTGATTTTGTTCTAGTTTGTTTATCTGTTCACAGGTTTGTTGCACATCAGCCAACGTCTCCGGTCACTCCATACTTACGAAAACTTTCCTCGTTATCAAGTTCCTGTCACATTACATATATCAATTCCGCGCCTTACCAAATGGCTGTTACTTCGAGGAGGCGGTCGCGCTTTGTTCTACCTCTACTTCTGCTTGCAATCTGTCTAAGACTGAGAGTTTCTTTCCGGCTCTTCTCAGAGCCTACTCTCCAGCCTCATCCCTCAACAACGCTTGTCCACTTCTACCACCCCTGGCAGCCTTCTCATCCCCTCGTCCACAAAACCTCCCGTTTCTTCTTCTGTCGTACTCGTTTCCGTTCTGCTTGATCATCTTCTCCTTCTTCTCTTGCTACATTTAGAGGGGATCATCACAGACTGGAATTCGTGGGAATTTATATTATGAATGGAATTAGTATTATGAACATAAGAGGCTTATACATAATTATTCTAGCGTGGTTTTGTTGACCTAGGGTTCACTAGGTGCAGCTGAAGTCTTAGATCTAGGTATGATAACTAATGAACCCACACCAGCAAATTGCATTTTACAAGTGTTATTGAAAAATGCTGCAATAGGTGATTGGTGACTACAGCTCCTGACCTTAAAAGGGTAAATGCTACTGCATGTGCACGTGGTAGAAAGAATGGCAGATTTGGCCCCTCCAAGAGCTAAGAAGGCTAAAAGGAGTGCTCCAGTTAGCCCCGTGTATCAGCAGAGGAACGTGCCAAGCAATTCAAAGAAGACTTTTATGCTGACACTGACAGTGGTGTGTTGTTCTGCAAATATTGTGAGCATAGATTTCTCAAGAGTTGACACTGTAAAGGATCACCTGAAGAGCAGCACCAGGAAAAAGCTGAAGGAAACTCAGAATAGTGCATAGCCCTAATCCGCTTGTTTTGTACGACTACCCCTACTGGGGTGGCATGCAGGATCGGCTTCCTACTCTTTCCTCTATTGCAAGAGATGCTATGTGGCTGCCTGTGACCTCAGTGGATGCGGAGAGAAGCTTCTCTCAATACAAGCATCTTCTCAGTGATAGATGGGAGAGACTTACTGAGGAGAACACAATGGAGACGTAGAGGGACAGTTTAATGTTTAGTTAGTTGTTTTTTTCCTTTCTCATGTTCCTTCTCATGAGAAAGGGGACAGTTTGGTTGTTTTTTCACTCAAACTATTATTTGCATTTGTACTTCTTTTCATAAACATAAATTTGAAACTTTTTCTGAAGGTTGATGATGAAACGGAATCAGGTAAAACCTGAAACGGAAAATGGCATTTCTTGAAATGGAAAATGATCCCCTCTATACATTATCCTGCCTTCTTCTAGCACTTTACGGCGATGTAGAATCAAACCCTGGGCCCGGAACTGACATGGTTAGGTGTGTTTGCAACAACAATGCTGACGTGGGTGACGTGATCCAGTGCGACATCTGCTCCAGTTGGAGTCAATGCACATGTGTCAGCATTCCTATCCCCCTTGCTAAGACATATCCATTCGTCTGCCCTCACTGCCTAAAAACATCAGCTTTGAACTACACCATCCTAACAGAGAAAGTGCTCAGACTGGAAAGTCTCTTGCGGCATCACTCAAGAACATCTCTCCTCCGCTGCCTAGTCCAACTCAGGCCGATCTGGACACATTGAGTGAGTCAGTTTCCTCATTTTCATCCTCCATCTCCAAAGCCTATGCACCCTGGGTCACTAATTCCAACTAGCACCACTGCAGGCGATAGCTCTCAGGATGCAGAGCCCAATGTCATCAACCCTATATCTTCTACCTGCCACAGCCTAAGCCCCTGTCCTGACTCATCTTGGAGCCATCCTTCTCTCCAACCTCCATATCCACTTCACCCTCCATATCTACCTCACTACCCACCATATCTACCTCACCCTCCACACCTTCCACACTTCCCTCCAACCAAACCTCCTCTGCTTCCTACTCATCTCTTTCCCCTATCACCCCAAGTCCTCTCTCCCTTGCACCATCTTTCCTCAGGCACAGCTCATCCGAGATACTTCCCTCAAAACATTTGTCCTCCACTCCTTCTCCACCATCCACATCCTTTTCCTCCCACCAGCACTCAGCATCTCTCATTTCACCCTCTCACTTCTTGGTCTACTTTCATCCCTTGTAAACGCCACCTCTTCCATACTCTCCCACTCACCCACACTTCTCCAATCAACATCTAATGACCTAAAGATATTCTACTTTAATGCTCGCAGTCTCCTACCTAAACTAGATGAACTCACAGCTCTTTCCTCTCTCTATTCACCCCATGTTATTTCTGTTGTTGAAACCTGGCTCTCCCCTGACATTCAGGACTCTGAAGTAGCTATTTCACATTATCGCTCCTTCAGACTAGATCGTAATAGGCATGGTGGAGGCATTATAGCTTACATCAAGTCAAGCTTGCTTGTATCATCATCTCTCTTCCATCTGCCTCATCTCTTGAACTTCTCACCCCATCAATTAAGCTCCTAAATTCATCAATAAATCGTGCTACTTTCTATCGTCCCCCCTCCTCATTCGACCACTTACTTGCTGCTCTTGCAACTCTCCCCTCCCTACCTCGCCATTCCACTCAAGACCTCATTCTCTTAGGTGACTTTAATGTAAATTTCTCTCTACCATCCACTCCTCGACAAGTTACACGCAATATCTGACCTCTTCTCTTTAAAGCAAATTGTCCAATACTCACTACTCTTACACTGGTGTTCCTTCTATTATTGATCTTGTGTTTGTACCCACCAACCTTAATCCAACCCTCTGCACTGTCTCTCCTCCTGTATCCAACTCTGATCACAACTCTTATCTTTTTCTCTCTTCCTCTAAAATCGGATTCTTCATCACCCTCCTCTCCTCGTCGGGTCTGGTTATATGATAGAGCTGACTTCTGCCTTGCAAACAACTTAATTAACTCCGTTCCATGGGACTGCATCCTCCCTTCCTCAGATACCCAAGCCACATGGATCATTTTTAAAGAGCTCTTCATTCGCATTATGCACAAGTCCATCCTCTCAGAACTAGTCTATTCTTCTCCCCACTCTACCCCTTCTTGGATCTCCAGATCCCTTCTCTCAGTAATAAAATCTAGAAGGGCACTGTATTCTACTGCCAGGATGCAAGGCACCACTGAAACCTGGGCTGCTTATCGTAGATGTAGAAATAAATCTCTCTCCCTCCTCCGCTCTGCAAAACGCCGCTTCTTCCTCAACATTTCATCCTCTCCAAACTCCAGCTCCTTCTGGAGCGTCATTAAAAAAATGGGCAAAAATACATCCTCTATTCCTACTCTCACTTACCAAAACCAATCTTACACGTCCTCCCAGTCTAAAACTGAAGCTATCAACCACTTCTTCTCCACCTGTTTCAATAACTCTTCTGCCCCTCTTAGCGACCACCCACCCTCTCTTCCTCCCTTCCAGTGCCCACAAAATCTACTCTGCTCTCCCGACAAGATCACTAGCCTTCTCTCAAGCATACCTTCTGATAAATCTGCTGGCATGGACTCCATTTCTGCCACAATGCTCAAACACACTGCTTTCTCTATATCCACTCTCCTTTCTCTCATCTTCAACTCCTCCCTCTCCACTGGTGTGCTACCCACTGACTGGAAACATTCCCTAGTTGTTCCTATTCCCAAGACATCTCCTGCATCATCCTCGCCTACTGACTACCGCCCCATCTCTCTTCTCTCTCTCATTAGCAAAGTTTTTGAATGCCACCTTTTAAATTATTTACTTATTAATCATGTCACTACGCAAAACTATTTATCTAACAGACAATTCGGCTTCCGCCCTGGATTCTCCACTGAAACTGCTCTTCTCTCTACAACACAATCTTGGCTCTCCGCTCTAGATAGTAATAAATCCATAATTATGTGCAGCATTCCTAGACGTAAAAAAAGCATTTGACTCTGTTCCACACAATCTTCTTCTTAGTACCTTGTCATCTCTCAACATTCCCTCCCACCTTCTTTGTTGGCTCCGCTCTTACCTCACCGCTCACACACAGTGTTATCATCTCTGGCTCCTTTTCTTCTCCATGTCATGCATTTTCTGGAGTCCCCCAAGGATCCATTCTCGGTCCTCTTCTCTTTATCTTATACATTAATGGCATCAGCAAGCTTGCACTTTCACCCTCTTCTACACTAATCCCCTATGCAGACGATATCCTTCTATCGCACCCCTTTGATTCAACTTCCTCTTTTGACTTAGTACAATCTGACATTTTTCTAATTTCATCATGGCTATCTTCCCGCCTTCTAAAGTTTAACTCTAATAAAAGCAAATATATGATAATTTCACGCAAATCTTCTGCATCACTCACATCACTGCCTGCACTCGTCCTCCACTTCAACTCGTCCCCTCGTTTAAACACCTAGGTGTTACACTCACATCCAATCTCTCCTGGTCACTTCACATAAACAATGTACGTTCTAAGTCAAGAAAAGTATTAGGAGTAATTTACCACAGCCTCTACCAACACCTTTCTACCCACACACTTCTCACACTTTACACTGCTCTGGCCCTCCCTCATCTTACCTACTGCACCACTGTTTGGGCGCCCTCTCCTTCTTCATGCAACTCCAAGTCTTTGGAACGTGTTCAACATTTCGTTCTCCGACTCTGCACACAAAACTGGTCTTCTGACTATTCCTGCCTCCGCTCCATCCTTAATCTTCCTAATCTTTCAAACATGCGTGACCAAGCCATCATCCTACTCTACAAGATTACACACAACCTCATCTATCTTCCTCCAGAATTCATCCAACCAGCCTTAATTCCTCTCAGAACCTCTCGCCGTTACCACCCATCAGATCTCTTAATTCCGTTTTCTCGCAGCTCTGCCATGCAATCTTCGTTTGTTCCCACTGCCACAGCACTTGGAACTCTCTACCATACATCAGATCCTCTTCCTCTCTTTTGTCATTTAAACGTTTAGTTAAAGAAATTGTACCCAACCAAATCCTCACAAGAGTCTTTAACTACTATACACACTTGAACTATCTTACCATTCATATATCTGCTACATGCACATCACTTACTCATTTGTAAAACTCAGGATTAGCTTTTGCTATTGAGATTGTATTTCCCCCCCTATTCCCCCCCCCTCTCATTATGTTAACCCTCTCATTATGTTAAAAAATAAAATAAAATAAAAGTATGTTGAAGTTCTACAAATTGAAAAATGGTGCAGAGGTGGTGGAGAGGTAAGTGAAGGCCATGGAGAGTCAGGAAGTTGTGAGATAGCAATTTAGACTGAGAACTAGTTGTAGGGTACAAGAAGAGATAATTGACGATCAGAGATACATAATGTGTGATAGTGGAGAATGGGAAGATGTGGGGCATTTCTTGATGATGTGTGAGGTATTTGCGAGAGATCGGCTGACACTGGTGGATAAGATACACAGAATTGTAGAGGCTGGACAATGGCTAAAGAAATATGGTTGAGTGGGTAAGGATGGAAAGGTGGTATTGTTGTTGGGGAAAGGTGCAGAGGGAGTAAGTGATGCAGTGATGAAGAAAGTGGCGTGTGTATTTATTGAGTAGGGAAGTGGTGGCAGAGGAGGAAGGAATTGCAGCAATGGATGAATTCCCCCCTCTTTGAACAGCTGACACTATAAGCTATTACTATTATTGCATATAATTATTAGTTTTTGCTAATAACAGACAGTTATTAGCGTTAGTTTCCCCCTTACCATGTGCAACGTATGCGAGTTATTAAATTAAATTACATGCAAAAAAAACACCAGGCTGGCTAGATTCATTCGCGCGTTTACAGGATGTCGGCGTACGTATTAATGCACTAACTTTGAACTCTGAGAATTCTTTACAAGGCAGGAAAGCTGGGTCCCGTGTTTCTGGTTCACTTTGGCTTCCAGATCTCTCGCTGCCGTACTCACTACTCATGGTGAACACGTGACACTCAGGCCCCACGAACTCGTAGGTGGCGTGTTACACATGCGCGTGTAGATTTGTGTAACTGGCAACCATTATCTGAATTTGGCTTCTTTTTTCCTTTCTCTTCATATTGGCTAAATCAATTGGATCATGTCTTATCGAGGTGGCGGTACTGGGATGGGTGGCGGCGGAGGTGCCGGTGGTGGAGGTGGCGGCGTGGGTGGAGGGTACAAGAGTCGAGGAAGATCATCTCCTTATACTCGCAATGGTGGGAATCGCAAGAGTTGGAATACGCCCAACCGGAGCGGTGGCAAGGGAGGTAACAGCGTGGCAGGAGTTGGTGGTGGCGAGAGTGGTATCTCCAGTCCCCAACATGAAATAAAGCACGAGACAGTCACTCCAATTAAAGCGCCTCTACTCCATGAACCAATTGTAGACAAGCGATTAGTTCGAGATGGCAATCGAGATATTGTTCGAGATGGCAATCGAGATATTGTTCGAGATGGCAATCGAGATATTGTTCGAGATGGCAATCGAGATATTGTTCGAGATGGCAATCGAGATATTGTTCGAGATGGCAATCGAGATATTGTTCGAGATGGCAATCGAGATATTGTTCGAGATGGCAATCGAGATATTAATCGAGATATTAATCGAGATATTAATCGTCAAACTCCCTTGTCAGGATCTGCTACTCTTACTTCTGATACTCCCAAAATTGCCACTCCAAGGTTGGAGAAGAAGTGTTCAGTCAAGTCTCGCTTGTTCATTGGTAACCTGCCAAGAGATACTAAGGATAATCAGGTGAAGGACATGTTTGAAGAGTTCGGTGAGGTGAGCGAAGTCTTCGTGCAGAAGGAGAAAGGCTTTGGCTTTGTTAGGATGGTGAGTTAAATACCGACTGTGATACTATTTTGTATATGGTGGACTTGATTAGGGAGGATAGTAATTAGGGAGGATAGTAAGTTCGTTGGCAGGGTTTGTTAGGTAACGAGTACAATAGTCGGCACCTTTTCCGGCTTAACTGCTCACATTAGGGCTCCAATTGGTGGGTGCTTGTTAGGTGTACTGGGCACCTGCATAACGAAGCTGGAACTGATTCTTAATGATGCCCATCCACTTTCGCTAGCTGTTTCGATGTCTGCACCATAACCTTCACGTTGTCGACTTCGTCTTCGTTTACAAATGCACCATCGTTGCTTTACTTTCATCCTCTGCTCTGCGTCACATCAAGTAGCCATATCATTTACTGAATGCGTGATACATGAACCTAGCCTAATCTTGCAGTATATGGCTTAGTGTGCACTAGCTGAAAAGAGGGAACACTTGCTACTTTCTGACAATATGCTCCATTCCCTGATTAAAAAGGGGGGAAATTACGAGCTAATTCGTATCAACCATACTTGATCACAGCAGTGCCGGTGGTTGGGCTTTAATTAGGAAACTGCACATGATTGGCTGGTGATGGGCTTTAATTAGAAAGGTGGCTTTAATTAGGAAGACAAAGCCACCAAGGTGCAACTGACCAGTTGTTTAATGTTTAGCATTAGGTACTATGTAAGCATTTGATTGACACATTGCCATGTAGCTCCTTCCTTAGATAGCTACCAGGATAATGGTGTCATGGTAGCTATCTCCTTGGTTTCATGGAACATGGGTGAAGATAGTATTGTGCTAGCTTTCTCCTTAGATTTACTTTCACAGGTGATGAGGTTTGACAATTAGGTATCATGTAGCTCTCTACATGGCTTCATATTTACTGCCAGCTAAGGAGCTCTTTTCCTCTCGATCACCCAGGACGATGATGATGTCATGTAGCTTTCTTCTTGGATACACTTTTCCAGGGTGATGAGGTTGACAGCAGTGTCATTTGCTATCTATACTTGACTTCGATTTTGTTCCCAGCAATTTTCCTTGGATTGAAGTGAGCTCCCCGGCAGGGGGTAGTATATCTCACCTTGGCTCCATTTGTTTAGTTGAACTTCACTTGTTACTAAGTAGAAGAGGCTACACCTGCAACTAGAGTGATAGTCACCGTTGACCTTCCCCTTTGATACTAGCTAATTTGCTTAGGTCTGTGACAAGAAGGTAAGAAAGTTGTGGCTAAAAAAGTTATGGTTAAAAATAAATAAAAAAACACGAAGACAACTCATTCCAGGATATTGTAAGGATTTGGGGAGGGGGGGCACACATCTAGTGGAATTTCCTTTCCCCCCTTTGGGGTCTCTTTGTGTGGTTGTTATGGGAATATGCAAGGTTTTGTCAGCTAGTAAATGAGCCATGTCCGTTTCGTGGGAGGAGGAAGGTTAATCGTGTGATGACTGTAGCCAAGTATGCATTCATGGCAGGTGGAATGAGATTAATGCATTAAGTTGTGGTCTCAGCTAAAGATCTTAATTAAGTCTCGCTCAGGTCATTTGGTAAATTAACATGATTGTGGTCTGATAAGAGCCTTGTCAGTCTCGGGCACTCTTTTTTCCTTCTTTAGAATGCTACATGTACATATGATTTTAATCATTTCAGGGTGGGTAGGCCAACAGCCTTGTGGTGTTTGATATTTATGTGTGTCTGTGTGGATAGTCCTACAGGAGTGATGCGGAGAATGCAGTAAATGTCCTCAATGGAAAGATCATTCATGGCCGGGATATTAAAGTGAGGTTTGCAGCTAGCAACTCTTCCGTGAAGGTCAGCAATTTGCACTCGACCGTCTCCAACGAGCTTCTGGAGGAGTCCTTCTGTCAGTTTGGTGACGTGGAGAAGGCAGTGGTGGTGACGGATGAGAGGGGGAAGTCCATGGGCTATGGCATCGTGGACTATACCCGCAAGTCCTACGCTCTGACAGCTATCAGGAAATGCACACAAGACCACTTCTTGCTGACCAAGTCTCCGATGCCTGTACTTGTCGTCGAGTATGTGCGAGAGAACGATGACGATGGGCAGCCCGAGAAGTCCATCACCAGGAATTCTGTGTATCGAGTGTAAGTGGCACCTAGAGGAATAGTAACCTTAAAGTGCGTACGAGTGCAAGTACTCCCCACCCAAGCAAGTGCCCAATAGACTTTATTGTAGCTGTTGGTTGTGTTTGCTCTCCAGCTTCACCGCACCTGTATTCTCTAATGGTTTCAGTACATTCTCCCTGGGATTAGCATCACTTACTATTGTGTAAGTTCCTCTTTGAGGGGATGTTCAAAGACCAGCAATCACACATATCAATCACACATATATCCTCTTTCTGGCCAATGTACTGTTTCTTGAAGCTCTTCTGCTAAGGAAGCACTTATGCCTAACAGAAAATGCTCTGAATCCCTTGCCTTTGAGAAGGGACAAACCTGGATTGCTGAAGTTTTCCTTTAGACGTAGAACTACATTGCTTTTCACTCTCAACGAACTCTAAGTTGACTTGTAAATCAATGACTTAATCAACCTGAATTTTAATCACCAGGTGTTTTGGCTAGATGCTCCAGCCTTCATTCCTGCATTGAGAAAGACAGTTGTTGTGTGCCTACTTGAACAAAGCTGATTTGACCAAATGGCAGCTGGTTGTATTTGCATTCTAATGATAGAAAAAATTTCCAGCTATATATTCATATGGTAACGGCACGGCCGGAGGGGCAGTGAGCTACACATTTTTGGGTGGGTGGGGTAGAGGGTAGGAGAGAAGTGAGTTTAAAACGGGAGTGACTGTTAGAGAAGATTCCTAATAGATGATATTCATAGGTTGTGTACATGTAGTAATCACCCAGTATGCATGTATGTATGTGAAGTAGCTGGTTCGTAGTGAATTTGGTATAAATACAACAAGTAATTTAGTGGGGTGTACCACAAGTAATTTAGTGGGGTGGCCAAAAAATTGCCACGAGTACAATTGCTAAATTACGAGTCGTATTTATACGAAGTTGTCACAACACTGGGGTGTTGATACCCCTATCAGGACATATACCCCCCCCCCCCGGATAAAAACAAACAAACTCCGGACAATTACCACCTGGACAAATCCCCCCCCATGCGAATTGCCTACTAGGACATATTCCCCCATAAAATAAAAATAGGGGAAATGGGAAATAAAATGTATAAGCTAGGGATAAAATCCCATCTTTCATTCCAAAATCCTATATGTGATAGGTGAAAATATTTATGGGGTGGGTAAATGTCCAGGGGGTAATTGTCTGTGTTTTTTTGTCCGGGGGGGGGGGGGGGTATATGTCCGTCCTAGAATCGTTAATACCATACAATAAGAATAGACTAAGAAAACCACGTTCTAAACAGCTCTAACATAGTTAGCGAGCTACTACATTCAGAATCGAAATTCCGCATTTTGCCTTCCCGATTTACATGCGCTTATTAGAGTGTCACTTCTTTCACTTCAATTTTACTTTTTTCACCTCTAACCAGCTAATAGCATTCTGATTGGCCAGCAACTGTGAAGCATCACATCAATAGCCACAGGACTTGATGGCGTTTTACTACAGGAAGCAGTTCAGGTACGGTATTAGTATATTGTACAACAGGAAGCAGTTCAGGTGTGCTACAGTAGACCCTCGCTAATCCGGACCCCGTTAATCCGAAACCTCGCTAATCCGAACTGCAAAAAAAAAATAATAATAATAATAATAATAATAATAATAATAATAATAATAATAATAATAATAAATAAACTTCGAACCTACCACGAGCCTGTCATACGATGCAGCTGCAATGATATGGAGAAGAAAAGAGCACACAAGAGCCTTACCATCAAGGAGAAGGTCAAGATCCTGGACCAGCTCGGGAAGAAAAGCTACAAGTTACTATCTGAACAGTATGGAGTTGGAGTATCAACTAATCACAGACATAAAGAAGAAGGGCAGCGAGTTGTGAGGATGCAAAAGGAAGATGACTGAGATGGGATTCCGGAGATCTGCTAAAAGAATGAGGATGGGAAAAATAAATTGTACTCCCACCACCCATATTCAACCCACACCTGCATAAAATAAACAAATTCAGAGTTCAATAATTCAGAGTTCAATATATATTTAATGATATTCATAAATTTCACTAATCCCAAAATTTCACTAATCCGAACTACTCAGATCCCCAGGCTATTTGGGGTCTACTGTATTAGTATATTGTACAACAGGAAGCAATTCAGGTGTGCTATTAGTATATTGTACAACAGGAAGCAATTTAGGTGTGGTATTAGTATATTGTACAACAGGATTGTACAACAGGAAACAATTCAGGTGCAGTATTAGTATATTGTACAACAGGAAGCAATTCAGGTGCAGTATTAGTATATTGTACAACAGGAAGCAATTCAGGTGCAGTATTAGTATATTGTACAACAGGAAGCAGTTCAGGTGCGGTATTAGTATATTGTACAACAGGAAGCAATTCAAGTCCGGTATTAGTATATTGTACAACAGGAAGCAATTCAGGTGCAGTATTAGTATATTGTACAACAGGAAGCAGTTCAGGTGCGGTATTAGTATATTGTACAACAGGAAGCAATTCAGGTGCAGTATTAGTATATTGTACTACAGGACATGCTATTAGTATATTGTCGATATTGTACCCGAGGACGAAGTGTGAGGGGAAGGATAGCGATGAAGGTGGATGACGTGGAAGTTAATTGTGCTTGTCTGGTTCATGAAGCAAGTGCTCAGCCCACTCTATAAACACTCGCTCACATTTTTTGGTAAAATACTCGTGAACGATGACAACTCATGCTTGACCTCATTATATATACCATTTTTGGGTGTGCTCTTGCTCTGCATAGGAGTGCTTTGCATGATGATATAGCGCTACAAAGAAAAACTAAACTTGTGCCTGTTAGCTAAGTAACTTGTTAGCTAAGTAACTTGTTAGCTAAGTAACTTGTTAGCTAAGTAACTTGTTAGCTAAGTAACTTGTTAGCTAAGCAACAACCACTAGGTAGTTAGCGCTAGATACTAGCGCTGGATTACTACACCAAAAAAGTGAATAAAAGTTAGTACTGCACATGTCTGACACTGTGCACACGCCCGCGTCTTGCTAGAGATAGGCCCACTTACAAACATTGGTTGGTTCGTTTTTCAGACCATAAACTGTCTTTTCTGATACATTGGTCTGATGTCCAGCTGCTATTTTGTGCACTGATGTAGTCCTACCTGTACTGCCATGCTAGTTGGTGTGTAGTCCTACCTGTACTGCCATGCTAGTTGGTGTGTAGTCCTACCTGCACTGCCATACTAGTTGGTGTGTAGTCCCACCTGTACTGTCATGCTAGTTGGTGTGTAGTCCTACCTGTACTGTCATGCTAGTTGGTGTGTAGTCCTACCTGTACTGTCATGCTAGTTGGTGCGTAGTCCTACCAGTACTGCCATGCTAGTTGGTGTGTAGTCCTACCTGCACTGCCATGCTAGTTGGTGTGTAGTCCTACCTGTTGTCATGTTAGTTGGTGTGTGTAGTCCTACCTGTACTGTCATATTAGTTGGTGTGTAGTCCTACCTGCACTGCCATACTAGTTGGTGTGTAGTCCTACCAGTACTGCCATGCTAGTTGGTGTGTAGTCCTACCTGTTGTCATGTTAGTTGGTGTGTGTAGTCCTACCTGTACTGTCATATTAGTTGGTGTGTAGTCCTACCTGCACTGCCACACTAGTTGGTGTGTAGTCCCACCTGTACTGCCACACTAGTTGGTGTGTAGTCCCACATGTACTGTCATGCTAGTTGGTGTGTAGTCCTACCTGTGCTGTCATGCTAGTTGGTGTGTAGTCCTACCTGAGCTGTCATATTAGTTGGTGTGTAGTCCTACCTGCACTGCCATACTAGTTGGCGTGTAGCCTGCTGTCATGCTGGTTGGTGTATAGTCCTACCTGTACTGTCATGCTAGTTGGTGTGTAGTCCTACCTGTTGTCATGCTAGTTGGTGTGTTGTCCTACTGCACTGCCGTACTACTTGCTATGTAGTCTTGCCAGACAGTGTCCAAGCTCCCATATGCCCCTACCCAAACCTTGTCCTAAAGTCACTTGTTTCGATGTGGTCTATGCATATTTCAGTGAACGTGAAGTGCCTCCAAGGTTTGCTGATCCTGGCAGTGTTGAGTATGCGGTGGCCTCACAGTGGAAGGCGGCGTACGACTCCGAGAAGCATCAGCGTGAGGAGTTAGAGCAGCAGTTGCGTCAGGCCAGGAACAACGTCCTCCACGAGATGGAGTCCTTGAAGGAGCAGCACCAGACAGAGCTGATCAGACAAGAGCTGGCTCACCACCAGCAAGAGCAGCTACGGCTCGTCCAGGAGCTACGTATGAGGCAAGGGAGTGGCATGCCCCCTCCTGGGGGTTCCTATATGGACGGAGCTGGCCCTCCTGGGGGTTCCTATATGGACGGAGCTGGCCCGCCAGGTGGTGGTCCTGGATATCCCATGCCAGGCATGGAGATGAACCAAGAGGTGAGTCTGAGGATATAAGACATGGACATGCTTTAATGATGGTCTGGGTCTTCACTGTTCCAGCCGATGTACGAGAGTCCTTCACTGCTAGGCAGCGGAGGGATGGGTATGATGGGCATGGGGGGGATGTATCCTCCCTCAGCGGTCCCTGTCCACTCCGGGGGTCCTCCTCCAGCAGAAACTTTGCCGACCTCCGGGGCGTCTGGCATGGCTGCGGCTCCACCACCACCTTTGATGGGGCAGGTAAGTATGCCCAGTGATGATAGTTGGTATTTAGATGATATAAGAATCTTAGGGTAGAGTTGGTAGAGTTGCAAGTAGAAATATTTTATGCGTTTTTCGTGGGAATTTCCTTCACGTGCTCTCATTGCTGAATGTAATGTACTAGCATTTATGGCAAGCTCTGTAGAATCTTCTCTGCTTTTGATAGGTCTGAAATCATATTTGCAGGAGTATAAATCGAACTGTATTATCTTTTGAGTTGTCTACTTACCAGATCTACTAAAGTAGGTCATAGAACTGTGTGATTTGAATAGACCACTCTCTGTGTACTAACCTGAATAAATAGCGTGTGTCCCTGATAGAACCATACTTGTCCACCTATTGTTGCATTATCTAGCACGCATAGCATGAATGTGTAGTGTGTCCCAAAGCTGTCGGTGGCTGAGGGACTTTCATGAACTAATTGCCAAATGCTTCAATGGTAATGGCATTTCAATGCTATAGCTATAGACTTCGGGTAAGCATGCACAGGAATAGTCATGTGCTACCGATAGGATGAAATACAGAATACACAAATAATTTCACCTTCTGCAAACACTTAAACCCTCGGAAATATCATTCCATTTGATGATGTTCTCTTCTCATACTCAAATAACTTCTGCAAACACTTAAACCCTCGGAAATATCATTCCATTTGATGATGTTCTCTTCTCGTACTCAAATAATAGTTAGGAAACAAAAATCTTGGCAAGGTGCTCCAGCTTGCCACACAAGCCTTGCCCTCATTTCTTAATGAAGTCCAGCAACTTGTCATTGAAATTTTGTGATTGTTCGGCAGCATTCTGGGCATGTGCGTGCATATTGTGAATGCCATTCACCATGTAATATTGTGTAACTCTAAGTGTTTGTGGTGTGCACGTGTGTGGCTTTATAGGAGTCATCTGGTTAGGGGGGACATCTGCATTAAATTTTTTTAATATTTTTACCTGTGGTTACAACTTTAGAGCTCAGTAGATTCTGCAAACTTCATGGTATGGACTTGATATATAGCTCAAAAGATAGGTCTCTCTCTGTGCTCTCTTTTGATACTATTCAAAAAGGTTGCTGACCCCTGCTCTACAGCTTCCTCTAGCCACTCGTACCATTTTTAATTTTTTGGCACTTCGCAATCGGAGTGGTTTTGGCCGGCGATTTTGGGGTGCAGGTTTTTGAGGTCCCTCCGCTTTAGGGTCTAGTAACTCGCCTATAGTTATACCTATGAAACATAACATGAAGTGCCATTTGAAATGATCTTGTTAATTAGTGTGCCATAACAATAAAATACCTATAGGCTACAATACATGCATAGCAACAACATTTTAAAGACACATTTTTCTCTCATAATCAGGTCTTTTTAATGATATATTTTTTTTAACAACATTAACCACACTCGTCTTGTTTGTTGTATCAACCAGAAATATCAGTAGGCCTACTATACAAGAATGCTGCCATCCTCATACATCCACATCTGTGTTGGGGAAAGAAAAGAGATGGAGACAAACAGCTACTTTGCAAGTTCAAGTTCACATCCAAACACATATGTAGGAAAATAAACGGCTGCCTACCGGTCAGTGTGATCCCTGGCCCTGTTTTGCATTGCTGAGCTCCGTTATCTGGGGGCTGTAGTTAGTCACTTTAAGTTGCACACATGCTTCGGAGTGGTCGGTTGTCAAACGACTCCGGGAGGGGCTGAGCACGTCCTTCATGTGCGAGAAGATCTGCTCACAGAGATACGTTGACCCGAAGACTGTCAGCAAAGCCAGTGCAACATTCTGGAGACAGCTGAACTTCTTCGGTACAGATGTCCAGCAGGTGAAGATGCAGGTTCCGTGATCTTTCACTGCCGTAGTTTCTAGTTGTTTCCGTAGCTCTGCGAACTTGGTCACCCACAGTGTTGAACTCTTCAGCTCGATCGGCTGCATTTCTATGTCCTGTGTATCCAACCAGTCTATCAGAGATAAATCCAATTCATGTCCATCAAAGCTGTCTGGCTTGATCAAGAAAGAGAACATGGGTCCATACTTCTTAAAGTCCCCAAATCGTCTTGTGAACTCCGACTCAAGCTCGCTCATGTATTTGCATATTTCAGCGGTGCTGATGCTGTGCTGCGACGACAGCTCCCTTACGTGTCTGAAGTAGCGGAAAGTGGAAGTAGCAACATCATTTGAAAAGATTGCTAGCTTGCCGACAAAAGCTGTCCATGTGTCGAACATGTCCAAAACAGTGTGCCCTGCACCTTGCAGTTGGAGATTGAGCTCGTTGAGGTGTCCC
Organism: Cladorhizidae sp. MBARI D1340-BT2; assembly: GCA_028752905.1. Classification (NCBI taxonomy): domain Eukaryota; kingdom Metazoa; phylum Porifera; class Demospongiae; order Poecilosclerida; family Cladorhizidae; species Cladorhizidae sp. MBARI D1340-BT2. Next base: position 40,561,283 of record JAQNBH010000017.1, on the reverse strand, counting down.
GTAATATCCGTGAGAAACATCAGTTTCACAACCCACTTCTCGTCCTCAAGTTCAGGGTAGTCTTGGCCCTTTTCAGCCAGGAAGGCCTTGATGGCATCAAAGCAGCCAACAAACCTCTCCAAAACTTTTCTACAGCTTAGCCACCTAACCGCTGAGTGGAGAGGGAGATCTTTGTATGCACATTCCATTTCCTCGAGTAGGGCCTGGAACTGTCTGTGTGTCAGAGCAGATCTCTTAACTATGAAGTTAACAATCTTTGCCACCGTAGCCATAACCTCATTAAGCTCTGAGTTTGACATCTTTGCACAGAGGTTTTCTTGGTGTATTATGCAGTGGAGTTTCATGATGGGGTGACCAACTTCTTCCTCAACTAATTTGACTGCTCCCTTCTGTTTCCCGACCATGGCGGGTGCCCCATCTGTTGTCACTGCAAAAATCTTCCTGATATCAATCCCTCTCTCCTCAAAGTGTTCCATAAACACCTTGGCTATGTCCTCACCTTTTGTTGTGTCAGTCATTGGCTTTAAGGAGCAAAGCTCCTCTCTCACAGTCGAATCACAGTATCTTGCTATGACTGCCAAACGTGGTATGTCGTTGACATCCATGCTCTCATCAAGTGCAATGCTAAACACCGCAGCATCTTTTAACCCAGCTGTTTGCTGTGCTCTGACATTTTCTGCCATTTCTTCAATGCGTCGATCAACACTTCTAGCTGACATGGGGATACATTTTATCCTTGATTTGATTGTCTCTTTGTTTGGTAAGCCTTCAAACAGAACCTCTGAGCTACAGAGAAAAGCCTCCTTGATATATTCACCATCAGTGAATGGCTTTCCACGTTTTGCAATGCAATGAGCTATGCGATAGCTTGCTTCAGTGGCATGGTTTTTAGTAGTGGCGAATACTTTGAGGGTGCTGGCTTGCTTCCCATACAGTGGCGAATACTTTGAGGGTGCTGGCTTGCTTCCCATACCTGGACACGGCACGTTTGATGGATTCTGCCCTGTCCGCCTGATCTTTGAAAGTTTCCTTATGCTTGGTCTCAAAATGGCGCTTAACACTTGACGTTCGGCAAACAACATTTTCCAAACATAAAGCACACACAGCACGGTCCTTCTGACAAACAAAACCGTACTCTTCTGTCCACAAGGGCTGGAATGCCCGAACTTCCTTTACTTTAGCTTTCTTAGCTGGAGGGGTTGCCATCATGACATATAGACCTACCGAACTCTACCGCTGCACTATTAACAAGAAAAAATCCTCTCATACGGTAGCGTGCCAATGGTTATTTAAGGGGGACCGTCTGTGCATTTTAATTTTAATTTTTTAAACCTGTGGTTACAACTTTAGAGCTCAGTAGATTCTGCAAACTTCATGGTATGGACTTGATATATAGCTCAAAAGATAGGTCTCTCTGTGTGCTCTCTTTTGATACTAAAATATGTTTCATAGGTATAACTATAGGCAAGTTACTAGACCCTAAAGCGGAGGGACTTAAAAAACCTGCACCCCAAAACCGCCGTTGGAAACCATTCTGAGATGCGAAGTGCAAAAAAATTAAAAATGGTACGAGTGGCTAGAGGAAGCTCTAGAGCATACAAGGAGTATATTGAGTAGGCGTGAAAAATTGATTACCTGGTCAAGCGCGCGGTTGGAAAATTGAAGGCGTTGATTTGGCGACGCCTTGTCAACGCCTTCAATTTTCCAACCGCGCTTGACCAGGTAATAAATTTTTCACGCCTACTCAATATACTCATTGTATGCTCTAGAGCTTCCTCTGGCCACTCGTACCATTTTTAATTTTTTTGCACTTCGCATCTCAGAATGGTTTCCAACGGCGGTTTTGGGGTGCAGGTTTTTGAAGTCCCTCCGCTTTAGGGTGTAGTAACTTGCCTATAGTTATACCTATGAAACATATTTTAGTATCAAAAGAGAGCACACAGAGAGACCTATCTTTTGAGCTATATATCAAGTCCATACCATGAAGTTTGCAGAATCTACTGAGCTCTAAAGTTGTAACCACAGGTTAAAAAAATTAAAATTAAAAAGTGCAGATGTCCCCCCTTAAAATAAAAAAATTTAAAAAAAATAAAGATTATGCTTCCGCGTGCCAATGATTATGCTGCCGCGTGCCAATGGTGGCACGCGTGCCTCGGGTTGCCGACCCCTGCTCTAGAGCATACAAGGACCATTTTGAGTAGGCGTTAAAAATTGATAACCTGGTCAAGCGGTGGTTGGAAAATTGAAGGCGTGGACACATCAACGCCTTCAATTTTCCAACCACACGCTTGACCAGGTAATCAATTTTTAACGCCTACTCAAAATGGTCCTTGTATGCTCTAGAGCTTCCTCTAGCCACTCGTACCATTTTTAATTTTTTTGCACTTCGCAACTCGGAGTGGTTTTGGCCGGCGATTTTGGGGTGCAGGTTTTTGAGGTCCCTCCGCTTTAGGGTCTAGTAACTTGCCTATAGTTATACCTATGAAACATATATTAGTATCAAAAGAGAGCACAGAGAGAGACCTATCTTTTGAGCTATATATCAAGTCCATACCATGAAGTTTGCAGAATCTACTGAGCTCTAAAGTTGTAACCACAGGTAATAAAATAAAATAAAAAATAATAATGCAGATGTCCCCCCTTTAAAGGCTCGCTTTGGTGAAGCTTATGACTTCCACCAGCTCCCTGCTGTTTATATTGTATTCCATAACAGCATTGAGGACTAGTCACTATGCTGGTATGGTACAAATCAATATTTAGCATAGATGCTTTGTGCTTAGTAAAACCAAGAGAGCCGATTTTCTGGGCCTATTCAGGAAAAACCTGTTTTAAGTATATTACTTTTACATCTACTTATACTCCTGCAAGTATGGTATTTAATTAACTGCTCTAGGGCAACAGACAATGAATTGTTGTTATGCTGTAATTCTAATGTATTTCTTGTAGCAGCCCAGTGCGAATGTGACCCCCATGCAGCGTCGATGACCACAGGTACTGCCACATTCATTGTGCCATCTAGACATATTTGCTGCATGTTTCTCTATGCATGGCACACTGTGCTTAGTCAGGCCTCCGCAGAACACATACGTCTTGGGTCAGGGATCATTGAAACTCTTTTTTGAAGCTGATTGGCTCAGCAGTGCATAGTGAAGCAGCCCATTGCAGTGTTTCTTCTAGGATTTTTACTTTTGTGGGTCAAATGAGGGGTTGTGAAATTGTAGGAGGGAGCAGAGTGCTGAAGTTTATTAGCTAGTGTTTCATTCAACTCAAAGCTGTGTGTAATATTATAGGCTCATAGTGTGCTGTCTCTTCCATCTTGGCTTAATGTACATACAAACTACTATTGCCCCCAGTATTGTGTTTTGACATGTAACCAAATAGCTTAGTTAACGAACCAGTTTAATTAGGAGGCCACACCAGTACTGAGACTCATGATTAAACAGGAATTAATAGGTCCCGTGACTTTTACGAACAGGATTAAATGTATACTCATCGTCTCAAGTTCCAAGACAACTGATAAGTTGTTTGGAAGGCATGGATTGGAAGAAACACTACCAAAGTATATCAATCTTATCAAGGGAGCTAGGGCTAATGCAGACACTTGGTTGAGGCAGATAGACTAGCGACATGATCCTGTTAAAAAATAAAGACTGTTTTAATTGATGAAGAAATCTAATCTAGAGGAGATCCGACTCTTTGATTAAACAGCGGTTAGTAGGTCCTGTGACCTTGTAAGAACAGGATCAAATTCCTTGTAATCAACTCCCATGGAATTGTAAGGCAGATAGTATAATGCTGGTATTAATTCTGGTATTAATTTTAAGACACAAAGCATGTGCTATATTGCAGGTACAAGTATTAGGACTAAACATTTTTATGAACACACAGATCTACAGGAGAGGGGGAGTCAATCTTTTCCAAAAGTGCTAGGGGACTCAGTTAAAAAAAAAAATTTATTGTTTTTGTTGTTGTTGGTGTTATTGTTGTATTTTTTATTTTTGTTATTTTGTTGCATTACCATCGTTATTACTGAGGGTCAGAAAGTTAATCCACTCGCTTTGTTAAATTGGACATAAGAACTCGGGTCTATAGTACTAGCCGCCAGATCTGGTCGACACCAGAACAGTGTGGTTTTTAACTTCCATGAGTATTATACGGACCCACCTGTGAAACTGGTCGTCTCCATAGTTATGGAGGGATCATAGAGGACACTATATGTTTGAGCACGTTTGTTATTTCTTTTGGGGGGGGAGGGGGGAGTCGGCATAACTGTTATAGCAAGCTTTAGCTACTGTTGTTGCTGCTACTATTTTTGCCTTGATAATGCGAGTTATTAAATCGAACTCCCCCCACACTACTTTCCTGGTCTGTTCTGTTTCATGCTTACTCCAGAGATGTGTAACTCATTCCTCTGCAGAGTCTGTACGTGCGCGAAGCAAGGTAAAAATTGAAGAACGTCGCCTCTGGTAATGTCTTTGACATTCCACGGTATTGCCCCCTCTCAATCTAGCCTGCCATATCTCTATGCCAAGCTTACTCTATTATAGGCAATCGTAATTAAATTCTTCCTTCTTCAAATTACTCTGTAGCATCTGTGTTATATGCAAGTTATTGGCTACAATTCTTTGTCGGTGCAGGTTGAATGTAGTAGAGATATAAGAATTCAAACCAACCTCTGGCTTTGCAATATTTTTTGGTAAAGATAGTGTGGGATTAGAGTGCTTCATTTTAGTGGCTCTGTAACATGTTTATGATGAAGAATTTGCAGTGCTATCATGGGAGTGGTGCTATCATGAGAGTTGTCATGAACTGAGCGAGTGATAGCAAATTAATTGTTGAACTAAAATAAAAATAAGTGTTTCTTGATGAATCCATTTCCTATGATAAGCCACAATTGTTGAACTTCTAGATTTTACTTGATGATTTTTAGCTCTTTGGTATTTTTATGTTTGATTGGCGTTTTCTAACACAATAGATACTTATAAGATTAAAGGATCGCATAGTATCCACATCTTAGTCGAAGCGTTACTAAAAGCAGCTGACACTGCTAATGGTACCAACCTATGTTGGCGATCTGGCAACCGCAGGTTCACTTTCATCGCCATGCTCATGTGGTGATTCCAAGGCTGTAGGCAAACTGGATGCTTTGTGCATTTACTTTGGGGAAGTGGGACATCATCTGCTTTGGGCTTGTTAAATGTGAAGGTTGAATATAAAAGAGTGTGGAGTGGTATTAAAAAATGCTATTTCACGAGCGATCGTGGAGTGAATGGCCGCATGTGTGCTGGCTGTTGTCTCCCTCTAAAACAGCGCTATGGCAGCTTGCTTGGTCAGCATACTCGGGATGCGACTAGGCACCTCAGGAAGCTGGCCAAAGCCATATAGCTATGTCACACAGCATACTCGGGATGCGTCTAGGCACCTCAGGAAGCTGGCCAAAGCCCAGCATACTCTGGATGCGTCCAGGAAGCTGGCCAAAGCCCAGCATACTCTGGATACGTCCAGGAAGCTGGCCAAAGCCATATAGCTATATCACACAGCATACTCAGGATGCGTCTAGGCACCTCAGGAAGCTGGCCAAAGCCGTATAGCTATATCACACAGCATACTCGGGATGCGACTAGGCACCTCAGGAAGCTGGCCAAAGCCATATAGCTATATCACACAGCATACTCGGGATGTGTCTAGGCACCTCAGGAAGCTGGCCAAAGCCATATAGCTATGTCACACAGCATACTCGGGATGCGTCTAGGCACCTCAGGAAGCTGGCCAAAGCCATATAGCTATGTCACACAGCATACTCGGGATGCGTCTAGGCACCTCAGGAAGCTGGCCAAAGCCATATAGCACACAAAAAAAAAATAACCCCCGCCACATGCAGCTGGGTTGTTTGATGCTGATGGGTAAGTTTGTCATCTAAGTGTAGCGTGGTTGATTACTCAATGTTGTTTGCAAGTATAATTCTGAATCTGCATGGCCCAGCCCAAAAGAAGACTGGTTGAATATTGCCGCTCTGGGGTCAAAGTGCATGCCATATCAGCTCTTTTTTTAATACGTGATAGGACAGGAAACACCCGGGATAGCTGCGTGCGTACATACTAGGGTACGTAAACCACACCTTCTTTTTTAAGGCCAAGACTGGTCGATTAATCATGATCACCTTTAGAGCAATGACTCAAGAATACAGCAATAACAATTTTTGTAAAGATGAGGGGACATCTTTTGCAATCTAGATCTGGCAGACCAACTTATAGCCAAGCCCTGTAAGTGTCCCTCGGGTGATTTTCTCATTGATAGGGTGTGTGCAATATATTGAATAGTATGTGGACCTTAATGTCACAGTTGTTTCCATTCTGTGAATTACAGGAATAACTGCGTACTTGATGTGAACCTAAGCTGTACAGATACTCCCCACATGTTGCAGGAAGTACGCTCACGAATGCTTCTTGTGTGCTCACCCAACACGCGTGCTGCTGCTTTAGTTCTCTATTTAGAATACCGTAGTTGTGGTGTTGGCGCCTGTTGCTTAGTCAGGTCTCCCGGAGGCTTGTGGAGTGGACTGGCAACATAATATACTGCTTGATAGTGGATGCTCAGCATGGTCAAGTGCATGATATAGACTCAAGTTTTGGCTACAAGTGTGTGTGTGCATGTGGTTTGTGTATGGTGCCTAGCCCTAACCAAATCCAAAAGCTTTCAGATAGCTACATCTAGCAATAAGACAAACCCTAAAAAAAAATATTTAAAAAACTTAGTCAGCCACCCATTCTGTGAAGAGAAAATGTGAGAAGGTAAGTCCTTTTTTTAAATTTTTATCAGTTACTGCACCTCTCCCCTGTAGTCCTAGACGCCATTCCTATCCACACTGATCCTAGAACTACAACTTTTCTTACACAATGCAAAAGTATTTTAATTTTTAATTTTATTAAAAAAAAAATTCTATTGTTATACTTCTTAGCATGTTCTGTTCTGAGTTTTCTATCAGACCATATAGTAGACAATAGCTATATTCCTTTTGGCTTTTTTTCTGTGATTTTTATGTTTGTGTATGTAATGAGTGTTTGTGTGAGGGTAACATAATGTGTTACTGACAATTATTTCCAGTAGGGATGACCGAGTGCAAAGCTAAAGATAATCTTGTAGTATTTGTGTTGTTACTTTTACTTTTGTTTTCTTTTTTGTTGTGTGTGTGTGGGAAGGTAGGGGGGGGATCGATCCTCCCCTCTGTATGGACTGTTGTGTTGATTACTAGCACACTATCTATAAGCTTGCAAAATCAGGGTTTTGCGAAATTATAGGGATGTGGAAATCGATCATTAACTCAATTTTGGAGGAGGTAAAAACTAGATGCAAGGGACCCTCCACCCAAACAAGATACTGAAGGAATTAGCTCAAGTTCTGAGATTCATGTCACCAGTTGCAAGGGAAAAACAACTAAACGATTCTGGTAGAAGTGACTGTAGCATAAATGTATGAGTTTTTACATACGAATTCTTATGTGTGCTTGTCTGAAATACATTTAATGGTGGAATTACTGGGTGTTTTGAGAAACAAGTTCTACCGAACTGTGATGTAATGGCCAAATTTCTTTTAGAAAATATTCCTTTCAAGTCAGCTTAGCAAACTAGGAAAACCTATGCAGATGATTGTAGTCATCCTTTCCTGCCCTCCGCTTTCCTTCTTCCTATCTATCTATCTATTATACTAGCAGAGGCGCCTGTACTCCAATGTTGGCCAGGAGCTAGTAAGTATAAGTTTTTCCTGCCCCTGGCACTAGCTGAACCAACACAATACACATTAACATCATTGAACTTGAAGCAGCTGTCACTGGGCTACAGTGGAATGGGAGACGTCTTCCTTTTCCAGTTCCACCAGGATTGTCGTCTTCTCTTTCATAGCCAACCTTTGTGAAGCTTGCTAAAATGGCAGACAATCGAAACTGATACTTTGGCTGACCCTGGGAAGGTGGTGAACCACATTATTCTTCCTATACATAAGAGGGCACTTCAACAAGACTTAACATGCACTCGTTTTCAGCTGGAAGACTTATGCTGTCTCCCATTTTATTATTATTTAGCTTTGATTATTTTATTTTGGTTATTATTATTGATTTATTTTATTTGGGATTGATTTTGATGTTTGAGGATATGTAGGGAGGGAGGGAGGGGGGGGGGGGTTGGTGCTATTGGCTGCTTAAGCATATGACTGGAAGATCAAGGTGTTACCAAACTAGACATTTCTTGGGCGTTTCATTAATTAATGAGTGCACATCCAAGCTTTCAAAGGCAACTTTAACATCACTATATACTGAGCATAATGTGATGCAAATGTTTTATGTGTAGGTCAAATGGATATTGGAAGAATTCTATATACACTGCTCTTTCTCCCTTGCCAATTCTTGCAGTTTCTTTTGTTACTATAAGTCTCGGAAATCAAGTGGCCTCTGTCTGTCCTTGCTAATGCATGTACATGAGCATGTACATGAGCACTTTGTTTTGGCTATCGCAGAGTTTACTTCTTGATCCTTCTCTAAACTTGAAGAAAACTTGGTTGTTTTTGGCTGTTACTTGATCACCAATATATAAGCCTTCACACAGAAAGCTGCTTTCCATTCTTATCGGTAGACTCCAGTGGTGCCAGTCTCAAGGCAGCTATAAACTTGGCAATATGTAGTTGTTTACATTGGATCTAGGATTGTATCTTCATTAGTCTTAGTATTCTGGTAGTCAAATGTTACATATGTGGCTTTCTAATATCATTAAAGGTTGCTTGGCTTGACCCCTGAATTATAAACTAATAGTTATTGTGTATGTAGAAATGTTCTTTTGATATGGGTTTGACTCAATTTCATACCATTACTGACCTAATGCCTACCTAACGCAGTCAAGATTGTAAGTCCGCTACCAAGCAAGGGATGCTCTGTTGTAAATACCAACTTTAAGAAAAGAGGGGGAAGAAGTAAGCAACACACTTTGAAATATTTTGGGACAGATCAGCTTTAGTAGGAGATACATTTTGACCCTCACATATTGGTTGTTGCCGTTTGAAAGATTGGCTAGGTATAGTTGGGATTATTATGGATTATAGTTCATATCTCAGTTTGGAATAGTTTGACCTAGGTGGGTGCCACTTTATGGGAAGCAATGGGGGGAAAGTAGAAATGGTAGAGGAGGTTGGGGGAAATGATGGTAAGTGACCTACTTTAGGGTCTAATGTCTATGCTTCTGCTATCTGAAGTACAGTTGAACCTCCTTATCCGGGCAGCCTGGGACCAGAGGTGCTTAGAAGATAGCTGTGGTTCTAGGCTACAGCTTAAAACCTCTGCAATCCTACTTTGGCATATTGGCCATAATTGTAAAACCTTGTTGCCAAGCTGTTATATTGATTTAGGCTAAGCAGATTCAGCACTCATTTATACTCTACGAGGCTTCCTAGTGGTGTGAGTGCCCAGATCTGGTCGGATAAGTGTGGTTCTACTGTACTCTATGAATTATCTGGCTATGTGTTGATTTCTCTTGTGTCTCTGAACAGAAATCCCTTGACTTATTGAAGAAGAAACTGCTATCGCTAATATAAGTTCACATAACTTTTGTACTAGTTAACTTTTGCTGGACTACTTTCCTTGGCAAGAACTGATTAACTTTTGCTGGACTACTTTCCTTGGCAAGAACTGACTTGTCTGAACCAAATCTTCCCTTGCCAGTTATTAACATAACTATGCCATTGCACCTTGCATTACTTTGTGAAGTATTTAATATTGTTATGTAACGAAGGAGAAAATATTGTGTATCTTGCCTAATCATAGATTGACTCTATCTGGTAAATTATTCTGGTACTGCTTTTGTCCATAGGCTGAAAACACTTTTGCTTAGAACTTGAATTTGATGCCAAAATACCAGGAATACTCCCACCAGTTAAACTGGATTAGTTTAGTAATAGATTCCATGGCTTTTTGTTGGTTGTGTGCCCACGCTAAGCAACGAGCTTTATGTTATGTTTGGCTAATAGGAGAAGCTATATACCATAAGTTTAGCATCAGAGGACCTAATAGAACCCCTACTGCTAACTATGATTCTGTTGGCATCCTTTTCTTGTAGTGGAGGATGATGTGTTTTAGGACAGATGAATTTTCATTACTATCCTCTTCTGTTAACTGTTCAAATGTGACATTACTGCCAATATCTTCTCTTGCTGTTCAAATGTGACGTTTACATGGTAAGGTTCCACAGGTGCCTTGAATGAACCAGGATATCATTTGATATGCTATATACTAGTTATCTATAAAATATCAACAACCGACTATTATGCCAAAGAAATTTGGCAGACTTGTGGGACTAATGGCCGATTTAGTCGGAAGGACTTAGATACTGCTGTGTTGACTAGTTGTCAGTGCTATGCAAGGTATGAAACGACTTCACTACAACTAAACAATGAATGAATACATTCAGTGGATGAATATGAATGACTGGTTGTGGAAAGCCTTGTAATATAGTCATTAAAAAAAGCTAGTAGGGTTTTTGTATTGATCCATAGAGGAGTACTGTTGTAATAGAGTCCCATCGTTTGACATTAGAGGAGTATGGTTGTAATAGAGTCACCATCGTTTGATGTTCTGCTTACCATCACACAGTGTTTACTGGCCTCCTTTCCTTTGCCAGAGAGCAAAATAAAGTGATTATGTACACCAACTTCAGCACATTTTCCCTCCTCCTTTCAGTCTGTATATGTCGTCGAGTGGAAGAATCTATCAATTTGACATAATGCTAATCTTGGACTTGGTCTATATACAACATAATTACAGTGAAGAAGTACATCCTGGAGTGCTTATGTGAAGCATTTCAGTGCTTCCATGTATCATAGGTCATTGTGCCACCTTCCTCACCAGAAGAGCTTACAACCCAAAACAGAGTTGGCTAGATTAATAGATATGATTGAAAAAATGATAATACCCTTTTCCAAATGGGAATTTATGATTATTGATCACCTTCCATCACCTTCCAGTAGTAAATTCAGGTGGATTGGACTGAAATATAATTAGTAGCTATTGTCATATTAGAGAGCCAAGTTTTTCTGCCGATGTCACTATAATGAGCAAAATTTATAATGGTATGCACATTTTGAGGTGATACTGCAACTACATTAGCTATTTCTAGATGAATGCAAGGTGGCAGGCAAGAGAAGGTGTAGTGGGTTCCTAAGGCCGTCAATTTATAAGCACAGGTTTACTATTCATGTTTCGACTGGCCGACATACACAACAATTAGTAGCAGTAAAAAAGAACAGCAAATGTGATTCAACATTCACCAATCTATCCCACCCCTCCCCAATATTCTTGTTTTCTCCCATAAACTTTCCCATTATATTTTGCCAGAGTCCACACCTTACATTTGTGTGACTGGGATGCTAACTTTGTGGACATCGTGCAATCATTATCTTTTCATGTCCATCAAGTTTGCAATTGGGGGTAGATTGTGCTGCATTTGCAGTGTTACTGATTTGAGAAATGGCCACTGCATGTCAACAAGAAATTGGAGTCGTGGTCTAAAGAATTCCTGACACCAGGCTAAGATATCAAACATTTCTCCCCAGTTTTTTAGGTCTGATGGTTTACCCTAATTTCTTAAAGAATGACAGGCAATGCTGCTCTTGACTTGTTTGAGCATGATACTAGTGAGGAAGAAGATTGTGATGAGCCTCCTTCAAATGGAGCCTTGGGATAAGCTTGCCGCAACAGCTGTGAAATGCAGGTGGATGAGCATAGCACTACAGTGGAAAGTGATTGCTTGGTTTCTGATTAGGAAGGCATGAAGAAGGCTTCTTAGGTTTGTGAAGTGGATCTAGCTGTAGTTGTTAGTGGTACGAATGGCAGTAGCTGGGTAAAATATGGGTAATACCATGTATATATATATCTTGGGATTTTTAAAGCTGAAATTGTACACTGAATAGTTTTTATTTATAGATTTTAATGATGGATGCTGCTGCTACTGGAGAACTAGCCTATCTTTTTCATCCTCGCTCTTCATCTCCTCTCACAACTCAGTTATAACATGCACACATGTATATAGAATAGATAGATTCAGCATTATAAACAAGGTCACAGTAGATAAATGACATATTCGATGTTTTGTTGAAAAAGGACAAACAACCAAAAAAAATAGGTTGTGGACATTAATAAATTACTGTGTGGATGACTTGTTAGTTAAAGTGACAGAACATTTGTTTATAATACATTAGCTGCTACGCTTGTTTTTTTGTCAAAAAACACACTTAATTGTGGTCAGTTTGTAGCTGCAAAACCTGGCAACAAATCAACAATGCTGTCCCATAATATGCGGTTGCTATGGACTTGAGTTGTTATACTCTCCCTCCAGGATGACGTTGAGAGGGTTGATCACTAGTAGTAGCCACTAGTAACTAAACCATGAGTTGCAGTTGCAAGAGCTTTAGTGCTAGCTCTAGTTATAAGTCATTGCCTAGATTTTTTTCAGAATCTTGAACCCGACTTTTTGCAATATCATGGTACAGACATTTGTTAGGTCTCTGCCCTTTTAAACTTGTCCTAAAGTGAATGGCCTGTTAGATCGGCATTGCTGTAGTTCTAGCTGAGCTTGTAAAGCGACCTCAATCCATCTAGTACAAGAATTGAGATTGGTAACCTCGATGACTTCCATTCATCTAGTATAAGATTAGCATGGTACCTCAATCCTTGCATTCGTCTAGTTTAAGAGTTGAGATTTATAAGAGTTAGATAGGATTAGCATGGTGCCTCAATCCTTGCATTCATCTAGTTAAAATCTAAAGTGGTGCTCGATACACAAAGCACAAATATTTCTCACACGCCGTTAGTCTCTGTGAATTTCCTTGAAAAAGTCCCTCTATATGGTATGTGATGTTGCATAATTCTGGACCTGAACACAGTTGGACTTTTAACTTGTATCTCCAAGCCCAGTGTGGCTTAAAACCTGGACTGATGAACCCAGGTTGGACTCTAAACCTGTCCACCGATTTCTGTCAGATTTTGCCGCCACCCGGTCTCCAACCGTCTGGTTGGTGGTGAAGGTCGGGCTGGCCCCAATACTTGCACTTCTCATCCTGCCACCCAAAGCACTCCTTTGCCGGCATCCTCAAGGGGGAAGCGGTTAGGACGCTCAGGGCCTCCTCGAGTCCAGACAAGTTCAGGTCCACCCTGGATTACCTGGAAAAACAGTTTAGGATGAGGGGATACCCAAAGGGAACTGGTGAGGGAAACTGTTGATTGACCGCCATAAATGTCTCCAGATGCAAACTCGGACACCACTCATGAACATATGTTTAAAATTGACATTACACACTGGATTTCTAAACTACACTTACCTAGTCAAGTGTTAATAAAAGGGTCATTAAGCTTGACTCCAGTTTGATGTAGTGAGCAAGAAAAATGGAAGGGGGGGAAAGATAAAAAGCGACTCCTATAGAAGATACCTTTGCTGTGGGTTTGCTTATGTCATGGAGATGGTTATTTTACCAACTACAATTGCGTATTCTTGGGAGGAAATGAATGAGGGGAAACGTTATAGCTAAAAATATTAATAAAGTTGGTGGTCAATCATTTTTTCCCCTCAAGTATTTCCAGGACTTCTTGGGTAGCTGTTGTAGTGCAGCCATCCTTAGTAATCACAAGGCAGGAATTGAAGCAGGACGGTGTACTTGGTTAAGCAATGTATACCTTGTTGATGAAGACAACAACTGGAGAACAGCCTGTCACTACTCCATTGTGAAAATGTCAGCCATCCAGCTGATAAATAGACACACTGTTTTTCACTATCAGCAGCTACTGTCCCAATGTTGGGCAAGTTCTGGATAACATTTAATGTTCTTCCAGTAGTAACACTTCTGTAAATGTTAGTTGAACAGCAGAATACTTTTTCCCCTCCAGATATCTTGGGTCTTCCAAGCATGCTTTTAAAAATTTTATTTTCCTATTTACTAAGCATCTCGTGTTCGCCTTGTATTGCTTTTATGTAATTTTTGGGGCATGTGGAAAATAAAGGGAGCTATATTGTATTTCCTTAAATTGATCACACAAAGGACATGTTTGATATATTTTTTTGCTCTTTTTCCCCGTAGGCTCTGTTGATACTCGTTTCTCGGTGTATGTGTTAGTATTAAAAAAATGCGTTAGTGACAGAGAGTAGATAGTATTGAAAGTTTTGGTACTCAACAAGTTAGATGCAACTATATCTCCAGATTAGACATTCTGGATAGTGAGAGTTTTCCTCCTAGGAGAATTTTTTCTATGTGTGGGTGGTTTTGTGGCTATTAAGAAAAAAAGGTAAAAGTTGTTGGCATATGATGTTTTTGCGTGGTAAGCAACTGCAGTCATTCCTGGGTCCTTCCCTTGATTGGTTTGGCCTCATCTACCTACATTTATTATATATTACATTGAGAAGAGAGCCCCCTAAATGCCCTTGAATAGCAATTGCGTTATCATGGGTTAAAGTAATAGTATATGCGTCCTAAAAATGTCTTCATCACTAGCTATCACAACATGTTTCAAGAGATAATATGCCAAGTCCCTGTCTGTATGTATGTACGTGGCATGATAGTAGATTGTCCAAAGATCACCTAAAGCCTGCTTTCTATGTTGTGATGCTGACTGTGCTGTTGGCCTCTTTTGAAGGGGAGGATGAAGGCAAGGCAGACCTAAATGAATATGTTATAAATGACAACGGCGATTAACTGCAGAGACTGCTGTTTGCAATGCCACATCTCAAAGGCAGGCATTCTGTTTGCATGTGCCTCGACTCTAGGCAGAAAGTCCATTGCACAAAGTCCATGTGCAATGTTGAACAGTTCCACTTCAATATATAGATAGATCACTCTCATGTAGTAAATGCCCTTGAATTGTGAACTCTGTAAATTGGGCTGAAATAGAAAATTTGTTCTCTATTGCACGAAATGTAGCATTTGTGTTTGCTAGGACTGATTCGCCGTATCTCTCCACTCAAAGTGGATCAACACTGATGAGAGCAGGAGGGAATACTACTGACTCCAAGTGGATTAGTGATTTAAAATGACTGTCATGTAGGTAGTTATCACATAAGCTATAAAAAGTTTGACATTTCAGCCTTAACAACTATTGCTGGTGACTTATTTGCACTTGTACCATTTGGACTCGAGTGTTTTATATCGAGTATGAAGTGGTGTTTTGAAGCAGGTTCGAGGAAAGCATCACAAGAAACGTAAAAAGTGTTGTCGTCTTCATGAGGTTTCTTTGATCAAAGAACTACAACATGTTGCCAACCATCCCAAATCTGGTGGGGCAGCAGAGAGGTTGGTTGTTTGTTTTCACAGTAAATACCGAACAAAGCATTTCTGGGTTCTTGCAGAAGACCTATTACCAAATGCAATATGTATGTGTGTGGTAAAACCAGTGGCTACCCTGGTATACCTGTATGTGTGTGGTAAAACCAGTTGCTACCCTGGTATACCTGTATGTGTGTGTAAAACCAGTCACTACCCTGGTATACCTGTATGTGTGTGGTAAAACCAGTCACTACCCTGGTATACCTGTATGTGTGTGGTAAAACCAGTCACTACCCTGGTATACCTGTATGTGTGTGGTAAAATCAGTCACTACCCTGGTATACCTGTATGTGTGTGGTAAAACCAGTCACTACCCTGGTATACCTGTATGTGTGTGGTAAAACCAGTCACTACCCTGGTATACCTGTATGTGTGTGGTAAAACCAGTCACTACCCTGGTATACCTGTATGTGTGTGGTAAAACCAGTCACTACCCTGGTATACCTGTATGTGTGTGGTAAAACCAGTCACTACCCTGGTATACCTGTATGTGTGTGGTAAAACCAGTCACTACCCTGGTATACCTGTATGTGTGTGGTAAAACCAGTCACTACCCTGGTATACCTGTATGTGTGTGGTAAAACCAGTCACTACCCTGGTATACCTGTATGTGTGTGGTAAAACCAGTCACTACCCTGGTATACCTGTATGTGTGTGGTAAAACCAGTCACTACCCTGGTATACCTGTTAGGCCACAGCAGATAAATTTCCTGTTTCTCATCCACCTCCCCATACTATGTTATCAAAACCCCACTAAAAACAATTTCCTAAGTTCTGCATTTATTTTTCAAGCAAGCACTTTTCCAAAACAGCATGGGCATCTGCATTGTTTACACAGCTGCTTAAAAATATTATATATATATATTTTTTAATTGAGTGCCTTCCCGCATAGATCTAATTAATTTTCCTGGATGAGAAATTTGTCTGCTGTGGCCTATCTATGATTATTGACTGACATCAAACGTGGTGCCTGAATCTGGCCTTCCTCCTGCAAAGAAGAACAGAAGGAAATGCACCATTTTTATCCCAAGGGAATGATTGATTTCAAATGCTATTAAAAGGTAGTAGGGCTTGGGCAAAAACATAAGTCAAATCACCTATAACATTAGCAGAAAGCTTCACTTTCATTAAGCTTTTTTTTTTTACAGGTTTTTCATAATTGAATTAAAAATCTGCTTGTTCTTAAAATATTTATAGACATTCTAGTATATTGAATGCATGCTGCACAAATGTTTAGACGTGTTCTAAAGTGTGTTTTAGGAGTCTTCTAACATGTGTTTAGTGACTTGTAAGTGGGTATGTCGTGTCCTTCACAATCTACAAGCGTGATGATGGAAACAGGACTTATTGTGCTGGCTGAGTTTATAATCTTGAACTACTGTCTAAAATATTCAAATGAGCACAACAGGAACAGGCAAACCATATATTCACATGTGGCACAAGACTCGGCACTAAAGGAGAGTGTTGAGCTGTGCGACATTGTGGTCTCCCGTAAAGTCTAGTGGCTTTTTTTAAGTAGGTGTGGTACATCGATCAACAAATTAGCAAATATATTATTTGTATTGAATAACCTTGTTGTGTCGGTAATTCTATCCTTGACATTCCTTACTTGATTTGATTTTTAATTGTTTAACAACCTCTCTTATACAAGTGAAATATCTGGTTGTAGGGCCATAAATTGGGATTTTCTTTGTTCAAAGGAGTTTTTTGGGGGGAGGGGTTATTTTTATCTTTGCATTATTAATCAAGGGGAAACCATGTTGACATTAAATGCAGAAACCTTAAATCTAGTACATTAAATTATTGGATACCAAAGTAATATTGCATAGCTGCTATGCACTGAAACTCCACTATTAGGTTAGGCCACCATAGCTGTCTGCATATGAGCCATTGTAAGGCTTGTGTACCGGTAGAGGTTCAAGCATTGTATTTTGAGGCAGTATTTTTTGGTTGCTTATGAAAGACCATCTCCGAGCTATATATATATCATTGCATTGGAGCATGTGAAGCCATATGGCAATAATTATACTCGAGTTGATAGCAAGGTCAATTCAGGTACCCATGGTTGTTGAGAGCAAGGATGATTTGAAGCATCAAGGGTCCACATTTGTGAGTCTTATAAAGTTGATCATCAGGAGGACTCGAGTGGCATTTGTCAAAAACTTTGATGCCTTCTTTCTTGGCTGCATGTTAGAGAGCCTTCCTGAGCTCTATAGCATAGGCATTTGAGCATATACTTAGGTATGTGAAAACTGCAATTCTGTACCTGTAAAATGAGAATCACTAGAAAAGACATGAAGTGGTTGACAATTGATGCCTTATGCTATTGGCTAAATTGAAGAGCGAGACAACATTTTTGTTCATGATCTTGGCCAGGCGAGTTCAAATGCTTTCCCCGTCATGTAAGTATATAATTCCTGCCTCACCAACCCATTTTCTGACTGCTACATTCCTGTACAGTGTTACTTGCATTGCCTCTTGCATTGCCTCGGTTTGCATGGCTCATAAATGCTTATTTTAGTTTATTTGACAAACCTATTGCGGAAACCTTATTTCCTAGTCACTATTTGGTATTAACGAACACTTGTTCAGTTCAGTAGATGAATAGGATCCTCTCCATTATTTCCACTCGCTTCCAACGGCTGTTAAGTGTTTCTGCAATGGTTGGAACAGCTAGAGCTGCTACTCGATCATCTTTGAGCAGTGAATCTCTCTATCTTCAGACACTTTCACCTTTACTGATATGTTACAGTGTAGTGCGTGAAATTTATCGACTCCGTGCTGGTGCTAGTTCATTGTTATTACTATATTATAATTCAATTTTAAAAACAACAATATCTCCCTCTATATCCATTACCGCCCACTTTGTTTTAGTGGACTTACATATCCTCAGAAAAAGTTGGTATTTTAAATCTAGAAATCAGTTTTGCCTCACCAACTGGATATGTGTAGTAAATTTTATATGGTGATAGCCATACACACATGATCATGTATTTCTCCAGTGCCAACTTATTAATAAGCGAGACGTCTGTTGTTTGGGTCCTATGGCTGACCAAACCGCTGGACTTTCAAATTTGGCATGGAGAAAGGTTTTGACTCAACATGCTATATAGCTATGTGACAGCGTTTAAGTTCAGTGGAGGCCATTTTCGAGGTTGGGAAGGATGTTGTAGGCAGAAGGAGGCATCTCAGAAAATTTTACTAAACAAAAGTTGTTCGCATGCCCCTGTATCAAGCTAGATCCAAACTATGGTTCTCAATCTAGCTACACCTGGACTATCGTTTCTGTATCTAGTACATTATTCCTTATTAACCCGGTTGCACCTGCTAGTCAATATATATATATACATACATACATACATACATACATACATACAATGGCCTAACTGGAAAAGAGATTGTTAGCTAATAGATAACTTTTAACCGACTGCATATCAAAGGAGGTGTTCCCTGATATTAGTAATGTTATAAGACAAGCATTGATTGCAAGAACATTTTATATTCTGACTGTCAAGATATAGACTTTCTGATAACCAACTTGTATTTGCTCTATGACATTTCGGCAGATGCTGTAGCCTTCATCAGGAAGAGCACAGCATCGGAAAAGCATGAAGTCTAGAGCATCTAGTTGAAACGTCAAGAGAATACAATTTCATGATTATTGAGAAGGTGTCATGTACTATGTCAACTGAGAGTTCATTGAGGAATTTGATTATTGAGAAAGTCGTTGATATATATATAATAATAATAATAATAATAATTATTTTTAGGTACATCTCTAGCTGTTGATATATCTCATTAATATCATATTTTATTTATTTTCTCTCATTTTTTTCTTCTTTTTTTCCCTTCCAAACCAACTTGGGTTATTTTTTTACCAACTTGGTTCTTTGGACTAGACCTAATAGTGCAACTGGAGATCAGAAGCTAAAAGTGATATTATGCAACAAACATCTGAAACAAAACTAGCTGTACCTCAGATGTGTTGCCAGGTCCTATAAAATTAATGGTAAGTACATCACATCATGCCCCGATTTCCTCTATGGACTTTTCTTTTCGACCACTTCCGTCCCTAAGCCCCCTCCTTTATCTTTGGTTTAGCCATTGAGATGTAAATGTAGAGCTAGTATGGGAAATGTTGTTTCTTATATGTTTTTTAAATTTTATATAGGATAACTCGGGGTAGATGGGGTAACTATACTTGTGTCTCCATCATTTTATAATGTAACCAGGATTAGTTTTTTATTGCAAGCAACAAACTTGGATAAATATAGTATATATATATAGTAGGTGAATACTTGCCAATGATGCAAGAAGCTCATGAACTTGTTGATGCCTTTACTTTCCTTATCAGCATTTTCATTTTCAAAAGAAGAAAGAAGGAGAGGGAGGTTAGAAGTTTAATCCGTCATATATACTTTGCCAGAACCAATTAAGTCCCTCCTTGAAGAAGCTTGGTTAAAGTTTTATGGGTGTTTTTTCCCTTCCATGGAAGACTATTACTTCACATAGAAATGAAACACGAAGGACACTCCAGAAAAGCCTTGCACACCTATCCATGGTGATATGCCACCATCTATAGGCATATATTATTAATTGTGTCATACATGCAAGTGTGTTGGTGGTCTAATATAGCTGTGTGACATGATCTGAGAAAAGCAGCAAATTATACAGAAGATGAACAGTTGAGAGACTTTCAAGTCATTGTCTTCTAATGGTATTATCTGCTTTAGTTTTTTGTACTTTTGTTCGTCAAGGATTAAGAAACTATTCGAGTTCATTCTGTGGGTGATTGTGTTCTTTGACCTATATTCTATTCACTTGACCTCTTTTAGATATTGTCATATAATGCACACCATGTGCTGTGGTAACCTTTTCTAGCATTTAAACACAAATATTAAGATGTGCTGCACTCACTAGAGTCACTGAAGACCTATATACTTAGATGGTGCCCATAATTGAGCTAGTAGTTAACTAAAATTGAAATGGAATGTTTTGGCATATTGGCAGTGTGATGTTGAAAGTTATTATTGTAGATCCATGCACTCAGTCCTTTAAAACAGTTCTATTTATAGACTAAAAGGTCAGTAGCTTACTTAGTGTGTTGTTGCCGACCCTTGCCTTTCAATGAAGGTTATGCTAAAACCTGGCTTGCTAACTTGTTCTTCCAGAATGTAATTACTGGCTGTTCTAGATGGATGCAGCGGCTGCCATCAAAAGGAACTGTTGTCAATGTGGGAAGAGTCATAGCTGACATCATAAACTAAGATGAGAGAAAATGCTTTCTGCATCTTCTATTTGGGCTATGAAGCCAACCACTCTTCATACCAACGAAGGAAATTAACATTAATTTCTGCTTCATGTTGGTACAGGGAATGTCATAATGGCTGTGTACACTTGCACAGACCACAGGTAAGTACTTATTAACTGTTGCCAAAGCTTTACTATACTATTATTCTCGAACCCTCTTGCCTTCCTACCAGGCAGGTAAAGGATCAGCTACACGAAACTAGCTTACTAACCCATCGTAGCTAGTACCATTATAGTATAACCTGGCATGATTAGGCCCTTCATAAACAGGCTATATTTGTGTTTCAAGAATTGTCTCCTAAGAGGTCACCTTCAGGATCGTAATATGTAAGTTGTGTGGGTGGTTGTTGCGTGATGCCTTCTGTGTTTGGGTGATGTAGCTATTTGCATATTTAACGAGCGATCATATTAGTCAGGTAAGCAGGGATGTCTCATTCATGTCCCCTAATTGGGAACCTGGTTTTGGTTTGTTAAGTAGGGATGATAAAAATGAGCGTTGTTAATGTGTTCTTTAGTGCTTGCCCCAAATCATGTGGTTTTTAGAATTGCTCTTAACGCTCTTACTACTAGATACCACATAGTTACTAAATTACCCGAAGAAAAATTTATTGGAGACTGATAATTTAGCTTCATCCTTCTTGGGATCTGATCCTTGGAGAAGCTTTATTCAAGTGTGGCATTGATTCACACAGTAATTTTTTAATCTTATTGAAATTATACATATTTTTATAGGATGGTAGTGTGTAGATTCTCTGACCGAGTTTTGAAGAGTGAAGAAACCACTAAACTTAAGATCTGCAGAATATGCTGTACCTCAGCAGCTATCGGCACCAAAACGTTTGCACGTGTTACTCTTTAAGTTTTCTAGTTGGATGGGTATTGCTGGCACAAAAGTAATTGTGATTGTAGATATGAGCATGGGTATTATGAGTGGGTATTTGTATAATTGTGTGCCCCTGGGTATTGTGGATTTGTCAATAAGTGTATGTTTAGATTAGTTGAGGTAATAATCCACAGATAAGGTGTGTTGTGAGTGCATGTACACTCAAACTTCCTTGATCCGGGTAGCTTGGGACCGGCCACTGCCGGCATATCTGGGAACACCCCCCCCCCCCCCCCCCCCCCATTTTGCCCAATATTAATGATTAGCCTTGAATTTTGCATCCTTACATATATTAAGGGCATGCACATACATAATATGTGTACATACTCGACATGTACGCTGACTGAAAACAAAAACATGCTCATTCAAAAAAAAATGATGGCGATTTGCCTGTTATTCATCCAAGCTGTAGTGTTGCGCCATTTTTTCACAAGAAGAAGATTTCCAACCACAGCAATGAGATTGCTAGAGCATTGAAAACTTCACTGGGTATGACTGAATGAAGGTCTTCCACAGCTTTCCCCTTTGCTCTCGTCATCGCTGTTGCTGGCAGCCTTCGCTGTTGTTCTTTTCTCAGATATCTTCAGCTCCAAACTATAATAACTGGAATCCAAGCAAGAATCACTCTCCATCGACAAGAAACCAGGGCTGTACTACTGTCAAAACGAGCTGCACATCCACGAGCTCAATGACCATGTGTGATACATGTAATGTGATTGTGTGCAATTCAAGGGTGCCTGTTGGCTGATGTACCCGAATGTGGGACATTTGGTGAAGGAAGTTTGAGTGTGTACATGTACTAGCCTACAAAATAGTGCCATAGATTCTACCATAGGTTCTACCCTGTTCCCTCTGCATCCCTTATCAGCGAGTGTTCCTCCTGCACCCTTATGTAATGTGATTGTGTGCAATTCAAGGGTGCCTGTTGGCTGATGTACCCGAATGTGGGACATTTGGTGAAGGAAGTTTGAGTGTGTACATGTACTAGCCTACAAAATAGTGCCATAGATTCTACCATAGATTCTACCCTGTTCCCTCTGCATCCCTTATCAGCGAGTGTTCCTCCTGCACCCTTATCAGCGAGTGTTCCTCCTGCATCCCTTATCAGCGAGTGTTCATCCTGTGTTCCCTAGCGAGTGTACATAGCAGTGTATGGCTTTGGTTTTTGTGGCTGTGAGATGTGTCCACAAATTGGCTTCTTCCCTTTTTCAGTGAATGTTTATGTGAGGTGTAGACTAGTAGTTATGAGCTAGTGTACGTGACTGCATAATGGTGAGGGCATGTCTGTGGGTGAGTGAATAATGCAATTTGCCACTGGGTGTGGATGGATGAAGTTCTGAGGCTTTTAGTAATAGCAAAATGTGTCAGCCTCTCCACATGTCATTTACAATACAACTTTGCTGTTTCATAGGTCAGGCATGCTGCCGGAGTGTGTGCTCTAGACGGATGGAGTAGCTGCCATGTAGAGCATTGCTACTTCAAGTCTCAACACAATTCCTCAGCGTCGTTGTAAGCCACGTAAAATAATATTAGTCATGCCCTCCTTTTTCAGTTGTATACTTGGGAGCTATTGCAGCTGTAGCACAAATGATGCACAACTTGTTATTTGTATACAAAATTACACTTGACATTTTGTTAGGTCAAGAGAACATGCAAACTTCTTCTGGATGTGGATGATTCTGGATGTGGATGATAATTATCAGGTTTCTGGTAAGTTTATTAAATGAAAATAGTGATTGTTGGTATTAATTCCACCGATGTCCCCCTTGGACGATTCTAATTATTTTATTTTATTTTATTTTTACCCGTGGTTACAACTTTAGAGCTCCGTAGATTCTGCAAACTTCATGGTATGGACTTGATATATAGCTAAAAAGATAGGTCTCTCTGTGTGCTCTCTTTTGATACTAAAAATGCTTCATTAGGTATAACTATAGGCAAGTTACTAGACCCTAAAGCGGAGGGACCTCAAAAATCTGAATCGCCGCAACCTCCACAGAAACCACTCCGAGTTGCATAAGTGCAAAAAAAATTGAAAATGGTACGAGTGGCTAGAGGAAGCTCTAGAGCACGCAATAACTCATTTGAATAGGCGTTAAAAATTTATTACCTGGTCAGACACGTGGGTGCAAAATTGAGGGCGTTGAAAAATCAACGCCCTCAATTTTGCACCCACGTGTCTGACCAGTTATAAATTTTTAACCCCTATTCATAGTGCGTGCTCTAGAGCTTCCTCTAGCCACTCGTACCATTCAATTTTTTTGCACTTTGCAACTCGGAGTGGTTTCTGTGGAGGTTGCGGCGATTCAGATTTTTGAGGTCCCTCCGCTTTAGGGTCTAGTAACTTGCCTATAGTTATACCTAATGAAGCATTTTTAGTATAAAAAGAGAGCACACAGAGAGACCTATCTTTTGAGCTATATATCAAGTCCATACCCATGAAGTTTGTAGAATCTACGGAGCTCTAAAGTTGTAACCACGGGTTAAAAAAAAAATTAAATTTAGCATCGTCCCCCTTAACCGATTACACGCCGTATTCCTAGTACCCGCGGGCAAATTATTCATGAATTAACGAGGTATTTTACTTATTATTTTTATATCTTCCGTTCTGCAGGGACTCCACCCATGAAACTTGGGTCATATTAAGGGGGACCGTCTGTGCATTTTTTAATTTTATTTTTTAACCTGTGGTTACAACTTTAGAGCTCAGTAGATTCTGCAAACTTCATGGTATGGACTTGATATATAGCTCAAAAGATAGGTCTCTCTGTGTGCTCTCTTTTGATACTAAAATATGTTTCATAGGTATAACTATAGGCAAGTTACTAGACCCTAAAGCGGAGGGACCACAAAAACCTGAATCGCTCCAACCTCCATAGAAACCACTCTGAGTTGCGAAGTGCAAAAAAATTAAAAATGGTACAAGTGGCTAGAGGAAGCTCTAGAGTACGCAATGAGTATATTGAGTAGGCGTGAAAAATTTATTACCTGGTCAGGCGCGCGGTTGGAAAATTGAAGGCGTTGACAAAGCGTCGCCTTGTCAACGCCTTCAATTTTCCAACCGCGCGCTTGACCAGGTAATAAATTTTTCACGCCTACTCAATATACTCATTGTGTACTCTAGAGCTTCCTCTAGCCACTTGTACCATTTTTAATTTTTTTGCACTTCGCAACTCAGAGTGGTTTCTATGGAGGTTGGAGCGATTCAGGTTTTTGTGGTCCCTCCGCTTTAGGGTCTAGTAACTTGCCTATAGTTATACCTATGAAACATATTTTAGTATCAAAAGAGAGCACACAGAGAGACCTATCTTTTGAGCTATATATCAAGTCCATACCATGAAGTTTTGCAGAATCTACTGAGCTCTAAAGTTGTAACCACAGGTAAAAAAAAAAAATTAAAAAAGTGCAGATGTCCCCCCTTAAGCCACATGATAGCTCTACTTCCTGTAAAAAAATCGAGCCTTCCTTACCAACTGGGCAGAACTAACCAGCATTATAAAACCTTGTCATCTTCTTGGGGGTGAATATTTTCATATTTTCACACTATTATACACACATTATAATGCCAACACAAGATGGAGCATCTATTTACAAACCCTCTACCATATGCAAAGCCAGTGGGTTGTTTTCCCCATCAAAATGCTAACAAATAATAATACAAAAAACAAATTATAAGAGAGTGAAAATGCTAACACATACTAGAATAAAACCATAATATAAAACCATAATATAAAACACAATTATGTAAGGGAGTGTCTTGGGTAGAGCTCCGGTCTTGCTGTCACGGGTAGAGTAGAACTTGCTCAGTCTTGGGTATAGCTTGCTTGGTCTCCGGCATGATATTTCACCATGTTTTTATTCTACACAAACATGAGATACCAGGATAAGAATAACACTTGAATACTGGAGAGACGAGAGAAGTAGACGAAGGGACAGGGAACGAGAGAAGTAGACGAAGGGGCAGGGAACAAGAGAGAAGTAGACGAAGGAGCAGGGAACAAGAGAGAAGCACAGAAAGGAGCAGGGGGTGCATAAACATTACTGATAGTCCACCAAGGTATGGTATTTACGAAAACAGTCACGGCCTGTTGATCCACCACACAAAGGAACCTTACAAAAACAACACTGGGACCTTGCCTCATGCCTGTAACCTTTACAAATGCAAACTACACAGCGCTTCTTTGCACAGCACTGTGGGGAATGACCTAGTTTTAAATTGAGGCGATCTAGCTGACTATTTGCCTGACTACAACGTTGACCTGCACGCTGCCGAGAAGAGAAAGAACCAATCAAAGATTTAGCTAGAACAATCCTAGCTTCTAGATAATTACCCTTCCTTACTGCCTTACTGATATTGGAGCTCGGACAGAAGAAAACAAAATAAATGAATTCAATAAACAAGCTTCTATCAAATACGAAAAAACCCTTTTCCACCATCTCCTAGACTTTCTACCCAAATTATAGTAGCCTATTCTCTGATCTGCTCTGTCCACACCTCTCATGAATGACTGATAATCAGGCAAACATGGGGGACATGGCAGATCCTCTCTAGAACCATCAATTTTGCGCCTTTTTACAGTAGGAGGTACTAAATTATTTTCCGCAGGATGTATATTAGTTATCATGTAGATTGACCGTTTATCTACCCAAACTAAAGCCAGGAGTGCACCATTAGACCTATAATCATAATAACCTCTATTTCTAATCGAAGCTTTTGTTACTAAATCTGGAGGAAAGTTCCTCCTAGTATACCTAGCTGTACCACATGCACCAAAGCCTTTACTTGTAAGCGTTTGAAATAAATTAGGACTAGTATAATAATTGTCCATGTACACATGGAAGTTCTTATGTTCTAATCCTTCTAACAAATCTAAAACAACTCTACTACACAAACCAGTTTTATCAGCTACTTCCACGTTCTTACCTGTATAAATCTGCAACCGATAAATGTACCCATTCCTAGCATCACAAAGGACAAACACTTTTATCCCCCATTTTATTGGTTTGTCCTTCATATACTGTTTGAAGCCAAGCCTACCTTGAAAGGGAATCATAGCTTCATCAATACTAAGCTCTTGATGCAAAGTATATTCATTCTCAAACTTAGGAGTAATCAAATCTAATAACTTCCTTACCTTATAAAGCCGATCATAATTCAGGTTACCCTTTGTAACCAACAAACCATCAATAGAATTTACATGTACATAACGCATTAGCTCCAAAAACCGAGTCCTAGGCATTACTTTACGAACCAAAGATCCAGACAAATCCGAGTGATTAGTGGACCAGTACAATTCTAAGTATGGAAGTGTGGAAACTCCCATTATTATCAACATTCCTACAAAAGCTTTCATTTCCTCTATATTAGTATCTACCCATGGCCTGGAGAGACTAGCCATCCTAGAAACGTAACTGTTCGTCTCTGCTACTAGGAGTTCCCACACTTCAAGAGTAAAAAAAAGGTAAAATGCATCTAAAAATGTACTTGATGCACCAAGCAATGAAGAAGTTGGACCAGCTGTTGCTGTATAGTCCAATTTCAAAGGAGTTGGCTCCTTTATTTCCCACTTACCTGTGACCTCAGTTAGCCTAGAACCAGTGCCAGATGCTTGGGCAGAACCAGTGCCAGATGCTCGGACAGAACCAATGCCAGATGCTCGCACACGACTATAACCTCTGGCCCGCCTACTACCAGTACCTTTTGGAGGACCACTAGCAACACTTACGACTCCACTACCACTTGAGCTGCTTCCCCCTTGGCCAGTACTCCCTCGCCCGCCTCTCCCTCGGCCAGTACTCCCTCGCCCACCTCTCCCTCGCACAACTCCAGCACCAGTCGTGTTCCTACGCCCTGTAGAGACTTCAGGCAAGGCTTCCTCATCCTCCAATGTAACAAATGGAGTCATAGATGCCTCATCTCCACTCTCATCATCTGATGCTGTAGGAAAAGTAGTGGGGAGGGTGGGAAAAACAAGATATATATATCAAGTTTGTGGTCAACATTTGTAAATTCAAATTCAAATGAAAATCAACAACTCAGCAACTCCAACCTACACTCTTAGCTATAACTTTTTTTCTATAACTATCCTGTCTGAATTTGGAATACCAACAGAATAAGCTAGTATTTGGCAATAGTACACTCTCAGTTGACTATGGTAAACAAAGGCTATGAAGCGCTAAGGTTAGAAGAAACTTACAATCGAGAAGTCCATCCAAGCACGCCTCTTCTCTTAGAGAAACTGGTCCAGAGTGTTTCCTCGGTATGCATAGATGTCCTCACCTTCTTCCCCAAATGAATCTGACCCAGAATCGCCAGAATCGTCGGCTAAAAGTTGAGAAATAACGTCCTCACAGGAGAGCATCTTTGAGCAGTTAAAAAAAAAAAGCTCGACCAACAAAAATGGCGTTCAACCGCAGGATTTTTGTTGCACGATGCATCAACCGGAAATAATCATTTTTGTGACGTTCTCTAGTCTACTAGGCATGTGCAGAACCCAACCGGGGCTGTTAGCTCGTAACGGTTCATTTTATATATTTTTGTGTGGCGAAGGATGTAAGGTCTCGCGCCATATGGCGCTTACGGCGTTTAATCGGTTAACTTCAACTGCATTTTCACAAGATAAAATTATATTAATGAACATTAAATATAATATAGGTATAATATTGACGTTTCTTGTTTTATAATATATCAATGTTTGGTAAAGGTATAGACAACACTGATAGGACCTTTTACCTTAAACAGGTGTGTTCATTATTTAAAAGTTTTAAGCCTTCTTTTGTACCCTTAAAGGCCACATAAAGTTTGATCTGGTTGGTCTTCCTGGGTTCCCCTGAATTATAAGCTAACGTGCATGCCCACACAAATGAACAAACATTTAGCTTTTGCGTTGACTACCTGCAAAAGTTCACTTTTTGGCTAGCATCAGATTCTGCATTATGCTTATATGCACTTTGCACATTTAATTAAGCCTGCCACATTGTTAACTTACTGATGCAGAAATCATGGAGATTTTACAGTGCTGACCCTGCGTGTCATGGCAGCAATGTGTTGCCTTGTGCGTCCCAAATTCTGACCATGACCTGCTCGAGTTAACCCTATCCTCCCTCCATCTTCCCAAGATCCTCTGTGTGAGTGGCCATTGACAAAGAAGAGCAGAGAGACAGGCAGAAATGGCCAAAAATATTGAGCTGAACTTGGGGCGCTGCAGACACAACCCCTATCCATGAGCACCATTGAGGACAGACAGAAAGAGGCAAGAGAAATATTATACTGCCGACTAGTTTAGCTGGTACCCGTTTTGAACCGTTTTGAGGTATATAACAAAAAAATTGGGGCGGTATTTTTTTAAACCCCTTATATATATATTTTCTTAATTGAAGGTAAATTCATTACAAACCCTTTGTTTGTTTTCCAGGTGAGCCATCTCTATATATACCCTCTACAATTACTTTCCCCAGGCATGGTGAAGAAGAAAGCCATCAAAACAAGCTCAAGACGCCCTCAAGACACCCTCGAACGTCTTGTTTACATACCAGCATTACTTGCCAATCACTATTCAGAAAGTATTTCCCTATAACTAGAAATATGCTCAAGGGGAAGCTTTGGGTCAAACCACAAAGTTTACATATATTTTTTAATAATCATTCTATCTTTTTTATTTCAAGTCATCAATACATAATTCAACATTTAAAAGAAAGCTCTTTCTATATAAATTATGTTGATATATAATTTGTATGATTTCATGTCTGTGTCTACAGGTGTATATAATATATACCTCCAAGATATGAAGGCAATTCAGATCTGCCCAACATCCATAAGTGCTTAGGCAGATTTTTGTGTGCCTTCTTCTAAGTGTGGTGTTTATTATAGCAACACTTAAGGCCCATGCCATGGGGATTTAGAATTTTTTTCTCTCATTATAGTTGAGGAATATGTTGAACTTTGTACCCAAATATTTATTTAACTTGCAACACTTGATAATAAAAGGGCCCATTATTGCATAGATATAACATAGAGCTTCAAAATGATATATATATATAAGAACTTTTTTTTTTTTATTGACGTGAGTTATGAATGTTGGGAAGAAGGTGGCTTTTCGTTTTTGACAAGTGCCATAAATTAGCATGTAAACATTTGGTATCATTTTTGGAGTTCAATTTGGGTGTTCAAGATGACAATGTTCTTGGGGTCAGTTCTTGAGGTCTTCAACTTGGTCCAGGCAACATTAGAAGATGTGTGTGAAGTGTGTGCTTGCGAGAGGGGTGCCTTGGCGGATTATGCTCGAATTTCTGCCTATTTTTCTTTCCTTTTATGCTCCTAATATTCACCTATTTTTCTTTTCATTCTATATACCTATTTTTCTTTCTTTTTATAGAAAGTTGTAAGTAATCCTCCAAAGAAGTTTCTTGCTTCGTAGAAAAGGTATTGCTCAAAATTGAGAATACACGTTCACTGCACTGACGAAGGCTGTACCAATAAGACTAAATCTACATGTGTGAGTCCAGTTAGGCAATCTACCATTCTCCTCATGGCACTTCCACCACTCAATGGAGTCTACGCTATCCGAAACATCCTCAGCTGCTGCAAGATATCAGGTAACTCGGACTTTAAGCCATTAATCACTTCTGTGTTCAAGAATGGGAAAAAGTGAATCGATATGAACAGCAGTTGACTTTGAGTTCATTCACTTTTGAAGGTGAAGGGTAACGTGCTGCCTCAAAGGCAAGTACAATAGGCCTGAGATCTCTTGTCAAACTTCTCCTTGAAGTACGAGTAGGCAGGGACACAACAAGCCTTGGCGTAAGCTATCAGTTGGCACTCATGTGTAGAATTTCCTCCTGACAGATGCTTAGAGATTGCAGCCACATTTGGATAGTATTGTGACGAGACCTGAGAATACAGAAGACTTATCGCTGATAGGCAACTAACACTAATTGCCATCACCTTCCAATTAGTATGTTGCCTTGACAAACGGTTCCATTGCATCTATATACTGTTATAGCGAGCTCCATTTTCAGTTTCCTACATGCTGCTTGATCGTCAATGATTTCCAGTAGTTTTCCAGTTGTACTTGGAGGTAAATCACTGCCATGCAGAAAATCAGGCACATCTCAAAATATGTCGTGCAATTTGTGGATAACTTCAAACTTACTCCACCATATGGTTGCTGAATAGGACAATCCAGTCTGTGTCTT
Source organism: Cladorhizidae sp. MBARI D1340-BT2 (assembly GCA_028752905.1). Lineage (NCBI taxonomy): Eukaryota > Metazoa > Porifera > Demospongiae > Poecilosclerida > Cladorhizidae > Cladorhizidae sp. MBARI D1340-BT2. Next base: position 40,530,550 of record JAQNBH010000017.1, on the reverse strand, counting down.
ATGCAAGCCTTGACTTCAGACTGTGAGCGAACACTTATCCAAGCCTTTATGAACACATCTAAGATAGGTGTTTTCATTCTTACTCCACCATATGGTTGCTGAATAGGACAATCCAGTCTGTGTCTTATGCAAGCCTTGACTTCAGACTGTGAGCAAACACTTATCCAAGCCTTTATGAACACATCTAAGATAGGTGTTTTCATTCTTTCTCCAACATGATCCAGTGTGCGAAAAACAGCCGATATCCATTATTATTATAGATCACAGATATGGTCCTCATTGCCACATCATTCACCGGTCCCTCATTGCTGCAATAATCAAATTAGAAGCAATTGACAGCTCAGTTGACAAAGCAGTTATTATTTGCCGAGCACATTCTTCTCCAATGATGGATTTAGCTAAAAGCATCAGCCGACAAACAAGCTGCTTGATTCTTTATCTATGTAACGTAGAACAATCACAAAGGCCTCACACACATGGGTCGTTCCATCAAAAATGGTTGCTACATGTCTCCCGCAAATATCTTGTTTCAGTTTACTGATTTCATCATGCAAGATGAATGGTATCAGACGACAAAGGTGTGATAGTAGGTCCCTAAAGGCATCTAATTTGCTGAGAGGAACACCTGCTTTTAGTAGAGCAGTCACTACATTCACTCTGTACATGCGGGTAGAATCGAGTAATGTTTCACCTGATGGATGAACTTCTTTATCAAATTGCCGGAGTGAACTCATTAAGTACAATTGATGCTTTTCTTTCAATACCAAACGTTCCTTGCCCCTCACATGCTTCAGAGACTTGATGTGAAATCTCTTACAGAGAGTTGTTCCCGGAAGCCTGAACAAAACAGTTTGCCATTGCTCACTGTCAAAGGTTCATTTTTGCAAGCCTTCACTTTTCAGCTGGAGAAACTGATTTAGGATCATTGTTTGTACAGCCTCTTCCACTCTTCTTTCCTACAGGAGGAAGGTTGATTCCAATCTTCCTTTTTCTGGCTAAGTCTGATGGCTGAGGAGGTTTGAGCCGATCTACAAGATTGGTGACTGGCAACTCTTGTGTAGTCTGAGCTGGTACTTTCATTGATGTCACACACATTGTCAGTATCACCATCCAGTCCTGCCTCAGCCATATACTTCAGCTACAAATAGCTAGCTACAAATGCAACTGTTCAGTGCACAATGACTTGGCCATGCGGTCTGTACACAATAAAGTCATTAACTGCCTAGCAGACTAATCCTTTACCAGTAGACAATACTTTCTTGCAGCGACAGTTGTACACTGTGGTTATTTCACAACTTGGTACCAGCAAGAATCTTACCCACCCATATCCTGCATGCTTTTTAATTAAGATGCTAAGTGTGTCACAAATTCAATAAGTGAGGTGTGGATAAGCTGTTACTGTGATGCATTCAGTCACTCTTATGTCTAATCTAAGAAATGATTTATAGATTTCTCCTGAAAGTCTGCCTATTGTTCCTGAAAGTCTGCCTATTTTTCTGGTAAGAAGAATTCAAATAGTTTACACAAATTAATGAAAGTGTGTGTGCTAAAGTCTGTGTAAGTCACGATTGGATCATCCAAATCTTCTGGAATTTGTTCTTCAGTTCCTCCATAGGTGCAGCAACAACCCAAGTAAAAAATATTAAAAAATAAAAATAAATGATTTTTTCAAGATTCTTGACCCAAAGCCTCCTTTATAGTGTGGCACAGCTTGAGTCTGGAGGGATGTGAGTTATAGTGTGGCACAGCTTGAGTCTGGAGGGATGTGAGTTATAGTGTGGCACAGCTTGAGTCTGGAGGGATGTCAGTTATAGTGTGGCACAGCTTGAGTCTGGAGGGATGTGAGTTATACTGTGGCACAGCTTGAGTCTGGAGGGATGTGAGTTATAGTGTGGCACAGCTTGAGTCTGGAGGGATGTGAGTTATAGTGTGGCACACCTTGAGTCTGGAGGGATGTGAGTTATAGTGTGGCATACCTTGAGTCTGGAGGGATGTGAGTTATAGTGTGGCACAGCTTGAGTCTGGAGAGATGTGAGTTATAGTGTGGCACACCTTGAGTCTGGAGGGATGTGAGTTATAGTGTGGCACACCTTGAGTCTGGAGGGATGTGAGTTATAGTGTGGCACACCTTGAGTCTGGAGGGATTTGAGTTATAGTGTGGCACAGCTTGAGTCTGGAGGGATGTGAGTTATAGTGTGGCACACCTTGAGTCTGGAGGGATGTGAGTTATAGTGTGGCACACCTTGAGTCTGGAGGGATGTGAGTTATAGTGTGGCACAGCTTGAGTCTGGAGGGATGTGAGTTATAGCATAGGGGTAGGAAGGGGGGGCTGTGGGGGCTGGAGCCCCCCCCAATAATCAACAAATATTTGTGCTTCACTATTATGATTTTGGATCACTCATTAGCTGTTAATTGCATAGTTAACAACCCATGGGACCCACTGATCATAATCAATGTGTGAATGCACTCAGTAGCTCTAGGCTAGCTAGTCAAAATGGCCAAGAGACTGAGACAAACAAGTATTTTTGATACTTTTTCGAAGAGCTGGTGAAGAAATACCAGACTCAGAGGGAAGTACAGCAGGCATCTTGTCAGAGCCAGAAGTTGAATTCACTGGTGGTCAGGATGATGATCAACAGCCACAAACACAGGAAAGTGAGTGCATTTCTTCATGCTGTACAGATATGACAAAAGCCTATCAACCAACCAATAACTTTCTAGCATGGCTAGTGGTGGGAGAAATATTATGGAAAAGTGGTACACAACTTACCCCTGGTTAACTCTATGTACAACCAGAAAGAAGGTGTTTTGCTTCTATTGCAGGAATGCACAATGCCAAGGAATGCTCTCATTCAGTACTAAAGCTAAGTCAACCTTTACAAAAACATATAATAATTGGAAAAAGGCTTTAGAAAAGTTTAAAAATCACACTCATTGCTGTGCTCATGGAGAAGCTGTTCTAAAATGGCAAATGCTTCAGACAGCACCAGTAAGTGAGCTATTAAGCTAACAAAGATCAAAATGAAAGAAGACAAGCTTTGCTCCATTGTCTTCGATTTCTCCTTCGCCAGGGATTGGCAATTCGTGGACACAATATTGAGGGAAATCTGCAACAGATGCTAATAATGTGGTCCAATTATGATTTTGGCTTAAAAATTTGGCTGAAGGAAAACAGGTACTTATCTCCTGTGATAGTTAATGAGCAGATTACTACCTTGGGGTTAAGTGTGTTGCGTTCATTATTGATTAATATTAAGCAGTGCTCTCCTGCTTCGTATGCAATAATTGCTGATGAAGCAACAGATGTTGCGAACAAGGAGCAGTTGAATTTGTCCATTAGATGGGTAAACAATGATTATGAAATTAGTGAAGACTCTCTTGGGCTTTATTGTCTCCCTAATACTAAATCTGACACCCTCTATACTGTGATAATGGATATACTTACTCGGTGCAATATTCCACTTGCACTATGTAGGGGACAGGCATATGATGGGGCCGCTAAAATGCAGGGAAAATGAAATGGTCTTGCCACCAAAATAAGGAATGAAGTTCCTGCTGCCCTTCCAGTGCATTGTTTGGCTCACTGTCTAAATTTATGCTTGCAAGATGCAGGGCGTAAACTCCCATTCTTACGAGATACACTGGATACAGTCAGGGAAATAGCCAAGTTAATCAAGTTTCCCCCCAAAAGAGCACATATATTTTCAGAGAAATTGACCGAAGACCCTGGTGTAACCATCAAATTGCTCTGTCCTACCAGATGGACAGCTAGAACAGGGGCAATAGGTGCCATTTTAACTGACTACACTGTTTTAATGGACACCTTAGATGAAGTGCACCAGACCACAAGAGATGAGTATGGACTAAAAGCTGCTGGACTTTTAACTGCTTTAGAGAAGTTTTCAACAATGTTTGGACTGAAATTAGGATATCTTATCTTTGGAGCTTCAGAAACATTGTCTAAATCATTGCGGGTAAAGACACAACCATCCAAGAAGCATTTTCAGCTGTAAACCTAGCTAAAGCTCTACAAAAGGCAATGGAAAGATGAAGCTTTTCATCACTTCTATGATGATGTGGTTGATACTGCACAGAAGTTGAATATAACTGGACCCCAATTACCTCGTTACAGGGGAGTACCAAGGAGACTGGATGATGGAAGCAAGTCACATAGGTATGATATGCCAAAAGATTACTTCCGCCATAAGTATTTTGAAGTTTGTGATTTACTTATTCAAGAATTGGATAACAGGTTTGACAAAGTGGATTATTAACACCTGTCCTCTCTGTTGAAAATCTTCTGATAAAAGCTGCAAATGGAGTGAATTATGAAGAAGATCTTCAGGTAGTAAAAACCTCCTGTTACAAAAATGATCTTGATTTTGATCACCTGCAAAATCAGCTTCCAATGTCTGCTGATTTAGTTCGACAAGCTCTTCCTAGTGTGAAACAGGTTACATCAGTGCATACCATATGTGAAGCAATGAACACACACAGTGTACAAATCTATGCTGTTCGAGGTACACAAACTTCTACGGTTATACCTTACAGTTCCGATAACATCAGCCACATCTGAGCGAACATTTTCAGCTTTGCGAAGAGTACTTAGTCATCTATGTCTGAACAATGACTGAACAGCTGCATGACACTTCACATTCACAAACACTTAACTGACTCTTGTGATCTAGTATAGATTGCAAAGGAATTTATTGCTGCTAACAATGAAAGAAGAAATTATTTCGGCACATTTAGAAACACTGCACCTTCATGAACATAATTACATCAATGATGTATTCCTTTTCTTTAAATTAAATGACATTATTTATATTGTATTAAATGACATTAAACACAAGCTGATAAAAATCACAGCCAGCCCCCCCAATATTTCCAGCCCTGATACACCTATGTATAGTGTGGCACACCTTGAGTCTGGAGGGATGTGAGTTATAGTGTGGCATATCTTGTGGAGGGATGCGAGTTATAGTGTGGCACAGCTCGAGTCTGGAGGGATGTGAGTTATAGTGTGGCACAGCTCGAGTCTGGAGGGATGTGAGTTATAGTGTGGCACAGCTTGAGTCTGGAGGGATGTGAGTTATAGTGTGGCACACCTTGAGTCTGGAGGGATGTGAGTTATAGTGTGGCACAGCTCGAGTCTGGAGGGATGTGAGTTATAGTGTGGCACAGCTTGAGTCTGGAGGGATGTGAGTTATAGTGTGGCACAGCTTGAGTCTGGAGGGATGTGAGTTATAGTGTGGCACAGCTTGAGTCTGGAGGGATGTGAGTTATAGTGTGGCACAGCTCGAGTCTGGAGGGATGTGAGTTATAGTGTGGCACAGCTTGAGTCTGGAGGGATGTGAGTTATAGTGTGGCACACCTTGAGTCTGGAGGGATGTGAGTTATAGTGTGGCACAGCTCGAGTCTGGAGGGATGTGAGTTATAGTGTGGCACAGCTTGAGTCTGGAGGGATGTGAGTTATAGTGTGGCACAGCTTGAGTCTGGAGGGATGTGAGTTATAGTGTGGCACAGCTTGAGTCTGGAGGGATGTGAGTTATAGTGTGGCACACCTTGAGTCTAGGGATGTGAGTTATAGTGTGGCACAGCTTGAGTCTGGAGGGATGTGAGTTATAGTGTGGCACAGCTTGAGTCTGGAGGGATGTGAGTTATAGTGTGGCACAGCTTGAGTCTGGAGGGATGTGAGTTATAGTGTGGCACAGCTTGAGTCTGGAGGGATGTGAGTTATAGTGTGGCACAGCTTGAGTCTGGAGGGATGCCGAGTTTTAGTGTGGCACACCTTGAGTCTGGAGGGATGTGAGTTATAGGTTAGGGTTAGATAATGTTTAAGAATCCAAGAATAATGCTGGAATAATGCTGAATCTTATAGGGTCTAACAATAATAACACACTTTCCTTTTCTTGATACATACTGGTTGAAGAGCAAGTTAGCTCTTTATATGGCTAAAGCCAATTGATTATCAGTTGCATTATTAATAATAATCTTGAGAATAAGATAATCTTGAGAATAAGACAATAATTTTGAGAATAATGGGCTATTATCAGTATAATTGTGAAAGAATAATAGGTAGCTCTAGTATGAGAATCCGAGAATATAACCTTAGGGGAAAATTCAAGCATAATTTATTCACCCCTACTTGGGTGGGAGTATAAAAACAAATTTGTGCTTGCCCCTTCTGCACACTTCACTGCATGAACTCTCTCTTGTTACTGCAGCTTAACCCTTTCACTGAGCATATATACCCGATACCCGGTAGTGCCGGTGTCATATCGAATTGCGTCCTAGTAGATTTACGTACCCGGACGTTATTATTTAGAAAAAGCGTCCGGGGGACGTATATAGATAAAGTAAATGCACGTTGGAAATGCGTCCTACCCTATCGAATAGTGTCCGCCTAGCAAGACTTTCATTTTCAGTGCCAATAGACTTTCATTTGCATCAATTATAAGTGTAGATATATTCATAATTATAATATAATATAACAAGTTTGATAGCAAATTGAATAGACTTTCATTTGCATCCATATAAGTGTAATAATATAATAACTTTGATAGAAAGTTGATCCTCCTGGAGAACAAGAGTGATAGCAAGTTGCTTCAGGGAGCTACTGTAGGGAGTTGCTGCAAGCCACTCTTCCTCAAACAGGTGGTTGAGTTAGACCTACACACTCCCGGTGGAACCAACCATCGCAACTGATCATGTCCCCATAGTCTTCCGGCATTAAGCATGTGCACTATAGTTCAATCCACTGGAACGGTAGTGAATCGCCAATGCCAGAGAGATGTTTGGGCATCTGGGTCACTTTTTTTCGAGGAAAAGGAACTAAACTCTTACTGAGAAAACACCTAATAGACAGAATAAAATAAGATTGTACAATAATTATGTCATGTGATGCATATATAATGGGTCACCAATATATAACTGCTACTGTGCTTTATAATAATAATTTTATTACTTCATCAGGTGAGGACGCATTACTTTCTGGTCAAAAATAAAGAAGGATGGATCCTCTCCTAGTGCCAAATGTAGTGTTAACGGCACCATCTTCTGTATTGCCTTCAATAGTCTCTGCTTTTCTTCCGCAGTTTCTACCACAAGCCTCCTCACTGACTTGAAGTTAGTCTCTTTTTTTCTCTTGGTTACCGATATAATATAACCGACCTTCATGGACATTGCCTTTCTTCTCAAGCTTCTTTTATAGTTTGTGTGCTAGATAATAAGGGGTTCGCCCTCTTTGGTCGCGATGCCACTGAATCAGAATTGGTAGTTCACGAATAGCAATGTGTATACAGACTGGCTAGTAATGTGATGCGCATGCGTACATGTAAGACAATGATAATAGGTACGGATCGATTGTGTGAGTGTATGTAGTATAGTATTGTCTATCTCCCCCCAAGTCTTTGGCCAGTACGGTTGGAGACTGAGTGGTTAGTATGTTCCAGAGTATGTTCCAGAGTAGTAGTAGTCTGGTTTCCGATGGGTTCTCTTTGATCTTCTAAGTCCAGGGTCTGGGGTGGCTGTCTGGGTGTAGTGGAGTCTCCTAGGCTGGGCGACCGTGGCTTCTTTGGGGGTTGTGTATCCTGGTTCAGGGTTCCAGTTTGTTCCAGGGTGGCGATGGTGGGCTTGGTGTCCATGAGTGTGATAGGTGTTGGGAGGTTTCCTGTCGGGATGTTGTCCGAGTAGGTTTGGTCTTTGGTTTTAGTGGGTGTTGGCATCATTTGTGTGGTTTTGGTGATTGGTGGTGGAGCTTGGGTGGTGGTCTTGGTTCTGTGAAGGCTTTGTGCGATATCTTGGGTGATGGTTAGTTTGGCTGCGGGTTGTTGGTGTGGGGTGTATCTTCTCAAGAATTTCCTGTTCCTGAGGGAGACTCTCCCTGAGCCGTCCATCTTCACCAGGTACTGGTGGTACTGCCTCACTTTGATCACCGTGCCGGTGCGATCCCATTTGTTGGGGTGGTGACCGGTCTGGTTTTGTACCCTGACAGTGTCTCCTGTCTGTAGTTGAGTGAGGGGTTTAGTATGTTCGCTCCAGCATTCCTGGTTGATGTGATGTCGGTTTCGGAGTGCCTGTTCTCTTAGGTTTAGTGTGTTGCTCCAGGTCTGGTGTGGTATGTATTTCCCTTGGAGGACTGGTATCAGGTCTCTTGTTGGTCGTCCGAATACGCATTCAGCAGGTGACTGTTTTGTGGAGGGGTCTGGGCTGTTCCGGTATTGGAGCATAGCCTTCTTAAATGTGTCAATTGAGAGGTCTCCGTCTGTGCCTGTGTTCCCGGATATTAGTATCTTGATGGTTTTTACTCCAATTTCCGCCCTGCAGTTGCTGTGAGGGTAGGCAACTGAGCGCAGCCTGTAGTTTACCCCCCATGTCTTCAAGAAGTTTGAGGTGATGTGTGATGTGAACTCTGGGCCACCGTCTGTGGCTAGCTCGTCGGGGATGCCATACGTTGAGAAGGTCTTTCTCAGGACATCGGTGAGGCCCTTTGCACCGTTTCTTGATCTCTCCACAATAGGCCAGTTGGAGTATCGGTCAATCACCACTAAGTAGTTTTTCTCTAGGTGGTGGAAAAAGTCAGCACATATGTACTGGAAGGGGTACACTGATAGGGCTGGTGGGGTGGGGGGCATGGCTGCCTGGGATGGGGCCATCCCGTTGCAGATCCTGCAGTCCGTTCTGGTAGCTGCAATGTCGGTAGTGATCCCTGGCCAGAATATGGATGACTCTGCTTTGGATATCATTGCGGATGTACCTTAGTGAGCTGCATGGAGGGCTGCTAGGCATGTTGGTCGAAGTGCTGGCGGGATGATTAGTCGGTCTTTGTACACCACAATGCCATCGATGGAGTAGAGGTGGTCCCAATGGGTGTGGTAGTCTCTGATCGCTGGTTGTACTAGGTGGCGTCTGTCCGGGAAGCCGTCTTCGATGGTGTTAAGGAGAAGCATCATGTCATCATCTGAAGATGTAGCTGTCTGTACTTGCTCCCAGCTGATAGGCTGTATGGAGTGTCGATGCGAGTAATTCTTGGATTGTGGTGTCCAAGTGGTCGGATATGTGTGACTCATCTGTGGAGATGCCGTCCATGAGGTTCGTTGGGATCGTGGTTGTGGGTCTCAAGGTTTGGTCCGAGGCAGAGTGTGCATCATCCGTTAGGGTCATCTTGTCTGGGTCCTGTGTGCCGGTGGGGTACCTTCAGAGGGCGTCTGGTGTTTTGTTCTTGACGCCTTGGACGTGGATCATTTTGAATTTGTAAGGCAGGGTTTTTTCTTTTCTTCCAGATTGCGGAGTCTTGTGTTGGTTATCTGCTCCAGGGATCTGTCTCCAAATATCTTGATGCGGGGTTTGTGGTCGACCGCAATGACAGCCTAGGACGAAGTGGCGAGCCTCGTCCAGGGCGTCTGCCACAGCGAGGGCCTCTCCCTCAATTGGAGCATAACGAGACTCCACAGCATGTGTGAATCGTGACCCGACTAGGGTGACCTTCCATCCGGTTTGGCAGCAAAAGACGTAGTTGGATGGGCACTGGCAGTGCTTCTGGAATAGCCAGTACCCTATCCCGTTCTTTGACCAGTCGGTTGCTAGACAAGAATTCTCAGGGATTCCTCTCCGTAGCCGGAAGTGGTGGTGAGGTCGGGATGGGTGGTGGGGGTGATCTTCTCGGGCACTGGCATGGTCGGTTGGGTGGGGTCGTCCAGTGGATGGGAGGTGTGGCCCCTGCCTTTGTTGTGGTGCCTGAATCCGAGATCCTTGCGACGCCTGTTTGGGGGAAAGACTGGTTGATGATCCCTAGGTCGGTGCAGGCTTCCTGGCTTAGGAAGACCTTGCTCACGTTGTGGGTCACGTATACCATTTGTCTTGTGGTCCTCCCTGATATGGTGTCGGATAGTCTCAGGATTGTGGCTCCTAGGATTCGCAGGTTGCTGTTGTTGGCAGTATGCATGCGTAGGTTCACTGGTATGAGGTCCTCTGTTGTCAGGCCGAGCTTGTGGAGGATGTTTGTGCCAGCAAGGCAGCTCTGGCATCCTGTGTCGGCCATTGCCTCTATGGAGGCCTTTTTGTTGCCTGTCCTTAGTGTGTCTTAGGTGGCGGTAGTCGTCCTTGTTGAGGTCGACGTTGAGCCGGATGTACGGCTGAGGCTTTGATCTCCTCTTTATCCATGACTTCGTGGACTGGTTGTATACATGGTGGTCCAGGGTATTGGCTTTGTTGGGGTTGGATGTTGTTAGGTTGCATACCTCGTCGAACAGGGCGCTCTCGAACTGCGTGGTGTGTTGTTTGCTATCGCTCCTGCACATCCTCTCAGTGTGGTGGTCTCTTCCACAACCAGTGCATTTTGACCCGAATGCTGGGCACTCTGATCGCCTTATTCGGGTTGGGGCGCTCCTGCCATGGCCTTTTCCTTCCGCAATAAGAGCAGATGTCCTCCTTTGGTGGGGGGTACCTTCGTGTTCTGGGGTTTCTTCTGTCGCTTGTGTGTGCTTCCCAGCGCTTCAGCTGATTGTGAGATGGACAGTCTCGATGCCGACCTCTTCCCAGCCTCCTTGGCTTCCACGAAACGTAGGGCTTGTTCCACTGTCATCTCCTGGTTGGCGTCCCCAAGGAGGTCGATTTGTATCTATGTGTCAGCGAGCCCCCTGCATAGTACGTCTGCCACGTTCTCCTCGGAGTAATCTACAATGTGCCCACATCCACTGCATGGTTTCATGAATTTACATACATTTGCTTGTCCTCTCAGTCGTGCGCCGAATGCCCATATCGGCTCATCGCGATCCTGTTTCATGTTATGGAGGGAGACTCGGGCGACCAAGGCGTTCTCTTCCCTCACTGCCAGTACCTTCATGGAGGCGAATACCTCATCCTCAGTCTTTCCGGCCAGGGTACCACCCGCGTTACGGGTGAGGTCCCTGCGCAGCTGATTGTCGCAGCACTCTAGCAGTTGCATTACCAGGTCCGGTCCGACTAGCTTGGTGGCCCTGACGTAGTCACCCCACCTTGATCTGAAGTATGTCCAGTCTTCTGAGGTGCCTGCTGATGTGATGCCTGGCCTTTTCACCTTTTCCATCCTGGCCGTCTGCGGAGGCCCATCCCGTGGGTCATCGAGTGTGCTGACAGGAATGCAGCTGCCAGTACTGGGTCAACGTCGGGTATGACATAGTCGCAATCGTCGAAGGGGCATCTCATCTCTGCCATCCTACGTAGTGGTGTGCTCCAATTGGGGTCTGCCGATCGCCTCTCTTGGTCGCCTCTTTCAGATAGGTGGGGGACCTCCTGGGCTCTTCAACGTGTTGCCCTTGGAGTCTGTATGCACATAGATAATAAGGGGATCGCCCTCTTTGGTCGCGATGCCACTGAATCAGAATTGGTAGTTCACGAATAGCAATGTGTATACAGACTGGCTAGTAATGTGATGCGCATGCGTACATGTAAGACAATGATAATAGGTACGGATCGATTGTGTGAGTGTATGTAGTATAGTATTGTCTATCTCCCCCCAAGTCTTTGGCCAGTACGGTTGGAGACTGAGTGGTTAGTATGTTCCAGAGTATGTTCCAGAGTAGTAGTAGTCTGGTTTCCGATGGGTTCTCTTTGATCTTCTAAGTCCAGGGTCTGGGGTGGCTGTCTGGGTGTAGTGGAGTCTCCTAGGCTGGGCGACCGTGGCTTCTTTGGGGGTTGTGTATCCTGGTTCAGGGTTCCAGTTTGTTCCAGGGTGGCGATGGTGGGCTTGGTGTCCATGAGTGTGATAGGTGTTGGGAGGTTTCCTGTCGGGATGTTGTCCGAGTAGGTTTGGTCTTTGGTTTTAGTGGGTGTTGGCATCATTTGTGTGGTTTTGGTGATTGGTGGTGGAGCTTGGGTGGTGGTCTTGGTTCTGTGAAGGCTTTGTGCGATATCTTGGGTGATGGTTAGTTTGGCTGCGGGTTGTTGGTGTGGGGTGTATCTTCTCAAGAATTTCCTGTTCCTGAGGGAGACTCTCCCTGAGCCGTCCATCTTCACCAGGTACTGGTGGTACTGCCTCACTTTGATCACCGTGCCGGTGCGATCCCATTTGTTGGGGTGGTGACCGGTCTGGTTTTGTACCCTGACAGTGTCTCCTGTCTGTAGTTGAGTGAGGGGTTTAGTATGTTCGCTCCAGCATTCCTGGTTGATGTGATGTCGGTTTCGGAGTGCCTGTTCTCTTAGGTTTAGTGTGTTGCTCCAGGTCTGGTGTGGTATGTATTTCCCTTGGAGGACTGGTATCAGGTCTCTTGTTGGTCGTCCGAATACGCATTCAGCAGGTGACTGTTTTGTGGAGGGGTCTGGGCTGTTCCGGTATTGGAGCATAGCCTTCTTAAATGTGTCAATTGAGAGGTCTCCGTCTGTGCCTGTGTTCCCGGATATTAGTATCTTGATGGTTTTTACTCCAATTTCCGCCCTGCAGTTGCTGTGAGGGTAGGCAACTGAGCGCAGCCTGTAGTTTACCCCCCCATGTCTTCAAGAAGTTTGAGGTGATGTGTGATGTGAACTCTGGGCCACCGTCTGTGGCTAGCTCGTCGGGGATGCCATACGTTGAGAAGGTCTTTCTCAGGACATCGGTGAGGCCCTTTGCACCGTTTCTTGATCTCTCCACAATAGGCCAGTTGGAGTATCGGTCAATCACCACTAAGTAGTTTTTCCCTAGGTGGTGGAAAAAGTCAGCACATATGTACTGGAAGGGGTACACTGATAGGGCTGGTGGGGTGGGGGGCATGGCTGCCTGGGATGGGGCCATCCCGTTGCAGATCCTGCAGTCCGTTCTGGTAGCTGCAATGTCGGTAGTGATCCCTGGCCAGAATATGGATGACTCTGCTTTGGATATCATTGCGGATGTACCTTAGTGAGCTGCATGGAGGGCTGCTAGGCATGTTGGTCGAAGTGCTGGCGGGATGATTAGTCGGTCTTTGTACACCACAATGCCATCGATGGAGTAGAGGTGGTCCCAATGGGTGTGGTAGTCTCTGATCGCTGGTTGTACTAGGTGGCGTCTGTCCGGGAAGCCGTCTTCGATGGTGTTAAGGAGAAGCATCATGTCATCATCTGAAGATGTAGCTGTCTGTACTTGCTCCCAGCTGATAGGCTGTATGGAGTGTCGATGCGAGTAATTCTTGGATTGTGGTGTCCAAGTGGTCGGATATGTGTGACTCATCTGTGGAGATGCCGTCCATGAGGTTCGTTGGGATCGTGGTTGTGGGTCTCAAGGTTTGGTCCGAGGCAGAGTGTGCATCATCCGTTAGGGTCATCTTGTCTGGGTCCTGTGTGCCGGTGGGGTACCTTCAGAGGGCGTCTGGTGTTTTGTTCTTGACGCCTTGGACGTGGATCATTTTGAATTTGTAAGGCAGGGTTTTTTCTTTTCTTCCAGATTGCGGAGTCTTGTGTTGGTTATCTGCTCCAGGGATCTGTCTCCAAATATCTTGATGCGGGGTTTGTGGTCGACCGCAATGACAGCCTAGGACGAAGTGGCGAGCCTCGTCCAGGGCGTCTGCCACAGCGAGGGCCTCTCCCTCAATTGGAGCATAACGAGACTCCACAGCATGTGTGAATCGTGACCCGACTAGGGTGACCTTCCATCCGGTTTGGCAGCAAAAGACGTAGTTGGATGGGCACTGGCAGTGCTTCTGGAATAGCCAGTACCCTATCCCGTTCTTTGACCAGTCGGTTGCTAGACAAGAATTCTCAGGGATTCCTCTCCGTAGCCGGAAGTGGTGGTGAGGTCGGGATGGGTGGTGGGGGTGATCTTCTCGGGCACTGGCATGGTCGGTTGGGTGGGGTCGTCCAGTGGATGGGAGGTGTGGCCCCTGCCTTTGTTGTGGTGCCTGAATCCGAGATCCTTGCGACGCCTGTTTGGGGGAAAGACTGGTTGATGATCCCTAGGTCGGTGCAGGCTTCCTGGCTTAGGAAGACCTTGCTCACGTTGTGGGTCACGTATACCATTTGTCTTGTGGTCCTCCCTGATATGGTGTCGGATAGTCTCAGGATTGTGGCTCCTAGGATTCGCAGGTTGCTGTTGTTGGCAGTATGCATGCGTAGGTTCACTGGTATGAGGTCCTCTGTTGTCAGGCCGAGCTTGTGGAGGATGTTTGTGCCAGCAAGGCAGCTCTGGCATCCTGTGTCGGCCATTGCCTCTATGGAGGCCTTTTTGTTGCCTGTCCTTAGTGTGTCTTAGGTGGCGGTAGTCGTCCTTGTTGAGGTCGACGTTGAGCCGGATGTACGGCTGAGGCTTTGATCTCCTCTTTATCCATGACTTCGTGGACTGGTTGTATACATGGTGGTCCAGGGTATTGGCTTTGTTGGGGTTGGATGTTGTTAGGTTGCATACCTCGTCGAACAGGGCGCTCTCGAACTGCGTGGTGTGTTGTTTGCTATCGCTCCTGCACATCCTCTCAGTGTGGTGGTCTCTTCCACAACCAGTGCATTTTGACCCGAATGCTGGGCACTCTGATCGCCTTATTCGGGTTGGGGCGCTCCTGCCATGGCCTTTTCCTTCCGCAATAAGAGCAGATGTCCTCCTTTGGTGGGGGGTACCTTCGTGTTCTGGGGTTTCTTCTGTCGCTTGTGTGTGCTTCCCAGCGCTTCAGCTGATTGTGAGATGGACAGTCTCGATGCCGACCTCTTCCCAGCCTCCTTGGCTTCCACGAAACGTAGGGCTTGTTCCACTGTCATCTCCTGGTTGGCGTCCCCAAGGAGGTCGATTTGTATCTATGTGTCAGCGAGCCCCCTGCATAGTACGTCTGCCACGTTCTCCTCGGAGTAATCTACAATGTGCCCACATCCACTGCATGGTTTCATGAATTTACATACATTTGCTTGTCCTCTCAGTCGTGCGCCGAATGCCCATATCGGCTCATCGCGATCCTGTTTCATGTTATGGAGGGAGACTCGGGCGACCAAGGCGTTCTCTTCCCTCACTGCCAGTACCTTCATGGAGGCGAATACCTCATCCTCAGTCTTTCCGGCCAGGGTACCACCCGCGTTACGGGTGAGGTCCCTGCGCAGCTGATTGTCGCAGCACTCTAGCAGTTGCATTACCAGGTCCGGTCCGACTAGCTTGGTGGCCCTGACGTAGTCACCCCACCTTGATCTGAAGTATGTCCAGTCTTCTGAGGTGCCTGCTGATGTGATGCCTGGCCTTTTCACCTTTTCCATCCTGGCCGTCTGCGGAGGCCCATCCCGTGGGTCATCGAGTGTGCTGACAGGAATGCAGCTGCCAGTACTGGGTCAACGTCGGGTATGACATAGTCGCAATCGTCGAAGGGGCATCTCATCTCTGCCATCCTACGTAGTGGTGTGCTCCAATTGGGGTCTGCCGATCGCCTCTCTTGGTCGCCTCTTTCAGATAGGTGGGGGACCTCCTGGGCTCTTCAACGTGTTGCCCTTGGAGTCTGTATGCACATAGATAATAAGGGGATCGCCCTCTTTGGTCGCGATGCCACTGAATCAGAATTGGTAGTTCACGAATAGCAATGTGTATATATACAGACTGGCTAGTAACATGATGCGCATGCATACATGTAAGACAATGATAATAGGTACGGATCAATTGTGTGTGAGTGTATGTAGTATAGTATTGTCTATGTGCTATCTATAGGATAGTTTCCAGAATGAATAAATTCAAATACTTCAGAGAAAGAGAATTTTTCTGCCATCTTTACAACATAAATTTGTCTGCTGGGACGTAATTCCTCGCCCCCAGATGCTTATTCTCATCGGTTAATGTCCTAGCAGATGAAATATTACGTCCCTAGGACGTATACCGATAGGGGACGTTATCCGTTATGACACCGGGTAGGAAAAAATGTCGTTGAATTGCGCGTCCCCGGTGGTACCGGGTATGTGAAAATAATCCATGCGCCTGTACTGCACACGCCATCTATCGTTTTTTCTATGAACTAGAGGTGATTTCCATGTGTAAGTCATGTTTCCAGTGGTAGGCAGCAAAATGGCGGGAGCACGGTCTCACAGCAGGCAATACACTGTCAACGAAGTTGTAGACCAGATCTTTGCTGATACGGACAGCGAGGACAACTTTGATTTGGACGATACAGGTAATTAGTTTGTTTCAGGACCTATCACACAAAATTAGACTACTCCAGAAATCCTGACAGAGAGGATGATGGTGGCCTCTGATGGAGATGAGTAAATGTTCATAGTTTTCGTGTAACAGAGTCTCTAACAGAGTCTCTAGAAAGTGGTCGGTATTCACTCGAGTAGAGTTTTCTTACCATTCAATTCTAAAATATGATAACATTGCCAAGTTTGGCTGTTTCTTTTCAAAGGCTTCAGAAAGAAGAACAATGACCTCATTATGTTATATAGCTACAACAAAACATCCTTAAATGGTGAAAAATTGATTGCATTTTCCAATGAAACGTCATCAATGTGACCAAAATATATGACTGCCAAGGGTTACATAACCAGATAAATGTTCGAAACACATTTGAAAATATGCATCTGAACTTCTAATATATACCTGCATTCCATCATCCCAGAAGGTTGTATGGATTATAAATGACTAATTGTTGGGGAAAACACATTACAGTGATTTTTTGAAAATTTCATGTTTTTTCATTGTTTTTTCATTGATTTTTGAATAAAATGATGAAAATAATGATGTTTTTATTCATTTTATGTATCTTCATCATTATCCAGTGAAAAAAACCGCATCCCATAAGATTTTCTTGGAGAAAAGGTTGTTTTTAAATCACCTTTTAGGCCCAGCAGGGGGGGGGTGGGTCAAAATCTCTGAGTGCCTGATTTTGCAACACTATCCACAGTGCTAGATGACTGAAATTAGTATCTTTGGCAAGAGGAAGCTCGACTCAATGCGATGGCACTAGAAGTGAGTAGGTGGGGAACAGTATCACTCATGTGCACGTTTGACCTATCTCATTTAAGTGCTTAATGCGGAAATTGTCTACCACCTCCCAATCAGGACTATCCATCCATCCATCCATCCATCCGTCCATTCATCCATCCATCCATTCATCCATCCGTCCGTCCATCCATCCATCCATCCATCCATCCATCCATCCATCCATCCATCCATCCATCCATCCATCCATCCATCCACCCACCCACCCACACAACCACACACCCACAACTTGCAAAATCAAGCGCTCCAATTTTAAGGTAACCTCACTTCCTTAATCGTAACCTCAAGTACAAAAAAAAAGTCAGCAAATGTGTGTGTGTGGCTTGACCAGATGCCATCATAATATTATATACATGGCACCATAAGTTGAGTCGCCTTTATCGCATGGATCAACTGCTATACTTTTTGTGTGTAGGATTTGCTATGACCTGCTGTTGCTATAACAGAATGGGCTCTTTTGGGGGGCTCGAAGGCAAGTAATAGCTGTTCCCTTGGGAGGCAAGGTAACCACCTAGTCTCATGTCACCGCCCAAAGCTTGGTGGTCAGACCCAGCATATCCTGACCAGAGTTGCTCCACCTATGAGCCCTAGTGCCCCCTCCCCAGCTCGGCCCCCAATAAGCCTGCTCCTATTCCCCAGGCACCTCAGTCGACACAGGCCAGCTATAGCCCCCTCCCTCCCTCCTTTCTCCTGCTGCCCTATCCTCACTTGACGTCATCAATGGCCTGTGGGTCCCCACCCTACAGCTAGGGATGCCTTGGCCAGTGTAATTTGGGAGGCACTTCAGGGGATCTTCTTGGACTCGACTGGCATGGATGTCTGGGTGAAATGGTTCGTGCTTTCCCGATGTATCCTTGCCAAACCTGAGAGAGGGGGGGGGGACACTCCCACGGGGAAGACACTGAAGATCATCATGCGAGGATCAACAGGTAGCATGCAAGTGACATCTTAGTCTTTGGTCAGATGTGCTAGAGGAGCAAAACTGGCCTAGTCATCGAAGTAAGCTGAAGAAGGATTCGTCTGGGTCCCTACAAGTTGCCAGTGCCTGCCATGTTATGGAGGATGGCATCCAGCCTCTAACTTCAAGCCAGGTTGCTCGGGCTTTCTCTGAGGCTTTTGAGGAGATGTCGGCCAAAAAAACACCACAGACGGACTCTCGGCAGATTCCTCAAGACCCAGTCCCAGTTCCTATCGGAATCCTTGAGGTGGAGGTTGTGAAATCCTTGAGGAGCTTCCCCAAAGCTGTTCTTGGCCAATCTGCTCTTGGGGAACACCTGAAGGAGGCTGTGTTCTGTCCCTCTCCAGACAGGGCCAATACTGTCCTTCAAGCTCTCACCAGAATCATCAACTAGCTCTAGCGAAGAAGGGAGGTGGTCTGCATCGTATTGCTGTGGGTGTAGTGTTGCATAGTCTACCCTCCACAAATGCATCTCTCGGCCTGTTAGAGGCGAGGTTCTGTCGTCCTTACAGGTAAGAGTGAGCGTCCCAGATGTGAAGTTATTGTCCATGCTGTGAACTATGTGTGGGAGGACTTATACATTATTCCCGAGGTAAAGTGGACACTTCTCTTTGACTTCTCTAATGCAGTATCAGCTGTGAGAAGATGTTTGAGGAGGTGAGATCATGCATATCCTTATGTCTGCGCTTGGCTTGAGTGTTGTTACAGCACCCAAACCCTACTACACCTATGTGAGCATACCATCCTCAGCCTTGTAAAGTCGTGTAGAGCGACCCACTTGGGCCTCATCCCTTCACTTTAGCCCTAAATCTTGTTGTGGGGAGGATCAAGTGTGAAGTGCCAGGGTTACAGATCAATGCTTGCTACCTAGCTACATAGATGGCACACTGTGGCACTGCTGAAGACCCACATGCTGTCCTGGTGATTGTGGAATAGGACAGGCCCGGCAGAAGACTTGGGCTGAATCGAGGCAAGTCCCTCCTGTACATCCCAGATGATGCCTCCTTCGTAGTGAACCCTCTGTTACCTGAAATCCCAACTACTTTAATGAAAGAGCCACACAAGTGTTTGCATTGCAGGAGGATATTTCAGCTCTGCAATATTTGTGACTGACATAAACTCTCCAATACCCTGCCCTAGCTGAACCTTACTTGAAGAGTTCCATTGCCTCCTCCCAAAAGTCGGGATCAGATGTTCTCGCAACTTTGCTACTCTCTCACCTACATAGGCGCAACGGCTTTGAATACGCACGTCCATCTATGGTCCACAATTTAATAGCTGAATCCATACTCTGATTTTATATTAATTTTTAGCTGTAGTTGTCAATACTGACAGCGAGGAGGTTAACTTAGCAATACAGTTGGCTTATTGGCAGAAACCTACATCTATGTTGGTGTTTTATAGATATTTAGTAACGAATGCAAGGCATTGTGGCAAGCAAAGGTGCACTAAATCAGACTTGAAATACAAATCTTTTTATATCGCATTGCTCTTTCGTCCTACCCCAAGCATATATAGCAGCAGGCATAACACCGCACTATGCTGATGATAAAGGAAGCTTCTCCATCATAGATAATGCCATGCTATTTATGAAGGTAAGAAATAGGCAACTATATCTTGGATGTAGGCTGGAACATCTAGTCTAAACGTTAAGAGTAAATTTTTAGTTGATTATTGAGATCATTGATTAAGAGTGAAGCATTGATTTCGAACAGGAATATATTTTTAATGTCTATAGCTATACTTATCTTGCTAATGCATGGTAGCAAGTGAAAACTACTAGCTCAGCAGTGTTCATAGATGCCTGGGTGTTATGTTAGAGAGGATTCCGTATGAAATGAAAATGTTTTCATTTTACCACGATCTAAAATTGTCTGAATTAAGTACATATTTCTGTTCAGATTTCAGATAACAATTTTCAGATATCAGTACAAATTCCTGTGGCTTCCAGATTAATATTAATCTCCACCCTTAATCTTCCTAATCTTTCAAACATGCGTGACAAGCCAAGCTCATCCTTAGTGAATAATACAGTAACTAGCCAATACGTAAGGCGACCCCGTACCGGGCGAACCCTGAACTCATAGATAATTACATTGTGACCCCTTACCAGTTGTAATGTGCATTGTCATGCTCACTTGCTATAATTATTGTGCTGCTGCAAACAAGCTTAAGGCTTTATTCTTTATGCACATTACAACTCGAGTCTGATAGCGGAGGCCCAAAAAGAGTTAGTGGACGCTAGGCTGACGCCTCAGCCCAAGGGAGAAGGCTCCAGGAGAGAAGTTACGGAACTCCAATTAGAGCGCACCACCTTGTGATAATGCCTATCATCAGATGCCCCGTCGAAGGCTGCGACTACAGGACCCCGGACGGAGAGGCAATAGTAGGAGTAGCACTCCTCAATGCCCACACCACCAGGCGCCAAGGCAGGCAGCCAGGGCAGAGAAGGTCAAGAGACCGGAGGTGTCATCATCAGGAACCACAGAAGACTGGGTCTACTTTCAGTCAAGATGGGGAGACTACGTCAGAGCCACCAGGCTGACAGGCCCCGACCTGATACTCCAACTGCTCGAATGTTGCGATGAGCAACTAAGAAGAGATCTCACCCGAAACGCAGGGGGGACGCTCACAGGAGGCACAGAGGAGCGAGTACTGGAGGCCATGAGGGCCCTTGCCGTCCGAGAAGAGAATGTGATGGTCGCCCGAGTCACACTTCACCACATGAAGCAAGACAGAGACGAGCCCGTCAGAGCATTCGCGGCAAGGCTGAAGGGACAAGCTGGAATATGTAAGTATACTAAGGCATGCCCGGGGTGTAACCATGAAGTCTCGTATGCCGAGGCCATACTCACCGACGTGTTGTGTAGAGGTATCGCGGATAGCGAGATACAAGTGGATCTGCTGGGGGACGCGAACCAAGACATGACACTAGAGCAGGTTACAAGGTTCGTGGAGGCCAAAGAGGCCGGTAAACGGTCAGCCACAAGACTGGCCGACCCACAGTCGGCAGAAGCGATAGGGAGCTCGTACAGACGACAGAGTAAACCAAACCCCCAAACAACCACGCCCCCCAATCCCGAGGCACCCTACCAGAAAAGGAGGAATTCACCACCCCTGCCACCCAACTCAGAGACATGCTCATATTGTGGCACCAAGGGACATGGAAATAAATCCCCCACCAGGGTGAGAAGACAAGAATGCCCAGCATTTAACACCAAATGTGACAACTGCGGTCGCGAACACCACTTCAGCAGAATGTGTAGGAACAAGGACAACCAACGGGCCCTTACCGGAGGCAACCAACGACCCTCTACCAGAGGCCAATACGAGAATGCCCTATCCGATATGGTCTGTCTAGTGACCTCAACACAGGGATCGACGACAATCGACCACCACACCTACAACAGAGCAACACGCTCGTGGCACAAGAAGCCATCAAGGCCACAACCATACGTCACCCTGACAGTGGAGACCCAGCCAGAGGATTACACCCATCTGGGTCAACAGCTGAAGATCCCCAAAAAGAGTTTCACCACACAAGCCATGGCCGACACAGGCTGCCAGAGCTGCCTGGCTAGCACCGCCACCATGAAGAAACTGGGACTCACACCCAAGAAGCTCCTACCCGTCAGTCTCAGGATGCGCGCTGCCAACAACAGCCAAATCAACATCCGAGGCGCCATTCTCGTCAAGATGACAGAACCACAGGGCAAGAGATCCACCAAGCAGATGATATATATCACTGACCACGTGGACAAGCTCTTCCTGAGTCAGGAAGCCTGCACTGACCTAGGGATCATCCCCACGGGATTCCCCACGACAAAATGTGACACCACAGAGACAGCAGCCGCCTCCGACCAGGACACATCATACCACCGGAAGCATCAAAGCACTGCTCGTGCCCACGTCGCACCACCCCACCCCCAAAGCTCAGCGAGTCACCCATACCCACTACGTCAGGAAACAGAAGCAAAATCGAGGCATTCCTCCTTCAGCGGTACAAGGCCAGTACGTTCAATACCTGTGAACACCAACCCCTACCCCTGATGGACGGACCCCCCATGCGGCTCATGATTGATCCAAACGCCACACCAACAGCCCACCACTCTCCCATTCCAGTCCCACTACACTGGCAAGAGGAAGTGAAGGCAGGCCTGGACAGGGACGTGCGCCTGGGAGTGCTGGAGCCAGTACCCGTGGGTGAACCAGTCACCTGGTGCCACAGGATGGTCACATGCGCCAAGAAGAATGGTTCTCTTTGACGCACAATCGACCTCCAGCCCCTAAATGCCCATGCAACCAGGGAAACCCATCACACCCAGTCACCATTCCATCAAGCCAGAGCCGTACCACAAGACACAAGAAAGACAGTCTTTGACGCATGGAACGGATACCACTCAGTCGCTCTCCATCCTGACGACCGTCACTTCACCACCTTCATCACACCCTGGGGCAGATACAGATACAAGACAGCCCCCCAGGGCTACATCGCTTCCGGCGACGGATACACCCGCCGCTACGACGAGATTGTCTCTCACATACCCCAGAAGACGAAGTGCATTGACGACACACTCCTGTGGTCCTCCACCATCGCCGACAGCTTCATGCAAGCCCAAGAGTGGCTAGACATCTGCGGCAGACACGGCATCACACTCAACCCCAGCAAATTCAGATTTGCGATGGAAACCGTGGAATTTGCAGGCTTCGAGATTACAGACGACAGAGTAAGACCATGCAAGAAGTACACAAAGGCAATCTCTGACTTCCCAACCCCCACATCACTCACAGATGTACGATCGTGGTTCGGTCTGATAAACCAAGTGGCATATGCCTTCAGCATGACAGACATCATGCTACCATTCCGGACACTGCTCAAACCAACAGTGCCCTTTGAGTGGACAGACGCCCTTCAGCAAGCATTCGACAGCTCGAAACTGGCCATCATCGCCGAGATCGAAAATGGAGTCACAATCTACGACAAGACAAAGCCCACATGCCTTGCCACAGACTGGTCCAAGCAAGGAATAGGATACTGGTTGTTCCAGAAACACTGCCAGTGCCCATCCACAGACCTGTTCTGCTGCAAGGAGGGATGGAAAATCACCCTGGTTGGCAGCAGATTTACCCACCCAGCAGAGTCACGCTATGCCCCCATCGAAGGAGAAGCACTGGCAGTAGCAGACGCTCTAGACAAGGCTCGCCACTTTGTCCTGGGCTGCCACGACCTCACCATTGCAGTCGATCATCGCCCACTCTTAAAGATCTTCGGCGACCGCTCGCTAGACATCAGCAACACCCGCCTGAGGAACCTCAAAGAGAAAACACTCAGATACAGATTCAAAATGGTACACATCCCAGGAGTGAAGAACAGAGCCCCTGACACCCTGTCTCGCCACCCCACTGGAGACCCCTCACCAGATAGACTACATCTCCAAGATGATGTCAGCGGAGTCTTGCACATGACTCAGCCTCAGATACGCATCCCAGACCACATACTGGCAGGACCACACAGTGTCCACTCCGAGATCAGCCAAACCACGGATGATTCAGAAACCCTACTACGGGAATCGATGATATCCACCCTGGACACCATATCTACCCTAGACGCCACATCAGTGGTCACATGGGAAGAAGTCCAGACAGCTACCTCTTCGGACCCAAGCATGACCATGCTCCTGGAAGCAGTCGAGGAGGGCCTCCCAGAGTCAAGACTCCAGATGCCCCCTGACATCAGGCAGTTTCACAATATCAAACAACATCTATACTCGGTCGATGGTGTAATCATTTACAAAGACCGTATAGTAATCCCACCCACCCTCAGACAGACATGTCTAAAGTCGCTACATGCTGCCCACCAGGGCACATCTACAATAATAGCCAAAGCTGAATCGTCGATCTTCTGGCCAGGCATTACCAAAGACATCCACCAGCAAAGAGCCACTTGCTCCACTTGCAACCGCATGTCGCCATCACAGCCAGCACAGCCACCGACCCCCCCAACTCAACCAGAATACCCGTTCCAATGCGTGTGCTCAGATTACTTCCACTACAAAGGACATGCATACCTGGTAATCGTAGACAGATACTCGAACTGGCCCATCGTTGAAAGAGCGATCAACGGGTCAAAAGGACTCATTGATATCCTCAGAAGCACATTTGCCACCTATGGCATCCCAGACGAGCTGGCTTCAGACGGGGGCCCAGAATTCATTGCCCACGACACTCAACGATTCCTGCAAGACTGGAGAGTTCATCACCGCCTCAGCTCAGTGGCATTTCCACACAGCAATTGCAGAGCAGAAGTAGCAGTCAAGACGGTGAAACGCCTCATATCCAACAACATAAAGACAGATGGCAGCCTCAACATAGACTCCTTCCAACGAGCCATGCTGCAGTACAGGAACTCACCCGACCCCGCCACCAAAGAGTCACCGGCATCCTGCTTGTTCGGCCACCAGACGAAAGACCTCATACCAATACTACGTGGCAAATACCTCCCACACAGAACGTGGCAGGAAAGCCAATCTCTGCGTGAACTGGCACTCCGCCAAAGAAACAGCCTGGCACAAGAACGCTGGTCAGAACATACCAAGACCCTCACCCCACTCAAAGTAGGTGACAGGGTCAGACTACAAAATCAGACGGGGAATTTCCCAAACAAATGGGACAGAACGGGAACGGTGATAGAGGTGAAGCAGTTTCACCAGTATCGAATCAGAGTAGACGGAGCAGGGCGGGTCACCCTCAGGAACAGACAATTCCTGAGACGTTTCACCCCGGTAAACCCTCCGCCCACCAGAAGATCCATACTGGACGACATGGCCACCATCCCCAGGCCACTACCAACACCTCCCGTCACCACCAGAACCCCCGAGCCACCACCCACGCTCCAGGCTACCCCAGCCACCCCCCCACCACCAGCGATGGACATTCCCACCGCTACACCGGCCCAACCCCCCACACCACTGCTGCCAATGACGGACATTCCCACCACCACGCAGGCTGAGCCCTTCACACCACCTACCCCGTCCAGCCCTATGACACAGGCTGGGCCCCCCATACCACCTCCTCCGGCCCACCCCATCACTAGGGCCCCCACTATGACTCCTCCACGAGACACGGCCTCAAAGCGGCCACAACCACCGAGAAGATCCACAAGGGTCAGAAGACCACCCGACAGGCTGGCCATGAGGGTCAGAAGACCACCCGACAGGCTGTTCTGAAGACGAAAAGAAAACAAGCCTTTGCCCCTGTGGAACAAAGACTGGGGGGAGATAGTGAATAATACAGTAACTAGCCAATACGTAAGGCGACCCCGTACCGGGCGAACCCTGAACTCATAGATAATTACATTGTGACCCCTTACCAGTTGTAATGTGCATTGTCATGCTCACTTGCTATAATTATTGTGCTGCTGCAAACAAGCTTAAGGCTTTATTCTTTAATCCTACTCTACAAGATTACACACAACCTCATCTATTTCCCTCCAAAATTCATCCAACCAGCTTCAATTCATTCCTCTCAGAACCTCTCACCGTTACCACCAATCAGATGTCTTAATTCCATTTTCTCGCACCTCTGCCATGCAATCTTCGTTTGTTCCCACTGCCACAGCACTATGGAACTCTCTTCCACCATACATCAGATCCTCTTCCTCTCGTCATTTAAATGTTTAGTTAAGAAATTGTACCTAACCAAATCCTCACAGGGTCTTCAACTACTACACACACTTGAACTATCTTACAATTCATATATCTGCTACATGCACATTCACTTACTCATTTGTAAAACTCAGGATTAGCTTTTGCTATTGAGATCGTATTTTTCTCTCTTGTGTTATAAAAAATAAATCCCATTGCTGTATTGAACCATGCTATATAGCTTCTTTACAAACATAGTTCTGCTTTCGGCATAAGCAGCGCCATTCTCACTTGCCCTTGCAGCCATTTGTTTTCTCATTTGGTTGCTTTGTATGACAACCCTTCCCAATTTTAAATAAGCAGGCATTATTTAAGATGGTTTTTTAATTTATGGGTGAATGTTCAGTGTAACACAAACAAACATGGATAGAAACAGAGATACTTACATACATATGCCAGCATGGCAACACCAAGTTTTCCATCCAGCCACACTGTTAGGGCTAGATTTTCGCCAAGCATCATTCAGCAATTGTGACCAGTTAACTTTGCCACATAATTAACTCCACGAACGTTTATTGCATTGACTTCGGTAAGTTCATATTGTATATAGCAAATTTACTTGGGCCTTAAAATTGCATTTTTCACTTCCGTAGGCCTTCCAGAAGTCAAGTTACATCACCGCTTTGCAGACGAACTCGACGATCTACTGTCGATCTATTCTCGACCACTACCAATTTTTGTTGTTTTACTGCTAAATGAATTACATGAGCATCAAGCACATGCTAACAATAATATCAAAGTTTTATAATAAATGAAGTTATATAACTATAGTAGCATATTTTAGTTAAAAACAGTACCACACTTACAAACTAAATTGTCATCACTACAAACACGCTTCGCATCCACTTCATACTTGCATTGAACCCAGCTGTGAAGAACTCCTTCCAATGACATGTCATCCACGTAATTGCCAAAGCAGACCATACACTCATTGTATTTTCCCTGTGTTGAGGAGCGAACCCATTCCCAGTCTTGCCTCCGTGTCATAAAAAGACCTTTCTTCTTTTCCCTTTGCACTTCTGTTCCATGTCCTCTTTTTTCTTCTGTCTTTCCATCTGCTTCAACTCTCGTTCTTTAGCTTTTCTTTCCTTCTCTGCTTCCCGTTGAAACCGCTTCTCTTCCAACCTATTCTCCTTGGCTTCCTCTTCTTCTTTCTTTTTCTTCTCCTTTTCTAACATGCTCTCTAATGACTGCTGACTAGTCAGCACTCTTGCGGGACCAGGAGGCTTTCCCTCCCTTTTTGAGCTCTTGGGAGTTGAAGGGAATGTCATTCTGACAGAGATGACAAAACTTTCCTAGCGACAGAAAGGCAGTGGGTGTGCCTGTAGGAATTTGAAGCACAATGATGAACTATATAGCACTTTCCTAGTGACAAAAAGGCTTTCAGAACAGTGGGTGAGCCTGTTTCAGGACTTTGAAGTTGAGCACAAACTATCACCCATGACATCAACATTACTCGTTGTTATGCCCCATACGACATTAGAAATAATAAACAGTTATGTGTTGTAGTGAATGCGTGTTGTATAGATATTAAAATTGTATCATGTTCATGTCAGCCTTGATTTCTGTTTTCATCCTTAGTTTCTTATGTGTAAATTAGCCAATGGCATATGCCAATTGCAAACTGAACCCAACACGAACCCTGCACACACACACACATGTATTTCCTTATTTGGTCATTTTTAGTAGCTCTGCTGGAGCCTATAAAAGCCCCAGCTGAGCACATGACTAGTCAGTCTTGCTGTTCTACTTTTTAGCATACTTTTTATTATAAGGAATATAAACCTTATCCTTGTGAGAAGGGGGTAGAGTAAGACTTGACTCTGGTGGCAGCATACCTACCACTCTGACTGGATTGGCTCATTGAGCTCAAGTTGGGTGTGTAGCATATGTTGGGGCAAGATTGTTCCCCAACACTTGGTGGCAGCGGTTACTGAACCAAACTATCACTCATTGAAAGCTGTAAGCCCTTGGCTACTATTGTTTATTCTCTGTTCTTCTTTTGAGAAGAAATTGCACTTGGAAGATGTCTCGTCAGCAGAAGCTCAAGAAGCCGGTCGCCGTGACCCATGACTCAGATGAAATTTGTCTGTGTCAGGGAGCCTCCTGACAACTGCCTCTGACACCTCTGGCAAAGGAGGAACAACCTGTGGGAATCACTGACCTGATTACTCACCTACATCAGAAGGTGTAAAATCACAGAGATCAGACTACCCACAAACCACTACGTGAACTGTGATAGAATCTATAAAAGAGAAGAACAGCAAAGAGAGAGAGAAGAGAGAAAAGACACGAGAACTAAAGGAACTAAGACAGTTGGTATACGAGACAATTGTGATTCTATGCTATTATTATTCTTTACCTTTATGACTTATCAGAAGGGTGGAGATTGAATTGCTCAAGCTAGGTTTATTGATAAGAGTTGCGGAGCAACTAGGTCAGTAAACAAGAGGTTGGCGTCGCAGGAGCTGCAAGAGAGTGAGCTTCTCCTGAGATTGGTGGCAGCGGTGGGATCCAAAATAGTGTTGGATCTAAGTGAAAGACAACCTGGAGAGGAATTCCTGGTTGGTCGGAGCATTACATTGCGGTTAATTGATTTTGGGTTTCCTGTATTAGCAGGGAAACGGCTCGGGTATTTAGTACCTAGGAGCCTGTGAAACAAAACCTTACTGTAGGATATTTTGAAGTGTTGGTCCCTAGGGACAGTGCATATTTCATTTTGTTGTTGTCGTTTATATATAGCGACAGTATCTCAGTTAATTTCTTTTTTTGTATATGCAACCCGCGAACATGTCTCACGAACAAGCGCAGCCAGGAGAAGACCATCAGTTACGGAGTGGGAGTCTTTTCCAAATTCCTAGGGGTGGTATGGCAGAAGAAGCAACGATTGATGGAGAACCTATTATATCTGGAACGCTGCTGATGATGTGATTCGTTCAAGCAGAAGAAAGACAGGCACAGAGGGAGGAAGAAAGACTTCAGCGAGAGGAAGAAAGACTTCAGCGAGAGGAAGAAAGACAGGCACAGAGGGAGGAAGAAAGATTTCAGCGAGAGGAAGAAAGACAGGCACAGAGGGAGGAAGAAACACTTCAGCAAGAGGAAGAAAGACTTCGGAAGAAGAACGAAGAGAGCGCAAGCAGGCACGTCAAGAACGTCAAGAAGAACGTTGGGCTCAGCTCCTATCATCACGATTTCCTCCACCCTCAGCAGCAGTAGTACCTCCCAAGATAAACTTACAGAAGTTTAGTGAAGGCACTAACGACATGGGTGCCTACCTAAAAATGTTCGAGGTGACAGCCAGCGCGAATGGTTGGCCAACCCTACATTGGGCGAACTACTTGAGGAGTTCGTTATCTGGGCAAGGGTTGACAGCAGTAGCAGCTCTACCAGCACATGATCAGACTGACTATGGGCTAGTCAAAGAAGCCCCTAAACGTCTACAAGGTGACCTCTGAAACCTACAGAGCCAGGATATTCGACCAAACAATCGACCTAACCAACCCCGATGGATGGTTCAGAACGTACAAGCAGTCCTTCAATCAGTGGTTGTATTTCTCCGAAAGACAGAGCGAGATACCATGTGTATGAGCTCACACTGAAGAGTCTTCCAGGGTGGCTGGAGGGGCAGATACGATGGCTGAGGAACTGTGAAGCCGTTGGACGTTATTTGTCCAGCCAGCGCCAAGGGGGAGGAATACCTAATAAACCCGAACAGAGAGAGGGCTTTCGACCGAAGCCAAGGGACACTCAGAACCGCCCCAGACCACTGGAACCCAGACATCCAGAAGTAGAGAGAAACAAAGGTGTCTACTCTCCACCTATTAGGGACCTGAAACAGATAGAATGCTTCAGGTGCGGAAAAAAGGGACACTTTCGAAAAGATTGTCGGGTAAAGATGGAAAACGTCAACTTTGGTCAAAGTACTTACATCCGAACCAATTTACCAACTTGGACTAGAATGGCCAAGGTCAATGGTAAGTCTGTAGTAGCATTGCTTGACATGGGCTGTTCGAAGTCAATAGTGCATCCAAGGTGTATTGACAGCAAAAACCGGCTAGGGTGGAAGATCCCCTAGACCACGGCTAGTTCTTGAAAGACTTGGTTTCCCGCCGCGAGAATTGAGCTACAAATAAACGGGAAGACACACGAGCTGGCAGTAGGTGTATCACCTCACATCAACATGGACATGCTCTTAGGAAAAGATGTACCACACTTCAGGAAGCTACTACGAGAGATGCTTCAGGATGATGGCGATGAGGAGACACAGCCAACAGAGGAAGCGAGAACCTCTGATGTGGCAATGGTGACCACGAGAGCCCAGATACAGCAACAAGAGAAACAAGAGGAAACAACATCGACACAGCAAGAAATCGTTGGAGCAGAGATCCAGGGTCTAGACGAGTACAGTGGAGACAAACCTGAGGTAGAGTTGGGTCAATTGTTCAACTTTTCTCATGATATGTTTGCAGACAAGACTGAAAGAACACAACCTACCACCAGCAATGAGGAAGCAGAACGAACAGACATAGAGAAGATTTCTCTATAAGAACCAAGTAAAAAATTTAGTTGTGGTTCCGTCCGGGTTGGTCAGGTTGAAGAAATAGAAAGATTTGTAGAGCGGGATCGATGGCTCACCCCTGAGAATGTAGATCTGAGCTGCTACGCATGGCACACAATTCGCCCACAGCAGGACATTTCGGCCAAGTCCGAATGCTGGAGACTCTTAGACGAAGAGTAGATTGGCCACACCTGGTGAGTGACATAAAGAAAGTTTGTCAATCCTGTCCTGTATGTCAATGTGCAGCACCTGCATCGCTTGTGTGAGTACCACTCAGACCCTTACCAGTGATATCAACACCATTCCAAAGGATAGCCATGGATATCTTTGGACCACTATCACGGACCTATGCAGGAAACAAATACGTCCTTGTTGTCATGGACTATGTGACAAAGTGGCCGGAGGCATTTCCGTTGAAGAATGCAACACAGAAGCCGTGATTAACTGTCTAATTGAGATGACAGCTCGACTAGGGGTACCCGAGGAGATACTAACTGACAACGGTACCAATTTTATATCTAAAACAATGTAACAATTCTGTACTTTAACAGGAATCAAACAGATTCGGACTTCACCCTACCATCCCCAAACGGATGGCATGGTTGAAAGGTTCAACTCTACAATGAAGCGTCTACTACGGAAACTGACACAAAAGAATCAGAAGGAATGGGACCAATGCCTTCCTTACGTTTTATGGGCCTACCGAGGTACAGTTCATGCATCTACGGGATTCTCACCATACGAGTTGACATTTGGGAGAAAAATGAGGACGCCATTGGATGCTCTTACAGATCACTGGACGAAAAAGGAAGAAAACGACATCGAGGTTGTCGAATACCTAAGTTATTACGTGAAAAGATAACCATCGCCCGAGAAATGGCCCAAACAAATGAAGAACAAGCCAAACGAAATCATAAGAAACACTAAGATAAAAAGACAGTGAGTAAAATATTGTGTGAGGGTGACCATGTTCTTGTGTTTCAACCCAGGAAACAGAACAAATTAGCGAATGAATGGAGAGGACCTGTCATAATAACAAAGAAGTTATCAGAAACTAATTACGAGGTTGATATGGACTGAAGAAGTGGAATGCACCGGAAGCTGTGGTATTTCTTGCGGAAGAAGAGGAAGACGAAGTGACATCAGACATCAACCAACAGGGTCAATACTGACACCCTCACAGGAAAAGGAACTGGATGAATTATGTCACTCATTCAAGGATGTGATCAGGGATGAACCAGGACGGACGCACCTGATACACCACGTGATTCACACCAGCCCGATTAGGCTTCCACCTTACAGACTTCCACACACTGGTCATGAGTATCTCCGAAAAGAGATCAAGACACTGCTAAAACAGGACATTATTACTGTCAGGACCACTCCTGACTGAAGGAGAGGCGGATCTGAATAGTCTCAATAGGCCGAATGGAATAACACTGGAAACCATACAAGCCCGAGATAATGAGAGTGGACAACCACAAGACCGTGCGCAAGAACGTGCAACCACAAGATCGTGTGCAAGAACGTGCAAGACCACGAGACCATGTGCAAGAACGTGCAAGACCACAAGACTGTATACAAGAACGTGCAAGACCACAAGACCATGTGCAAGAACGTGCAAGACCACAAGATCGTGTGCAAGAACGTGCAAGACCACAAGACCATGTGCAAGACCGTGGGCAAAACAGCTCGTAATTATAAAAGAACAAGACTGAATTAGATTAGGAATCGCTGAGTACTAAAGTCATGTCATGATGGAAGCCATTATTGTGCAAGTGTATTCTATCCTATTCGGTATTTGATTGTGTACCTATATGAGTATTTGTAACAAGTCATTTACATTCTACCACACGGCCTTGAAGTAAGGAGGGTTGAGTGTGAAGGTAGTTGTGGTCCAGGTAGACGTTGAAGGAGGGTTCAGCGTTGGGCTTGGGCGTCGTCAGATTGTGCAGGCTTAAGTAAGGGAATTAAGCAGTTCGAGATTACTGGGAGTAGTGCAAATCTGACAAGTGGTGTCAGAAGTGGGATACCTAAGCTAAGTGAGAGAGACTTAGTGGGGAAGGTATCTGGAAGCTAAGTAGTCTAGAAAGATTCTTAGTGTGTGTAGACCTAAGGTAAGAGGTCGCATTGTTGTACCATCAGGCCCAAGGTGAGGGGTGCTGATTGTTACAGGTTTGGATAAGGCACCAATAGTGCTGGGAGAGGTACTATTTTGTTCTGGATTTTGTTGACTTATCATTGCCTGTAAGTAGCAGAGAACGGCTTGAGTTATCAAACTTTGAAGCCTGAAAACCAACTCTGACCTAGGGTGTTATGAGTGTTTTGTTTTTGTTTTTCTTTAATTGTATATTAGCCTCTCGAGGCAAGTGCACATTTCAGTTTTTATAATCATTAGTTGATATTTTGTTATCAACAATTATTATATCTGTTTTGCGGTTGCGTGGGAAAATGTCGCGTCGACCGGGAGAGGATAGACAGTTGAGAAGTGATGATGACAGGGAGACCCCAGAGAGACAGGGGAAGCTCGACCGTTTCATGGATCGGTGGGTCGAGATGGAACAGCAGAGAGCTGCAAGGGTGGACAAACAAAGAGAGGACCGAGCGGAAGCAGTAGCCCAGCAACAACGGTGGTTTCATGCTCTGCAGGATGCAGCTGCCAGACCTCTTCCTCCACCTGTGGCCCCACAACCCCCCAAAATAACATTGCAGAAATTCCAGGAAGGGGTGGATGATATGCAAGCCTACCTGGAAATGTTCGAGACGGTGGCTACAGCAGGAAGATGGCCAAGGGGAGAGTGGCCCCTCCATCTCCGGAGGTCACCAGCTGACCAGGGAGATTATGACCGGGTCAAGACAACCCTACTCCAGACATACCAAATCACTGTGGAGACCTCCCGACGCAAGGTCTTCGAGACATCCTTTGATGCAACCAAACCGGATGTGTGGCTAAGAAAGAAAAAACAACATTTCAAACAATGGTTGGATCTAGTAGGTCAACTACCAGAGACTGCAGTGTTGATGGAGATCACACTACAGCGATTGCCTCGTTGGTTGGAAGGAGAGATGAGGAATCTCAACTGCCAAACTTATGACCAACTCACCGAATCCGTGGTGCGTCACCTTAACAACAGGAGGTCCGACAGAGCATTCGGGGGGGAGAGAGTTAGACCAAGGGAAGGGCCTAACACTCCACCGCTCCGACAGGGAAGTACATCTACTTGCCCTGGGAACATCCCATTCAGTCAACCACCTCCACCAACCATGGGAAACTCGTTCCGACCGAAGCTGGAGCCAGGTAGTACCCACTTCGACCGACCTACTCGGAGCGATATCAGTCAGGTCGAGTGCTTCCGGTGTGGTCGCAAGGGACACCTGAGACGGGACTGCAGAGTGAGGATGGAAGAAGCTCATTTTGGAAGTAGGACCCCGGTCAAGGCAAACACACCTCGATGGACCGAGGAAGTGTTGGTCAATGACAGGAAGGTTACCGCTCTACTAGACACAGGATGCTCAAAAACCATGGTTCATTCCAGGTGTCTAGGACCGAAGAGGTTGGGGTGGAAGATCCCGTACATCACAGCCAGCGCCCGGAAGACGTGGTTTCCAGCAGCCAGGATTACCCTACAGATCAAAGGAACAACATGTGAGCTAGCAGTAGGGGTGTCAGAACATTTGAATGTTGATATGTTGTTGGGAAGGGAGGAAGAAAAGCGTGATGAGACCCAACTCATCATAGCACCAGAGGTGGCTGAGACATTCATCAGTACCAGGGCCAGAGAGAGAGAGGACAAGGAGAAGGAAGGGTCGGGAGCCATGGCACAGCAGAAGGATGATGCGGTGGTCCACGAGCTTGAGAATGACTCGGAGTTAGAGTCCGAAGAGCAGTTGGAGCAGGTGTTTGATTTTTCAGATGACCTGTTCCAGACACCCACAACGAAACCAGACACGAAGAGTGGCACAGACGGGGATGACCAGACGTCGCTGGAGCTGATCTCTCCCAGTCAACTTCGCACTCTCCAACTGCTCGACCCAACCCTATCTAGATGGCGAGAGCAGGCGGACGAGACTGGGCAGAGTGATGTGAGGTGGGCGGATGGCATCCTCGTTAAGAAGTCCGGTATGGAGGGTAAGGAAGAATGTGTTGTTGTTCCCGTGTCATGTAGGCATGAAGTGCTGAGGAGGGCGCACAGCTCACCCATAGCAGGGCACTTTGGGGAGATGAGAACGCTGAATACACTGTGGAATGGACCCCTGAAGAGAACACGAGGCGGGAAAAAGTATGTATTAGTTCTAATGGACTACGCCACAAAGTGGCCTGAGGCATTCCCATTAGCTAATGTGACCACTGAGAGTGTGATAGAATGCCTGGCCGAAGTTATCTCTAGGGTAGGTGTACCACGGGAGATTTTAACAGACAATGGGGCCAATTTTACCTCCAAGCTTATGAAGCTTACTGGCATACACTCTATCCGTACTTCCTCATACCATCCACAAACGGATGGTATGGTGGAAAGGCTCAACTCTACGTTGAAAATATTGGTGAGGAAATTGACACAAAAGAACAATATGGAATGCGACAAATGCTTACCCTTGGTGTTGTGGGCTTATAGGGGGAGCATACATAAGTCTACAGGTTTCTCTTCCTATGAGCTGATGTACGGAAGGACGATGAACACCCCTTTGGATGAGCTGGTACGTCAGTGGACTCAGACAGAAGAGGCAGGTGGGGTCGAGATCAGAGAGTATCTCCGCCTACTAAGAGAAAAGATGGGAGTGATCAGAGAGTTAGCAGCTTCAACCGAAAGGAAGGGCCATAAGAGGTACCATGACCAGAAGGCAACCCGACGGACCTCTAACAAAGCCACACCCTTGTCCAATCTCACGAAGAACAAAGGGCCAGGTAGAGTTATTTGGGGTGAGGCAGCCGAAGCGGCTTTTGTGAAGCTAAAGGGCATTCTGTCTAACTATCCTATACTCTCTACCCCTAACTGGGATAGACCCTTCATCCTTCAGACTGACGCAAGCGCGATGGGGAGATCGGCTATGTTCTGAGCCAAAAGGTCAAACTGGAGGAGGAACACCCCATCGCTTTTGGATCACGAAAGCTGCAACAGAGGGAGACGAACTACTCTACCATTGAGCGGGAGGCATTGGAGGGGGTACGACACTTCCGGATCTACCTCGAAGGAACTACCTTCGAGATTCAGACAGACCACAACCCCCTAATGCGGTTAGGACACCTGAGGGATGCCACAGGGCGGTTAGGTCGCTGGGCACTAGCGATGCAGCCCTACAGCTACCACATCACACATAAGGCCGGCACAAAGATGGGAAATGCTGACGGACTCTCTCTCTCTCTCTCTCTCTCTCTCTCTCTCGAGCATGGCTCTCGTTTTGAGGAGGGAGGAGTGTCAGGACCACTCCTGACTGAAGGAGAGGTGGACCTGAATAGTCTCAATAGGCCGAATGGAATAACACTGGAAACCATACAAGCCCGAGATAATGAGAGTGGACAACCACAAGACCGCGCGCAATAACGTGCAAGACCACAAGATCATGTGCAAGAACGTGCAAGACCACGAGATCGTGTGCAAGAACGTACAAGACCACAAGACCGTGTACAAGAACGTGCAAGACCACAAGATCGTGTGCAAGAACGTGCAAGACCACAAGACCGTGTGCAAGAACGTGCAAGACCACAAGATCGTGTGCAAGACCACAAGACCATGTGCAAGACCGTGGGAAAAACAGCTCGTAATTATAAAAGAACAAGACTGAATTAGATAGATTAGATTAGGAATCGCTGAGTACTAAAGTCATGTCATGATGGAAGCATTATTGTGCAAGTGTATTCTATCCTGTTCGGTATTTGATTGTGTACCTATATGAGTATTTGTAACAAGTCATTTACATTCTACCACACGGCCTTGAAGTAAGGAGGGTTGAGTGTGAAGGTAGTTGTGGTCCAGGTAGACGTTTGAAAGAGGGTTCAGCGTTGGGCTTGGGCGTCGTCAGATTGTGCAGGCTTAAGTAAGGGAATTACTGGGAGTAGTGCAAATCTGACAATTACACCCTGTAAAAGTCCTTGGGCAGCACCCGTCGTTTTGGTGCCAAAGAAGGACGGAAGTAAGCGTCTTTGTGTAGACTATAGAAAGTTGAATCTTGTAACACAAGCTGATCCCTACCCGATTCCTCAGGTAGAAGATTTAATCGACGAGGTCGGGAGAGCCAAATACATTACAGCATTGGACCTCACCAAAGGCTACTGGCAGGTGCCCGTTGATGAGGAGAGCCAGCCCAAGACAGCTTTTATCAGCCCATGGGGGAAATACGAGTTTAAGACGATGCCGTTCGGTTTAGTGGCTGCACCTTCGACGTTTCAATGATTGATGGACCAAGTTCTCCAGGGAATACATCATTTCGCGGCCGCATATTTGGACGACATCCTAATCCACAGCAACAGCTGGGAAGAACACATGAAGCACGTGAATGAAGTCTTCACAAGACTACGAGACGCAGGCCTAACAGTGAAGAGGAACAAGTGCAAGTTTGCCTGTAATAGTTGGGACATGTGGTGGGTCAAGGACAAGTACATCCTATGCAGGCTAAGATTAAAGCAGTCCACGCCTTTGCCAGACCCCTTTGCCAGACCCCTTACGAAGAAAGATGTGAGAGCTTTTTTTAGACTTAGCAGGGTACAGGAGATTCATCCCTAGCTTTGCTACAATTGCCACACCCCTCTCTAACTTAACAAGGAAAGACATGCCTATTAAGATAACATGGAATGATACTTTGGAGAACGCTTCCACTCAGTTAAAAGAGATGCTATTTACTTATCCTATTTTGATAACACCAAAATGGGACATGCCTTTCATCCTGCAGACAGATGCTTCCGCCACAGGCATAGCATACGTGCTGAGTCAGAAAGATGAACAAGGGGAGGAGCACCCGTTAGCCTATGGATCTCGAAAGCTTCTAAAACGTGAACAACAATACTCCACAATCGAAAGGGAAGCATTGGCGATTGTTGAGGGGGTAAAGCACTACCGAGTCTACCTGGAAGGTTCGAGGTTTGAGATTCAGACAGATCACAATCCATTAACAAGACTGAGTCATCTTAAGGATATGCATGGACGTCTCGCGAGGTGGGCATTATCATTACAACCATTCGACTTTACAATCACACATAAGCCAGGCACCCTAAATGGCAATGCAGATGGTTTATCTCGAGAGTTTGACTCTCGTCCTAAGGAAAGGGGAATGTCAGGGAGCATCCTGACAACTGCCTCCGACACCTCTAGAAAAGGAGGAACAACCTGTGGGAATCACTCACCTGATTACTCACCTACATCAGACGGTGTAAAACCACAGAGATCAGAGAAGACAGACTACCCACAAACCACTACCTGAACTGTGATAGAATCTATAAAAGAGAAGAACAGCAAAGAGAGAGAGAGAGAGAAGAGAAAAGACAAGAGAACTAAAGGAACTGTATAAGACAGTTGGTGTATGATACAATTGGTGTATGAGACAATTGTGATTCTATGCTATTATTATTCTTTACCTTTATGACTTATCAGAAGGGTGGAGATTGAATTGGTCAAGCTAGGTTTATTGATAAGAGTTGCGGAGCAACTAGGTCAGTAAACAAGAGGTTGGCGTCGCAGGAGCTGCAAGAGAGTGAGCTTCTCCTGACAGTCTGGATCAGAGATGGGTGATCAGGAACATGAACCTATCACGAAACCACAATCTCAGGCTATTGGCGCTCCTGGCTGGGACTCAATCAAGATGCTCATTGAGAGCATGGATCGACGTGATGCCACACGTAGAGAAGACAAAGCGATCCATAGGGAAAATGAGGAAAAGCGTCGTCAGGAGGAACTTCAACTGCGGAGAGAGGATGAAAAGATACGTCAACAAGATGTGGAATGGAGACGCCAGGAGGACAAAGAGCGTGAATAAGCATACCAAGAAACTTTGTTGAGGGATATGGACAAATCAAGGGAGACCCAGACAGAGAAACTGATCGAAAAGCAGAGGAGATTAGCCAACATTCCCAAGTGGACGGATGATAAGAAACCTGCAGATTTTCTTTGGAAGTTCAAGCAAGCCTTGACAAGCAACAAAGAACCGAGAGCTCGCTGGGCAGAGCTGTTGCCTCTCTATCTGACTGGGAAGGCTTCCTCTGTATATACTGCCAGAGTCTCTGCGCACGTGAAGGATGATTATGAGGCTATCAAGATGGTTCTTCTAGATGCTTTTGGCGACACGGTGCAGCAAGCCAGTAAGGACTGGTGGACCCTGAGGAAACGGCAAGGAGAATCCCCTGAAGAATTCCTCATCAGGATAGAGTCCAAGATCAAGCGATGGCTTGACGGGTGTAAGTCCATTATTGATGCTATAGCTATGATTACTCTTTCTAAATGTATCTCTACTTTGCCCTCGGATGTCAGTACCTTTGTCCTAGGACGTAATCCAACGACTGCGATGGATGGAGGCAGCCCACTTAGCCTCTGAATTCCAGACACTTCACCCATGGAAGGCCAAGCCAATATACGCTTCTCGATATGACCGTCTCGAAGGAGACACCTACAACTCCCACTTCGAATGCAGAAACAGTGATAGCTCTAGCAGAAGTGAGTGGAGGAGGGAGCAAGGTACACCCACATGGAGTATGACCAAGACTGATGGTGCATCAGGTCAGGAAAAGTACAAGTCGACTACCACTGGTCTCTCATCACAGGAGAACAGAGCACGCCCAGTCGTGTGCTACCATTGTCAACAGCCGGGACACAAACGACCAGACTGCCCTAGACGAGTGAGGAGGATTAGTGCCAAGTGGAAAGAACGTCGACTAGCCTTTGTACAAGGGAAGGTTGATAACACTGAGTGTTATACTTTACTTCTGGATGCCGGATGCCGGCAGTGACTGCACTGTAGTTCATCCAAGGCTTGTTACTGATGATCAATATACTAATGAGACAGTTGCTCTAGATGGTTTTGGGAGCAAAGCAGCAACTTCTTGCCCCATAGCTAAGGTCAAGTTTCAGATTGGTGACCTGTCAGAGGAGTGTGAAGTTGCAGTCTCAGAGGAAGTCCGAGCAGCTGATGCCATTCTCGGGATGGACCTCAACATTTACGACCAGTTGTGGGAGATTAGGAAGATTCGGGTGGTTCGTGAACCCCAGACAGCTCTTGTGCTTCGAACGAGGGAGTCAAGTGGCTGCAGACGTGGAACAAGAATGGCAACATGATTTAGCCAGTTCTGAGTCTGGTGCTTCTCCCCTCAATATTCTCTCTGAAGAATTTAATTTTGATGATTCTTTTTTATGCACGACAAACAGGAGCAAACTGTTCCAAACGAGGAAGAACCCTTGGACATTCCACTGCCTTCAGGTGAACCAGTCAGCTCTGATCGTGCATTGCTAGTACAGCAACAGGATGAGGACGATTCACTGAAGAACACGAGGAAGATGGCTGAGGAGTCTGCCAATGAATATGGGTATGACAATCATTTGCTGGTTCATACTGAGGTTGATGAATTGGGTACTAGTTGGGTGAGAGTTGTGTTGCCAGAATGCAGTAGGAAGACTGCCTTAGAACTAGCACACTCATCCCGAACAAGTGGACATTTCGGAGTGAAACGTACTTGTGCCCGGTTACGTAGGCATTTTACTTGGCCTGGGGTGGTGCGTGATGTAAGAAACCTCTGTACCACTTGCCCACAATGTCAGAGAGCCTCTAAAAACACCCAAGGCAGAGTACTTTTGATACCCCTCCCCGTGATCAAGGAACCTTTCAGCAGGGTTGCCTTTGATATAGTGGGTCCGCTACCAAGGACTAAGAGTGGGAATAAATGGATCCTTACTTCTATGTGCTATCATAGCAAATATCCGGAAGCTATGCCCTTAAAGAGGGTAGATGCTGCAACTGTTGCTGATGCCATGGTGGAAATGTTTTCCCGGACAGGCATCCCGGATGAAATTTTAACAGACCGTGGGACAGTCTTTATGAGCAAGTTGAACCAGCAGTTGTGAAAATTGTTAGGTAACACCCCCCGTAGGACTTCCCCATACCACCCACAATCGGATGACATGTTGGAGAGGTGGCATGCCTCTTGTAAGGCTATGCTGAGGAAGACAGAGGTAGAGAAGAAGGAATGGGACACCTACCTTAAGTATTTGCTATTTGCATACCATGATTCGCCTCATTCAGTCACAGGCTTCACACCCTTTGAATTTATATATGGCAGAGATGTTAGGGGTCCCCTAGAGATCCTGAAATACAATTGGTTGGAAGGAGAGCTGCCAGATCGTACGTTGCATGAGTGGGTGAGAGCCGGTGAGAGAATTAAAGTTGAAGATGGAAGCCATGTCTGAGATTGTAGGACAACGGGAAAAGGTAGCCAAGGCCAATATGAAAAAATCCTATGACAGGAATGCAAAAAAAAGATCTCTAGAGGTTGTGTTGACTAGCAAGTTAGACGACACATGGGAAGGTCCTTTTGAGGTCATCGATCAGACTTCTCCTTGTCAACTATCCCTGGAAAAGTTCACAAACCTAAGATTGTCCACATTAACAGGCTAAGGCCATGGCATACCCCTGATGCTAGGATATTGCGGATAACAGTGGCAGATGAGGATGACAAAGATGAAAGAGATCGAGTTGTGACTAGCTCCCATGCTAAGGACCTTAACCACGCCCAAGAAGCTAAGCTAGACACATTGCTTGCTACTTTTAAGGATGTCGTGCAGTGTGAGCCAGGGAGAGTGATCTTGTTAGAACACCCCATTGACACGAGTGATTCCCCTCCAATCCGTACAGCACAATACAGGTTAGCACCTGCATGGCATGACCAGCTTCAGGATGAAGTGCGCTCTTTGGTTAAAGCAGGCATTGTCAGAACATCCCATAGCCCGTGGTCCTCGCCTGTTCTCCCAGTCAGAAAGAAAGATGGGTCGGTTAGACTATGTGTTGATTTCCGGAGAATCAATACCATCACAGTTCCTGACCCTTATTTAATGCCCTGAATTGATGACATCCTGGATAGGTTGGGCGAAGCTAAATTCTTATCAAAGCTCGATTTAAATAAAGGGTTTCACCAGGTCCCAGTGAGATCGAGTGACATCCAGAAAACAGCCTTCTGCACCCCACTAGGCAAATTTGAGTATGTTTACATGCCTTTTGGTCTCCGGAATGCTCCGGCAACCTTCCAAAGGTTAATGGATAATGTTCTTTATGGGTACGGTGCATATGCTCAGAATTATATGGATGACGTAGTCATTTTCAGTGTGTCCTGGTCGGACCATATTCAACACCTGCAAGCAGTGCTTGGTCGTCTTCGAGAGGTGGGTCTGACAGCAAAACCATCCAAGTGTGAATGGGCGGTGGCCTCTTGCACATACCTGGGCCATGTGGTGGGCAGAGGCAGAGTTCAGCCAGATGATTGCAAGGTTGCTTCGATCCGAGAATTCCAATGACCAGTGACGAAGACAGACGTGAGGTCTTTCTTGGGCCTCACGGGCAGATTTGTTAAGAACTATGCTAACAATTCCGTTGCTCTAACTGCAGCTATGCGAAAGGTGGCCCCTCAGACTGTTGAATGGACCACACAGATACAGGATGAGTTTTTGTACCTTAAACACAGTTGTGTAAGGTTCCCTCACTAACTATTCCTTCCCAAAGTGATGTATTTGTGCTACAGATGGATGCCTCCTCAAAGGGCATTGGAGCAAGTCTTGAGCGTGTTGAGGGACAAGAATGAACTACCTGTGGGTTTCTACTCCTGGAAGCTCCGACCTAGTGAAGAGAAGTATGCCGCTACTGAGTTGGAAGGGCTTGCTCTGGTGGAGTTGGTCGACCATTTCGCCATCCACTTGGTGGGACGACACTTCACAATCGAAACCGACCACCGAGCTCTTTCCTTCCTACAGTCGGCCAAACTGTCTAATGGGAGACTTGCCAGGTGGGCTTTGAGACTACAGCCTTTCGACTACACAGTGAAATACAGACCTGGATCCAAAAATGGAAACACGGATGGGCTCTCCCGCCAAGCCTGGCCAACAACCAATTCCACTTCCTTCTCACATGGCCTCCGGCCTCCAGAGGAGGGGGGGGGGGGAGTGTTATGCCCTGTTATGCCCCAGACTGAAGCTCAGGGACATTAGAAATAATAAACAGTTATGTGTTGTAGTGAATGCGTGTTGTATAGATATTAAAATTGTATCATGTTCATGTCAGCCATGTTCATGTCAGCCTTGATTTCTGTTTTCATCCTTAGTTTCTTATGTGTAAATTAGCCAATGGCATATGCCAATTGCAAACTGAACCCAACACGAACCCTGCACACACACACACATGTATTTCCTTATTTGGTCATTTTTAGTAGCTCTGCTGGAGCCTGTAAAAGCCCCAGCTGAGCACGTGACTAGTCAGTTCTGTCTTGCTGTTCTACTTTTAATTATTATAAGGAATAAAAACCTTATCTCTTAGGAGAAGGGGGTAGTAAGACTTAACTCTGGTGGCAGCATACCTACCACTCTGACTGGATTGGCTCGTTGAGCTCAAGTTGGGTGTGTAGCATACGTTGGGGCAAGATTGTTCCCCAACACTCGTGATCATGGACACATCTAATTCAATGTCAGTGTCATCATTACCAACGATCATAGAGAACTACTGGACGGTAGAACTCTTGGGTGGTGTAGATTCATCCATGCAACATAGTCACTATCAATACACAAATTGTACCCATTTTCAAATCTTGTTTGAAATAGATCGGCCTGTTCTTCACTAAATGCCTGCACTTGCACTGGCCCTGGCTCTTTCCTAGGAACATTAACAGGTGACTCAGATGCACTCCAATCGGTAGTCCCATCACTATCCGATGATGGGAGTTCGACAACAGTGATAGCATTTATATTTAAGGGATACCCACCTGTCTTTCGTAATCCATTAATAATGTTAGTTGGCTTAGCTGCATTGTACCAGGCTAGAAAAG
Source organism: Cladorhizidae sp. MBARI D1340-BT2 (assembly GCA_028752905.1). Classification (NCBI taxonomy): domain Eukaryota; kingdom Metazoa; phylum Porifera; class Demospongiae; order Poecilosclerida; family Cladorhizidae; species Cladorhizidae sp. MBARI D1340-BT2. The sequence goes on along the minus strand of JAQNBH010000017.1, from coordinate 40,487,443 downwards.
AAGCTAGAAAAATTTAATTCATCACAAGAGACTCCAGGGTTCTCAGTTGAAAATGTATGGCATATAAATGACCAGTGCTGCTTTAGCGGCCCAACTGACATCAAGTGGTTGAGCATGGGTGGTATTAGGGGGGATACAAAATAGTATGACACCCTGAATCGCAGCTTTTGTAATAACCTCCGGAGTATAGTGGGAGCTATGACCATCACACAGTAAAATGACTGGGCGGTGAGGCGGAATACTTTCCTCCCCCTCCTACTGACCACTCGTGATTGAATCTTTTCCCTTTAAATATTACCATGGGTGGAAGAACTTGCTCAGCGGCATTACCACAAGCAACTACAGTAATTTGGGACTTGCCACTTGATAGCCCATGAACTTTTTTCATACCTTTGAGTGCAATTCTCTTTAGTTGTTTATGGTCCAATGGCATCCCGGACTCATCCATGTTGTAAATATACGAAGGTTTGTTCAATAAGTCATGTTTCACCAAGGTGTCTTCCAGCAGCAAGAAGTGCTTCTCCATGTTTGCCTTGGTAACGGCACTGGATCATACCCTAGAGAGGGCATCACTAGAGCATAATGAGAGCTTAGGATGGCTGGCGCTGCATATATCTTAACCAACCTTCACCATTGAAGTGCTTGAGATCCTTTCCCTTCTTCTTCAAAGTTTTCTCTACGATGTTAAAAACTTCTTTTGGTTTTGCCATATCCCATGGCAGCAGATTTCTCCAAGAATTCAACAAGTTCAGCCTCTTCAGCTTCGTTCAAGTATGGCAAAAGACCGGGTTTCGAACCATGATTAACTCTTCCAGAGATCCTGTCCTTTAGAGTGGAAGGGGGAACTTTAAACCTTCGAGCAGCACCGTTAGCACTCATCCTGCCATCTCTTATTTCTTTTAAGGCCAGCAACATGGACTCATCAGACCATTCCTTGAGTTTTGTTCTTAATATAACCTTCCTCTCCTCCCACACTTTGGACGCTGCCTGGGTCTTCTTACTTCTGCCAGGCATGGCTAACCAGCGAAACAAACGACAAACTGGACAAAACAACTAGTAGCTGTAATTCACGCCAAATGTGCGCCCTTCCGTTTACTATACTTATTCCGTCTAGATTTCCATAATTTTGACCGACAATGGATAGCCGACGATATAAGTGGTCGACAATTGATGAATGATGCTACTAAGGGGTGTTTAAACAAGAAAACAACATCAACTCTCATGGTTAAAAATGGAGAAACTATTCGCCCGAAGGGCAGCATTTCCTCTCCACAATGTAACTGAAAGACACTGGAAAAAGATGTTGATCAATCAGAAGGGGAGGGGGGGGGGGTGCCTGACCTTTGGCCCCGAAGGCAGCCGACAGATATAATGAGATGCACTGCTTCTGGACCAGGGACTCGATAACCAGAGCAACACAATGACAAGTATCCGAGTAGATGGCGACCTTCCTCTCCATTTCCTAAATTGGGAGCATGCCCTTGGGTGGAGGCAACTCCTTCCACATAGTTGCTGAAAGGAGATGACATTGATATCTACAGCAACAGACATCCAAACTTACAATTAGGAAGGAACATATCAGTGTGGCAGCTGCAGGAGCTGGGGATGAGGGATGGCATTTCTTACCAGGGCACAAGGGCAGCAGATTGAGCTGCAGAGAAAAGTGCATCCCTGATGGCATCATGCCGATGGATTCTATTCCCATTCCCAACCACATCCTACCTAGTGGTACCCAAAAGGGTCAGACGCAACCTAGCAGATGGAACAAGGAGTACCATTTGGAAATATCTCAATGCCAAGCTAGTACTGAAGCAGAGACGGAAATCCTGATCCAGTAAATGGAGACCCAGTCTGGCAGGGAATGGCATTCAACAAGTCACCTGCATGGGGAATAGCAGTGGACAGAACCAGGGCCATGGAACGTGGAACCAAATTTAACAGGTGGTTGAAGGAGGCGTCAATGTACTGGGAGAGGACTCGCTGACAGATGGGGATGTGAATATCTTCCAAGGAAGAAGCTTCGGGAATCCTCCCCTGGCAACAAGGTCGTGAGACTGGTTGACTAGTATATAGGCAGGCAGCTGAAGAATGGAGGGAGGCCAGTCTAATGGAGATGCCAACCTAGAGAGACTGGATAGGTGGCTTTCAACCATCCCCAGTCAAAAATGGTGTCGCCAACAATTTAGCCCTGAGAAGCACAGTGAGTCTATAACCTGCTTACCATATGCCACTGACCTTAACCCTCTGCATCCTTGTTGCTGTAATATTAACTGTCGTCTAAGAAATGCTGAGAATACCAACCCGTGAAGTCCCCTGGATTTTCATGGTGACTGTAGTGTGTAGAAAACAAGCAGGAATACTTTATGTACACATTTATGAAGAACAACACGGCTTCCAAGATCTGGGGGCAAAGGCAATCATGGGTAGGGAGAGACACAAGCAAAGGAGGGAGGTCTCGATCTGCGAGTCTTCAAGATTGGGAAATCTGGCAAGGATTTCTTCACTTTCCAAATGTGTTTGAGAATGGAAGAATCACAGTGAGAGGGAGGGCCAAAATGGCAATGGGAACCGAGGTCAAACCCTTCTCTGATGGGGATGTCAGCCAGCAGGGAGGGGATTATGAAGAGGGGAAACAGCTTTGGGAATGTGAAGGAAAGATTTTGCCCTGTAAGGTGAAGTCTGCAAGCTGGGCCATTTTCCTTGATGAGAGCTGCTTGAAGGTACCACATAAAGTCCCATTGTCAAGGCGATAATGGTATCTGGTCCATGATGCTTTTAACTATGGGGTGGAGCTAGCAGCTGAGGATGGTTTTCTCCCCTAAATAGAGAAAAGTGTGTGCCCCATAACAAAGCTCCTTCCAATCAGCCATAGATGAGATGTGAGCTCTGATCACTTGCAACATTATCCCACGGTGCACACTGCTGAATGCATTTTAAAAGTCCAAGATTAGCGTCCATCAATCATCGGTAAGAATGTTGTCATCTTCCTGCAACCTACTGACCACATGAACAATTGTTTCACAGCCAACAGGGACTCTAACTCCTACCAGGTCATCGGGGGCCATGTGGTGAACATCTAAGGCAGCCTTGGTGGCTAAAGAGGGACAAATGTGCTTTATCCAATTGACTGTTCTGCCTTGGGTAAACCTGTGAGATGCAGGTCTCACATCATCATTTGTTATTTTGTGGCACAGGATTGCTCTGAGTCCAAAAGGCGAAGCATCACACGCCAGAATCGGGGGAAAGTAGTGAAATATATAGTACTCTTAAGATTGTCATCGATATATGCACAAATTCCAGACATTCTCAGAAGGAGGTTTTCGATCACATGCTGGAATATCGAAGGTGCAAATTCCATCCCTCTGTTGTAATAAAACAGACCCCTAGTGTATTTATTGTAAAATACTGTTTGGATTCCTCCTCAATTTTTCAAAAATCTCGCCCCCCTGGCTAGAGAAACCAACTCCTAATTTGTGGGACAGTACCTGTACAACTTTGTTGCTCATTAATAAGTGGCTTTGTAATCGCAGCAAATATGTATATATACTTCCATTGCCCTTCAGGGCCGGTATGATGGGTACAGCCCAGTCTGAAAAATGCACAGGTTCTATTATACCTTGTTGCTGAAGGCATTCCAAATCATCTACAAGACACCACTGAACTCGTCCAGTACCTTTTTCAAACTACGATTGGTTGTCACCTGGTAGACCTGTTGCTAGTCTAACTTCAGTGCTGCTTAGCCAGTTTATGCCAAGCAAAGATGGTCCCTACCTTGATGGATGACCAGTGGTAGATTAGTGTGCCATTATGTTCTACCCTCACTTCTGTTGATCTTGTCAAATTAGCTCACCCATGTATGTATACAGTTTGGCTTTTGACTAATCAAGTGTTACCTTGATTCCCTGTCGTCTCCTCACTAATTAGGGACACAGAAGCTCCTGTGTCAAGCTCCATCTCCCACTCTCCTTGATCCGTTGTACCCTCACAAGGACATGGGGTTCCACCTCCCGGCCATTTCATGTGACCCTGACAAATAATGGTTTTAGATCAGCTACTAACATGATGGATTGTATCACACTCCACTCCACGTCCTCGGAGGTTGCGGCTCCCTTAGTAACTCAATTTGCTTGTTCTTTGCTACCTTTTTCTTCCTACACACAAAATGCTAAGTTCCCCTTCTTCTTGCAGAAATGGCACTCATTCCATAAATTTATAACAAAGAGCTTAGTGCACCCCCCACATCTATAATACTCACCATCCTGTTCAGTGATTGTCCCTTCAATCTGGGAGGTTTATACCAAGGAGTTTATTTTCATCACTCTGCAGTGTTGGATTGTCATCACAGTGGTCTTGCAAGCACTTAGAGTTCTGATCTGCTGTCTGGGCAATCTCAAGAGCCTTTTCATGGTTGAGGACTGCCCTCTGCACTGCTGGACACATTTGCTCAGTTATCTTTTTAGAGCTGCGACGAATGTATCTACTTCTCTCCCTCCTTCTTGCATCTGGTGTTGAAGTCCAATTGCTTGATGATGATGGCTTTGGGTTGAAGTGCTTCTTCACCATTCTTGTTCAATGTAAGGTATTTTGGCTTTCCCTGGAAGTGTTACGTATTGATGAGGCAGTAGGTTGAAGCTAAACTACATTGAGAAAAGTGGCTCTCCTCTTTGCAGCATTTTTGTCGTTAGCTATAGAGAAGTTCTCGAGTTGTTCTGGGTAGTCGGTGTTGTCGAAAGCCCTTTATGTGTAGATCCCTGCTCATTATCGAAACTGAAACCAACACTGGGTAGGCCTTGACCATTTTTTTTTAGCTATCTTATATTCTCGTTTTTTTAAACCTATTATTCCTTTTTCACTTTATACTTTTTTTCCTTTCACCTATTATTCTTATTATGCTTGAAGAATATAAAACCATTTCCAGTTTAACCCTCTCACTGTCACAGCCGCCATACGGCGCCATGGCTTTGAAAAATAAAATAAAACATAAGCATTTGTCAATAGGAAATAATTTTTATATATATCAAAAGATAGCAAACACTATTTATACACAAAAAAATTACGGCGGTTGGACGGAGGAAAGTTAATGAAATTATATTTAAAACACGAACGATTTTCATGATATCAACGATGGAGAAGAGACTGTCAATAGCTGAAATTATTTCCCAAGTGATTAGGGCAGCTTGGGACATTTCTGGTGATGAATCAAGTGACGAAGAATGTGAAGGCATCCATTCCTACCTCGGAGATAGTCGTGTGCAATGCAAATACTGCAATGTTCACCTTTGCACTATGGAGGATCGGAATTGTTTCCTTGCTTTCCACAACTTGGTTGACTTTTGCCACAGACACTGATTTCACCTGAAACTCCACCCAAAATTTCTTTCGATTACATTATGTCAAACAATTATATCAAATGTTTACTGAATGTTGTATTGACAAAGTTCTTGTTGATAAATAAGGACATTTTTGTGGTCGATTTATGAAGACCTTATTATGGGTTGGCATAACTTTTGTATAGTAATGTATATTCCTAGGTTCTTAGAAGCAAAAGAAAGGATATGGATAGAGCTATCTTATGAGCTATATATCAAGTCCATAACATGAACTATGGAGAAGTTATGGCACTCCTAATCATGACCATTGTTTGCATAATTATATTCATATTAAGTGGTCAGTTTGTGGTCACACCTTTTGACCACAACTTCTAAAACAATCATGCTATCACATGACCAATTACCATTTGGTTCAGCTAAATATCTGATTTGATATTAATTTTTTAATGTGGCCGTGTTAAATTTTAAATAATTCTCCACAATGCTGACAGTGAGAGGGTTAACATGACAAAGTAATGTACAAAATATTAACTAACTATGTACTGTAACAGCACAATATAGTCCTCTAGTGATGATTCTTGACGATGTGTAAATGAGTTCGACAGAATGGAAAAAACCCGTTCTGCTGCTGCAGAAGATGGCTGGACCAGCAATATGAGCCTGCAGGCTTCAGCCCAGTTATGAAGATCAACTTCATGTGCCTTCCACCATGCAATCAGGTCTGTGTGACTAAATGCATCTTCAGTAGCGGCCAAATACTTAGGTAGCTCCGACTTCAAACCAAACCATCAATAACTGGTGTCGAGTCCAAGAAGGTAAACGCACGCAAGGAATCGATGTCTGCAGCTGTTGGCTTGAGGTCATTTATGGGGGTAGTAAACCATTTTTCTCAAAATTTTCTTTAAAAAAATTCTTCCTTTTATATCCTACCTATAGCTCTGCATGACCTGTGTACAAAACTTGGAGGGCTGTTCTGGTTCAGGAAAAAAGTTATGGAGGATTTCATGCATGCATTTTGTACACACCTGTACTGCATGGGGTGTGTAAATGATGTCTGTTTCCCCCCCAAAACTTATGGTTACCACTTTAGAGCTCCGTAGATTCTGCAAACTTCATGGTATGGACTTGATATATAGCTCAAAAGATAGGTCTCTCTGTGTGCTCTCTTTTGATACTAAAATATTTTTCATAGGTATAACTATAGGCAAGTTACTAGACCTAAAGTGGAGGGACCTAAAAACCTGAAAGCCTGCAACCTCCACATAAATAACTCCAGATTGCTAAGTGCTAAAAATTTAAAATTAGCACGCGTGGCTAGAGGAAGCCCTACTCTATGTAATGAGTGTTTTCATTAGGCGTTAAAATTTAAGTACGTGGTCAAGCGCGCTGGTGGAAAATGAGTTTTATGGATTTTTAAAGAAATTCATTTTCTACCCCGCGCTTGACCACGTACTTAAATTTTAACGCCTAATAAAAGCACTCATTACATAGAGTAGGGCTTCCTCTAGCCACGCGTGCTAATTTTAAATTTTTAGCACTTAGCAATCTGGAGTTATTTATGTGGAAGTTGCAGGCATTCAGGTTTTTAGGTCCCTCCACTTGTAGCTCCCCTGACTTGGCTATAGTTATACTTGTGAAAAATATTTTAGTATCAACAGAGAGCACATAGAGAGACCTATCTTTTGAGCTATATATCAAGTCCATACCATGAAGTTTACGGAATCTATGGAGTTATAAAGTGGTTATCACACACAAAAAAAGCATGTGGGTCATTCCCCCCCCCCCAAATGCAACTGTCTCCCCTTCAAAGCTGTATTATGAGTATTATGAAAAAGGTGTGTTTTTGGACTTTCAAAAAATCTCTCTCGGTGAATATTTATCTAGAACAATTCCATAATATACCATTTTATAGCTCTTCCTATGCTCTAAAGTTTGATAGAATCATTTTTCTTATTTTGTGTATATACTGGTCTTGAGTTATGCATTGATGTTCGACACGAATTTCATGCTTTTTCATTACGAATTTTCATCGACTTCCCAAATCACTTCCAAGTACATTGTGGCAAAACTGTCTCTTATCATACTTTACGTATGTTACACAAACTGTGAATGGGAAGTGGTCACTGACAATCTGTGATTTTTAAGATTTTTGTCGAGTGACAAGGGTAAGGTTCTAAGGGCGTCTATCTGTGGCAAATGTGTACAAACATGAAAATTCATTAGTAGCCTTCATGTAATATGTCATTTTAAAGCTATTGAACCAGTCTTTCTTTTGATCTAAAATGTATCTATAAAGGATAAAAAACAAAAAAGTTATGAACGATACAAATTTGGAACACAGATCTTCAGAAAAATGGTTTACTACCCCCTTAACTTAGATGGCAAGAAGTAACGGGCTGCTTTTTAAAGCAGGCTTGGGGTCATTATCTGAAAGTAACTAAAGGCTGGTTGGACACATGACTTAGCATATGCAACAAGTTGCTGTTCATGTACAGCATTACCCCCAGCTAGTTGCTTTGAAACAGCTGTTACATTAGGATAGTGTTCTGTTGAGACAACTGAGAAGAGCATACTCAGATGTTCACAAGCTACTAGAGCTACAGCACCATCTCCTTCAAAAAGATAGGTGGCCTTAAACAAAAGGCTCCATGGCATCAACAGTGATGGAAAGCTCCATTTTTAACTTCCTGCACTTGGCTGTATCGTGGAGAATTGCAAGGAGTTTGTTAGAAATGGCAGGTGGCATGCCATCACTTTCAAAGAAGCCTTGTATATTTCCAAAAGCGTTGTGAAGTTGTTGAATCACTTCAAACCTGCTCCACCACCTGGTAGCTGAAAAAGATGGAGTAGGTAATCCTGTTAGAGTCCTCCAAATAAGGCGTGACTTAGGACTATGGGAAAATAATCCAATCCAAGCCATTGGGGAAATTGTCCAACACTGGTGTCTTCATGTGTTCCCCAACATGGTCAATTGTATGGGAAAAACAACCAATGTCCATCATATGATTGTACACAACAGTCACTGTCCACATCACTACTGAATTCACGGAAGCTGAATTCACGGAAGCAAGGTCACGCATTGCTGCAACAACCAAATGTGAAGAGATTCCCAAATCAGTTGACAAGGCCATAATGATTTGACAGGAAATTTCCTCCCCAGTCATGCTTTTTGCAAGCAGCATCAGTCTACAAACACATTGCTTGATAACCCAATCATTCGTGATGTAACGTAATACAATGACCATAGCCTCACAAACGTGAGTCGTACCATCAAATATGATTGACACGTGTTTTTCAGTGATTTCCTTCTTTAGCCGGAAAATTTCTTCATCAAGGATAAATGGAACAGTTGCGTTGAACTGGTGAGAGCGAATCCATGCTCCTCTAATAAATCTCGGAAGCTGTCAACCTTGTTGAGTGAAACCCCTGCTTTCCAACATTGCAGCGACTACTTCAACCCTATACGCATGAGTTGAGTCGGGTAAAGTCTCACCAACAGGGTGGAATTTGCTGTCAAACATTTTGAGAGCTTGAATAATATTACCTTCCTGTTGACCATTCTGGGGGTCAGCCTCTTCTTTCCTCTTTCATGCTTTTGGGATTTCACATGGTACTTTTCTTGGTGGCAACTACCTCTCGGCAAGCAGAACAAAATAACTTTTTGTTTCTTACAGAGAAATGTTCATCAGGATATGCCTTGACACGGTCAGCTGGCACAACATTCTTTGGATTCACAACTACACATCCCTCACTTCGTTTTAGACCGATAGGAGGGTTCTGGCTTATTTTTCTTTTTCTAGCCAAGTCTGAAGAAGTTGGTGAGCGAAGTCTGCTTAGCAGAGACACAACACTAATAGCAGAATCGGAGCTTGACTTTAACTGTTGCTGCTCTCAGTATCACTGCTCACAATAAAGCTACAATTTTCTTCACTTTGCTACAAGCTTGACTCAGGCTCCGATTCCCTTGAATCTGTCATAGAAACTTCTGCCATATTGTTAGCATAGTACCTAGTTCACTCTAAATAATGCTGTCTTGAAATCGCCTGCCAGACCCTTTACCTAATTGCAATGCAGTGTGGAGCAAACGCAAGAAAACAAGAGGGGAAAAACAAGAGAAACAGCCAAAAATATATATAGAAGAAGTATCTACCTATTGTTCTTTTTTTTGTCTGAATGTTAGCCTACTATTTGTCAGTCTACTTCTGGGTATGGTGTCCTTTCTGATATTGATTGTATCCTCATCGCCAATTCGTGGCGTTTGCTTCACCAGAGGATAGAAAAACTCTTATTGAGCATTCAAGTACAACAGGAACAACAATTCTGACTTAAGAACACACCCAAAACCAAACAGAAGCTGGCTGTATCAAGGCTCGATGATTACACAAAAATAATTATTGACTAGTCGTAAGTACTGCAGCAATGGCAAAATGAGTAATGACAACACAATAGTTCCTTTGATCTTCGTGCATTCTGAATTATCGTGAGCAACTTCTTGGAGGAAGCTACTTTTCTATAGAGAGAAAGTTTTAATTAAACCAACAACAATGCATATCCGACTACTACACGAGGACTCGTTAGACGTGTCCTTAGTTACATTAATTACCCAAACACAATAATTACCCAACACAAAAGGCATCACACACACAACTATTCACCCAACCACACAACTTAGATTATGATCCTGAAGGTGACGTATCTTGGATAGGAGCAATCCAACTGATGGAGTAGTAAGCTATAGTTTCGTGTAGCTGATTCCATATCTCCTTGGTAGGGAGGAAAGAGGATCTGGGAATGGAGGCAGTTAATAGGTACTTGTGACCTATGCAAGTGCACGCAGCCATCATGACATTCTCTGCACTATTTCATATCATGAAGGAGAAAATAAATATTCAGCACCGAGTTTCCTTTGTTACAGCACAAATAGAAATTGCGTTTCACATCAGCTACTCTTCCTACTTGATGTCAGTTCCTTTGGATGACAGCCACTCCATCATTTCGAGTGGCCAGTAAGTTACATTCTGGCAGAACAAAGTTAGTATGCTAGATTCTAGCATAACCTTCGTTGAAAGGTAAAGAGTTGGCAACAATAATGAAGGATAACTTCAGGATCCTTGCTTGCCTGTACACCAATTCCAGTGCACTTGTAGTAACTGAATTACGGATTATATAGTTCGAGCGGCTATATAACAACTGCAGCACACACCTTAATATTTATGTGTAAACACTTCGTACATGCTAAAAGATGTTGCCACATTGCATTAAGGTCAGTATAAAATTAAATCAAAGAATATATACAAAATCATTACCAGAAAGGACATTTCTTAATCCATCACAATCACAAACAAAAGTACAAAACCTAAAAGCAGACAATACACTTAGAATACTTATGACTTGAAAATTGTCGCCCCCCCTCCCCCCTTTTTTCCTAGATCATGTCACATAGATAAACAACTCAACGTATTTTCAGATCATGTCGCATAGCTATAGTAGATTAAAAAACAACGTAATTTCAGATCATGTTGCAATAGCTATATTAACCTATATAGATAGGCAAGGATCCAGAAATGCTATGTTCAGTTGCAGAAGCATTTACTATGAAAACAACACAAATTAAAAATAATCCTCCCAGCGGCCCCACAAGATTTAGGATAGGTGTATATAGCTCTTCGAGGATTATAGACGAAATCATGATAATGCTTTTAACATTCTTGGGGATGACTAGCTTCAAATCATCACTTCATCCTCCATGTGAAACCACTATATAAGCATCTGAACAGAATATGTACACACCTGACGTTGTTTATCTTCAAATTTATATCCAAATATCCTCATTATAATAATTATGAATGTTTTAACAGAGATAGATTCAACATTATCTCCTGAAGAAATTGGTGTTTACCCAATTTACACTTAGAAAATAATAATAAACACTACACCAATTCTAACACATGGCATAATAATACATATAAAGCCAAACAGATGAGCTCGGTAAAATGTATGCCAATATATATAGAAGACGAAGGGGAGGGAGGAGGAAGTATTAGCATCAAGAGAAGTACGGTATTACATACTTAAAAACAAATGAACAATTTTAAACATGATCCGAAACACTTCAAATGTGGCATAATCACTCGTCTGACACTTGGCCAGTAGACTCAAGGAGAAAAGCAGTGCCCATGTATCAGTGGCCGACAGTTTGACAACAGATGAGCGAGGAGGCCGTTTTCAAGTGCTGTCTTTCTCACAAAGTATACATGCATGCACAATAAACTACACCGTCCTGCTTAAAGCTTCTGGCCTGTGATCACCAACAATGGCTGCACTACAACAGCTCGAAGTCAGGGAAATACAAGTAAAAATTGACCATTTATAGCTATAACTTTTCCCTCCCTCAATTTTTGAAAGTTAAACTTATCAGAATGATAATACAATAAGCTGCAGTTTGGTACAAGAGTCAGCAGCTCCATCGAGTTATAGAAAACTAACAGCAAAGAAATCCATCCAGGAGTACCTCCTTTCTAGAGTGAAGGGTTCCTGGCAAGCCTAGGCTAGGTGTCTTTATAGCTTTCCTCCACAGGAAGGCTAGGGTATGTATTGTGTATAAGCAATTGTTGGTCACAACTAAGTTCTGTACATTAGCTGTCTTTGGCAGGATATCCGAAGAAAACACTCGAACTGGACTTGTTGGAAGAGTAAGGCATTGGAACGAAACAACATGACAAGTTGTGTGAACGAGAATCAGAAGCACCACCATTTTCTGGCAATGCAGGCTGGCAATTGATTAGACAGACTACAAAGTGTTGCAAGCTCTGAATCCTCTCAGACATCACTGATGGTCCTTAAAGAGATGTCTTGCATGCACAAAGAGGCATGATAACTTAAAGCAAACAACCTATGTAGTCTGTCTAATCAATTGCCAGCCTGCATTGCCAGAAAATGGTGGTGCTTCTGATTCTCGTTCACACAACTTTTCATTGAAATCTGCTGCCTTCTCTCTTACTAATGGTCCACTGACTAAAGTGTGCCTTCCCCCTTTTTCGGAATGACCAGAAGGGGCATCTGGACGTTTCAATTAGATGTTCTACATCAATTTCAAATTGTATTCTTCGACTAGATGCTCTAGCCTTCATCACTATTGAGGTTATTGTAATGTTTTTGAGAGATCATTACCGTGTTTACTATTTTACCAGTTCGGATAAACTGAGCATTCGGATATATATGCCAGAGTATACTGTACAGTAAATTTAGAAATTATAACAATCTAAACAATAAAAAGCAACATTAGGTATATACTGCAACGTATGCACATGAGCAGAAAATTGACAATGCAGCCATGGTCAAATGGTTGATGTCTCTGAGAAGTGGCTAAAGAGAGCTCTAGCAGGAGCGTTGAGTGCCTCGACCTAAGTGCTCTCACGGCAGCATCTGACGCTGTTGAGGTCTGTCACCCTCACAGCATGCTCACTCATCACCTGTCCCCTCACAGCAGGCTCACTCGTCACTGTCAAGCCTCACAAAACACCTGTCACATTAGCTAACCTCACAGCAAGCTCTCACCATCATCCTCTCACCTGACATTCCTCTCTTGATCTACTGATCCCATAGAATTACACGAGATAAGAGTTGGAACGCAAAACCCCAAAAGAGGAACTACCAGAACCAGCTATAGGTTGCCCCCTTCTTGTGACAGATGAAATCGATGAGCTCACTAAGAAGTTTGTGCAGAACTTGTGAAGCACCGGTAAGCTCATCAAGTGTGCTAGCTCTTCCCTGTTGCTGACGGAGCATGGGTAGAACTTGGGCATTCCCGCTTGGCTATATCAAACGGAAAGCAACTGAACAAGTCATCAAGTACCAGCAATTTTGATGGAGTCACTGCTTCATCTTTGTGGAGACAGTAAGAGAGGTAGTGAGAGCTAATACTTGTGTCGCTACTTTGATGACCAGGCAGGAACAATGATAGTTCCTCTCAATAAGTGGACGTTAAAAGGTACAAGGGACAAGCAGATTGATGGGGTAGGATTGGGTGATAAAAAGTGACAGCTCTTACAACAATTATGCTATCTGATGAGCTTCTTCCACCTATGAAGTGTGAGGAGTTCGGAGCAGCAGTGAACCTAGAACAATAACACAACTACTTACTTACACCAACACAACTACTTGTACAAGATTAACTTGGTGTTGTTACTATGATTATGCTCAATAAGTACTTACTTACACTAACAGATGATCACTAGTACTATAGTAAGTACAGTACTTAGTGTTGTGTGTTACTACGATTATGCTCAATAACCTACACTAACATGGTGTTACTAGTACTACTACAGAATACAGAAGTACAGTACTTAGTGTTGTGTTAATGTGATTGTGCTCAATAAGTACTTACACTAACAAAGTATTACTAGTACTATATTAGGCATGTATAGTACTATAGTAAGTACAGTACTATAGTAAGTATAGTAGTATAGTACAATAGTAAGTATAGTGCCATAGTAACTATTGCTACCCATAGTCCAGCAATAAAAGAATTCTTGGTCCCACTGACAGAATCGTTGTAAAAAACGTTATAACATAAGTATTTATGAAATCATTAACATTTAAGACAGTTATAATTTCTTGATTTACAGTAGTCTGCCTGCTCTATGGCCAAAGGAAAAGAAGATACTAAAACTAAACATTCAGTGAATGACTTGATGTGGAAAGTCTCGTAGTTAGGAAGTACTAAAAATTACTTGCAAGATTTTCCTATCGCTCAATAGTAGCGTACTGTTGTAATAGAGCTGGCCGCTATTTAATATTCTCCATCATTTCAGATTTACAATCACAAAACAATTATCTTGTTTCATCCTGCATGGCACTGATCACTAGTCTACACAGCAGCATCTAAGCTCTTGACTAAATGAGGTTGTTAGTTGAGCAAGTTGGAAAAGACCGCAAAAGTGTGCTCATCATAGACAGTAATAAAATCTCAAAAAATCTTTAGATAACTATGATTAGATAACCTGTTTTATTCAAGGCAACTCATCATGGAACGTCACATTTGAACTGCTTAGAAGATGTTGACAGGAGGATAACGAAAATTCAACTCTCCTAAAACATGTTACCGTTACTACAAAAAATGCCAATAGAAGTATCATGAATAGAGTTAGGATATCATCAGTATTAGGATGCTATACTTATGCAAACATCTTTTAGATCACGTAAAACTCGGTTATTTAGTATGGTCGTTACTAATCAGAGGGAAAATGACAACAAAACATCCATGGAATCCATTACCAAAGTAATCCAACTCTAATTTAATAAGTTGGAGTATTCCTAGTATAAATACAAGTTCTAAGCAAAAGTACTTATTTCAGCTATAGACATACACAGTACCCAAAATAATTTACCAGATCAATCTAACATTTGCTCTACATTCTTCTTCGTTACATATCAATACGAAATACTTCAATTAAAATAATGTAAAATGCAATGCACAGATAGAAGTTAATACAGGAAAGGAAGAAGTCGAGTCAGTTCTTGCCAAGGGAAAAGGTTCAGCAATAACTAAGCATTACAAAAGTTATGCGAGCTTATATTATCGACAGTAGTTCTTCTTCAATAAGTCAAGGGATTTCTGTTCAGAGACAAAGAGAAATCAACACATAGCCAGATAATTCATACAGTACAGTAGAACCACACTTATCCGACCAGTTCTGGGAACTCACACTACTAGGAAGCCTCATGTCTAGTATGCCACAGTGTTGCATATGTTTAAGCTGTAGCAGAGAACCACAGTCGTTAACTTCTAAGAACCTTCTGGTCCAAATTGCCCGGATAAGGAGGTTCAATTGTACTTCAGACACCAGAACCATAGAACATTAGACCCTAAAGTCAAATACTTCCTATCATTCCTTCCCCCCCCCCCCCTCCTCCTTTAAATTCAAGTAACTATAAGCCATAAGCCAACTTACCTATCTAAACGACGGTTTCTTTCAGGATTTTTCATAAGGCAGGGGAGCTAAAGGAATATTTTTGGGGGGTGGGACAGGATTCCAAGTCACGTATCTGCCTATCGATTCCTGTATAACTGCATTCGTCGAAAGAAATTTTTGGCACACCCTTTCATACTAGTGTATTTTTTTAAAATATAGTTGTGTGAGATCACAAGCATGGCGATCACCACGTGTACAATGCACAGGGAAATCAATTGAATTGTGAAATATATTTCGTTCAATTTAACCAAACGAAATTTAAATAACACATGAAAAACTGTTGACAAAAAAGTCAAATTAAGGTACTTGGAGTAAATGTTTGTTCCAATCCATAGAACCACCAGTATTTTCATTCATGAATAGAGAAACAACTTCTAAATTGTTGTGATTGTATTGCAACTTGAGATGATAGATATTTCCCTTCCTGAAAAGTTCCTCAATTAAGGATTACTACTGACAATATCAGAGGATGATTCATGGGAAAGAGTGATTCAGTTCCTAAGTCACGGGTCCTACCAATTCCTGTCTAATAAAAGTGTCTGTAATATGTCGTCCCTAGATTTAAACAGGATTAATTAAGGGGGTGCTAGGGGTACTTAAAAAAAAAAGTTAACCTCAAATACAACTGATCATAACTTTTTTGTTTCTACTCCTATGAACATAATTTTGCTATCAAAAGATAGCCCACTTGTCATGCTTTCAAATGATATGCATATCATATACTTTCTTTTTGTCCTCCTTCAAAGTAACTCAAAGAAGCAAGTACCATTGAAGAAGATGCCGCCCACTCCCCACCCTTACTAGTATTTTGTATTGGCTTGTAATTGCTTCAGTGGCTAGAGCATGCATAGTGCTACAAATTGAATGGTTTAGAATCTTTTTTTAAAAAATCCACTAGTTATGGCGAGTACAAATGTAAAATTTTACCTTAGATCATCATTAGATCATCAATAACTTCACAAAAGAGGCAATGAATTTTTTTTGAAACCATTCAATTTGTAGAGTAAAGACAGAGCTACATAATGGTATAAAATGTTAGACATTAAAAAATTATTCGAATGAGTTATTGTGGGCGGGAGGCAAGGAGTCAACATTTTTGACCAAAAAAAGTTATGGCAATGTAAACATTGAAGTTTGGGTTTTGCACTGACAGGGGAGACAGCTGCATTCTCCCCCCCCCTTTTTAACTTGTGTTTACAACTTTAGAGCTCCGTAGATTCTGCAAACTTCATTGTATGGACTTGATATATAGCTCAAAAGATAGGTCTCTCTGTGTGCTCTCTTTTGATACTAAAATATGTTTCATAGGATAACTATAGGCAAGTTACTAGAGCCTAAAGAGGAGGGACCTCAAAAACCTGCATCCCAAAGTCCCCATCCAGAATAACTCCAGATTGCTAAGTGCAAAAAAATTGAAATTGGTGCGAGTGGCTAGAGGAAGCCCGCCTCTATGCAAACACCGTTTTGATTAGGCGTTAAAAATTTATTACCTGGTCAAGCGTGTGGGTGGAAAATTGAAGGTGTTGCTTTTACAACGCCTTCAATTTTCTACCCGCGCTTGACCAGGTATTAAATTTTTAACGCCTAATCAAAAAGGTGATTGCATAGAGGCGGGCTTCCTCTAGCCACTCGTACCATTTTTATTTTTTTTGGCACTTAGCAATCTGGAGTTATCTTGGCAGAGGTTGAGGCATTCTAGCTTTTGAGGTCACTCCGCTTTAGAGTCTAGTAACTTGCCTATAGTTATGAAACATATTTTAGTATCAAAAGAGAGCACACAGAGAGACCTATCTTTTGAGCTATATATCAAGTCCATACCATGAAGTTTACAGAATCTATGGAGCTCTAAAGTGGTAACCACAAGAAAAAAAGGGAAAAAGGGGGGAAATGCCATTGTCCCCACTGAATTCAGGTAGGCTTCTTGATCGCCTTCCTGGGGGGATGGTGTGTGCAAAAGCCACTGTAAGTCCAGAATAGAGCATCCAAATCTTCTGTAACTTGGAATCCACCTTTCCAGTATGTTGAAGCATAGTTGGGCGAGATAAAAAAATTGTAATAAATTAAAAAAATTAAATTTAAATCCAACCCCTAGCCCCCCCTTAACCGATTAAACGCCGTAAGCGCCATATGGCGCGAGACCTTACATCCGTCGCCACACAAAAATATATAAAATGAACCGTTACGAGCTAACAGCCCCGGTTGGGTTCTGCACATGCCTAGTAGACTAGAGAACGTCACAAAAATGATTATTTCCGGTTGATGCATCGTGCAACAAAAATCCTGCGGTTGAAGGCCATTTTTGTTGGTCGAGCTTTTTTTTTTAAACTGCTCAAAGATGCTCTCCTGTGAGGACGTTATTTCTCAACTTTTAGCCGACGATTCTGGCGATTCTGGGTCAGATTCATTTGGGGAAGAAGGTGAAGACATCTATGCATACCGAGGAAACACTCTGGATCCAGTTGCTCTAAGAGAAGAGGCGTGCTTGGATGGACTTCTCGATTGTAAGTTTCTTCTAACCTTAGCGCTTCATAGCCTTTGTTTACCATAGTCAACTGAGAGTGTACTATTGCCAAATACTAGCTTATTCTGTTGGTATTCCAAATTCAGACGGGATAGTTATAGAAAAAAAGTTATAGCTAAGAGTGTAGGTTGGAGTTGTTGAGTTGTTGATTTTCATTTGAATTTGAATTTACAAATGTTGACCACAAACTTGATATATATATCTTGTTTTTCCCACCCTCCCCACTACTTTTCCTACAGCATCAGATGATGAGAGTGGAGATGAGGCATCTATGACTCCTTTTGTTACATTGGAGATGAGGAAGCCTTGCCTGAAGTCTCTACAGGGCATAGGAACACGACTGGTGCTGGAGTTGTGCGAGGGAGAGGCGGGCGAGGGAGTACTGGCCGAGGGAGAGGCGGGCGAGGGAGTACTGGCCAAGGGGGAAGCAGCTCAAGTGGTAGTGGAGTCGTAAGTGTTGCTAGTGGTCCTCCAAAAGGTACTGGTAGTAGGCGGGCCAGAGGTTATAGGCGTGTGCGAGCATCTGGCACTGGTTCTGTCCGAGCATCTGGCACTGGTTCTGCCCAAGCATCTGGCACTGGTTCTAGGCTAACTGAGGTCACAGGTAAGTGGGAAATAAAGGAGCCAACTCCTTTGAAATTGGACTATACAGTAACAGCTGGTCCAACTTCTTCATTGCTTGGTGCATCAAGTACATTTTTAGATGCATTTTACCTTTTTTTTACTCTTGAAGTGTGGGAACTCCTAGTAGCAGAGACGAACAGTTACGTTTCTAGGATGGCTAGTCTCTCCAGGCCATGGGTAGATACTAATATAGAGGAAATGAAAGCTTTTGTAGGAATGTTGATAATAATGGGAGTTTCCACACTTCCATACTTAGAATTGTACTGGTCCACTAATCACTCGGATTTGTCTGGATCTTTGGTTCGTAAAGTAATGCCTAGGACTCGGTTTTTGGAGCTAATGCGTTATGTACATGTAAATTCTATTGATGGTTTGTTGGTTACAAAGGGTAACCTGAATTATGATCGGCTTTATAAGGTAAGGAAGTTATTAGATTTGATTACTCCTAAGTTTGAGAGTGAATATACTTTGCATCAAGAGCTTAGTATTGATGAAGCTATGATTCCCTTTCAAGGTAGGCTTGGCTTCAAACAGTATATGAAGGACAAACCTATAAAATGGGGGATAAAAGTGTTTGTCCTTTGTGATGCTAGGAATGGGTACATTTATCGGTTGCAGATTTATACAGGTAAGAACGTGGAAGTAGCTGATAAAACTGGTTTGTGTAGTAGAGTTGTTTTAGATTTGTTAGAAGGATTAGAACATAAGAACTTCCATGTGTACATGGACAATTATTATACTAGTCCTAATTTATTTCAAACGCTTACAAGTAAAGGCTTTGGTGGATGTGGTACAGCTAGGTATACTAGGAGGAACTTTCCTCCAGATTTAGTAACAAAAGCTTCGATTAGAAATAGAGGTTATTATGATTATAGGTCTAATGGTGCACTCCTGGCTTTAGTTTGGGTAGATAAACGGTCAATCTACATGATAACTAATATACATCCCGCGGAAAATAATTTAGTACCTCCTACTGTAAAAAGGCGCAAAATTGATGGTTCTAGAGAGGATCTGCCATGTCCCCCATGTTTGCCTGATTATCAGTCATTCATGAGAGGTGTGGACAGAGCAGATCAGAGAATAGGCTACTATAATTTGGGTAGAAAGTCTAGGAGATGGTGGAAAAGGGTTTTTTCGTATTTGATAGAAGCTTGTTTATTGAATTCATTTATTTTGTTTTCTTCTGTCCGAGCTCCAATATCAGTAAGGAAGTATAATTATCTAGAAGCTAGGATTGTTCTAGCTAAATCTTTGATTGGTTCTTTCTCTTCTCGGCAGCGTGCAGGTCAACGTTGTAGTCAGGCAAATAGTCAGCTAGATCGCCTCAATTTAAAACTAGGTCATTTCCCACAGTGCTGTGCAAAGAAGCGCTGTGTAGTTTGCATTTGTAAAGGTTACAGGCATGAGGCAAGGTCCCAGTGTTTTTTTTTTGTAAGGTTCCTTTGTGTGGTGGATCAACAGGCCGTGACTGTTTTCGTAAATACCATACCTTGGTGGACTATCAGTAATGTTTATGCACCCCCTGCTCCTTTCTGTGCTTCTCTCTTGTTCCCTGCTCCTTCGTCTACTTCTCTCTTGTTCCCTGCCCCTTCGTCTACTTCTCTCGTTCCCTGTCCCTTCGTCTACTTCTCTCGTCTCTCCAGTATTCAAGTGTTATTCTTATCCTGGTATCTCATGTTTGTGTAGAATAAAAACATGGTGAAATATCATGCCGGAGACCAAGCAAGCTATACCCAAGACTGAGCAAGTTCTACTCTACCCGTGACAGCAAGACCGGAGCTCTACCCAAGACACTCCCTTACATAATTGTGTTTTATATTATGGTTTTATTCTAGTATGTGTTAGCATTTTCACTCTCTTATAATTTGTTTTTTGTATTATTATTTGTTAGCATTTTTGATGGGGAAAACAACCCACTGGCTTTGCATATGGTAGAGGGTTTGTAAATAGATGCTCCATCTTGTGTTGGCATTATAATGTGTGTATAATAGTGTGAAAATATGAAAATATTCACCCCCAAGAAGATGACAAGGTTTTATAATGCTGGTTAGTTCTGCCCAGTTGGTAAGGAAGGCTCGATTTTTTTACAGGAAGTAGAGCTATCATGTGGCTTAATATGACCCAAGTTTCATGGGTGGAGTCCCTGCAGAACGGAAGATATAAAAATAATAAGTAAAATACCTCGTTAATTCATGAATAATTTGCCCGCGGGTACTAGGAATACGGCGTGTAATCGGTTAAGCTGTGATGGAAGAGACGGTCTACTATGAGCCTATGTTATTATAAACGGCTTTGAGTTGTTGAAAGAGTATGCTTGATAAATCTCTGCACACTGCCCCCCTCTTATAACCTCGAAAAAATTATTTGCCTCCCTAACATAAATATCAGTAAAGAAACACTGCACAAATTGCTTCACCAGTCACTGCTTGCCAATCTGCTATTTAGAAACAGACAGAATTACTTATCTAATACTAAGTGTTCTTCAGAGCACTGATTAAGTACAGAATGTGATGCATAGATAAACATGGAACAGGATATCTAGATAGCACAATGAGGGAGGTAGTTACCTGTGGTCATCGACGTTGCATGGGCATCAGATTCATGCCAGGTGGCTACAAGAAATATATCAGAATTTCAACTTAACAATTTATTGCTTGCACATACAAAAAAACAAAGTTCAACACAAGCTCATGACGACGAGGTTGTTACTATCTCGTATGCCTGTCACAAGCTTGTATACTTGTCACAACCTTGTGGTGAGGCAGTTGCACACATGTTATAATCGGAATTGCAATGTCACGACAACCTCAATACAAAGGTTATGGTTAAGGCTTAACAATTTTACGACAACCTTGGGTGAAGATTATCCTTGTTATGACATTGTATGAAGGTAACCCTTTCACCACTGGATTTACACAACATATATTAAAAATACTGTCACTATTTTACATCAATTTTCAATCAGGAGCACACAAATGTCCTTAGCAACCATGGCTGGTGTTATAGCATAGGCCTTGACCTACATTGCGGTCAACAGCAGGTTGCCTAACAACTGACCACACAATGAATACCATTATGTAATGAGCTTCTTGATATTTTTAGGCAGAATATGCTAAATATAATAAAAATCACAATGCAACAGCTAGCAATACACAACACGCAAAAGAGAGAAAGAGATTAAATTGTAGTAGTAGAGTGAAGTTCATTGAAGTACTTGTGAAGTAAAGATGTGAGGGAGCCAACAGAGTTTCGTATGGTCATGGCTTGTGACGGTTCAAGGGGGGACGCCTCCACTTAAAAATAAAAATAAACTTGTGGTTACCACTTTATAGCTCTGTAGATTCTGTAAGCTTCATGGTATGGACCTGATATATAGCTCAAAAGATAGGTCTGCCACATAAATATCTCCAGATTGCCAAGTGCTAGAGAGTTGAAATTAGTACCAGTGGCTAGAAAAAGCCCTACTCTATGCAATGACTTGCTTCATTAGGCGCTAAAACTTAAGTATGTGGCCAAACGCACAGTTATTTTCGTCAAACCTGCCTAGAAGGGGACCGTCCATTTTTCCCATCAATTGAAATATCAGTATCATATGACCATCGACTTGTTCATTTTGACAATGTTTGGATCGTTGTCGAAACAGGTTTTCATCCATTCTTCGGTGTTATTCAAATTAAAAAAAATTGATGAAAAATGGGCCATGAAGTCCTACCGAGTATTCATCTCCTTTAAATTTATTTTTTATTTTTATTTTTTATTACTGAGGTTGTTCGCTTTCATTAGCTTCTTCGGTCATTCTCTTTTTGTTCATAGCGACGTTGCTTTTTGATCCTTCGATGTCGGCTCTTCCTATTATTGTGAAGCAGAATTCACCACGTATTGGGGGTTGGTATTTCAACAATTTCCCCTTTCATTCTCTTTTTGGGGGTTGGTATTTCTTCGACCAGTCTCTTTTGGGGGGTTGATATTTCGTCTTCTTCCATTCTCTTTTTGGTATTTCAATAATTTCTTCTTCCATTCTCTTTTTGGGGGAGTTGGTATTTTTCTTCGACCAGTCTCTTTTTGGGGGTTGATATTTCGTCTTCTTCCATTCTCTTTTTGGTATTTCAACAATTTCTTCTTCCATTCTCTTTTTGGGGGAGTTGGTATTTTTCTTCGACCAGTCTCTTTCGGGAGGGTTGGTATATCAGGTAAAAAATCATCGTCTGACAGTCTTCTAGCAATCTTTCTAAAGAGTTAGGCGGTAGACATGTCAGTGAATTCTTGGATGGTCAAATTAGGTCCTGTCAATAATTCGGTAGTAATGGTATGTTCTTTCTTGGAATATTGGTTTTGCCGCATAGCAATTTTTCCCGTTATCCCGGCTACAAGGCATCTGAGTCCCTGAGTTTTGCAAAGCATGCCATGTTGTCATCTGTAATGAAATTCAAGCCATTGGTTAACTGTTGCAGGTTTTTGGATTGCATGTCTCTGTTTGACATCAGCTAATTCAGCTAATTCCCATCGTGAATGCAGTTACCAAGGAGTTCATTGTTGTCTTTTTTGTTTCTCTTCAGTGCTTCCAGTCTTGCCATTGAAGAAGGAAAGTCGTTACAAAGTAGAAACTATCAGTCGAGCCATGGTAGGGGTTTTGAAGAAATGGAGAGCGAGAGTGCTGGTCGTGTTTAAATAGAATGTGAATAAGCGGGCTTCCGCCTGTAATCTACTCTTGTATACCACTTGCCAAAGTGTGCTAAATCTATAAAAATTCGCCTGGCCTGCCTTTTGTGATGACATTATTAAAGAAACAGAATGAGAATAAACGGCCTCCACCCCTAATCAGTTCTCTTCAATACCACTCGCTAATAGAATGGAATTGTGCTAAATGTCTCGTCTTGCCCGTGTTAAAAAAAATTCTTATAGTGCTTGCCATCATATTTGCCCATAATTAAAAATAATAATCTATGCACTGTACAAGACTCTAACTGAACCCTTAAGGCCGGTTCACAATATGACGCTAGCCCAGCGTTTCGTTCCGTCTCATTTTCTTCTCCGTCTAGCGTTTCGTTCAATCCTGTTCACAAATTGGCGTTTCGTTTCGTTCCGGCACCTCGAGCCAATTGAGGTTCGACCCTTTACCCACCACACCCTCGACTACGGCTATGACTCGAAGTTCGGCAGGCTATTATTTTGATTCTTTTGCTCAGGAGGAGGAATAGGAGAAGGCAGAACAGAGTGTGGGTACGTCCAATATTTAGAATGCGAAGACAGCAAGGCGAGTATCACAACCTGTTCAGGAGATGCGTCTGTCAGATCCAGAAAGCCATTTCAGGTATCTGCGGATGTCTGATAATGAAGATGGTAGTAGAAACATGATTGATGGTGGGTGAAGAGATGAAGAACCAAAATACGGGAATGACATCAATTGGTCATGCTGGCAGCAACAGGTTTGCCATAATTTATCTATATAGTTGCATATGCGTTGTTTATTTCTTTTTATTAAGACATTCTCAGTCTGCTGTGGAGATCAGGGAAGGTTTCAAGAATACTTCTGTACTCCTGCTGGAGAAGTTGATTGGCAGTACAGCTATGTTCGCAGAACTCAACTAATTATTTATATCATTCATTCACTGAACAAAATGCGATGTAATATAATGCACTAGTTCAATAGTTGTAATAATCCATAGAATCATGGGAATGAGGGGTAGTTGGGTGAAAGGTTTCTGAAGAGGGATCAATATTCAACCTAGCTACATACTTCTTGTGCTCACTGGACACCACAACAGGCCCAGCATCTCCAGACTTCTTCTTCTTGGTCTTTTTCAGTTCCCTCACAAATTTGTCCTTCAAAATCCTCCACCTCTTGATGCATCCATCCATCCGCTGTGTAGCCTCCAACCTAAACAATATTATGAATATTATGGGAATATGACGACTACTAAGATAATTTGATTCAGTAGCTACGTAGTTTACCTTGCTAGCAACTCTCTTTAGCTCGTAGATCCTTGTAAGAGCTTGATCCTACCTTCCAAAGACATACAAAGCTTCGCACAGCCTCAACTAACTTTTCATCCTCCATTTTCGACTGACAAATTGGCATTAATTAGAACTACGATATGACACGTGAAAATATGAAGCAATCTGATTGGTCAAGCTAGCGTCAACAGACGCTAGAATAGAACTCTAGTCTAATCTAGCGCTTCTCTCCGTTTCTTCTTTTCTTCAAAACGGAGCATGTTCACAAATTCACGGTATGACGCTAGGTAACGGAACGGAACGAAACGCTGGGCTAGCGTCATATTGTGAACCGGCCTTTACACAGTGCACACACTGATTACTGTCATGCAGTCCGTTGTTAACTAATTGTGAATAGGTATTTAATTACTGTAACCCATTGCATGTTTAGTATGACTGGTCCCTATAAAAGGAGCCTAGTTAGAGTTACCAGAGAGTTCTTTGCGAGCATACAGCTGTCTATCTTATGTATATAACTTTGGCCATAAAGGTCTTTGAGACAACATCTGAATTAGACCTGTAACATGGTAGTCAGTCTACCTGGTGGCAGCTTTATCAGTTAACCGTTACATCGTTGGGTGATATCCGAGTCACCTTGCGACATGCATATTATGAATATCCTGATTAAAAAAAAAAAATGTCCGGATTTTTAACTGTAAACTACAAACTGACCAATGAGTTGGCTGCTTTACACCATTACCATAGCAACCACAGTCAATTGATTACGTAACTGCAACAAGGTCACGTGCACGCAAAGATCGGCAAAAAAAAGTATAGTGTGTTGACTTCTTCTTGAATCTAGGATATTGTAGGATGGCTGAGCGAAAGAGAAGACAGAGCAAGCAACAGACCTTCAAGAGAGAGAGAGCTAACAATTTGAACCGCTTCAAAATTTCAAAAGACAAAGCTTGGAAGCAGTCGCCGATCAAGAAAGTGAAGTGATCTTCAACCCAGATCCAGGCCCCTTTGTGCCAGCTACTCCAGACACAGAAGAAGTGAGCGCTCCAGGTTCTGACATAAAGAGTGTGAGTGAACGTCCGCATTGGGATAGTTTTGATAGCGAGGAGGATGAGCTCAATGATGAAGCTGCTCAGAGAAGTTTTGATGATTTCATGAGTTTGCCATGTTTGGGCAAGGAAAACGCTGTCATTGTTCTGATGAGCTATTTTCAAGGAAGGCAAGGGCTTGGTGTGGTGGCCAGCGCTACTGAAGCAGCATTCATCATTGGCTTCAATGAAAAGACAATCAGAGAGTACCAAGCTGACTACTTCTCCAACAAGAGTCCCGAAACTTGTTACGCTTCGCCCTGTAACCAGATGGCTTCACCGGCTTAGTTTTAGGCCAATAAGCCACAAAAACGGTATGTGTCTGTAAATATAATGACGTTGTAAATATTAGTGTAAAATATATATTATAATATGTATTGTTATAATATACACAATAGGAGCGTATGTGGATGGACACGAGCGTGATGATGTCGTGAAGTATTGTGTGGAGTACTTGAAGGAAATCAATGACCTACGATCATCCCACCTTCCTCCACCACTGTGCAGTGACGAAAGAGATTTTACACCGCAGGAAGATGCAGAAGGGATGAAAAAATTGGTTATGATCTTCCATGATGAAAGTATATTTAATACAAATGAAGGCCAGACGTGGATGTGGGGAACATCAGATCATCCAGCCCAAGGCAAAGGGAGCAGGAATTATGGTCAGCGACTTCATCACACATGATGGTTACCTTGCAGGTTACCTTGCACTTTCTGCAGATGAGTTAGCAACACATATTCCAAAAACAGCACGAGTATTCCTGGAATATGGAGGCGAGAAGGAGGGTTACTGGACGGCTGAGAAGTTCATGGCTAATGTGAGTGATGCAGCTACAATAGCCAGTCACAAATATCCCCACACTATAGTGTGGCTCTTCGACCACAGCAGCTGTCATCGTGCCTTTGCAGCCGATGCCTTGAACTCACGAAAGATGAATGTTCGTCAAGGAGGAGCCCAACCACACATGCGGGAACCCCAGAAGATGGTAGATGAGAAGGGCATTCCAAAGGGGATGCGTAAAGTTTTGGAGGAAAGGGGGATCTGTGCAGACCGAATGAGTGCAGATGACATGAAGGTGGTGTTGGCCAACCACAGTGATTTCAGGGAGAAGACAACTGTGGAAACATATCTGCTGAGCCTAGGCCACAAGATCATGTTTATCCCAAAGTTCCTAAGCCCCATTGAACGAGTATGGGGGCAAGCAAAAGTTTTCACTCGTAAGTACACCAACTTTACGCTGCTACGTCTGAGAAAAATCATCAACCCTACCCTGGATTCAGTTTCAACTGACACCATCCGAAAGTACTTTCGCAAGATCCAGGAGTACATGGAAGGGAAACAGGCAGGAACAGAGGTGGAACAGGCAGGAACAGAGGTGGAACAGGCAGGAACAGAGGTGGAACAGGCAGGAACAGAGGTGGAACAGGCAGGAACAGAGGTGGAACAGGCAGGAACAGAGGTGGAACAGGCAGGAACAGAGGTGGAACAGGCAGGAACAGAGGTGGAACAGGCAGGAACAGAGGTGGAACAGGCAGGAACAGAGGTAGGTGGAACAGGCAGGAACAGGCAATAACAGTGTACAGATCCCACAGGAGAATTTTTTATGAATAAATTAACACCAAATTTAATTAATATTTTTATAGCTCCATATCTCTGTATCACCTCTGTTCCTGCCTGTTCCACCCTTCAGTGGTCCCAGGTGAGGTTCCTTCTCCAGTAGCTGTTCCTTCTCCAGTAGCTGTCCCAGTTCCGCTGGTTACAGCTACTGGGAAAAAAATAGCTCTTAGTCGGCCATCATCCTCAACCGGTGAACCCAGTCAAGCCTGTAGCTCTGGTTCCGAGTGCGAGATGGAAGGGCTACGGCTTATCGATGTCAAGAGTCTGCTGGCTAGTCGGGCGAACTGCAATGTCTGTGGTTCACCCCTGACTGTTCGGGAAGACCTGAAGTCGAGGAGGGGAATATGTACCAAGCTCTCGTTGTCTCATCCTCAACCGGTGAACCCAGTCAAGCCTGTAGCTCTGGTTCCGAGTGCGAGATGGAAGGGCTACGGCTTATCGATGTCAAGAGTCTGCTAGCTGCTATCTCTAGTCGGGCGAACTGCAATGTCTGTGGTTCACCCCTGACTGTTCGGGAAGACCTGAAGTCGAGGAGGGGAATATGTACCAAGCTCTCGTTGTCCTGTACCAATTCTTTGTGTCCAGGCAGCGATGATGTATTTTGTGATCCTTCCAAGCATGCCAAGGATTTCAACTGCAGGTATCTTCTGGCTGGGAGGATGTGTGGCAGAGGGCGTGCTGGGCTGGAGACCATTTCTGGGTTCATGGGCTTGCCTCCCCCATTGACCAAAGCTACCTTCTCTGTCTACAACAATACCCTCCAGCAGACAGTACAGCAATCCACTCTGGAAAGCCAGAGAACAATCTCAGCTCAACTCCATTTGCTGCAGGGCACCGAGCCAAAGGATGTTGTTGATGTGACGATTACCTGTGATGGCACCTGGTCTAGGAGAGGCTTCGTAGCCAGATATGGTGTTGTTGTGATCATGTCATGGGATTCTGGCCAGGTCCTGGATGCAGTAGTGCTAAGTAAGCGGTGCAAAATGTGCACGCTGAAGGAGAGTACTATGGAAGAACAGGACTTCCTTGATTGGTATGAGGTGCATAAGGAATCCTGCAATGCCAACTACTCGGGCTCGTCACCAGCGATGGAAGCAGAGGGAACATCTCGCCTCTTTGCTCGTTCAGTTGAGCACCTCCAACTTCGCTACACCCGAGTGATATGTGATGGAGATTCCAAGTCAGTGACGCGGGTCAACCAGGAGAAACCCTATGGGAATCTCGAGGTTGAGGTAATTTACAAAATTACATTTGTCATATTTGTTTTTATTATTATTGTGTTTTTGACAATTTCAGAAGTTGGAGTGCGTGGACCATGTCCAGAAGCGACTCGGAAAGAGGTTGCGAGACCTCAAGAAGAAGACCTTCAAGGACGACACGGGCCGTGTGCTGAACCTGAAGTGGGGTGGGAAAAACAGACTGACTGACAAGGTCATTGACATGCTCCAGGTGTTTTTTGGCGGAGCTATCCGCAACAACTCGCATGAGCTGGATGCCATGTATAAGGCCATCTGGGCTGTGTTTTTCCACAACACTGCCACTGAGGGTGACCATGACCACTCCTATTGCCCTGCTGGTGAAGACTCTTGGTGCAAATACTCCAGGGCAACAGCCAAGCATCAACCACCACCGCCTCACCCTCAAAACCCGTACCCTATTGCCCTGCTGGTGAAGACTCTTGGTGCAAATACTCCAGGGCAACAGCCAAGCATCAACCACCACCGCCTCACCCTCAAAACCCGTACATCCCTGTCGATCTGGCTCCTTACATCAAGCCTGTGTTTGTGGACCTCTCCAAACCACAACTGCTGGAGAGATGTATTGATGGCGCCACACAGAACCAAAATGAATCGTTTAACAACATCCTTTGGTCTCGGTGTCCCAAGACCGGATTCTGCTCACTCATCACCGTGGAGGCTGCATTGGGACTGGCGATTCTGACATACAACCACGGCTTTGTAGGCCTCTCTCCCATGTTGGAGAAGTTGTTAGGTTCCCCTCCAGTTGCCTTCACTGCCAAGTTTCTATCCTCTCAGGATGCTATTAGAGCTGTGAGTGCGATGCACAAGGCAGAATCCACGAGCAGGAGACGGAGAAAGGCCCTGAGAGTGACAAATCCGTCATTGGAGGAGGGGTGTGTTGAGGATGAAGGTGTAACGTACAAGGCAGGCTGCTTTTAAACCTGCTTTTAAACCCCCCACTTATTATTTTTTTACTTTATTCTATTACTTTTGATTTGTCTCCTTTGATTTGCGCATGGCGCGGGTTTTTTTCAAAGCCACACTTTTTTTTAGAGAATCCACCGGGTGCCCGCCACACTGGGTTGCCACCTATTCTTTACAAAAATTAGATGGAAACTATGCACATTTTACGAAGACGCTCTTTTACTTCATTGAGGGACGATGTTCAGCTGTAAAGGGAAGTTCCACATGCATACATCTCTCTTCATATTTTTCTTCTTACATGTGTACATACAGGCATAGAAAATTAAAGAAAGTCCTGGAGATGCGCTTTTACTTCATTTGAGGGACGATGTTCAGCTGTAAAGGAAAGTTCCACATGCATACATCTATCAATTTTTATCATATTTTTCTTCTTGCATACAAGCATAGAAAACTAAAGAAAGTCGTGAAGTACAAAAACAGATCAAGAGAGGCATGGAAGTACAAGAACAGATCAAGAAACTTCAAAAATAACTTGAATAAGAACAATTTCAATCCAAACATTTATCTACTTTGACTGCTTATATCTACAGATCATGAAAAAAATGGGGAAAAACTTCTTGGCGTACATAACTTTGACCAAAAAAATATTTGTTGGTGTCATTTCAAAGCTCTTTGTGTGTTCTGTGATATCAGTGGATCAGATATATTATAAAAAAATAGCATTGCCAAGTTATGGTCATTAGAACGAGATGACCTTTTTATTTTTAACCGTGACCAAAGTGACCAAATACGGCAGCTTGCCAATTAACCGCTTCACCGTCATAAGCGCATAGAAGCGCGAGATTGAGTGACCGTCGCGTTAATAATTATTAAAAATAAACCGTTGACTCTACATATTCAAAACTTACCGTAAATGTGCACGATGGACTGTTCTATTTCACCAAAAAATTTAAGAACCGTAGAACGTAGGTAACTATGACGTCAAACAATTTTGAATTCAAGCAAAATAATGGCTGAAAGATTTGATCGTGCTCGCGTGTTAGAGCTGTTGTTTGATGGCGGTTTCGACCTCTCTGACTATGATAGAGATGAAAATGATGAAGGTCAAGTGTCTTCCTTCCTTGGTGATGAGGTATTAGACCCTAAGGAGTTGGCAGCTTTTTGTCCAGAGCTTTAACTTCAACTCCTCCGGATGTTGGACCAAACACTTCAAGTGCCAGTGCTTCTGATGGAGCTTTTATGACTCCTGATGAAGAGTATGAGTTGCTTGGTAAGTATGAGTAGGTATCTATACAATGGAATATAATATTTGAGCTATCAAACAGTGAGACATAATAAGCCAGAAATATATATCACTAGGTTCCTAGTTATAAAGTTCACTAGGTTGTAAAGTTCATAATAATAATCTTTTATATAGGTTTAGCCACTGATCTTGAATCTGCTGAACCTCTGAGTGATCCTGCAAACTCTCCTCCGAGTGGTCCTGCAAACTCGCCCCCAAGTGCTCCTACAATCTCTCCTACCATCTTCTCCTTCATTTGATGTAGTTCCATCTTCTGACTCAGAAGTATATATCACTGTTACCTTCTGATCGCTGAGACAGGGGGCGTGTTGGATGCCGAGGCCGAGGAAAAGGCCAAGGAAGAGGAAAAAGCCAAGGAAGAGGAAAAGGCCAAGGAAGAGGAAAAGGCCAAGGAAGAGGGAAAGGCCAAGGAAGAAGTTGGGGCCAGAGGTAAGAGGCACGAGACCTTTTGTCACTGCGGTATTAGCCTTTGTGCTGTGCGTGGAAGGACATGCTTCAGGGAATTCCACACACTCTCTGACTACTCGCACTAGCTTCCTTTTCTCTTCGAGATTTTCTTGGTATTGCTTTTGTAGTATGTACATGTGTTATGCATGTATATGTATACTTCTTTTCTTTATCATTTATGCATGCAGACATGTGTAGTACACGTATGTTTTCTTGATGAGTCTTTGCTTTATTGTGCCTTTCTGCAACATCTTGAAATTTTCAACTTTCAATACAGCCAGACCTTCCTCGTGGTGCTTGACAACAGTCAATACTCTTATAGACTGACAAACATGGCTATATCCTGCAAAATAGAAAAATTAGGGCATTCAATATTCATAAATTATGCCAAAAAATGTACATTTTCCAGACTATATGCTGTTTGCAGTTCGATAAGCGACCATATTTTAGTATTTGATCTGAAAACCATAAAATATACTTGTAATAGTCGATAAATGCAGCGATAAAAAGTATTCTAATTAAAAAAAATGCTTGTGGTTTGGTTGCTAGGCAACGTATTTATCACCAAGTTGATCAGTAACTCTTTGTCAATCATGTGATATGCGGTTGCTGGGGACTTTTCTGAACCAATGATCAGATACAAAAATTAAAGTAAAAATTGGTCAAAATCTCAAAATGAAGTCGACGGTGAAAGGGTTAAGACTCGTTCTATAAGACTCGTTCTCGTTCTAGTTATTGAACTATGACTTCACTCATATCACAGCTGTTACATTAGACAACCCACAAACCAATTTGCAGCCTTTGTTCTTAAAAAATGGGTTGTGGGGGTCTGCCAAGACCAGGAGAGTCCAATTTTTGGACTGCCTTGGATGTTTCTGCATGCATCTTCTGACAAAACATGCCTATCGAGCTATTTTATATATCATTGGAATATCAAGTCTATACTGACAACTACTATTCCAGTCCCCCCACACTCTACCTCACTCTATACAACCAGGGATTGGACGCCTGTGGAACTGTTTGCATCAACAGGCGTTTTTCCGCAAAAGACCTGGCAAAAGTGGCAAAAGTGTTTTTAGTTGTGGTTGCTGATTGGAAGGTGCTAGCCAGTTATCTGTGGCTAGAGAAGGCTACTTTACAACTTCCTGCTTGCATTTAAGTGCTAAATCATGAGCAAGTAGCAAGAGCGGGTGCTGAAGGGGAAAAAAAGGTGTCGAATCAAAAAACTCAAGCCAAAGACAACTTGTACATGGTGTGTCTGCTCATGTTCATGTAAAAGGAAGGAGGATGATGCAAAACCGTGGTCATTATGATTACCAATCTAATGGCCCTTCCTGGCATCTGCCTGGGTGGACAAGAGATCCATCTACTTCCTTTCCACTTTCCATGCAGCTGAACCTCCAGCAAGCGTGAAGAGTAGGATATTGGACGGAAGCCAGGTCAGCGTTCCATGTCCACCATGCCTGGTAGATTACCAGAAATTTATGCGGGGAGTAGACCGTGGTAACTAGCTTGAGCACTACTACAATATAGGTAGACGTACCAACAAGTGGTGTAAGAAGGTTTTCGCCTACCTTGTAGAGTGCTCATTACTGAATGGTTACATTCTTGACTCACACATTCGGCCAGAGAAACATGCTGCACATGGGAGGAGGAAGCGGGATTTTTTAAAGTACCGGCTGGAAGTTGCAAGGGAACTTGCTGGGAGCTTCACTTCAAGGAAGTGTGCTGGAAAAGGCAGAGCAGCTGAGCACCACCGTTTGGATCGCCTGAATCGAGACCTGGACCACAGTCCTTGTTGTCAGGTGGCCCAGAAGAAGAACTGTGTGGTCTGTTTACATATTAGGCAGAAGAAGAAGCTCGCCACTGCGGGGAACAGGCATGAGAGCCGTATAATTTGTACTCATTATAAGGTGCACCTTTGTGTACTGGAGGAGAGAAATTGCTTTCGAGCCTATCACAACCTCATTCAGTATATTGGAGAAGGGACTGGCTGACCTCCCCAATTTCCCCCCCAAACTTTCGTGTTCTTGTCGTATATATTCAACAACATATATACAGTAGACCCTCACATATCCGAACAGCTTGGGACCAGAGGCTATTCGGATATGCAAAAAGTTCGGATATGCAAAAAAAACCACAAATATTATTTATAAATTCATGAATGTAATTAAAATGCTGAATCACGTTGGAACTATTTTCAATATGCTTTTAACTGTAGGTCCTTGGGATTAAGAAGCTCACTTCCTGGTACTAGAAGGATTTAGGTCCTCAGTAACTGGCATGTTGTTTTACATACATATTTTTTCATATTACTGTATATATATTCATAATGTTGTATTTTCTCTGAGCAATAGTCCGAGTGCCTTGGGGCTTTCTCCCTTTTCTGAACGAACCACAGATATAAAGCATTTTCTAGTTGTTTGTCTTTAGCAAGACGCATGACTTTGCGAGCTGAACTTATCCCCCGACAGTCAAGGTTGCCTGCGAACTCCCGAAGTTTGGCTTCATTCTTTTTTATCTCCGTTATTGTCAACTTCCCTACGCCTGACTCTTCCGCTAGTCCGGCTTGACTGGCTCCATTTGATATCTTGCTTAGAATGGCTATCTTTGACTCGATCGACAAAACTTTTTTCTGGCCAAAGGGCCTGATCATGCGGTAACGGAGTTACAACTCCACTTAATGAATGAGCATAGCTCCACAAAATAAGAGGAAATGCCAAGAGTTTTATATGTATGTGTAGGTCTTGATAAGTACTTTTATCACAATATACACAAAAATTAAAATAATCAACGATATCACAATTATTTGCAAAAGTTTGACTGGTAACGGAGTTACTGAAAATTAACGTCTGTTTTTGGCGCTATACGCAAACTCCCACCATATGCTGTTCCTTATTGAAATTTTTTTAAAATTAGGAACCATTTTATTCTACATTTATCTAAGCATTACAGAACCAAATATGCTGACTATTACTGCATTTTCCATTATCAGAAAAATATTTAACTTGACTGATGTTCGGTAACGGAGTTACAGAATGTTCACACCCACATGTCTCAAGAAATCCACCTTGCCTACCTGTCTAAATGATACTATGTATTAACTATGATTTAAATTGTTAATAGGATATTAATTATCCCCTAGAAACAAGGTTATTGTTGCCCTGTCCCATTTACAAATGCAGAACAAGGATAAGAATTCAAAAGATGGGGAAAATCATAATATATGTACTACATCATTATTGTTATTTTCTAGACTTTGTCTGTTACAGTCTCATGTAGTTGAGCCTATGCCTCTTTATTTACTTGGTGGTAAATGTGGACATGATTTGATGCTGAGCATCTGTGAACTCAAATGTATATATCTAAGGCGAGAACCAGCCATGTTCACATGTGGCTCCGGGCAAAGGAAAAGAACCTTCTTCATTGGCTCCTGGCTAGCATCCTCACACTCTGGGTCCCTGTAGACACCAGAATTGCCGACCTTCCTCAGAAACTTCACCACTAGTAAATCAGATTTGATGCAGAGATATTACGGCAATGTACAAGTAGGAGCGACCTCTCTCTGTCTCCATGATGATTGCCACAAATCCTCCTGGCTTGATATCACTAATGTTGACATCTGGAGGTGACTGCTTTGCAGGATTGGCTGCTAGTGGCTAGACTGCTATTGGCTGATGCTGGAGCAACAGGTGTTCTTTTCCTGTCTGCTCTGAATACTTGGACACCAGCACCCTCCCCAAGCCAAGTGTACGTACACAATGGATACTCAAGGTAGCTGGAACTGCTGTTACAGACTCCCATAATTCATCAAGGGCTGGTCGCTTGGCATTTATTTTTTCAGCTGGGACATAGAAGATATCAACTCCTTTGATGAGCTCAGTGGCACAGGCTGCATATTGCTGTGCATCTTTCACGAGATAGCGTCTGGTCATTATAGCACTGTGGACACCCCTCTTCACACAGCCACCAACTCCATCCACTGCACCCTTTCCATGTGAAGTGGCGAAAAAGTGCCAGTTGATGGTGATGCCTTTGGTTTGGAGAAGGCTAGTGACAAAAGTGAACATGTACTTTTGCTTAAAATGCTGTGCTGCACCATCACTGAATACATTGACCTCTGTTAGTGGAGAGGACTGTTTCATCTGCACCCTGTCAATCACTTCCTCCAGCACGGTCGCGGATGTGTACTTGTCATGGGAGAGGGTGTCTGACACAGCAGCATATGATGTGGTGTTCTCTCTCGTCCAGGCTACTGCTGTAAAAACTGTCACTTGTTTGTGGTTCCAGTGGCTGGCTTGGATCTCATCCTGCTCAACGATGGTCGCATTTTCGCTAAAGTCTACCTGCAGGACTGCACTGTGGGCTCTTGGAGTGGTGTACATATGATGGAAGGCTAATGACTGCTTATTTTTAATGAAGCAGTGGATCTTGAAGTTCGGTAGCTTCTGGGCCAGGGATGTCAGTGCATCTGCGACTGTACCAGCCTTCTCTGCTTTCTCTGATTGCCCATCCTCATTATGCATCCATTCCATCCACTTCACAGGTTCAGCCAGCAGGTCATCTTCGGTGTTCTCAGAAATAATGTCAAAGGATATCTTCTCCTTGCAGACATCACACAGGCCATACATACAGTCCTCCTTGGTAGTATCACAACACACAAGCTTTAGCAGGTCTGAATATCTTACTGGGATTGTAGGTAGTATGTGTTTCAGGCTGTCCAAAATAGTCTCTATGTTGGCATGATACTGGCATACACAGACAGAGTGTGGCATCTTGTCCTTGCAAATCACCACATCTGGCTGCTGGGCCCTGAAGGTGGTAATACCAGCATCATCTTCTGAGAATTCCTGTCGGTAAAGGGCATGGGCTTCTGCTGTTGTCATCAAGTATCTGCGCTGTTCTCGAACTTTCTTCCCATCACGAACCACTGTAATGCAGTCTCTGCATCCAGGTGCCATCCAACTGATGTCACTGCGAAGATAAAACCTCGGATGTGCCCCTTCACCTCATCTGGTAGCCTGTTGTGGGGAAGTGACTGTGCAGTCTGTGGGTCTGGATCTCCTGCTGCCTCAGAATGGAACTTAGAATGTAGCACCTGCACCACCTTCCGGACCTTGCGGGGAAATCTTGGCAATGCTAAACGTGCTCTCTTCACTGCACGAGTCAGACTGGATGGTGCTAAGTATGCCTCCTGCTGCGATGTTTGGCTTGCTTTCTTGGCTGCTCTCCATCTCTTCAGTTTCTGTCACTCCTTCTCCCTCACTGCTGCTGTGTTGCTAGCCGTTTCCTCTCTGCATCCTTCTGCTTCCATGCCTTCTCACCCATCTCTGCTTTCCTTCGCTCACGATAGCGACGTTGCTTTTCAGCAGCACTGAATGCCATGGTGAACAAGTTCTGTTACACAACGCACTCTCACATTTATTGAGGACTTGGAAATCACTATGGAACTGTTACTGAAAAGAAAAGTTCCTTTTATATTCATTCACTCCATGGTCAGACTGTCAGCATGTGGCAGTATCATGGTGTGATATGTATCACATGTATGTGGTGTGATATGTATATTTGGTTACATAGGCAGGGCTTGTTATCAGGCAGCTGCACCTCAGGATGCAATTATAGACTGTCACTGGGTCCTAACTGCAGAAAGACCATGTCTCAGGGTTGACTTGCAAACATTGGTTTCTTCAAAGGTTAATAAACAGCATTATTTGTGCTAATAATGTTTAAAAGCAACTGTAACTCCGTAACTGGTAACGGAGTTACAGAAACCAGTTGCTAATAAGTTGTAGAAATTTTGAATGTTTAAAGATTGAGTCACATTGCCATAAACTTGGTATAATTATGCTTTCTTTTGCTTTCTTTTGGATAACTTGAGATTTTTATTCCAAACAGTTTTTTCATAAAAAATAAAAAAAGATGTTTTTTGGTAACGGAGTTACAAGTAACGGAGTTACATGACACCTTTTTTAAATAATCTGCATATTCCTTATTTTTTATTTTTTCAAAGTTATTTTTTTTGTACTGTTCACAATGTTAAAGTTAAAGCATAACTTAAAGATGAAGAAAACATCATAAATATGATTCTAATGTTGTTAGGTGAGCGAGAGAATATATTTGAAGTTATTGTTTGTTTCCTCTAAAAAAAGGTGTGGAGAAGGAGGAAAAAATCATTTGTGTTTTAATTCCTGTAACTTTCATCTAGGAGAATTTATGCAAAGATAAAATATGTTTTTAGAAACTATAATTATATATCTTTTCACCTGTATGCATTCTGTAGAGGTATTTTTAATTTCATATTTTACCCCTGATGTTAACTCTGACTTGATCGGGCCCCAAAGCGAACGAACTAATTTCCGTAATCGATTTGGCAGATCGACGACCGTTACCAGGTTTATTATTTAATCAGGAGTTCGGATAATCCGAGCGTTCGGATAATCGAGGTTCGGATATGCGAGGGTCTACTGTATATATATATATATTATATAAATATCCCGCAAAAATGATATTCACAACTCAGCATTATGTTCTATCATCTCAATCATAAATCCATATTGTGACAGTAGTAACAACAGATATTTGTTTTCTTGACCAAATGCCGATAAACAATAAGAATAGTAGTATATTTGCATACAAGATACAGTTATTTGTGTCAAATTTCCACAGCACCACACTGTTATGTTTACATTGTGTCAAGAAAGTATAGCAGGTGAAATATAAGAGCTTATATTATGATGTTATATTATGATGATAAACAACTTATATAAATAAACTTGATTTATAACGGTATTCATATTTTGTGGTCACATTTTATTTATTGGTAAACAATTCTACTATCACATGACCAAATTGCAGCTGAAACTGGTGATAAAATTTAAAAAAAATCCTGGGGAATCTGGCGGCGAAAGGGTTAAGGGGGGACATCTGCACTTTTTAATTTTAATTTTTTTAACCTGTGGTTACAACTTTAGAGCTCAGTAGATTCTGCAAACTTCATGGTATGGACTTGATATATAGCTCAAAAGATAGGTCTCTCTGTGTGCTCTCTTTTGATACTAAAATATGTTTCATAGGTATAACTATAGGCAAGTTACTACACCCTAAAGCGGAGGGACTTCAAAAACCTGCACCCCAAAACCGCCGTTGGAAACCATTCTGAGATGCGAAGTGCAAAAAAATTAAAAATGGTACGAGTGGCTAGAGGAAGCTCTAGAGCATACAATGAGTATATTGAGTAGGCGTGAAAAATTTATTACCTGGTCAAGCGCGCGGTTGGAAAATTGAAGGCGTTGACAAGGCGTCGCCAAATCAACGCCTTCAATTTTCCAACCGCTTCAATTTTCCAATTTTCCAACCGCTTCAATTTTCCAACCGCGCAATTTTCCAACCGCGCGCTTGACCAGGTAATCAATTTTTCACGCCTACTCAATATACTCCTTGTATGCTCTAGAGCTTCCTCTAGCCACTCGTACCATTTTTAATTTTTTTGCACTTCGCATCTCAGAATGGTTTCCAACGGCGGTTTTGGGGTGCAGGTTTTTGAAGTCCCTCCGCTTTA
This sequence comes from Cladorhizidae sp. MBARI D1340-BT2, assembly GCA_028752905.1. Lineage (NCBI taxonomy): Eukaryota > Metazoa > Porifera > Demospongiae > Poecilosclerida > Cladorhizidae > Cladorhizidae sp. MBARI D1340-BT2. The sequence continues at coordinate 40,448,860 of JAQNBH010000017.1, read as the reverse complement.
GGGTCTAGTAACTTGCCTATAGTTATACCTATGAAACATATTTTAGTATCAAAAGAGAGCACACAGAGAGACCTATCTTTTGAGCTATATATCAAGTCCATACCATGAAGTTTGCAGAATCTACTGAGCTCTAAAGTTGTAACCACAGGTTAAAAAAAATTAAAATTAAAATGCACAGACGGTCCCCCTTAAGGGGGTACTAGGTCAGATCTAAATTCTGCATTTTTATTTTTCCCCCTCACCCAACTACACTTCAACATACTGGAAAGGTGGATTCCAAGTTACAGAATATTTGGATGCTCTATTCTGGACTTACATTGATATAATGTCATATTATCCACCCGGGAAGGCGATCAAGAAGCCTTACCTGAAGGTCAACTTTGAAGTGCGCGGCTACTATCAACCGTCCATACACTGGGCCTCATTCATAAACCATGATGACGTACTTTCTGTGCTGGTTGCAGTCATAGCAACTGCGCAGGGCCCCTGAAAACGTGCTAGGCACACATTGTCGTCAACGCTCCACGGGTCAGTACAAAACCTCTCACGTGAGGGAAAAATTTCAGTTCAATCTTTCCAACTACTTCTGAGCACCATAATGTCTTCTGATTCTTCTCCAACAGTTTTTCCCTCCACTTCTACACGTCCTAGGAAGGATAGGTGTATAAAACGCAAGGGGTTTTCTAGTAGGCCGAGCTGGGAAGCAGACCCAGCGACTAACGTGGCACCAATTGTGACAGCGAGTGGTAAGAAGCTAGAGCTCCCGATGCCAACGCCCGATGGAGCCACGGTAAGTGCTGAGCTTGATGAGTTGTCTGTTGCTGATTCTCCTTCTAAGGATATCTTTTGCCCTGATTCCTTGAATGATAGGAAATAGATTGATTTCTTGTGAGGCATTGTTAGCAGCGGTTATGAAGAAAGCTCAGTGCAATACATGTGGGAGGACTTATCTTTCAGAAAAGGACTCTGCACAAAGATGGCTCTTCTGTGTACCAATGGGAGTTGTGAAGGTGAAGATGCTGTCTTTTCAGACCCACACACCCAGTCAAAGGAGTTGAACAACACGTCTGTCCTAGCAGCAAGGGCTTGGTCGAGGGTATACTGGTCTGAGAGCATTCTGTTCAATGATGGGGTTGTCACCTTCGCAGTCAACAGCTGCATTTTCCTCGCACATAGAGCGCCTACACGTAGAGTCAAAGGTGGTGTCAGAGATGTGTTTTGCTAGTGCCTCCAACACCTACACAGCCTGCGTGGAGTCGGACCAGACAAAGTTATTGTGTGGTGGTAACCTGCGACGGGACCTGGTCTCAGCGTGGGTTTGTAGGCATCTACGGGGTTGTGGTGGTGGTTTCTTGGGAGATTGGACAGGTGCTAGATACTGAGGTCCTGTGCAAGCGTTGCACTCAATGTACTCAGCACTCTACCATGGACAAGACATCCATGGAATACCCAGCAGTGGTGGAGTAAGCACAAGAGCAAGTGCAATCAGAATTATCTGGGCTCTTCACCAGCAATGGAGAAGGAAGGCACGTCGAGGATCTTTCGACGTTCTGTAGCAAAGAACAACCTTCGTTATACGGAAGTAAGTTTGCAATCCTATTGTAATGCTGGTAGCAATCCTATTGTAATGCTGGTACTTGTAATCTGTCAAATGATTCTTTCAGGTGATAGGCGATGGGGAGCATTATTGTAGAGGGTGCAGTAACTAAACAAACACAAATATAAGTAGAGGAAAATATTTTGTTGTGCTATGTAATTAGACAGGCATGCTGAAGTTATTATTGTCCTAGTGGGGTAATGCTGTTGCCTTCACCAGTCTCTTCTTCACTCTCCCTCTTATGATTGACTTCCCCTCCTCTTCTCTGGTGACGTCAAGTCTGTGAAAGAGGTCGAGGACAAGCCATATGGAGATGGCCTCACCATTGTTAAGCATGAGTGTGTAGGGCATGTCCAGAAACGACTGGGGAAGCATCTGATTGACCTGAAGGCAAGAAAAAAGCCAGGAGATGAAGGTGAACGGATACGCTGGAGGGGTCGCTTCACCAATGCCACCATCAAGGTTTTTGCACGATATTATGGGGGAGCCATCAGATCGCATCCTGGAGACGTCGACGGGATGCAGAAAGCAATCTGGGCATCGTTCTACCACTCTATCTCCAATCCGGACCACCAGTACTGCCCAGCTGGCGTGGGATCCTGGTGCAAATACAATTGTGCCATTGTTGAAGGCAAGCCACCACCTCCACATACCCCAAAGATCCCAACTGATCTGGTACCTTTTGTGAAGCCTGTGTACACTGATCTGTGTAAGAGAAGTTTACTGGAGAAGTGTGCCCTTGGTGCCACACAAAATCAGAACGAAAGTTTTAACAATGTCGTCTGGTCTCGATGCTCCAAAACTGGATTCTGCTCTCGAAGCATGGTTGAGATTTCTGTCTCTATGGCAGTCCTCACCTTCAATCATGGGCAGAAGGGTCTCTCTCCCCTTTTTAAAGCCTTTGTTCCTATATAAAGGGAGTGACTGGCTGCCGGCCCAGCAATCATAATGAGTACGGAAATGGGTCACAGCACTGCTTATTCAGAAGCATATGTGGTGCTATCTGTAAATGCTGGATGGACGGACATGAAGAGAGTTGAAGTACTGTCTACAATGTACCATCTTTTATCTAAGGAACTAATAAAATGTTCAAATTCGTTCGAGTGCATCTTGTCTTATGAAGAAGGTGATACTGGAAGCAACCCACACATAACATTATGATTGCCTGTGACCTCCAGTTAAGCTTAGAAGATTGCAAGTGACGCTACACAAAGCCTTTTGTGAAGAGGGTGACAGATTAAAAAACAGTCAAGGTTTGTGTTTCTGACCCGTCAAATTGATTGCTTACATATTAAAGGAAAATTTGAGCGGAGTAGGCGACAGGGCCAACAAACCAGGCGATGAAATGTGTACCAGAGCTGAATTGTGCATAAGAACACAAGCACATTATGAGGCAGTTGCATAAAGTACACTTGTAAGAATGAAGGCAAAAATAAAAAAATAGATAGAGAATGATGGCATGAGATTTCTGATAGATCTAAAGGCTGGTTCACAATACGATGCAAACAGCAAACGTCGCATCGCATCCTCAAGCGTCTTGTGAACCATACGTGTTCTAGCTTTAGGACGCGACGCGATGTTCGGATAGACCCTGAGTTCTATTTTTGCGTCCAGGTGTGAAGCGTCCTCATGCGTCCAGACAATCGGATTGCTTCTTCATCGCATGTGATTTTGTCAACCTGCGCATTATTTAGAAAGCTTCACTAAGCGGAATTTCTAAGCAATGGATGTGCTCCTCGTAGTCATCGTTGCTTTCAGAGCTGTCGTCAAAGTTGGATTCCCAAGCATTCGCCATCTTCAATAAAGAGGTCAAAGGTCGTAATTCCGTTCACACCTCGCATCTTGGAACAACATTGTGACCATGAGGTCGTGATAGAATGCTACTTTTGAGAATGCTTGAGGACGCGATGCAATGCAGCAGAAAAAAGGTATTGTGAACCAGCCTAAAGACAAAGGTTATACGATGACAGGGATTGCGATGGGTTTGTTGCTCACCAAACTCACCAAGAATCTTATTTTAGGTAGATCTTCTCCTGCAATGAGTCTGCTAGACTGAAGGACAAAATTCGCAGCATGCCATTTTCAACCAGTCTTTATTGGTTTGAATGGACCACCATGCAAGAAAGACCGTATGATTTGATGATGCAGATGGCTCGTCTGACAAGATCAAGAGAATCCGTGAATAACAAGAAATGCCTTGTTCTTATAGGAGAACCCAACGTGTTAAAAACATGGGCGTGCGATTGGCTAAATTGGGAAAACAGAGTGGGGCATCTGAACGTTTCTGCTAAAGGAGTTGGAAAGATGAGTCCCTGTCTAGATCATCCAGTCGTTCTCTTTGACGAAGCTCCCAAGTTCTGGCTGAAAGGAAAAAGAACTCGGGTGTTACAGCTCATGGGAGGACGTGCGATAACGGTGGATGTGCACGGCACAACAGTTCCTCTGATCCATCCTCCTCATGCTGTACTGACCTGGAATGGTTAGCCTGCAGATAGTTGCACAGAAATATGTGCCAGAATGGATGTACATGAAGTTCATGCTCACCTGAGAGCTCCAGGGGACGCACTGCCTAAACCCTGATTATTTGTCAACCAATTATGATTCCATAATGAACAAGAGGATACCATGTCTTTTGTTTTCAGGCATCATGAGGTCGCCTTGTCGAACATTTATTTTACCCATCTGACATTACCTATTGCAAGTGGATGATGTTACACCTTAGTATTTTTTATGCATTCAAATTCGCGTTCAAATTTGTTTCCTATAAAATCAAGTGCTATTCTTCATTTTATTGTCATTTATTCGTTGTTATTCGTTGTTATAATTCGTTGTTATAATTAGTAGTGTAAAGCACAAGTTAGATCTGTAGAAAAGCAGTTACAAATATTTTCAGAATTTCTCTGTATTATTGTTAGAAATATAATACACTTGTTCTTCTTCTCTACATGTACTGGCCAATGAAGATGAGCCAGATCATAGCAACTCGATAGATAGATAGATAGTACCCGGGTAAATGCTATTTTGCTCAAATTGGTACAAAAGTATACTCAGCTAACTTATTATTTACTTATCTGGGAGCTCTTCTTCCTGTTCTTCACCATCATCACAGTGCATATATAAAGTATACTAAGCTAACTTATTATTTACTCACCTGGGAGCTCTTCTTCCTGTTCTTCACCATCATCACAGTGCATATATAAAGTATACTAAGCTAGCTTATAAGTAGAGCTATGTACTCTTGTTCCTGTTCTTCACCATCATAAGAGTCATATCTTGATCGCTAGGCACATCAACAGCACTTTCACTGGCCCGGCCAAAAATAGGTTGAGAATCAACCATTTCACTCAGAGCTTAGCTCTTCTAGGTCTCTAGTGTGTTGTTGTCCATGTTAGGCAAAACACCTTCTTCATCACTGCTTTCAACTTCAGAGAGCCCAAAATTGTCGTCATCCAGCATTGCTAAAACATCGTTCACATTTAATCTCGAAGCAAATCCCCCCCCCCCCCCCCCCGATCACACGGGAAAGTTTGAACTGGTTGAATTGAAATTAAATGATCTCCACAGCGCAAGTCAGAACAAGTGTAAGCAAATTGCCCTCAGAAACTCCCTTGGGGAGCACGCCCCATAACCTCTAGATGGTGGAGATGCCCACAACAACAACACAAAAAGTTATGAAGATTACAATTAGATCGCTACGTACCTTCACAACATATTGTTATTGTTTGCAGTTAATTTTGGTCCCAAAAGAGAGCTTGTTTCACGAGGTTTCCAACTGTGTACTTTATGAAGGCTAGTAAGTCTGCACACTGGTGACCAGTATACTCCCTTTACTATGAGTCTGCACACTGGTGACCAGTATACTCCCTCATCATCAGAAGATAGCTTGTTTCAAGAGCTTTCCAATGGTCTACTATGAAGGCTAGTAAGTCTGCACACAGGTGACCAGTATACTCCCTCATCATCAGAAGATAGCTTGTTTCAAGAGCTTTCCAATGGTCTACTATGAAGGCTAGTAAGTCGGTACAGTGGTGACTAGTCCCTTACAATAATAAGAGTGCCTGTAACCACTTCCCATTCAAAGGCATGTAACAGAACCACAAAACGATGTTTCGAGCGTGAAGTCTTTTCAGATTACCACTTCAGAGGGAAATGGGAGGTCAATAATGTGTTGTTGTTTTTACTGAAAAGCATGAATGAGATTGATAAACTGCTATGTGGTTCTGTCGTACAACGTAAGGTTATAGGTAGAGCTTATGCATATAATGCCGGCATAATTAGTATAATGCTAGCACAATAGGGTTAAATTTGTATTATGCATGTGGTGGATCACATGAGCAAGCACATGGTTGGTGGACCAGTACTGAAGTCACTGGTGAATGTGATGATAGCACAGCCACTGCTGTTAGTACTAGCTGTGGTGGATCACATGAGCAAGCACATGGTTGGTGGACCAGTACTGAAGTCACTGGTGAATGTGATGATAGCACTGCTGCTAGTATGCTGCTAGTACTAGCTGTGGTGGATCACATGAGCAAGCACATGGTTGGTGGAAGTCACTGGTGAATGTGATGATAGCATAGCCACTGCTGCTAGTACTAGCTGTGGTGGATCACATGAGCAAGCACATGGTTGGTGGACCAGTACTGAAGTCACTGGTGAATGTGATGATAGCACAGCCACTGCTGTTAGTACTAGCTGTGGTGGATCACATGAGCAAGCACATGGTCGGTGGACCAGTACTGAAGTCACTGGTGAATGTGATGATAGCACTGCTGTTAGTACTAGCGGTGGTGGATCACATGAGCAAGCACATGGTTGGTGGACCAGTACTGAAGTCACTGGTAAATGTGATGATAGCATTGCTGCTAGTACTAGCTGTGGTGTGACTGAAGACAGTCACTTTTTGTGTAGCACCTCTTCATATAACTCAGGAGACATCAGTGTGCCTGTGTGACTGAAGACAGTCACTTTTTGTGTAGCACCTCTTCATATAACTCAGGAGACATCAGTGTGCCTGTAGCTACATCACTTCATGATAGCACCAAAGAAATTTAAGCTTTGTACAAAGAGGAAAATTATATTAACTGGGGAAAAGACATCTTCTGTAAGTCATGGATTGAATGAGCCAAAAGTTCTTCGTTCACAGAGGGTGAGGTACTAGTTTTATTTGTAGAGATCAAGAAACTTAGAGTTGTAATACAGGCCAGTCACTATCCAAATATGCAGAGCATTGCACGTCCTCTTGCTTTAGGTAATCAGCTATACATCAGCACTGATAAGACACTATGTGGAGGATGGAATTAAATGCTTTCTGGACAAATTTGGCATTAACTCTTCATCTTCTTGAGATTGTTTTCCCCTTCCAAGGTTAATCCTTCAGCTACAGATGTGGTCGCCCTTGACTTCCATTTGTGCAATGAATAAACCTACCATCACCGGACTCGAGGAAGAAACAAGCCTATATAGCAAAAGCAGATTTCAGCAGATTGATGAGCTAGACTAGTGGAAGAAAAATGAGCACCACAGGTCTACTGGTCACCAGTTCCCAAAAAGCTCTACATCTCTGCAACCTTCCTAAGCAGCTACAGAGAGAGCATTTTCTTTCCTTCATGCTCTTCCTTCAATGGAAAGCATCACTGGAGGAGTCCATTGAAGCCTCTAGTATGTTAGTTAACGAACACTAGTTATTGGGGGGAAATAGTTATTGGGGAAAAATAACACCTTAAATAACACCATTTAATTAAAGCATTTGTGGGGCATAATTTCAGACAATGGAACAGCACGAATAGGAAAGGAGAAAGTATAATTTGCATAGCGCTAGTTTTATTTGTTGAGAATAAAAACTTTTAAAAAAGTTTGCGAACAAAACAAAATTAAGCTCTCAACCACTCCCTCACATGTGAAGCCTTGGCACTTCATCGCTTCAAAACATCCACCTGATCGCATTGCTTCAAACTATTGAAATTGAACCGTCAAACCCCCAATTACGAAACCACACCCACCAATAAACGAACCTACAATAGCATAAATGACTTGTCGGATACAACCATATACTAACCATATACTAAGAAAGTTCATCATAGCTACCATCAATATTTCCACATTCATCACTTCCTGGAGAAACATCATTTTCTATTTGCGGAAACACAAATAAAGCACACCAACATGTGTCAACTGATGCATCGTGAATGACGGAGCTAGAATAGAAATCAAGTCTGTTCAGGCGAAGGGATGCAGACTTCCATTTCACAAAATTGCCGCAATGCATCGCTAATGTGGGCGGCGTATTGTATGCTGGATAATGCAATAATAGGTGGCCATGTGTCGTTCTACAAGATACCCACACACCAACTTCACTCATGTTAGTCCACTAGAGGGAGATCTGTTCAAGATCACATAGTCCTCCAGCCTATGACCTGCTTGAGCAGACTTGGTAGATAGACAACTGAGAAACATTACACTTAACCCTTCATACTCCTACAAATATGATTCCTGGCCTATCACAGAGCTTGTGCTTGTATATTACATTCAGCAAGCAAGTGCACAAGGGGAAACCAGTTAAGAACACGTACAATATTCCTACTTACAATTCCTCCCTAAGATTCTAATATTATCTAAATACCAACTATCATCATCAGGCATACTTACCTGCCCCAACAGAGGGGCTGGTGGGGGAGGCATAGGCAAGCCAGGTGGTCCGGAGGTCGGCATACCTTCTGGTGGAGGAGGACCCCCGACAGGGATCACAGGGGGGGGATACATGCCCATCATACCCATCCCTCCGCTGCCTAGCAGTGAAGGACTCTCATACATCGGCTGGAACAGTGAAGACCAGACCATCATTAAAGCATGTCCATGTCTTATATCCTCAGACTCACCTCTTGGTTCATCTCCATGCCTGGCATGGGATATCCAGGACCACCACCTGGCGGGCCAGCTCCGTCCATATAGGAACCCCCAGGGGGCATATCCACAAAGGAAGGGGGCATGACACTCCCTGGCCTTCCCCGTAGTGCCTGGACGAGCCGTAGCTGCTCTTGCTGGTGGTGAGCCAGCTCTTGCCTGATCAGCTCTGTCTGGTGCTGCTCCTTCAAGGACTCCATCTCGTGGAGGACGTTGTTCCTGGCCTGATGCAACTGCTGCTCCATCTCCTCACGCTGATGCTTCTCGGAGTCGTACGCCGCCTTCCACTGTGAGGCCACCGCATACTCAACACTGCCAAGTTCTGCAAACCTCGGAGGCACTTCACGTTCACTGAAATATGTGTAGACCACATTGAAACACGACTTTAGGACAAGATTTGGGTGGGGACATACGGGAACTTGGACACTGTCTAAGCAAAGTTTCACATAGGATTTAACTAGCATGACTACATACCAACTAGCACGATAGTACAGGTAGGACTACACACCAACTAGCATGGCAGTACAGGTAGGACTACACACCAACTAGCATGGCAGTACAGGTAGGACCACACACCAACTAGCATGGCAGTACAGGTAGGACTACACATCAACTAGCATGGCAGTACAGGTAGGACCACACATCAACTAGCATGGCAGTACAGGTAGGACTACACACACCAACTAGCATGGCAGTACACTACAGGTAGGACTACACACACCAACTAGCATGGCAGTACAGGTAGGACTACATACCAACTAGCATAACAACACAGAAATGAGCTATAGCACATGTGGATATTGATTATTACAGTATGTGGTAACACTCCCCAGGGTTTCATACGGGGGGTGGGGTTGCCTCCACTTGGACAATTTTCTAAATGAAACCCTGGAAGAAGATGAGTCATTACCAAACAAAAACCTCTAGAAGGTGCTGAGGGATTTACTGGCTCTCCAAGTCCACCGCTTTGCAGCAAGAGGATGTGTTCTATGAACTGGGCAGGTAATGAGAATAAAACACTTCACTAAACCAGTTCTCTCTTCTCGGATGAGCCAGAAGCTGATGCTGTTCTCATGCGCAGCCCTTGCAAGCCCCTCCAACTAGAACAGGTTTTGTCCTTGTACGACCAAGAAATCCCAGCAACAACAAAAATGCAAGCAGCTGATTGGTTGACGGTGGTGTTCCTTTATCGCCAGCACACTCTTATCTTACAGGGCAGTTCTTCTACGATGCTTGGTGTCCACACAAGTTCAGAATCCACGCAATATCCTGACATAATTTACAAATGCCACTCCCCTTCTCGCTGTGCTAAGCACATTTCATTGCTCAACCTTTCCAAACCCGCCAATTTCCACTTCCACACTGGTCGAGGCAAATCTTCCAAATTTAATTCCCACCAAAAAATTTCCAACTTTCCATGATTCATGATTATAAATGGTAAAGGGTGATGCAAGTGTTTGTGGCCCCCTCCCTTCCTCAACCATAACTGTGTAGCTCACTCTCCAGTTGTCTAAAAATTGTAACTGCTCCTCCTCCTGCTATAACCACATCAGAATCATAGTGAAATGTTTTTCATCTTTAATTAAATGGAAATAGAATAAGCTGCAGTTGTCAAATGGGCTCTGTTGAAGTTAGCAAAGAGGGAAAAGATGCCGTATTACATCTACAGTGAAACTTATCGCAATTTCTCTGGCCTTCTCTGTTCCCTGCAGAAAAGATTCCAGAAACAGTAGATCAGCAAGATAGACACTGAAGATAAAGTTGTGATTGCTGGTGATTTTTTAACCCCACCCCACCCCAAAGAGGAACTTATACAATAGTAAGTGATAGGGAGATAGTGTACTGAAACCATTAGAGAGTATAGGTGCGGTGAAGCTGGAGAGCCAACACTAACAACAGCTACAATAAAGTCTATTGGGCACTTGCTTGGGCGGGGGAGTACTTGCACTCGTACGCACTTTAAGGTTACTATTCCTCTAGGTGCCACTTACACTCGATACACAGAATTCCTGGGGATGGACTTCTCGGGCTGCCCTTCCTCATCATTGTCTCGCACATACTCGACGACAAGTACAGGCATGGGTGACTTGGTCAGCAAGAAGTGTTCTTGTGTGCATTTCCTGATAGCCGTCAGAGCGTAGGCCTTGCGGGTATAGTCCACGATGCCATAGCCCAGGGACTTTCCCCTCTCATCCGACACCACCACTGCCTTCTCCACGTCACCAAACTGAGAGAAGGACTCCTCCAGAAGCTCGTTGGAGACGGTCGAGTGAAAGTTGCTGACCTTCACGGAAGAGTTGCTAGCTGCAAACCTCACTTTAATATCCCGGCCATGAATGGTTTTGCCATCGAGGGCATTTACTGCATTCTCCGCATCACTCCTGTATGACTATCCACACAAAAGATGCACACAGACACACATAAATATCAAACACAACAAGGCTGTTGGCCTACCCACCCTGAAATGATGACTTAAGGGGGGACATCTGCACTTTTTAATTTTATTTTTTTTAACCTGTGGTTACAACTTTAGAGCTCAGTAGATTCTGCAAACTTCATGGTATGGACTTGATATATAGCTCAAAAGATAGGTCTCTCTGTGTGCTCTCTTTTGATACTAAAATATGTTTCATAGGTATAACTATAGGCAAGTTACGACACCCTAAAGCGGAGGGACTTCAAAAACCTGCACCCCAAAACCGCCGTTGGAAACCATTCTGAGATGCGAAGTGCAAAAAAATTAAAAATGGTACGAGTGGCTAGAGGAAGCTCTCGAGCATACAATGAGTATATTGAGTAGGCGTGAAAAATTTATTACCTGGTCAAGCGCGCGGTTGGAAAATTGAAGGCGTTGACAAGGCGTCGCCAAATCAACGCCTTCAATTTTCCAACCGCGCGCTTGACCAGGTAATCAATTTTTCACGCCTACTCAATATACTCCTTGTATGCTCTAGAGCTTCCTCTAGCCACTCGTACCATTTTTAATTTTTTTGCACTTCGCATCTCAGAATGGTTTCCAACGGCGGTTTTGGGGTGCAGGTTTTTGAAGTCCCTCCGCTTTAGGGTCTAGTAACTTGCCTATAGTTATACCTATGAAACATATTTTAGTATCAAAAGAGAGCACACAGAGAGACCTATCTTTTGAGCTATATATCAAGTCCATACCATGAAGTTTGCAGAATCTACTGAGCTCTAAAGTTGTAACCACAGGTTAAAAAAATTAAAATTAAAATGCACAGCCGGTCCCCCTTAAAGCTCAACTCTTAGAACCCGAGCGGCCGATTTTTCGGCCGATACCTAGAGTGGTATATACCCGAGCGGCTGATTTTTCGGCCTTTTTTCCTTTCTTCCCCTTTTTTTTCCTTCCTTCCTTTTTTTTTTTTTTGGGGGGGGGGGGGGGGGGGCATTATAATCAACTTTAATAATCTTTTTAGTAATTTTTTTCTCCAGGACCACAGGGTGGCAGGCACACACATATTAGGGAGCATAGGGTTCTAAGGGTTAACCCTTTCACTGGTGACTTTATTTCAAATAAAATAAATAAATAAACATAACCTATGTGAAGATATGCCTTACCTTTTTATCATTTGGGTATTTTTATCATTATAGGTTACAAGGAAAAGAAAAATACAAGATGTACCGTGAATACTCTAATACCCTAGGCAACGATGTTGAAACAGTGTTCAGAGACTGTAAAACAAAGTGCCCTATCATAGGAATGAGTGTTTTAAATGTGTCTTAATAATAATGAAAACAATAATGAAAACATATTACTTTACGTGTACAACAATTTGATATTTTGATCTGAATTACCCCTTATTTTTTCGCCCCCATCTTTTTCCCCCTTTCACACCATGGTAGACTTCACCATATCACAGACATATCACAGACTTCACCCTGTAGTTTCCTTGTGTTTTGCTTCAATCTGTTGTTTTTGTTGGTTTCTGCAGGTATTTTCTCTCTCTGTTATATTTTGTTCATATTCATGCGATTCATTGTGATTGTCATGAATTGTGCTAGCATGCATATATGTATTCACACTTCTGGAATGTGGAATGTTGGAAAAAATAAGGGGAAAAAATAAGGAATTTTCCCCCCTTCTTTTTTTTCCAGTCCCCCTTTGCGACACGTGGTACTGATTAAAAAATTACTCAAATTAACATTTTTCACCATGGACTACCCACGAACAAGGAAGCTAAAACAGCTTTTGCAGTTCATGCTCTGCTTACTCACTGCACAGCTAACGATAGCTAAACTCACTGTCAATGCCTTCTTCATCGCTAGCAATCCCATCATCCAAATTGTCAGCTCGAGTGAGAGCGCTAGGCTTGCTCGAAGGTAAGTCAGGCTTGACTACTTTGCTGAGCGATAGCAGAGCTTCAGGGTCAACACTGGTCTGGCCAAGGTAAGACGAGATGCCATCACCTTCTTCTCACTGCTTTCCCCCTCAGACAGTCCAAAATCATCGTCCAGAACCCAAGAAAGCACTCCTGCAAGGTTAGACGACCCGATATATTGATCGCGGCGAAACAGCTGTTCGATTTCTGAACGGTCGGTGTGTTCAATATTTTCCCCCTAGTTACCAAACATCTATAGCCTTTATATTCGGTAGGCAAGTAGAGAAAGAATGTCGTTATTTAATTTTTTTAAATCTCTATGGGATATTTTTGAAACCTACGATAGATTTTTTAATAACTTTTGGCATATAACTTTTGGTATATACGCTTACACCAGTGAAAGGGTTAAAATCACATGTACATGTAGTATTCTGAAGAAAATGGGAAGGAAAAAAAGAGTGACAGTTCCTATCAGGCCACAATCATGTTAACTGATCTAATGACTGACCCAGACTTGCAACTTTTCACTGAGGTGGCCTACCATGAATACTTGGCTACAGTCATCACATGAATAAGCCCCCTCCTCCCACGAAACAGACATGGCTCACTCACTAGCTGAGGAAATCTTGTTATTCCTTTCCCCTTGTCAGATAAATAACTAACACATGAAGAAGAGTCCAAGGGGGAAAGGAATTTCTACCAACCCCCCCCCCCCCCCACACACATCCTTATGATATCCTCTGTTTGTATCATCTATTAACCATATGGAAAAACACTTTTCATCTGCTTGAGGAGGCTTGGGGTTTTGTCCTTTTATTGGAACATCACATGCCAACATTTCATTTGTACCTAACCACATGGTTTTCAACCATGGTTGTGCCTTCCAAGCAGGACACGAGCAGCCACAGGTGCATGCTGTAAAAGCACTATACAAAACTCTTTCACCGCCAACTTTAGCCCAACACCTTTTTTAATTTTTTAAAAATAACCATTAGATTTTGAAACAAAGCATATCATTCGATTGCAAATCGAAAGAGCTATAACTTGGTATATGAATTAGCTCTATTGAAGTAGGCAAACAAAAGTTACGAATCTCTATGTCTACAACAGTAAAAAGAGTCACTAACAACAGAGATCTATCCAGGAGCGACTTTTTTCCTCGTAGGATTTTGATTGATAACAAGTCTGCAGTAGATGTCTCTGCAGCTTTCCACCGAAGAAGAGCCTCCAGAAGCTATCGGGACGGTCACAGTCAAGTAAAGTCATCATTGTCAAAAAAATTTAATATATTTTTGTTGCCGTGACCAGTTCGAAATCACGTGCTACCCGGAATTTTTCTTTGGTTGTATTTTTAACGTTTAGAGCTATCTTTCTCGCAACCCCTGGTAAAAAAAAAAAATCTGTAGCTTGTTCGCATAATTTTTAATTAATGTTTACCGTGACCGATGTCGAGTTAGTGCCTGTAGGCGCTCATGGCGGTGAAACGGTTAAGCAAGTGGTGCGCAGGCTTGACTTCTTGTCACAGACCCGAGGAAATTATCTAGTATCAAAGGGGCAGTCCTAGGTAGCTAGCAATCACTCTAGTTACAGAAGTTCACCTGAGGAAATGGAGCCAAGGTGAAAGCAACCACCCTCGCCAGGGAGCTAAATAAAACCACGCCGAGAGCCAAAGATACTCTTGTCACATTTCATCAGCCTGGCAAAGTGCAACGCACAAAATAGCAGCCGGCCATCGGCCAATTTTCAACCAATGTACCAGAACGACTGAGCAAGACACTTATGGTCTGCTAGATAGACAGACCAATGTTTGTGGGTGTGGCTAATCTCTAATCCGCAGACATGGGCAGAGTGTGTCAGACACATGCAGCACTTCTAATTTTATCTCACTTTTTGGGGTGTAGTAATTGAGCACTAGTAATACCTTAGCTGTTTGTTGCTTAACACAAGTGCAAGTTGTTTTAGTTTTCTTCACAGCTATGTATATGGCTCAGAGTAGCGATATCTCAGCCCAAAGCCCAGGAGGCGGAAAGTACCGTACGTGGGACATTGTCCTAAAGTTTTCCACTGGTATGTAGCTCCTCTTAGGACTCTTAGGACTAGGGCTGGGCTTTGGGGCTGAGATATTGCTATTCTGAACCATAGTGCTAACAGCTAGCGAAGAGAAAACAAACTAGAACAACTTGTGCCTGTTAGCTAAGCAAAACAACTTGCACTTGTTAGCTAAGCAACAACTCCTGCAGAACAACTTGCACTTGTTAGCTAAGCAACAACTACTGTAGAACAACTTGTGCTTGTTGGCTAAGCAACAACTACTGCAGAACAACTTGAGCTTGTTAGCTAAGCAACAACTACTGCAGAACAACATGTGATTGTTAGCTAAGCAACAACTACTGCAGAACAACATGTGATTGTTAGCTAAGCAACAACTACTGCAGAACAACATGTGATTGTTAGCTAAGCAACAACTACTGCAGAACAACTTGCACTTGTTAGCTAAGCAACAACTACTGCAGAACAACTTGAGCTTGTTAGCTAAGCAACAACTACTGTTGAACAACTTGAGCTTGTTAGCTAAGCAACAACTACTGTAGAACAACTTGAGATTGTTAGCTAAGCAACAACTACTGCAGAACAACTTGAGATTGTTAGCTAAGCAACAACTACTGCAGAACAACTTGCACTTGTTAGCTAAGCAACAACTACTGCATGTGCATCTTAGCTAAGCAACAACTACTGCAGAACAACTTGAGCTTGTTAGCTAAGCAACAACTACTGTAGAACAACTTGAGCTTGTTAGCTAAGCAACAACTACTGCAGAACAACTTTCACTTGTTAGCTAAGCAACAACTACTGTAGAACAACTTTCACTTGTTAGCTAAGCAACAACTACTGCAGAACAACTTGTGCTTGTTGGCTAAGCAACAACTACTACAGAACAACTTGTGCTTGTTGGCTAAGCAACAACTACTGCAGAACAACTTGTGCTTGTTGGCTAAGCAACAACTACTACAGAACAACTTGCGCTTGTTAGCTAAGCAACAACTACTGTAGAACAACTTGCGCTTGTTAGCTAAGCAACAACTACTGTAGAACAACTTGCGCTTGTTAGCTAAGCAACAACTACTGCAGAACAACTTGAGCTGTTAGCTAAGCAACAACTACTGCAGAACAACTTGAGCTGTTAGCTAAGCAACAACTACTGCAGAACAACTTGAGCTGTTAGCTAAGCAACAACTACTGCAGAACAACTTGAGCTGTTAGCTGGGCAACACCCAGCTACAGGTCTAAATAAACCTTTACATTCCATTTCTTTGAACCATCACCCACCATCTTGAAATTTTTTAAATTTTATTTATAGTAAATTATCCTCCTCTGGGAATCGAAACAAATAGCCAAATAGCGATAAAAATGCAGAAAATGGGAGGAGTTTTGCATATTTTCCCTCGACAACATAATGCTCAACTGCAGTCATCTAAGAGTTGGCGGAGTAGGACTCCACAAGATGATGCTCAACTGCAGTCATCTAAGAGTTGGCGGAGTAGGACTCCACAAGATGATGCTCAACTGCAGTCACCTAAGAGTTGGCGGAGTAGGACTCCACAAGATGATGCTCAACTGCAGTCATCTGAGAGTTGGCGGAGTAGGACTCAACAAGATGATGCTCAACTGCAGTCATCTGAGAGTTGGCGGAGTAGGACTCCACAAGATGATGCTCAACTGCAGTCATCTAAGAGTTGGCGGAGTAGGACTCCACAAGATGATGCTCAACTGCAGTCATCTGAGAGTTGGCGGAGTAGGACTCCACAAGATGATGCTCAACTGCAGTCATCTGAGAGTTGGCGGAGTAGGACTCAACAAGATGATGCTCAACTGCAGTCATCTGAGAGTTGGCGGAGTAGGACTCCACAAGATGATGCTCAACTGCAGTCATCTAAGAGTTGGCGGAGTAGGACTCCACAAGATGATGCTCAACTGCAGTCATCTAAGAGTTGGCGGAGTAGGACTCCACAAGATGATGCTCAACTGCAGTCATCTAAGAGTTGGCGGAGTAGGACTCCACAAGATGATGCTCAACTGCAGTCATCTGAGAGTTGTGGAACAGCAATCGACATCATAGGATTGGAGCAGCTGCAGACATCGAAACAGCTATCAAAAGATCGATCGGAGCTCTCGGAGTTGGCACAGCTGAACAAATGTTCTCAAATGTTTAGTTATCGCCTCTGCTGACCATGTGAACCAGCCCCTGGAGGTCTACAGATGGAGAACTGCTCAACTGGAGTGGCTTCGTTATCGCCTCAGCTCACTGGCCGCTCACTGCAGTAGCTTTCGAAATCATCATAGCTGACTATCACTCAAACGCAGTCGTCATACACGGATACAGTTGACGGATGTTCAATGCAGTAGCTTTCAACATCACTACAGCTCACAAGCCACTCAACTAGTTATTGGATTAGCGCTTGGAATCCATAACAACTCGGACTGCTGCTCGGATGCCGCGGTGACTCTGGACAGGACGTTTTAACGAAATTCATTGTCCAACTGCGCGCTTGACCACACACTCAAGTGTTAGCGCCTAATCAAAAAAGTTATTGCATGCAGTAGGGCTTCCTCTAGACATTTCAGTTCTCTAGCACTTGGCAATCTTATTTATGCAGCAAAATCAGGCACTCGGGTTTTGAGGTAAGCCCACTTCAGCTTCAGTAACTTGGGTATAGTTTATACCTATGGAAAATGTTTTAGTATCAAAAGAGAGCACACAGAGAGACCTATATTTTGAGCTATATATCAAGTCCATACCGTGAAGTGTGCAGAATCTATGGAGCTATAAAGTAGTGACCACAAGTTTTTGGTATTGTTTCCCCCCTTAAACAAATGCCATTAAAATGAACTTTATGGGGTCCACGCACTCTGTGATTCTGCACAGGGATTCAACACAATGGAAATGACAAGTTTATTTTGGCCTCTACTATGTTGCTAGCACTTGATTACTACACCAAAAAAAAGCGAATGAGTATTTGTCCGAGCAATCTAGAAGAGTGGCCCATCAAAATTGTAATTGGTAAATGTCCTACCATCTTTTTCTGTTATTTTGTGCACTGAAAATAAGGAGAAAGCTCATAACAACATCATCGCCATGGTGTATGAATCAAGGCAAGAGTACTTCAATGCAAGCTAATATGAAGCCATGTAGAATCATCCTGGGAAAGTAAAATCTAAGGAGATAGCTATTCAATATCACCTTCACCCAGGCTCCATAAACCCAAGGAGAGAGCAACCATGACACCATTATTGTGAGAGCTTCATAACAGGACATGTTCTTTATCAGCGAGGCTTACTATCCTCTCTAATCAAGTCAACCTCACCACACACCTCCCTATATACAAAACATTGCAGCAGTCCATATATAACTCACCATCCTAACAAAACCAAAGCCTTTCTCCTTCTGCACGAAGACTTCGCACACCTCACCAAACTCTGTAAACATGTCCTCCACTTGTCTATCCTTAGTATCTCTTGGAAGGTTACCAATGAACAGTCGTGACCTGTTCGAACACTTCTTCTCCAACCTAGGAGTGGTAATGGCGGTAGCATCAGCACTAACAACAGGGGCTTTCACGGGAGTTCTATTGCTAATCCCTTCCTTGCGAGCATAAGGGGGAGATGATCTCCTACCCTTGTACCGTCCACCCGTGCCACCGCCGCCATCCAAGCCTACAGCATCACCTCCCACCACCCTACCACTGCTGCCACGCCAAGACATGCTTTTGAAAGTGATTAGGAAAAGGATCTCCCGCAGTTGTGAAGATGAACACGTGATACTCAGGCCCAACGTGGCGGTGTGCTACACATGCGCATACATATATACTACCGTTTTCCGATTAGCAAAAAATATAAAAATGTGTCATCTATCGTTCTAGCTTGCTGGAGTGCATTATGATAATGAAAGAAATGTTAACTTTCTACACTCTTGATGTTTCGGCTAGATACTCAGTCTGTTCTCAATTTTCTCGAATCAAGGGCTTCAGAACTGTAGGGTAATCCAACCCTGGTAGCCAGTTACAGTCTCGGATTTGGTTTTAGAGGTTGTTTAAATGTCGTTTACTTACGAGACACCTTTGCCCTTAGCTTTGTCCGCCATTTTGTTTAGGTACAAGACGGGCGAGCTGTCCAGATATTTTTTACTTTTATATATATGTATATATAGTCATATCGCCTTCCCCTTCCCCTATTCTGCTTGGGGACTTTAATAATAATTTTTTGTTACCTTCACCGCTTCTCGATAAGATCCACGCAATATATGACCTTTTTTCTCTCAATCACTATCCAACTCACTACTCCCATACTGGTGTCCCCTCTATCATTGATCTTGTGTATGTATCCTCCACCCTTACTCCCATCTGCAGTGAAGTCTCTCCTCCTGTATCAAACTCAGACCACAACACTATCCTCTTCTCCCTCCCTCTCATTTCTGATTGTCCATCTCCCTCGCCTCCTCATCGAGTCTGGTTATATGACAGAGCAGACTTCTCTCAAGCTAACGACCTAATTAATATCATTCCCTGGGATACCATCCTCCCCTCCTTAGACATTGAAGCCTTTTGGCTCATATTTAATGAACTCTTTAATCGCATCATGCACAAAACTATTCCCTCTAAGCTAGTTTATCCTAAAACCCTCTGTATACCTGGATCTCCTACTCAAAAAAAATCAAAATTAGAAATAGATTATACTCCTCTGCCAAATCACTCAGATCTGCTGATGCCTGGGCAGCCTATCGCTGTTGCCATAACCACACTCTTTCACTCCTCCGCTCAGCAAAACACTTCTTCTTCCAAAGAATATCATCTTCTCCCAACTCTAGTTCTTTTTGGAGAGCAATAAAGAAATTAGGTAAAAAAACATCTTGCATTCCATCCCTTACTTACCAAGATCAAACTTGTGCTTCCCCTCAGTCTAAAGCCGAGGTTCTAAATCACTTCTTCTCAAGCTGTTGTAATAAGTCTTCTCCACCACTCTGTAATCACACACCATCTCCTCCACCCTTCCCTTGCCCACCTGAGCTCCTCTGCTCACCGAACGAGATTGTAAGTCTTCTAACTTGCATTCCCTCTGAGAAATTAACTGGCCCTGATCTATCTCTGCCAGAATGCTTAGATCCACAGCTGCATCCATATCAATTCCTCTTTCTCTTATCTTTGATTCCTCCCTCTCTACTACACCATATCGACCCACACTCCCTCTTCCTCCACATATCATAAGCCTTAAACATCCAAGAAGGCCAAGTATGTTCTCTTCTTCCTTTTCCTCACTTCACACACACCTATCAACACCAACAATTGGTCTGAGCATCTCCCATGATCCCTAACTTCCTGCGCTTCTGTCAATATTCTACCTTCAACAACCATCCTTCTTGCCAGTGCTCTTGTACAGGTGTACTACCCACTGACTGGAAGCATTCCTTTGTAGTTCCTATCCCCAAAACATCTCCACCCTCCTCTTTCCCCAAGGATTATCGCCCAATCCCCTTATTATCCCTAATAAGCAAGGCATTAGAATGCCACATATTTAACTATTTATACAAACTTATCACCATACAAGATGTTTTGTCAAACGTTCAGTTCGGATTTCGCCCAGGTCTGTCTACAATACTTAACGTAACTCAATCCTGGTTTGCTTCCCTGGATGTCCACAAGTCTGTCTGTGCAGTCTTTCTAGACATCAAAAAAGCTTTTGACTGTGCCGCATAGACCACTCTTAAACACTCTGTCCTCACTTAATATTCCTTCTCACTTCCTCTGTTGGCTCACTTCCTATCTTACGGCCCGGTCACAGAGTGTCGCTATCTCTGGTGCTCTCTCTTCTTCGTGTCATGCATCCTCTGGAGTACCTCAAAGATCTATTCTTGGTCCTCTTCTCTTTGTTATTTACATTAACGACATTGCAAAGCTCCCACTCTCGACATCTTCTACACTTACTCTCTATGCAGACGACATCCTCCTCTCCCATCCATTCTCTTCCTTAGATTCAGTACAATCAGACATTAACATTATATCATCATGGCTATCTTCCTGTCTCCTAATAATTAACCATAATAAGAGAAAGTACATGATGATCTCTCATAAACCCCTCGCTTCCTCATACTCCACTGTATTAGCCCTCAATAGTACTCCCCTTGATCTCGTCACTTCATTTACATACTTAGGAGCTGACTCTTGATGGACAAGGTAGAGAGTTAATAAGAGCTGCTAGTGAATAAGGAGTCAAAATATAATTTAATGTTCTGTTGAGCCTTGAGATAGGTCATCACTGAGTACGTACTACTATGACAAACTACTAGAAAACAACAACATGAATTAACTATTTTAATGATTAAAGTAAAATAATGAATTACAAAGAGTTTATTTGGGGATGACGATGGGGGGGTGGAGGTGCCAAAGACATAGCATCCTAGGTGCATTAAAAAGATCTACTCTCTCTTTAACTGAGAACAGAGAAAAACTGAGGATCTATCAACGAACAAATGACACTGCACAGAGCAGAAATTTCAGTGAGTGCAAGGGATGAGTAGAGAGCATGCAATACCAGTAGAAAGGTTAGGAATGCTTCGCCCTAAGTACAAAGGATGAGGGGAGAGCAGTCAAATACTGGTAGGTGGAGAGAATTGGAGACTGCACTGCCAAAAACCATAAAGGATGAAGAGAGAGCAGTAAATACTGATTGTACCGAGGGCTGTATTCAGCATCAAGGGGTCAGCAAGGAATAACTGTCACCAAAACATTTTTCATCATGATATCTATGTTAACACCTTCTAGCATATTTGAAATTTATTGCACACAAACGACAACATACATACATATATATATACCACAACACAATGGTAGATTATGTGAAGGATCCTCTGGATAGAATTGCGACATGCTAATACCTTATACTTAATAAATGTTAAAATATCATCTTTCAACCTCAACACAAAACATTCATTTATCTCGCAGAGTTTCTGTGCTAGCATATTATTGTTACTATTATAGTGAAGGTAGTATGTCAATGTATGTCATAAGCTGTGCTCAATGTTAAGCAGAGCTGATATAGTGCCAATTTTGGAATTGGCTGGTTACTTTAGTATGTAAAGCAATCACAGGGACAATCATGATTGAATGTCCCTGGCGATTGCTATTATAGTGGAGCCAGACAATTCCAAAATTGTCACTAGTATTGTTCTCGATGAACTCTCAGTTGACATAATAACATAACTCAATAATCAACTTCAAATTATATTCTCTCGACATTTCGACTAGATGCTCTATTCATTAATCCTGGAAGGCTAGAGCATCTAGTCGAAATGTCGAAGGAATACAATTTGAAGTTGATTATTGATAAGGTTATTATAATACTACTATCGTTGTTATTGTTGTTGGTATTATTATTATACACACAATGCAGCCACACCTACTCAGCACAGAAACTTGGAGGGTAAAGTGTGTTGTGAATCTGTTATTTGACCCAGCTGCTCTCCATGAAATGTAGAATTCATTTTTAATTGCAGTACTCCCCCATTGGAAGATGGTTTTCTCGACCTTCAGACACAAATTTCCACATGCTTGCCATCTGATAATACAAATCTGTCACAATCACAAGTGCTGATGACTACTACACTCATGAAGGATGAATATGGAAGGATTATAGGGTGTGTCAATATATCGATCATTTAGAATGCCTTCAACATTTGTCGATACATTATGCAATGACTTAAATTATATATATTTAGGTGGAATGCATGTGAGTTTGAGCAAATCCCGAGAAATTCGCATGGTGTCAGGGAGCATCCTGACAACTGCCTCTGACACCTCTGGGAAAGGAGGAACAACCTGCTGTGGGAATCACTCACCTGATTACCACCTACATCAGAAGGTGTAAAACCACAGAGATCAGAGAAGACAGACTACCCACAAACCACTACATGAACTGTGATAGAATCTATAAAAGAGAAGAACAGCAAAGAGAAGAGAGAGAGACAGAGAGAGAGAAGAGAAAAGACAAGAGAACTAAAGGAACTGTATAAGACAGTTGGTGTATGATACAATTGGTGTATGAGACAATTGTGATTCTATGCTATTATTATTCTTTACCTTTATGACTTATCAGAAGGGTGGAGATTGAATTGGTCAAGGTAGGTTTATTGATAAGAGTTGCGGAGCAACTAGGTCAGTAAACAAGAGGTTGGCATCACAGGAGCTGCAAGAGAGTGAGCTTCTCCTGACACATGGTAATAAGGAAAATATGTATACCAATGTGATTTGTGCTTTCATTTCATTTTAGAGAAATAAGTCTAGCAATGTTTATAGTATGTTCGCAGAGATTTATAGTAGAAGACCTCCAAAACCAAATTTAAGGCTGTTATCAGTTCATGGGGGCACCATTGCTAGTTAACTAGGGGCAAGTGGAAGTGGTTCAGCATAGTCTTGCCAAAACTGGACCCACATTTTAATTAAGTGGCCACTCATACTCGCAGCACTAACAGTGTCCTCCTAGTTAAGAATATGGAAGTGCTGGGCAAAGAAAATCATCCAATTTTATCCACCATTTCACTGACATCTTTGAGCTAGAGAACAAGCAGCAGTATCCCCACAGGGAAGTTCCCAGGTAGTCTATCACTATCCTAAGCCAGATTACGGGGGTTTCTGAGACTACTTAAGCTCGGACTTGTCTAGGTCTAGATAGTGTGGATTCAGTGCTGAATGGGAAAAAATAAAAGGTACTACATGTATATTAAGTACTCTACTAATATTCATACCCAGAGTGAAACTTTGTTTACAACAGTGTGTTCCATTTGAAATCACAATTAGTAGAACTGCCTGTGGACATTGGCTTTGGCACAACAGAAGTCCAACCACTGCCAAGAGCATTTCATGACAGTTATGAGGATTCGAAATCTGATTACAAGTGTAAGGTGCCATCACCACCAACTCCAAGATTTTTTGGTAACTTAAAAGTCAGGCTGGTACTGGTGGGGGTTCCCCTCCCCATCAGTTTCCTTTGGTTCTTATTTGGTCTCTCTGGTTAAGTGAACTCTCCAATCCATTTGTCTTTTCCAGTAACTTTTCTTCCAGTTTCTTGTGCAGTTTCACATACTGCATACCTTTTCCTTCTCTCTCTCTGCTGCAGCACTTGCTTTCTGTAGTCACTTTTTATTCAGAATTCAGTATTGGTGTTGGCATGCGTAAATCGTACAATCACAGGCAGAGATTCTCCGTAGTCAATGTTTGATCTTCACTTGCATATATCCATGACACACAAACATACAAGGAGTATTTAATAAATGACCCGATAGACAAAAATATTTGTCCAAACTCTCACAGGGAGGGTGAGGGCGGCGGGGGAGGGGGGCGGTTAAGGCATTGCCACTCATGGTCTATGTACGTAGATAGCTATATATCTATGCGTGTTTGCATTTAGAGAACATTCACTTGAAAAAAATGAATGAGACACACACCTCTTAAATAACGAAGATTAGGAATGGTCGTCATAATGAAGAGAAAAGATCAACAGCAGACTCTTAATGGCACTGGTTATGCAGAAAGCAGAACTAAGAATCCAAAATGGTTCAATGTGCTGTGGGTTTACTTTGGAAGCTGAATATTCTGATATCTGAAAATAGTTATCTGAAATCTGAACAGAAATATGTACTTAGTTTAAATTGTTACAAGATCATTATTTCACAGTGAATCCTTCTCAAAATAACAAGCAGGCCTCTGTGCACACTCTCCTGACCCAATAGTTTGCTACGAATGCTCAGTTTGGCTTTATCATACTGGAAACAATAATGACTGCAACCTGCACTGGTAGAAGTGTGCGTGAGAATGAAAAATATGTTTTTTACTTTGTATTACCAATCTTAATAGTAAACCCTTGAGAGGAGAGAGGGAGGCACGTGCATGAGGAGAGAGGGAGGCACGTGCATGAGGAGAGGGGGAGGCACGTGCATGAGGAGAGGGAGGCACATGCATGAGAGAGGGAGGCAGGCATGTGCATGAGAGAGGGAGGCACATGCATGAGGAGTCACATGCATGAGGAGAGAGGGAGGCACGTGCATGAGAGAGGGAGGCACATGCATGATGAGAGAGGGAGGCACGTGCATGAGAGGGAGGCATGTGCATGAGGAGAGAGGGAGGTACGTGCATGAGGAGAGAGGGAGGCACATGCATGAGAAGAGAGGGAGGCACGTGCATGAGGCATGAGGAGAGAGGGAGGTACATGCATGAGGGAGGCACATGCATGAGAAGAGAGGGAGGCACGTGCATGAGGCATGAGGAGAGAGGGAGGTACATGCATGAGGGAGTCACATGCATGAGGAGAGAGGGAGGCATGCGCATGAGGAGAGAGGGAGGCATGTGCATGATGAGAGAGGAGGCACATGCATGAGGAGAAAGGGAGGCACATGCATGAGAGGAGAGAGGGAGGCACGTGCATGAGGGAGGCACATGCATGAGGAGAGAAGGATGCACGTGCATGAGGAGAGAGGGAGGCACGTGCATGAGGAGAGAGGGAGGCACGTGCATGAGGGCTTGAGGCTTGGACACAAGAGAGAGAACTGGTGTTGTAGCTGGTAATAACTTGCCATGAATGCTGATAATGTAATGGGGAATCTGTTTTGCCATCAGCTAGTCCTTTTCCAGATTTATTTAGATTTCACCAAACCCAGACAATATAAATTTGGAATTAGAACTAGCATCAATTCAAATCAGCAGACAAAACTTGGCCGTTTCCGAAACAGATATGAATCCCTCCCTCACTACACATTCAACTATAATTTAGTTGCTATTTCTTAACTTCATTACTGGCACTTAGCATTCCTTAAGCTCAGGTAAATTTTCTACACTCCATCTGTCCATGTTTCTATAAGAGTTTATAGTTGAAAGGAATACATTGCGTTGTTTAATTCTGACTTAGCCACTGAAGTTTGCTAAACTGGAAATGATCCTCACGTTTTCCAAACTGGAAAGTATCGTTACGGGCAATATCTAATCCAAAAGACTGTTCCGTAGTCACAATCCAAGCCAACTTAGGGCAGGAAAATGGCTAATTCAATGTGATTTAATAATACTAGGATCTTAAACTTTTTAAACCTATCCAATTCACCTTCAGAAGATTAAGAAAATTCATTTCACAGGCCTTTGTGTGTGCTGACCCAATCCTTTGCCATGAATGCTCAGTTTGGCTTTATCATACTACAAACGATGATAACTAATTGAATAACTGACCATGCTGATGCAATGGGGACATTTCTTTGCCATTAGTTAGCTATGATTGCCAACCTAACATAGATTCATTTGGCAAATTTTCAACTCTACCAAACTACGGCCATTTCACTAATTTCCATCATGCCTTAGCTCTATCTAGCAAATAGCTACATTTAAAAAATATTTCTGTTCAAAATCAATCATAATATAATTGTCTATTTCTTATCTTCAGTGCTAGCACTTGTGGCATCCACGATTGAGAAGCTTCCTCAGGCACAGTAAATCCTCTACACTCAATCTATCCATGTTTTATATACGAGTTTATTAGGCGCTCACCACTAGACAAACATCATATCCTGGACTCAGCTTTGTTGTAAGGCTGTGTTCTCAATAGGAATATAGGTAAAAGATTCAGATGACTTACAGACTCTGAGAGTCTTTGATGTCCCAGAGCAGTCTAACTATTCCCCTATCTCAGGGGTACATAGATACATATTATGACTGATGTAACCTCTGACCAATCAGGTGTTTCCACACAGCCGGTCAGGAGATTTGCCACCATGTTGCTCACCAGACATAATAGTTGAAGTAATTCACTTAAGAGTGTTCTATTGGCTTTGATAAAGTTCTAAATTTGGCAAGGTCTGAGGTCAAGGTTTGCTGCAATGTTGAGCGGATCCCAACTGAGTTAATAACTGACAAGAATGGATGGTGCAGTTTTATTCTGATGTACTATAGCCACTTGATCTTGCATTTCCAGAAGTACTGCTTCCCCTACCAACCCACCCCACCCAACGCTCTAGCCAATTCTTCTTGGATGGTATTTCCTCCATCTCCTTCTTCTGTTCTGTCTCTAACCAGTTTCTAATCTACTCCAAATCATCTGCCTGCACCTCTGTTGCAGTACTAGTTTGAAGGCTGAACCAAAACTCAATCCTTTTGTTGCATTAAAATATGTCCCTGTCATTGCTGAAATTGATATTATCAGTATGATATCATGTGCAAGATACAGCCTGATAGAACAACATTGTGCCATTATAGTGTGGTGCATGCGTGCTTTGGCAACTTCCATGCTAGTGGTATACATTGGTAGCAGGTGGCACTAGAATTAACCAGGTGTGCTACAATTGGAAGAATACACTTGCCAAAGTAAATTCTATGTGCACAACATAACACATAAATGGTTAATCGCAACTCACCGTGGTTAATTATGAGCAGATACATGCGTAGAATAAAAACTAAGATCGTGTATCAGCCAAGCTATCCATTTAATCTTGTGATCTTAATGAGAGATGCACCATGAAAGGGGGGATGTCCCAGCCAGAAATAAACAGGAAACCAACATTCAAATGTTGCCTTCTCTTCTCTCCCTCCTCCACCACACACATTCATGACACTAATAACACCCACATTACTCAAACTTCAGGCTCAGTCATGAGACTGAATCGGAAGGAAAATATAATAGTCAGAAAGAAAGGCATAAGCACTGCAGTACCGAACCTACACCTCTCTGTGATGTAATTGGTCTATCAAAATTCGGAGAGCTCAGCACAGGTTTTTCTGTCAATGCAAATCATCAACTCCCCTGTTGATTCTGTTTGGTTTCTTTCGTCAGTCAGCTGGGCATATCTCAATATGAAGTGTGGTATAAATTTCTGATAATACCCAGTAAAGCCCAAATTTTTTCAAATATCTTGTTTCATTTTCGGTTGAATGAAGTATAAACAGCAAAGATTTTCATTTCCTCTGGCCTAACTCGACCTCCTCCAACCATGACTCAAGTTACTGCACAACACTGCCCCCATCCTGCACTTATCGGCTCTCAACCTCCACCCAGCCTTTTGTATTCGCCCCAATCTGTTAGATGTTCCATGTGTACGGTTCCGTCCATGTTCTGGAGAATATCGCCACGTCGTCAATATATGCTGCAGCATACAGCAGTCCATCCATTAGCCATCAGAATGTTGGCAAGAGAATCCTTGAGCCTTAATGGCATACGTTGAAACTGGTACTTTCCTAGAGAGAAGCAAAGGCTGTTTTCTCCTTGTCTGCTTTGTTCATGGGTACTTGATAATACCCCTACGTCAGTCATGCCCAATGTTATTATATGTTGTACTTGTCCAATTCAACCAATTAGTTTGTCTGCTTGGGGCATACAGTACGGATCACCATCAGTCACCTCATGGAACTTCCATTAATCTCCATAGATCCTCACTTTACCATCCATCTTCTACACTCTAATGGTGAGGCAGGGTCTTTCATACTTAATCTTGAAATACTGGGATCCTGTACAGTGGCGTCATGATCGGTTTGGCATTTCCTGTCCTGATTTCATGAGTTTTGAACTCGGTCGATCCTGGAGTTGAACTAAAGACATCCTTGAATTTCACACAATAAACCTACTCACCTCTTTTTTCTGGTCATTACTCTGTACTTCCTCTAGCACTGGCCAGTTACCCAGATCAGGCTCGATCGTCACAATGTCACCTTTGTCTATGTCACAGTCCCTACTGAGTGGTCCCTGCTGGAAGATTGGCTGCTCTTCAGGCTGTCAGTATTTCTGCTATCTGACAGGTTGGTCTCTTCCCCGTCACTTTATGTTCTTGATATTGTTCTTACTGGCAGCTCGTCTTTACTGCCTCGACCAGGATCTGGCTCTCGTTTCTCTCTCCGACATGTTCGTCTATGAATACAAAATAAATTGCATTAACCACACCCAAACATTACCTAAGAATCAGCCTCCTGAATCTGCCACCGACCAAGTACACCAAATAAACTCTCAGCCCTTCTCTCTGACTGGAAGTTGACAATTGTCAAACTCTCTCCTCCTGAATCCACAAGAAGAGATCGCACCACTGCCACAAACTGATCTACATAATTTTGGTCAAACTGTAATTAACACCCATTTGCCTGATTGTTTGGCTATCTAGCCTATAAGCAGCCTATATCAAGCTCAACTTCCATGACAGGTATACTTCTGTATCCTAATAAGGAGAAGATACCCAAGTGATGATCGGGAGTAACTAAGGCAACATTTGATGCAGAAAAATCTCATTTTGAATAGCTTTAGTGTTGTACTAAATTACAGTTCCATTTCTAACAATGTCTAAAAAAAAGCAAACTGGAATATACATAATAATGCATTACTTAGCGAGATCATTTGGGAGAAATGCCTCACATTGAGGGTGTGATATCAGTGAGAGTTGTCATGATGATGCTAGCTATGTACAAATAGGTAGAGGTGCATGATCAATGACAGTTATAGGGTGTGATCGTTATGCAGTAATGGTGGAGATCGAATTGGTGGAACACATGAGTATTACCAGAAGAGAGACACATTTCTTCATTTCTGAACTGATGTGGGGATTGTTCAGGCTAGACCAATTATGTCACTGTGGCCAGGTTTACATAGTGGATACTAGGTGACAAAAATCTTAACTTTCATGGAGTTCAGGACTGACTGCACATAAGGACCTAGGTCTAAGTGACACAAACTCTGAAGCACACATTACAAACATAATCTAACTGCCAACAATGTCCAAGTGTTGTCACCTTCATCACTAACTCAGCAACCACATCTCCATCCCTAAGAAGACATCATCCCTGCTGATTAGTTCTCGATGGTCCTGACAAAACATGGCCATTTAAAATACAGGAGCATTAAAGACATTCCTACTGACATAGGTTTCCTACACTAGCTCCACAAATTTGAAGGTCTTGTCCACTATATAGCACTTTCATGGCTGTCCATCTATCCAAGGTGAGAGAGGTCTTGGATCTTGTAGTCACAGATGTGAGACGGATTTACATTGTCATTCTGTATTATTTATACCACTATCATAATTATTCTGATTACTACATGTATCTTACCTTACCCAGTCCATGACAGCATGATTCATTCTCATGGTGTACAAACACTGGTATGGAGAAATGGGTAGGTAGCACAGAAGTTGATGATTGAGGTATCTTGACATTGCAATACCACATTTCACTTTGCTCATAAAAATGCTGTTAGTGATAGCATGGAAAAATTCTTAGTTGAATTTGCTGATATAAACCTGAGTATTATCATTTACCTAACAAAAGTCTTCTGCATAACGATGCACATAAGTCTCTCACATTTTCTGTGAGATGGTGGATGGTTCAGAAATAGCCATGATGCTGAGGGAATAATTTTGCATGTAACAGAGAATTCCAATGACACTCCAAGTGGTTACCCCAAATGTTAACATTTTTATAGTAAATAAATAAACAATTCCACACATATACCATATAGCTAGTGATTAGTGATTGGGGATGTAACCACTACTCTTGGAAGAATCTCTGCATCTTCATTCCAGTTCTTCATGGACCAGTAGAAGAGAAGTTTAATGCTTTTGCATTAGAATCACACTAACATGAAAGCATAAACAATGAGGTATCAACACATTACTGCAATTTATACTTGAGCAGAAATAATTTCAAATTCATACTCCAAACAATCACTTTAGGAAGCACCTTCTTTATGCTTTCAAACTTTCGTTTGAGCAATTCCATGGTCAGCACGAGAAATAGTTGCAATCCCAATGACCGCCTTTATTAATATCAAGTTATGACAAAGAATAATAATATACTACGAATAAACCATCAAGACACAAGGAATAGCAGTATCGTATGCATTAGCTGTAGGGTCATTGCGAGTATCCATAACAACCCACAAATAAAGAAATAACAGGAGTAGAATAAATGTACTCTACTAGTTACTTCTTCATGTGCACTCTGTAGTCTGCTAGGGCTTGAACCTTTCTGCCACAGCTACACCCATCGAGTCCAGTTTGCTAACTAAGTCAATGGATACCTGCTGAAGAATGAAAAAGAAAATATAGAAATTTAAACATGCCAACTACAATTTCTATCTCGCTTGACGTAACCAAGTTCAACTTCACCCATGTCAGCAAACCTTGAGAAGCTGATGTACTTGCCAGGTAAGGTGTCAGCATATAAATATGCTTTATCATGTTTTATGATCCTCTTACTTTGGGTTGTAATGGCCTCCAAACACTATCTGGAAGAAGTACATCACTGTGAATGCACTGGCAACAAGAAAAGACAAACTGAATGAGGGAATTTAGTATCCCGGGGTGACTTGTTATACCACAAGTATTTCTCTGGGGAAGGTATTACCTGTGTATACACCTACATGCTTATAATTACTAATAGGTGCTACATTAAATATACATATATAGCAAGCACCGTCGCATGAACATGTGTAATTGTTGGGACTACCTAGGTCCAGGTTTAAAGAAATCCATGAATCCCTATGACTGTGAATATTAGAGAGCATCTTACATTTGCATAATATCCATGTGCATCCAGAGACTAACCAAACACACATGGGTTTCCACACATGGGTTATCTGTGTTAAACAGTCAGCAAATGTTACAATTGCTGAGATTGATCATTATGAATTTAATGACAAAAATAGTGCCATTATTTAACATGCCACTACAATACAAGTATGTAACTACAGTTTCATCAGGTTCCCTGTTTCCACGAGTGCAGTGGCCAGACCTTTTCTAGTATAATGATTAATAATGGACTGGCGGCATACGACAGCAACATCAATAGAACAGAAACACAAAACTTTATCAGAATCTTAGCGGTTGGTAATGTTTGACCTAAAAGACTAACTTCTGACAGAGGTGAGCATGAGTTTAGCTAATCGTTTATCCTTAGCAGTAGCTATATATATAGCAGGAGTTGCATCACCACAAATTCTGAGTGGTCTGGCCATTGTGGTATGAACATGGTTAACATCAATTACTTACATACATGTCGAGTTTTAAATATCAGCCAGAAAGTATGTTGCTATAATTATGTGGATGTCTCAACCTTTACCAAAAACTTGTTCTCTACATCATATTTGCTTACAAAATAATTAGCTATATAGAATATGTATATATTTGCATGACTATTCCTGAAGCATGGTTTGTGCCAATTCCTGGGTCACGAGGTACTTCAACAAGACTTAGGTTTGCCATAATATACATTGTGCGCCTTATGGATACGATGACATCTTGCGACTGTGCTGGCTGGGAGGTGTGACTACCACAGGTGTGGCATGCACAAATAGTAAGTGCAAGCATCTAGAAAAACCCTGGACAGTCTAGGGGCCCCAGGAGGTGGTGTTCACTACAAGCAATGTGATCAACCTGTCCATTCTCTTTGACCAGGTGGTACAATCAGTCCTAAGTGGCATTGACTGAGAGGTGAGGACTTTTTCTAGAGCATTTGTCCTACTTGATTCATGATCACTTTTCCAGGAAATCTGTTGAGGAGCTCCTCCATGTGTGATCTGATTACATCTTGTGCAAGTATGTTCGTCTTCAAGTAGGTGAAGCGTTTTGGTGTGGTTCTTGTTAGAATAGCTCTTGCTACGTCAACTCTTCCTCTTCCCAACTAAGCAGCTCAGGTGATACCTAGCTTCCAAAGCAATCAGATCTTCAATTTTAGCAAGCAAAGAAGCATCTTGAAGGTCTCTGGCCATTCTCCGCACACCAATTGCAGTGTACTAAACTGATGAAGTTTATCACTACCTTCTTCACAGAAAATGCAATTACTTTTATCTAGTAAAAGCCTATAACTTCAAACCCAATTAACGTTGAGCTGAAAATCCACAGGGTATGTCGGCTTCAATCAAATACTCAGAAGGTGCAGGAAAAATCTCTTCAGAAGATTCCCTTGTTTCATTGTGAACCAAGTATTTTGCACTTTGTGAACAGGACAACACCAGAGGGAGAAATGCATGAGGGACTACCATAACTAGCAAGCAGAGCTTCTTCTTGTATACTATTCTCTTCACATTTTTTTCTGACTTCCTCAATGCAATGTTCAGCATGTTTATCCTGCTCATTAATACCCTGAATCCCATACTGCTTTTCAATTGCAGTAGTTGTAAGGCTATATTCTCTACATGTGTGTAATGTATGAGTTGAACCCTTTACCACTTGTAGCAAGTCAGAACAGCTTTCAGGTCAGTTTTATTCAAAGGTAAGCTTCTTTCAGAGTGATTTGATTCAACAAGTTCAAAACAAGCTTGTAGTTGACATTTTGTTGAAGTTCAAAGAGGTACACACATAAAAATCCACAATTCAGATCACCCACTCTCAAACTCATATCTTCACAAGCCTACATTTTGCATTTGCAGTGTGGCTTGATTTCAGGGAAAGCTGAATGAGATGCACTTGAAAGCTTCACAAACCCTCCACAAGATGCTTTCAGGAATCTTGGGCATTTAATAGAACTTCTGCAATACTTAGGTAGAACAAAATACTCCCTAAGAGATGCACTTGTCAACTGGTTAAGATTAACATCATCAGAAACACACCTGTATGCTGAAGTGTCTTAATCCAGTATGTGCAATAGCCTCCCTATTTAAAGCACAGTGAGGCACTACTGAAAATACTGCCAAGAAGGATCAAGAGAAGGAGAAGTATGGTCAGATGGAAAACTACTCAGCAACTACTGAGGTAGAAGACCCAGGCCATGATGATGAGGAACAAAGAAAACTTTCCGGTGGCATCAGCATACTGGAAGGCATTGGAAAGTGAGAAAAAAATAGCTTCTTTCAATTGAAAAGGGAAGAATTTTCAATGAAAAGCAGTTTTCAATCATTTAAAGAGTAGTACGAGTTTTTCATAATATTAAAAAGGAACAAATGTGACCAGCTTGACAAAAAGAAAGTGACACAGTGTACTGAGTATCCTTTGCTCGAGTTGTGGCTGATGGCAATGTTGAAGGTGAAGAATCATCACTAGCGTCACCATCTGTAGTGCTCGTCTCTTTTTCAGCAATCTCAGTAACTTCACTCTGCAAGCTAGAGTTTTGTGCCTATTGTGCCAAGCTGCCCGTGATACCTTATGCAAAAGCTTTGCCTCATTTTAAACTTGCTGACTTCACCCATGATATCATCACAATTCTTCACCACCTCAGACTGAATTCTTCTCCTCCCCTTAATTCCAAGTTGCTGTGCAATGTGCTTGATATCTTCATTCACTTCAGCCAAACATTCTTGCCTCATGCTAGAAATCATTTTCGGTCTCTTTGAAGTGCTATCACCACTCTCACGAGATGGACAGAGATTTTTTTACCGAGATTTTCCCTTTTTGTACATATAGTCACTCCCCTTGTCGTGTATGTACTAGTGGCTGTCCTCTGTTCATCAGCAGGGATAAAGATTGTAGTGCAAGTTTTCCAGCTTCTTCATTTATCTTTTCTCTTACGTCAAAGACGTTTTATTAGCTTTCAGGTTTATATCACCTGGGCTGCTTCAATTCTCTTGCTAGATTCCCTGATAGTTGATACCATGTAAGTGTATGACATTGATCTGTGGTATATGGCCATACTATCATGCAGTCATGTTGTATTAAATGCAGTGAGTATATAATCAAGGCACGCACATTCACCATATACACTCGTGCACTTGTACCCTTTGCAGGTGACCACACTGCACAAGTTGGGTTCACATTTATCACCAGTGGTAGATAAGGTTGCCAGGGAAACCACTAATCACAATTGCATACAAAGTCTATCTCGCCTGTAGCACACAAGTTAGTAAGCCACTGTATGTAGCAAAGCCTGGATTGAAGCAGTGGCCCACTGGAAGAAACACAGCAGGAGGTTGATCTAGCAGAAGTTGGGGGTGGATTCTTGGTTTCTATAATCATACATGTACCATATTGTACACAATGTACCATATGCATACTGAACATAAATAATAATCTACAGCATTGAATGATCCACAACTAGGGCTTTCTGTATCAATATCACTAACACACCACCCCACTTCTTCATTTTATCCAAAAAAGAAAGAAAGAAGTAAGTTGGCTAGACGCTGTTTCCCCCCCCCCCCCTCCCCCTCCCCCCTGCCAAGGGGATAACATTGGATTCGCTTCCCGCTGTGCCAAGGAATTTATTTCTCTAATAGAGTGAAGTGGTGTGGCTTCCTCTGGGATAACCAAGAGAGAGGGGGGGGTGGGGGCATGCTTGCCAGATGGAGCCCTGTGTGGGTACCCCCCACACTCAGGGTTGGAGCAACTGCCGGGGCAACAAGGGTGTGTGACCAACCATGTGGTGTCTAGGTGGTCTTTGGTTAGTTGCCTGTCAGAGTGAGTTGTGTCTTACATAATAATTATAATGCATAAAGTGTCACAGCTCTAGAGCAGTCCAGTTGGCTAGAAATGGCCCAGAACTGCTACACTATTCCTCTACTGCCCTAACTCTAGCCATTGGCTGGTCTTAACCATACTGATCTGAACAGTATTGATGTCACCAAGATGATGAAAATGCCAGGATTATGCCATGGGGAAGCATCTTTACAGTTTACTTGACCAGAAGTCTATAAAGTGAGTAGCTGTGGGTATCATAGGCTGGCCAGACCAGCCCACTTCAAAAGTGGTCTTGGCTAATACAAGAGATTCCCATGACTCAGGGGGAGAACTTTCCTTCAATCTGTTGGAGACCTGTGGTATTTGTGGTCAGAAGACACACTACACTCTACTACTCTACACCTTGAGAATTAGTTGGGTGATAATGATAGTCGAGATTTCCCCCATAGTATTCCATAAAGTAGTAGAATCCCTCTGCATGATGTACTGTACACCCTCTGAATGAAACAAGCATGATCTTGTATTGTCATTGTCGTGGTAACTGTATCGTGTATGTTTGTGTGTTAGTTGCATCTGATGTGCAGAATGAGTTGGCGGTAGAGGCAGCAGTGCAGGAATCCAGCATGAAGTCATCAGTGCTAACTTTCTCATGCTATATACTATTACAGTCTAAGTGTATTGATTGGGAAAGTGTTGGTTTGCGCGTGAGTTGCAGATTGACTTCACCCTTACCAACTTAATTAATGTTCAGGAATGATATTCTCACAACTGTTCAAATGAAGCTGCAATTTGGTGTAGAACCAGCTTCATTGAAGTTAGAAAAGCCATATCGCTCCATCTCTACAACAAAAGTTAAACTATCCAGGAGCACCTCTTTCCCCAAGAGCCGAGTTGCCTGATTAGCAAATGCCATTTTAAAACTTTGTGGGTGTGGCATCGCCTATGAGCCCAAAACCCTGCTCATCTGTCCCCCTGGTTGAATAACCTCCTCACTGGGTCCCGTGTGAGCACCTATCATGGACAAAGAAGTAAACACACACTAACATAAGGGACTGATAGCTATATCAGTGTAGAGTTTTGCAGTGGTATCGTATAGACTGACCCATGAAAGCAATTGATAAAATATTAAGTAGAACCTTTCGACCATTCCAATTGTACCAAACTTGTCGGAAGTTGTAGGGTTTCCTGCTTGACTCCTCCCTGGATTTGCTGTAAAATGGCTAATTTCCAGCAGATACTTGACCATGACAGCGTGCTCGACAATAGTCCAGTCTCAAGAGAAATAGGAAAACTACAAACTTTGCACGCATTCTATGATCTTAGCATGTATACTATGATTCTAGCATGAATATTAGCATATGTTCTTTGCATGCATACTATGATCCTTGTGTGATAACTCCAATCACATCCTCCATTATTCATGGGAATCATAATCCTATTTACTTCCTACATATATACAATTTGTGCATAGCCTGTTCATTATTCACAAGTCTATATATAGGCAGCAAACACTCCACTAGTCCTACTTCCCTTTTCCATGACGAAAGACAACGCTAGACACTTTTATAATTAATATGGCTATATTTGGTGGTGTTAATACTATAAAAATAGTGTAGCATAGTACTAGAGAAGTAGTGATGAAAAAATATTTATGAAACACAAAAGCACATGAAGGGGTATTTTATAATGAATGCAATTAGGTATATAAAATGTGTGAAATAAACAATGATGGCTATCAGGGAGGAGTGTCTGACAGCCCGAGAAATTCTAGGTATCCGGCTTTGTGTCCTGTTTTCTTATTTGCTTCGCCATATCTTTTGAACTCCATGTACACGACTGCGTTGCCCCCCACTGCAACCTGCACAACGGGTTTGATTGTTGCATTATGGCGGTAGTGACAGCAAAACATGATGTATGCCATGTATTATTGATGTGGTATATATTATGGTTTGCTGGGCAGCAGCATTTGTTATCACTAAGTTCAAGGTCCTCTTCAGGTGAGGTTTGATATTGGTATCATCAGGGGGTGAGGTAGTCTAGAAGGCTACCATCAGGGCTAGAAGCTAGAAGGCTCCCATAGGGGTGAGCTAGTCTAAAAGGCTCCCATCAGGGGTGAGCTAGTCTAGAAGGCTCCCATCAGGGGTGAGCTAGTCTAGAAAGCTCCCATCAGGGGTGAGCTAGTCTAGAAAGCTCCCATCATGGGGTGAGCTAGTCTATAAGGCTCCCATAGGGGTGAGCTAGTCTAGAAGGTTACTATCAGGGGTGAGCTAGTCTAGAAGGTTAACACCATAGTCTAGAATATTCCAGGGGTAAGCTAGTCTAGAAGGCTCCCATCAGGGGGAGAGCTAGTCTAGAAGGTTAACATCATGGGGTGAGCTAGTCTAGAAGGCTCCCATCAGGGGGTGAGCTAGTCTAGAAGGTTAACACCAGGGGGTGAGATAGTCTAGAATATTCCCATCAGGGGGTGAGTTAGTCTAGAAGGCTAACACCAAGAGGTGAGCTAGTCTAGAAGGCTACCATCAGGGGCGAGCTAGTCTAGAAGGCTACCATCAGGGGTGAGCTAGTCTAGAAGGCTACCATTAGGGGTGAGCTAGTTTAGAAGGCTACAATGTAGAATGAGGGGATACTTGGAGGGCTACCATTAGGGGGTGAGTACTCTAGAAAGAGATAGGGGCAGGTAGGGTTGTGAGGCCTCCCTGAGTGGAGTAGTGTATGCTAAAAAGTGTCTAAGGAAAGTGAAGTTATTGAATCACTAAAGTTCCCAAAGCATTTCCTGATAAGGATGGGGGGGATTTGGGAAGTTGGGAAGGGAAGCTGTTCAACCAACAAGTCTTTCCAGGTTTATTTTCCTATCAAGAACTATCATGTGTGTTCTTCATCTCTGCAGTGGTAGTGTTTAGGCATCCATCAAGTAGGAACAGAACATCATTGCATTGTTCTGTGAAGAACTATTTTTTTGTCTCAACATGCAACTAGAGAACATTAATACCATACATAAAATACAACTGCTATATCTGAAGTCAATACATGGGTATAGTTAATATCTGAGGGGAGTGTCTTTGTACTAAACCACGACTGCTGTATTGGTCACAAACCTTAGCAAAAAATGTTGAAGTCTGATTGGATGAAGTGAAGGCTGCATCCACAATGTAAGCCAGTAATGTAGTCTCGGTTACATACGGCTTCTTTATGAAGATCTTGTCTCGATACTATAAGAGTAATATAGCATAAAATCATTGCCATTTTGCATTTGTTTGCATTTGTTGACGAAAGCTGACATTTAGCTGAAATATATGCATTATTCCATCAGTATTTTGATCCCTTAAATATGACAACAAGGTTGCAATCTACCAGGGTAAGGGGTAGGGGGAGGGGGGGGGGGGGGGGATCTTACAGCCCGACTTGTTTTAATTTATTATTATTATTTTTAGAAAGAGAGAGAGGAGTGGTCAAGCTTTCTCTTCCATTTCCGTCTTTGCATTGTATGCATCCTCGATGACTGGAATGTTTTGAAGGTACTACTCAAAATACTTTAAAAATTTTACATATTGAACGCAGTAGTGACATAGATGATTGTAGGGACATCTACATTGGAAGATCTTATGACCGTGCTAAGCAGGGTAATGTAATCTTGGTGGCTATTGGTGTGCATGTATATATGTTGCCCGAACAAAATAGTTGTGAAATTTGCACTTTTCACCTCTATTAGGGTCTATACGATGCTACAAGACAACAGGCATTTCTTTTATGAGATTAGCAGCCTTCACAATGGGGAAAGTCCTGTAGCA
The DNA here is from genome assembly GCA_028752905.1 of Cladorhizidae sp. MBARI D1340-BT2. Taxonomy (NCBI): domain Eukaryota; kingdom Metazoa; phylum Porifera; class Demospongiae; order Poecilosclerida; family Cladorhizidae; species Cladorhizidae sp. MBARI D1340-BT2. Next base: position 40,409,851 of record JAQNBH010000017.1, on the reverse strand, counting down.
CTAGATATCCAGCAGGCTACACTTGTCTGTAAAACACTACAATTATAGGCAACACTACCTCCATCTGCGTCATGCGTTGTAAGGATGAGGAAAACTCGGAGGAAGGCTCGAGTTGGTTTGGTTGTGAAGGGCCTTGTGGGGGATGTTACCACAAAACTTGTGTTGGGAAGGCTGAGCAAGGTATTAGGAGTTTGGGTGATGGTCAGTGTTCTGGGAGTTAGGGTGAAGCAAGTGTGGGTGAGGAGGAAGTTCAGGATGAGAGTAAGGGATAAGAATGCTATGGTTGGGATATGGAGAACTGGAAAGAGGCACGAGAAAGAACAACAGATAGTGTAGAATCATGTTTGATATGATAGAGAAATTTAAGGAGTTGTATCAGACTGAAAGAGATGGAGATGGGTCAGTAGATGCTAATGTCATCAACATAGTAGAGATACTGATGAAGAAGGTGCTGGAAGAGATGGTGCTGGGTTAGTAGATGCTAATGTCATGAACACAGTAGAGGTACTGATGAGGAAGGTGCTGGAAGGGATGGTGCTGGATTACTAGATGCTGACGTCATCAACACAGTACTTAGAGATACTGACGAGGAAGCTGCTGAAAGAGATAGTGCTTGGTTAGTAGATGCTAACGTCGTCAACACAGTAGAGGAGCTGATGAGGAAGGTGCTGGAAGAGATGGTGCTGGGTTAGTAGATGCTAACGTTATCAACACAGTAGAGGAGCTGATGAGGAAGGTGCTGGAAGAGATGGTGCTGGATTAGTAAATGCTAACGTCATAAACACAGTAGAGGAGCTGATGAGGAAGGTGCTGAGGCAGTTGGAAGATAGGGAGAGTGAGGTTTGGATCAGTTTAAGTCATCAAATGGGGGTAAGAGTTGGAGAAACAAGTAGAGTACAAGAAGATAAGGATCAAAGTTTGGGGAGGAAGTTGGAACAGTTGAAGGCGGAGGTTAATGAAGGTGTACGGAAGAGATGGTAGGGGCGACATCGCACAAACCATGGCGATGAATGATGAGGATAGTGGGGATGACAAGGTGGCTGTCAATGGAGGTGAGAAGAAGCTGGTGGTTGTCAAAGGTTCTGTCTGAAGCGGTAGGTGGTTATCCAAACTTCTTGGAGTTTGACAAAAGCAAGGCTACAAGGGAAAAATGATTAGGGTGCCATGACCAAGCTTGTGGGGAGGCCATTCATCCTGAAATAGCAGCACAAGAGAGGAAGAGTGAAGCCGCAGAGGAAAGGAGGTGTGAACATGGAGTAGGTGACTATCAGAACAGGGATTGTCAGGTAAGGGGACACCAGTAATTAAGAATGCAGTAACCTACGCAGGGGGATGGATTGAAATAGAGAAGAGAGGAGGAAGGAGGGGCAAAGGGGGAGAAATGGTGGGATACACCAGGAACCCAGAAAGGAGAGCAGATTCAAGACCCATGGACTTTGCAACAGGTGGACAGGGAGACAAGACAGAAGCAGTTGATCAAAGAGAACAATCGACAGGATCAACCAGTGGGACCAGTGGGGGTTATGGACCTACAAACTGGAAATGATGGATTGGAGGACCACCATGAGTGCACCCACACACTTTACCACGTACTTACATTTTAACGCTTAATGAAAACACTCGTTGCATAGAGTAGAGCTTCCTCTAGCCACTGGTGCTAATTTCAAATCTTTAGCACTTTGCAATCTGGAGATATTTATGTGGAGGTTTCAGGCATTCCGGTTTTGAGGTCCCTCCACTTTAGGTCTAGTAACTTGCCTATAGTTACACCTATGAAAAATATTTTAGTATCAAAAGAGAGCACACAGAGAGACCTATCTTTTGAGCTATATATCAAGTCCATACCATGAAGTTTGCAGAATCTATGGAGCTCTAAAGTGGTAACCATAAGTTTTTTAAAAAAGTTTAAAAAATGACATTGTCCCCCCTTAGAGTCTTCTAGAACAGTATGTGAACAGAAGGGAAGAAAAAAGCAAAAAGCAAACTATATACCCTCCTACCAGGTAGCTTCGGTTACCCTAGGGGAAGGGGGTGGGTGTTGGAAGGGGAGGGATGTGCCTGAGTTTTAAGTGGATATTTCCTGAACTGTAGAGGGTAATGGCCGAGAGAGTGTTGAAGAGGAAAGTGATGAGGCTGGAAGAAATGTTTAATGTTTTTGCAGCAGAGAGGTGAGGTTGAGTTATCTGGATACGATTGGTAAAGGGTACAATAGAGTATTTGGCAAGCATGCAAGTGATGGAATAGGGCAGCTGGTTAAGAAGAACAGCTGCTACTAAGGATTGAAGGAGCGTGTCGGTGGAATGTAACCATTAGCGTGCATGTTAACCCGGAAGAGGTGAAGGTTCAGGAATCATGTTTGAGATGATGGAAATTAAGGTGACCGATTTCCATGAAGAAGGTTTTGAAGTATTAATTTTTATGTCCACACAGAGTTAGGAGCAGTGCAATCATTGAACATGAATGTAGGAGGTTGTTGGATCTGGCTAGAGAATGCAATTAGGCATGTCAATGGTTATCATAGTGTAGTAGAAGGTGGAAGTGGGAGGTAAGAGAAAGTATGTCAGTGGTAGTCACAAGACTAATGGTGGTGGTGGTTAAGGAAGTGGAGAATTTAATATGGTGTGTTGGAATAGGTTGGGTGGAAGAAAGGATGAGTATTCCACGTTTTAAGTGAATAGTTGCATAGTAAGATGGAATGGGAAGAATACCAACAGTGAGATTTTTGTTTAGAGGATGCGTAGAATGCGTGGCAGTACTAGGGATGGGAAAGGACAGAGGAGGTGTACAACCAATTTGGTAACTTTGGAAATGTGATTTGGAGGGATGAAATGGGAGTAGAGAAGAAACTAACATACAGAAGGACTCATGCTAGATTGAAGTCTCCACCCACCTCTAAAGTATCCTACCCTAATCTCAACCCCAAAAGTCTCCACCCGCCTCTAAAGTATCCTACTCTAATCTCAGCCCCAAAAGTCTCCACCCACCTCTAAAGTATCCTACTCTAATCTCAACCCCAAAAGTCTCCACCCGCCTCTAAAGTATCCTACTCTAATCTCAACCCCAAAAGTCTCCACCCGCCTCTAAAGTATCCTACTCTAATCTCAGCCCCAAAAGTCTCACCCGCCTCTAAAGTATCCTACTCTAATCTCAACCCCAAAAGTCTCCACCCACCTCTAAAGTATCCTACTCTAATCTCAGCCCCAAAAGTCTCCACCCACCTCTAAAGTATCCTACTCTAATCTCAACCCCAAAAGTCTCCACCCACCTCTAAAGTATCCTACTCTAATCTCAACCCCAAAAGTCTCCACCCACCTCTAAAGTATCCTACTCTAATCTCAACCCCAAAAGTCTCCACCCGCCTCTAAAGTATCCTACTCTAATCTCAACCCCAAAAGTCTCCACCCACCTCTAAAGTATCCTACTCTAATCTCAACCCCAAAAGTCTCCACCCACCTCTAAAGTATCCTACTCTAATCTCAACCCCAAAAGTCTCCACCCGCCTATAAAGTATCCTACTCTAATCTCAACCCCAAAAGTCTCCACCCACCTCTAAAGTATCCTACTCTAATCTCAACCCCAAAAGTCTCCACCCACCTCTAAAGTATCCTACTCTAATCTCAACCCCAAAAGTCTCCACCCGCCTCTAAAGTATCCTACTCTAATCTCAACCCCAAAAGTCTATTTTTGTTGTAGCTAATATAGTAAAGTTAATTCGTCCATTTTCCTCAGCGGTCATTGTCACTACTAGTTAATTATTTGTATATATTTCAAGGCTCAACAGAACAGTGTGATTATAGTATAATGAACCTCGATTATCCGGACTTGGATTATCTAGAACTTCGATAATCTGGGTTTAGAAATGATGCAGGTGGCTCAATTGTGTACACTTAGCCATACAGCATTAACAGCTATTGATTTTAGTTTTTTTTAAACACGCAAATTTTTGACCAGGTAAAAATCATAGAAACGGTATCCTAGGCACTTGACTTATTTGGCTTCCAAGAACAAAAAAGGGGGTGGGGGTGAGGGGAAGAGGTGGTTCTGCGAGACTAGAGAGGTGAGGTCTAGGCACCCAAATTCTTGGTTAATAACATGATGTAGCTATATGGACATGAACTCACAGTGGCCACGGCTGCAGCGACCCTCCCACCTACATCGGCAGGGTCCCTGGAGTCTGGATCATAAGGTATCCATCTGCGTATTCCTTGAATCACTGCTACGTTGTTCATCTTCGAACGGGATCCTATATACCAACTGGCAGCCTGGGTCAGCTCCACTGGATGAGGGTTGTGTACAGCTACAGGAGCATCCTCGTGTACTACAATGTAGCTAGAATCCTGAGAAGCAAGACGACACATACCGCCCACAGAGCAAGTGCTTACATGATGTTCGGCGCTGTCCGGGTAATCGTCAGCGTTCTCCATTGCTACCGATGCAGAAACGTGTTACTTGATGAAGAAAATCAATGTCGGTTCGCGCTTTTACCGCAACAAGGATTGGCTGGGTTTTTCCCTTCCAAATGTGGCAAGCACAGGGGGTGCCCTTAAGTATTGTACTCCAAGAATAGATTATTGATGTCATCAGATCGTAGCTAGTGACGGATCATTAATCATCCACGACGATCATTTCCATTTTAGTAATTGCTTATGAATCGAGTGGCTAATAAAACTTGCATCTGAGCCTAAATCGCGGGATTATTTATTATTATACAGAACATCATGAGTGAAATTGGTGGATGAGATTGTGACAAGTGAAATTTGATGATAGTAGATGTCTGTGGGCTTACTAGCTCTGTCACTAGCAGCCTGGTAAGATACATGTGTGAATTCTTAATTATAGTTATTTGAATGTGGAACTGACATGCAACGGTTACAAGGGCATATATAATGAAAAGTGCAGAGATTTTCGGAGTCAAAGTGTAGATTGAAGTGGAGCCATAGGTGGTCTTCAATCTTTCTTTTGAGAGTAGGGATGGAGAGCCCAAGATTTAGAGGTGGAAGTGAGTTCCATAAACGGGGTATACGATTGAAGTAGAGCTGGCGAGAGTTATTTGTGCTCGATCTGGCGTGAATCAGTTGGTTGCTTTAGATCTAGTTGCACACTCACTGAAAGCGACATAGTCGGTTATGCTGAAGGAAGATATAGGCTCCTTAAGACACTTGATGGAAAACATTATATCGTTCAATTCTAAGAACATCATCAAAGGAAGCAAATTGAGAGTGATAAGTCTGCTCTTGTAGACGGAAGTGAAGTCGTTTAGAATATATTTAGAAGCTCTCCTCTGGACATGTTCCATAGACTTTATGTCCTTCAGATACATGGGTCTCCATAACTGTGATCCATAGATGAACTGGGATCATATTAGAGATAGGTATAGTGATTTCTTAGTGGTAATTGGAATGTGTAGGCTGAAGGTACGCCTGATGAGACTTAGCTTCCCGTATGCTTTTGAAATCAGTAGGCTGTAATGCTTGTCCCAGGACAAGTCATTGCATATTACTAATCCAAGATCCTTGTGGCTGTCAAACATTGTTATTTCCTCACCTGTCATTGTAATTGAATTTAACTGGGAGATTTGCGGACAAAGCGAACAAGAGCGAGCTTGGTGGTGTTGAAGTCAAGTTTCCACTTTTTAGACCAAGCTTTGATGCTGTCTAAGTCCCTTTGGAGAAGGATTGTATCCCTTTGGCGAGTTGATGGATTTGAAACATTTAGTGTCGTCTGCAAAGCTAAGAAGCTTGGTATGTAATACAGAGATTGGTAGGTCATTTAGGTACAGGATGAACAAAATAGGGCCGAGGATACTGCCCTGTGGGACACTTGAGAGTACAGGTATATAGTCAGCTGATTCACTGATGTTAATTGTTGTCAGTTGGTGAGATATGCTTGAAACCACTTCCACAGGTTCCCTGTGATACCATAGGATTTGAGTTTGCAAAGGAGCTCATTGTGAGGTATATACTCTATCGAACGCTTTGCGAAAGTCGAGATAGATTGTGTCGACCTGACTTGTTGTAGACAGATTATGATGAATGTCACTGATGAAGATGAGTAATTGTTGAATTGATCTCTTTCTCAGAAAACCGAATTGACTGTTGTTGATAACACAGTTTGTTATATGGTCAATGATTTGCTCATACACAAGTTTTTCTAGCACCTTTGATAAAGAACATAGGAGTGCAATTGGTCTATAGTTCTTTATAGATGACCTATCACCACACTTGTGAATTGGTGAGATACGATGAGTTTTCCCCTCTGGTGGAATATGGCCTTTCTTAAGAATCTAGGTAAAGAGATATAAAACCGGTGAGTACTCCGGGACCAATCCCATCAATTCCCTTGGCCTTTGTAGGGTCAAGTGAAACAAGGGCTAGATATACATCCGATTTAGAAAGAGAGATGTTATTCAGGGAATTTGAAACTGAGGTAGGCATTGATTCATAAATATCATCAGATTTTAAATTCTCTGATGAATTAGTTGCGAAGATCGAGTGGAATTGAAAAGTTCAGCCTTATCCTTGTCAGTTGATGCATGGGAAGCTCCTAGATTCACTGATGCAGCAAAAGATGAAACCATAGACAGACTCTTTATATGCTTGTAGATTTTATGATTGCTTTTATTAGCATAGTCACTGCTTTCCCAATCCATAAGGCTTTTTTCAGCAAGTTCCGAGTTTCGTCTGATGGGTTCTTCCTGAACCTTCGACGGAGGAATCTCAATTTATTGATGTGCTTAATCTGTGGTGAGAACCATTTAGGGAAATTCTTGCTGCTTATTTTCACCATTGGTACAAAAAGAGACAATGAGTTTAGAAGCAGTTGCTTAAAATATGACCAAAGATGATCAACATTAAATGAATTGTAAAAATCACTGAAATCATGATCCAGCAAAAACGAGCAAAGACCCTGGAGGTCAGCCTTGGAGAAGTCCAGAGTGTAGAAAGTCACGATTTTATTTGGGGGAGGTAAACTAGTCGACACAGTAAAATGAATCCCGAGGTGATCCGAGGGGGTAACTGAGGCTACAACTGAAAGATCAGTAGCTATATTGTTGAATTTTGTGATAACAAGATCGAGTATGTTTCCCTTGATATGAGTCGGGGTTAGTATATGTTGGGTCAAGTTATGATGGAAGATCAAGTCATCATAACTTGACCCAACATATATATTCTTTTTGGGGTCGCTGATTACCAGGGACGGCTGTGTGTGTTCCCTCCAACTGATTCCGCCATTTGATAAGCTTTTTGAACTGTAGTTGCTGCTTCAGCTGATGTAAGTTTGGCAAGTTGAGGATGGAGTGAGGGGGACAGGGACTTCCACAGAAATGCTGCGCAAGATGGTTGGCTTCTCACCCATGATTTTTTTTATAACACTCGCTCTTCCCCCCACCCCCCCCCCCCCCAAATCTCAGTCCTCTTTGTTGTACTGTTTCAGAAGCAGCTTTGACTTTTCTCTCTTTATCCTTTTCTGAAGTATATTTTCTTTATCCATTCTGACAAATCGGAATCTGCAGCTGTGGTTTTAGTGTGTGCATGCGCACAAGAATCCAATTTAATCACACCTTAGCTAGACAGCGCTAAATCCGTGGACTTCATGTAATCAGTTAGGCTACAGGTTCAAAGTCTCTGGGTTTCCTAAACTGTAGAGGATGGTGGGCAAGAGAGGTGGACATTAACCCTTTCATGGTCAGTTAAAAAAAAAAAAAAATATTGCTACCATAACCAGTCCCCCCCCCCCAACAATTATTAACTGTTGGACAGGCACTGAAAATTTTGAGTATTCTTGTACTAAAATTGTTATGAATTTATAATTTTGCAAGAGCAACAAAAGAAATGATACGTAGATACACAGACAAACAAAAGAACAAAAATGTTTGATTTAAAACATACCACTCTAGAGGATTAAGTAAGAACAAGACTGTGTCCATGTTAACCACACAACACTTTACCATTTGTATATCTCACCCATTCATGACTAAAATTATTATGTAGGTATTGTGCATAGATTATACAAGGAACAGAAAAGATGCATGGAGAGAATCCTGGCTTACTATGAATAAAGAAGCCGAAACCAGCGTTTAGACCATGCCAACATGAGTTTTAGCAGGGTATGAACTTTGTTGTTTAGGATTATTATCATTATTTTAAGCCTTCCACCATTTCTAGCACATGTACCTGACAACATTAACGTTCTTGCAAGTACAGACCCTTTACCATACAATACATAAATTGGTAAAGGGTTTACCTACATACAGTCTATGGAGGACATACGACCTACACCATCAGTCAGTAATCTAGCATAGCAAGGCTATTGTCCTGTAAATCTCTGTAGCACCATCTTAACTTTTTATATTTAATCCAGGTGTATAGTATTTCAGATTACCCCTGCTTCACCTTACCTCAAGGTAACTAGAAATCACATTCAGATTACCAGGACTAAATGCTATGGTAAATACCTGTGCCACTTGGGTTCAGTGGTGCTACAGTCAATGTTTATGATCAATGTATCAGCTGTTTGAAACAGCATGTGCTCTAGCGTTAATATTTACCTTTTTTATTGCATCATTTCTGTTAATGCGTTAAAGATGCTAACAAAATGCATTTGTGGCAGCCTGCTGGATATAGGATAAGTAGTGTATAGTGATTGTTAGGAGTGCTGTTGCACTTGTTAACCACTTGGTGGTAAAGGTTTGTATTTTATCCCTGCCATATTTTAATAGCTGACCAAAAAAAATCCAATTCTAGTGCTGTCTCACAAGGCAATGTGCTGACAACGTCAATCTGATCTTTGATTATGTTGTTAACAACAAAAGCTTCTGGAATGTCAAAAAATGATAAAGCAAACCCATGTAGGCTCTCTAAATATTATGTTGCACGAACAGGTCAACTCTACTATCGCCATAGGGCAGAGAGGGTTGGAAATTCTGGAAATGAGTACAGAGAGGTGCTGGTAATTTGTGATTGAGATGAGCAGAGACATATTATCAAAAATATACACATGGGCTCTGGAGATAGTGACACTGCCTGTTGCTTGGGAAGTCATCATGGCATTGACAGAACCAAGGCCAAAGTTTTAGAGTGATTTTATAGGGCAAGGATGTCAAAGAGTTTATTTTAGCTTGTGATTGTTGTCAGAAAGTTAACTCTGTTCTTAAGATCCTGTTCCAGTGCCGCCAAGTGAAGTGATGGTCCAAATTAGGGTATATAGATGTCACCCATCTGCCTAAAAGAGAGGATAGTTATTGTTGTATAGTTGTTGCTGTGGACTACTTCCCAAATGGCCTGAGGTTCAACCTTTAAAATATCACACTGAAGAAAATGTTGGAAAGTTTCTATTTGAGGATATCATCTGTTGACATGGCTGTGTGAAAATACAAATTAATGTTAAACAAAGTATCAGTTGAGTTAACTGGAACTCAACAACATAAAATGAGTGCTTATCTCCTCAAGCGAATGGTCTTGTGAAGCATCACAATCGCACTATCAAGCAAACCCCAACTCAGTTAAATACTTATATATATACCAGCAGTTCTGTTTTGCGTATCAAACATCCAAACATTCTTCCACCAAAATGACTCCATTCCAAATTGTGGACAACAGGCAAGCTGTACTTTCAGTTGAACTGCAGCACAACACAACTTCTAAGAATCAGGACAGTTTTGACAGTGATCAATCTATTTCCAGCAAACTTGACATCATGACAGCTATTCGGGACGGCATGATTGCCTCCAATATTAAAACAGCACAGTCCATTCAAAAGGAACAATTTGACAAAAAACATCAAAGACAAGAGTTAGTGTTAGCGATCAATAGTACAAGAGGAGAGAAAAGGAGGGCATTTTACAGAGTGCCGCACAGATCCTTACACTGGCAGAAGTTTGTGACTGATTTTCAGATCATAAAAAGAATATTGAAAAACCATCTTTACCTAGCAAAAAACCTATAAAAAAAAACAAGTGAAGAAACTCAGGGTGCCCCAGCTCCAAAATGGACCAGACTTCTTGGAAAAAACTCATTGAAAAAACCAGTTGTTGATAATTCACCAGAAAGGACACAATCCATGTCTACCAACTCCATTACAGTCACACCGGTTAGCAAAGATTGGCAGAAAATTCGTTCAAGTCATCTGAACTGGGACTTTGTACATTCTACCAGAATAAAACATGATCAGGTACATGTAGCAATCAGCCCTTCAGGACCTGCAGAATAAAACCTGATGGCAACTTCCTGCCTTCAGCCAGATTCAGACTGGAACTCAAGAAAATCATGGGACAATTATTGTCTCATTCATTTTGCGTAATGTCAATTTGTTTCAGAGTATCTGTTCTAGTGTTGGAGAGTATATGAACACGAGTAAGATATCTTGGGATCTGAGGGTTGATTTTTGCTATGGCAACAATCCTAAAGAGTTGGATTTACATATACAGTGAATGTGGAAATGACAATAAATGGTGAGAGTATAAACCTCTCAAGACAGGTATGAAAGAAATTCATGCTGATGAGGTTATCATGATCAGCAATTTGTCACCCCACTAAAGTTTTTGTTATATTGTTACCTTCGTTGAGTTAAATAGTGGCTGTTCAAAATTTAGTGGTAATTCTGTATCTATTCAGTCTTGTAATTTTTTCTTATATATATATATATATATAAGAAAAAATTACAAGACTGAATAGATACAGAATTACCACTAAATTTTGATATATATATATAATATATAGATTTCCCCAATAAGGTTGAATCTTTGTATATCTTATTTGTATGTAATATGTACATTATCCCCTCCCCTCTCTGATTTAGTAAAATTCTTATGATTACAACTCATGATACATTTATTGATTAAGAGACATGTCAAACATTGCTACAAAATAGAAAGCTAGTCACCCTCAGTATCTGAAATATCACAAAAATAGAACCATTATACCATTAGTTCAAAGTGCGTGTGAACAGTGCGGGGTAATATGAAATCGATTTCATGGAGGTAATTTGTCTTTCAGCCCGCGCGTCTGGATGGATTGATAATACCGTACCAGTTATGACATGATCCCAGGACCTGAGATTAGACTTCGATCTCTTCTTTCGCATTGTACCGTACAGGGGCAGTCAAAAAGAAAGCTGGCTACTTCCTCTGCATAAATCATCCCTGCAGCTCGAGATTTACACTTTCTTAGTATGCAATATCTGTAAGTTCCGTACAAAACCTTGCACTTGCTTTAGATTTGCCATGGGTGTGTGTGAGAGGCTGGCCAGCTAGTACTAATTAGCTAACAAGATGATAAGGCTGAATAATGCTACTACTTGTAATTCTCTCTTTATTTGTGTGTATGTGCTTATCAAGGTAGCAGGAATGTGATAAAGGTTTTTGCAGGTCCTTTATCTCGGGTCTTATGGATGGTGTCTTATGGATGGTGGAATCACGATTCTTTAGTCTTGTTTAGCTGAGTCGTACACTTTCCTTGTGCAAGGGTTGGCAACATCAAACAATCCATTCTCCTATTAATTTAATTAACAGTCCTATTTCTAAGGTCTCAGTTACAGTACACAGTGTAACATGTGGCAACGGTTCCTTATAGACCACCTTGGCCTTCCCCCCCTCCATATTAGGCATTAGGTTTTTGGTTGACATATTATGGAGAGGCTATCATGCATCAGTTACTGTTCCAATTTGCTACACTAGCTATTGAAGTCATCAAATTGTAGAGTTTAGCCAACAAGAGGATTTGTGTCGCTTGAAAGAAGAATTCTTATTAATGCTCTCCTTCCACACTTAATTTCCCACATGCACCTCTGCTGGAGAGGACCTCACAGAAGTAGCCAATGTTGAATATCCAAGATGATACCTTTTTTTTAACCCAACATAGTACGCAGACACCAAAGACTAACAGTGTCTTCTAGAGGCTGGCCCTGTACTGGTGGGCCAACTCTAATAACCATAAGTTATTAATTATTCCAGTTTACATGAGTATACCATGCAACATACATCATAACCTGGAGGTTGGTGACTTTTACTGGGATAAATTGAAGGAGAAACTACTGCATGATACTTGCTATTCCAAAGCAGCAGTTGTGGTGGACTGATCTGCAGCATGGAATAAGTATGAACTTCATGTTAATCTTAGGTTCTTGACTTGACTCACCAGATGATGTATTGGCTGGAATAGACACTCCACACCAAGGCCACATCTGGAGCATCTCTGTAGTCTGCCAAGGACTGAGTAGTCAAGGTCGATGCTGCTGCTCAGTACTGACAACTTTTTAGGGGACATCCAAATGATTACCCATAAATCATGACCTTTGGTTTCCACCATGTAGGATAATGGTCCCAACTGCTTATCATATTATCATACCATAACAGATGGTATCCAGGCTTGACCCGGTCTTTGATTCTTGGCCACAACGGAATCTAAGAAGGAACTGTCGGCTTTGAGCATGGCAGTCATGATCAAACTTTTGGTGGGATTGCTTCTGCCAGAGTTGAGTTTCCTGACTTGGCTTCAGGAGATCTAAGCTTCAGAATAGGGAAAACTCGATTGTCGAGTATGGACAATTTTGACGAGAAGGAAATCTGGTTGAGTGATCTGCCAGAAGTCGGGTTTGAGACATCTTCAGCAATTGTGAAAAAACGCTCGTGCATAGAAGGGTGTTATGGAGCATGTGAAGTTGCTCACTCTGTTCTGGCACAACCACCGAGTAGAGAAACTTTGGTCCATGAGGTATAATATATTCAGGGAGGTGAACAGAAAACATGACTTTAATCGCATCTGATGTCTTGCTGACAGGTGCGGTAGAAACCTCAAAGCCTCGGGCTACTTCAAGTGTGCATCCATCAAGAATATTGTGCCTTGGAAAGGTCTTGCGAAGTCAATGTGAATACGTTGCCAGGGCTTGGCTGGCCACTCCCAATGGTGAAGTGGTCACAAGGAGTTTGTTCTTGACATCTTGGCACCTCACACAACTCCTACCAGTGAGTGATTCATCCAGGCCTGGCCACCATAAGGAACTACATGCTACATCTTTCATTGTAACAATCCCTAGATAATCCTGATAAGGTTCAACTTCTGCTGTTGGTTGCTCCTAGAAAGCTTTCTCAACTTTTAAAAAGAAGGAGAAGTTGACTGTAGAAGTGGTTGAATTCTCTGGAGTGCTGGAGTTGTGATTCTCAACCAACTATTTTGAGTATACAGTAGTAATAAACCCGACTCAGTACAGGATCAGTACGATAACTGCTGCTAACTGTACATCAGTCACAGATAGACTTGAACATTAAACGATCAAAGATGTACTCTCCAGCTCGAATTAAATGATGACATAAACCTGAGAGGCAATCAATGTTAGAGTGTGTGCTCTCGTTTGTCGAAACTGAATTGAAGCTGTGCAACTATCATAGATGGAATGATTTCTTTGGTCCCAATGTTGTGGTAAGGGTTTTATTACTGGAAGGGTTTGCGGTCTGTTCCCAGGGTGAAATGTCTGGTAATAGAGATTCTTGTGGACGTAGATGAGGCGTCTTGTGTATAACTTCTTTCACTTAGTAGTGGTATTCTAGAAGCGTAAGTTATTGAACGTTCTTGTTCATCCATTACCACTGCTCTCACTTGTAAACATGCACCCATATCTCAGGCTAAGTGACACAATCATCTCCTTAGCCAAACAGAAGGACTTACCTCCATCCTTAGACCACTTCCAGGGAATCTCTCTGTGCAACATATTATTCAATGGTCTTCAGTTTCAACTGGTTATCAGTGGGACTGAGACCTTCACTATCGATGATGATGTGTCCTAAAGCTTGACTGTAAAGAAGGTACATTTTTTCTTCTTCACTCTGATGCCGTGCCTGCAGCCTATGCAAGACTTATCCAGTTTTTATAAAAATTAAGTCCTCTACCTCCAATTGCACCTGTAACAAGAATATTGTCAATGTAATAGATAACATCTTTAATACATTGTAGCACAGTTTCCATAGTCTTTTGAAAACAGAAGGAGCGGATTGGTAAGCGGGTGTGCCTATAGAGATCTCAATGTGTGTTAATTCTGTGGTACTGATGTGAGTCCTCCTCCAGGGTGAGCTGGTTATATATAGAAGTGAGATCCATTGTTGTGAAGTGCTTTCCTCCTGCTAGAGTAGCAAAAGAGGTCATCTCGGGGACAAGGAGGGAATATTAATTTAATTTATCTCTGTAACCAGATTAACCATAGCTTAATAATCATTGTAAATTCCCACCTAGCCATTTTCCTTGATAAAACTCAATTAGCTCAGCCTAACCACCCTTTCATGGATTCCAGTGCCTTTTAATCAATCAAACTTTTCTTCAACTTTGACCTTCAAAACAAAAGGCATGGATCTAGGTGATATTAAGGTATGGCTGATAATTCCACCATCATGAATAATGATATCAATGTAGGGATGATGGTTTCAGCAACAGCCTAGCCTTGAAAGGTTTAATATTTCCCAGTTCATCCACAAGAACTTAATGATATCCAACAGAGATCTCTGGTGTAGATGCACAGCCTTGACACTGAACTAATGAAGCTAAAATGGTGTAACCAGTTCCTTCTTAACCATCAGAGCCTATACAGTCATGAGCTTCAAATATTTTGAGGGCCGCTGTTTGGTAAGACACTGACAGGAATATCACCCATGACTCTCGTCTGCTCTCTAGTATACACCAACAATGCTACTTCGGATCGACGGATTTGTGTGCCCAGAAACAGACTCAAGCCTCTATCAAGACATGTGAACAGTGGCTCCATTGTCGAGCTTGACCCGAACTGATTTTTCATTAAGATTCACTCTGATTTCAACTGGAGGTGAGGAAGAGACCAGCAACAATGACATATCACCAGTGACAGTAGTGTCAAAACTTCTTGTATCCACCACAACTTCATTTGTTGTGACAACCTTTTCTAATTTGATGGCTTGCACCTCTTCTTCTTAGGGTAATCACCAGAGGAGGAAAGAAGTGACACCTGAATATTGATCACGGAAAATGGGTGTTGTCCCATAGCTCCATGGAGTTCTTGTCAGCTTCAGCTGGCTTCCATGGCATGGAGCAATCTAAAGGAAATGAGCCATAATAAGCTTTAACCGATACTTCTTCTATATCTGATCACTCTTTACCCCGTAGTCAAACATATCCATCAAAGCCTCCTCTAGAAATAGTCCAAATGCAAGAACTGCTGGGTCACATACATGTAGAGCTACTGCTAAAGTGATTGATTCTGTTGAGGACTGGTACACTTATAGAAACGAAATCACCAGAGGTTTAGAGTTCAAGTGGTTTGTCAATCTAGGCAATTGACTTGTTTTGTAGTCCTTATCCTGAGGCATATTACTGGAGCAAGAATATGTATATAAACTGTGGCTCCTATGAGCAGGGTGGAGACTTGCTTGTGTGTCTCTACTCCTCTCTACTTTCGTTTGCGCAGAGCTTCAGCCTCTCCAGATAGGTAGTAATGCTCTCGACCAGTGAATCAAACTACCCAATACCCTATTAGGTATCTCCTATTTCTTGTCACCTATGTAGCGTATTCAATTTAGTTAGGCACTTTCTCTATTGTTATTGGTACAGACACCCAAGACTAACAAAAGACTAATGGTGTTTTGGAGGCCTGGAGTAGTAGGCCAACTATAACGATCAGAAGTAGAGAAGGAATGTCAATACATTACAGCTGTCGTATATACTGTCAGCATAGCAATGGAAGTTTTTTCTTGGCGTCACTGTTGCATGTCACTGTTGCAAATGCAAAAACCTACATTCTTTTCAGGTGAATAACTGCTGTGTCCCGCAACGCTAACAATGCCAACCCTCTTTCCCCCCCAATCCATTAAAAATGAAGATACATTGTTCTCTAGCTGCACTGCAGCATAGGAAAGATAACTAGCCCAAAAATCACCACGTGTTAGCTGCCTGATGGAAGCTAATAAAAATGCAACCATATGGTTGACTTGAAGCATTTCAATAATCAAAGATCTAGTCTTGTAAAATCATTAGCTTTCTGAAAGGAAACTTACATGCTATAGCTGCTGCTACTAGACTAGGCTTGGTCTCACAAAACAAGCCCCACAGAGGGACTGGACTAGGCTTGGTCTACAAAACAAGCCCCACAGAAGGACTGGACTAGGCTTGGTCTCACAAAACAAGCCCCACAGAAGGACTGGACTAGGCTTGGTCTCACAAAACAAGCCCCACAGAAGGACTGGACTAGGCTTGGTCTTACAAAACAAGCCCCACAGAAGGACTGGACTAGGCTTGGTCTCACAAAACAAGCCCCACAGAAGGACTGGACTAGGCTTGGTCTTACAAAACAAGCCCCACAGAAGGACTGACTAGGCTTGGTCTTACAAAACAAGCCCCACAGAAGGAAACTTACATGCTGTAGCTGCTGCTACTGGACTAGGCTTGGTCTCACAAAACAAGCCCCACAGAAGGATTGGACTAGGCTTGGTCTCACCAAACAAACCCCACAGAAGGAAACTTACAAGATTAGCTGCTAAGTTTGTAATAAGACAGTGGGATTGAAAAATAACAAATTATTACAATAACCTTCTAAATAATCATTACTCTCTCGACGTTTTTACTAGATGCTGTAGCCTTCGTTCCTCTTGTTTCTCCAAGTAATGTCATATTGTAAATTTTGCTAATTTTTTTTTGCATTTTAGCAAAAATTAAACCTGCCAAAACACAATGTTTTAGATTTGGAGGTAGTGGTAAGTACTATACTTGCATTACTGTTATGCATGTGATATTTCAACATGTGTCATGTGTTGTGTAGGTGTTGATGCTATGGTGAAATAGTCATGGCTGAAGGGAGCATTGATATCGAGTGGTCGTGTCCTTCTTGCACATTTATAAACAAGCAGAGCTTCAAATGCTCCGTTTGTGGAACACCCAAAGGAACTGCCACAAGACAGATGAAGTGAGAAGTAACTTACATGGCTGGTCAAGGGATGTCCAGTACTGCCATAACTTTTCCTCGGACATACATTTCCTGGGATTATGAGATGTTCTTAGTGAGGGTGACTGATTAGATGTTATGCTTCCATTGTATCCTAGGATACTTCTGGTCTATCCCAGGATACTTCTGGTCTATCCCAGGATATCTCTAGCCCACTACCCTAGCTCTAGGCCTAGAATATCCTTAGCCTAGCTCTAGAATATATAGGCCTAGAATATCCTTAGCCTAGCTCTAGAATATATAGGCCTAGAATATCCTTAGTCTAGCTCTAGAATATATAGACCTAGAATATCCTTAGCCTAACTCTAGAATATATTGGCCTAGAATATCCTTAGCCTAGCTCTAGAATATATAGGCCTAGAATATCCTTAGCCTAGCTCTAGAATATATAGACCTAGAATATCCTTAGTCTAGTTCTAGAATATATAGGCCTAGCATATCCTTAGTCTAGTTCTAGAATATATAGGCCTAGAATATCCTTAGCCTAGCTCTAGAATATATAGGCCTAGAATATCCTTAGCCTAGCTCTAGAATATATAGACCTAGAATATCCTTAGCCTAGCTCTAGAATATATAGGCCTAGAATATCCTTAGCCTAGCTCTAGAATATATAGGCCTAGAATATCCTTAGCCTAGCTCTAGAATATATAGACCTAGAATATCCTTAGCCTAGTTCTAGAATATATAGGCCTAGAATATCCTTAGCCTAGTTCTAGAATACATAGGCCTACAATATCCTTTTAGTCTAGCTCTAGAATATATAGACCTAGAATATCCTTAGCCTAGCTCTAGAATATATAGGCCTAGAATATCCTTAGCCTAGCTCTAGAATATATAGACCTAGAATATCCTTAGCCTAGCTCTAGAATATATAGGCCTAGAATATCCTTAGTCTAGTTCTAGAATATATAGGCCTAGCATATCCTTAGTCTAGTTCTAGAATATATAGACCTAGAATATCGTTAGCTTAGCTCTAGAATATATAGGCCTAGAATATCCTTAGCCTAGCTGTAGAATATATAGGCCTAGAATATCCTTAGCCTAGCTCTAGAATATATAGGCCTAGAATATCCTTAGTCTAGCTCTAGAATATATAGACCTATAGAATATCCTTAGCCTAGCTCTAGAATATATAGGTCTAGAATATCCTTAGCCTAGCTCTAGAATATATAGACCTAGAATATCCTTAGCCTAGCTCTAGAATATATAGACCTAGAGAATATCCTTAGCCTAGCTCTAGAATATATAGGCCTAGAATATCCTTAGTCTAGTTCTAGAATATATAGGCCTAGCATATCCTTAGTCTAGTTCTAGAATATATAGGCCTAGAATATCCTTAGTCTAGCTCTAGAATATATAGGACTAGAATATCCTTAGCCTAGCTCTAGAATATATAGACCTAGAATATCCTTAGCCTATAGCTCTAGAATATATAGGCCTAGAATATCCTTAGTCTAGTTCTAGAATATATAGGCCTAGCATATCCTTAGTCTAGTTCTAGAATATATAGGCCTAGAATATCCTTAGCCTAGCTGTAGAATATATAGGCCTAGAATATCCTTAGTCTAGTTCTAGAATATATAGACCTAGAATATCCTTAGTCTAGCTCTAGAATATATAGGACTAGAATATCCTTAGCCTAGCTCTAGAATATATAGGCCTAGAATATCCTTAGCCTAGCTGTAGAATATATAGGCCTAGAATATCCTTAGTCTAGTTCTAGAATATATAGGCCTAGCATATCCTTAGTCTAGTTCTAGAATATATAGACCTAGAATATCGTTAGCCTAGCTCTAGAATATATAGGCCTAGAATATCCTTAGCCTAGCTCTAGAATATATAGGCCTAGAATATCCTTAGTCTAGCTCTAGAATATATAGACCTAGAATATCCTTAGCCTAGCTCTAGAATATATAGACCTAGAATATCCTTAGCCTAGCTCTAGAATATATAGACCTAGAATATCCTTAGCCTAGCTCTAGAATATATAGGCCTAGAATATCCTTAGCCTAGCTCTAGAATATATAGGCCTAGAATATCCTTAGCCTAGTTCTAGAATATATAGGCCTAGAATATCCTTAGTCTAGCTGTAGAATATATAGGCCTAGAATATCCTTAGCCTAGCTCTAGAATATATAGACCTAGAGAATATCCTTAGCCTAGCTCTAGAATATATAGGCCTAGAATATCCTTAGCCTAGCTCTAGAATATATAGGCCTAGAATATCCTTAGCCTAGTTCTAGAATATATAGGCCTAGAATATCCTTAGCCTAGCTCTAGAATATATAGGCCTAGAATATCCTTAGCCTAGCTCTAGAATATATAGACCTAGAATATCCTTAGCCTAGCTCTAGAATATATAGGCCTAGAATATCCTAGTCTAGCTCTAGAATACATAGGCCTAGAATATCCTTTTAGTCTAGCTCTAGAATATATAGACCTAGAATATCCTTAGCCTAGCTCTAGAATATATAGGCCTAGAATATCCTTAGCCTAGCTCTAGAATATATAGACCTAGAATATCCTTAGCCTAGCTCTAGAATATATAGACCTAGAGAATATCCTTAGCCTAGCTCTAGAATATATAGGCCTAGAATATCCTTAGTCTAGCTCTAGAATATATAGGACTAGAATATCCTTAGCCTAGCTCTAGAATATATAGACCTAGAATATCCTTAGCCTATAGCTCTAGAATATATAGGCCTAGAATATCCTTAGTCTAGTTCTAGAATATATAGGCCTAGCATATCCTTAGTCTAGTTCTAGAATATATAGGCCTAGAATATCCTTAGTCTAGCTCTAGAATATATAGGCCTAGAATATCCTTAGCCTAGCTGTAGAATATATAGGCCTAGAATATCCTTAGCCTAGCTCTAGAATATATAGACCTAGAATATCCTTAGCCTAGCTCTAGAATATATAGGCCTAGAATATCCTTAGCCTAGCTCTAGAATATATAGGCCTAGAATATCCTTAGTCTAGTTCTAGAATATATAGGCCTAGAATATCCTTAGCCTAGCTCTAGAATATATAGACCTTAGCCTAGCTCTAGACCTAGAATATCCTTACCCTAGCTCTAGAATATATAGACCTAGAATATCCTTAGTCTAGCTCTAGAATATATAGGCCTAGAATATCCTTAGCCTAGCTCTAGAATATATAGGCCTAGAATATCCTTAGCCTAGCTCTAGAATATATAGGCCTAGAATATCCTTAGCCTAGTTCTAGAATATATAGACCTAGAATATCCTTAGCCTAGCTCTAGAATATATAGGCCTAGAATATCCTAGTCTAGTTCTAGAATATATAGACCTAGAACATCCTTAGCCTAGCTCTAGAATATATTGGCCTAGAATATCCTTAGTCTAGTTCTAGAATATATAGACCTAGAATATCCTTAGTCTAGTTCTAGAATATATAGGCCTAGAATATCGTTAGCCTAGCTCTAGAATATATAGGCCTAGAATATCCTTAGTCTAGTTCTAGAATATATAGACCTAGAATATCCTTAGCCTAGTTCTAGAATATATAGGCCTAGAATATCCTTAGCCTAGCTCTAGAATATATAGACCTAGAATATCCTTAGCCTAGCTCTAGAATATATAGGCCTAGAATATCCTAGTCTAGCTCTAGAATACATAGGCCTAGAATATCCTTTTAGTCTAGCTCTAGAATATATAGACCTAGAATATCCTTAGCCTAGCTCTAGAATATATAGGCCTAGAATATCCTTAGCCTAGCTCTAGAATATATAGACCTAGAATATCCTTAGCCTAGCTCTAGAATATATAGACCTAGAGAATATCCTTAGCCTAGCTCTAGAATATATAGGCCTAGAATATCCTTAGTCTAGCTCTAGAATATATAGGACTAGAATATCCTTAGCCTAGCTCTAGAATATATAGACCTAGAATATCCTTAGCCTATAGCTCTAGAATATATAGGCCTAGAATATCCTTAGTCTAGTTCTAGAATATATAGGCCTAGCATATCCTTAGTCTAGTTCTAGAATATATAGGCCTAGAATATCCTTAGTCTAGCTCTAGAATATATAGGCCTAGAATATCCTTAGCCTAGCTGTAGAATATATAGGCCTAGAATATCCTTAGCCTAGCTCTAGAATATATAGACCTAGAATATCCTTAGCCTAGCTCTAGAATATATAGGCCTAGAATATCCTTAGCCTAGCTCTAGAATATATAGGCCTAGAATATCCTTAGTCTAGTTCTAGAATATATAGGCCTAGAATATCCTTAGCCTAGCTCTAGAATATATAGACCTTAGCCTAGCTCTAGACCTAGAATATCCTTACCCTAGCTCTAGAATATATAGACCTAGAATATCCTTAGTCTAGCTCTAGAATATATAGGCCTAGAATATCCTTAGCCTAGCTCTAGAATATATAGGCCTAGAATATCCTTAGCCTAGCTCTAGAATATATAGGCCTAGAATATCCTTAGCCTAGTTCTAGAATATATAGACCTAGAATATCCTTAGCCTAGCTCTAGAATATATAGGCCTAGAATATCCTAGTCTAGTTCTAGAATATATAGACCTAGAACATCCTTAGCCTAGCTCTAGAATATATAGGCCTAGAATATCCTTAGTCTAGTTCTAGAATATATAGACCTAGAATATCCTTAGCCTAGCTCTAGAATATATAGACCTAGAATATCCTTAGCCTAGCTCTAGAATATATAGACCTAGAATATCCTTAGCCTAGCTCTAGAATATATAGGCCTAGAATATCCTTAGCCTAGCTCTAGAATATATAGGCCTAGAATATCCTTAGCCTAGCTCTAGAATATATAGACCTAGAATATCCTTAGCCTAGTTCTAGAATATATAGGCCTAGAATATCCTTAGCCTAGTTCTAGAATACATAGGCCTACAATATCCTTTTAGTCTAGCTCTAGAATATATAGACCTAGAATATCCTTAGCCTAGCTCTAGAATATATAGGCCTAGAATATCCTTAGCCTAGCTCTAGAATATATAGACCTAGAATATCCTTAGCCTAGCTCTAGAATATATAGGCCTAGAATATCCTTAGTCTAGTTCTAGAATATATAGGCCTAGCATATCCTTAGTCTAGTTCTAGAATATATAGACCTAGAATATCGTTAGCTTAGCTCTAGAATATATAGGCCTAGAATATCCTTAGCCTAGCTGTAGAATATATAGGCCTAGAATATCCTTAGCCTAGCTCTAGAATATATAGGCCTAGAATATCCTTAGTCTAGCTCTAGAATATATAGACCTATAGAATATCCTTAGCCTAGCTCTAGAATATATAGGTCTAGAATATCCTTAGCCTAGCTCTAGAATATATAGACCTAGAATATCCTTAGCCTAGCTCTAGAATATATAGACCTAGAGAATATCCTTAGCCTAGCTCTAGAATATATAGGCCTAGAATATCCTTAGTCTAGTTCTAGAATATATAGGCCTAGCATATCCTTAGTCTAGTTCTAGAATATATAGGCCTAGAATATCCTTAGTCTAGCTCTAGAATATATAGGACTAGAATATCCTTAGCCTAGCTCTAGAATATATAGACCTAGAATATCCTTAGCCTATAGCTCTAGAATATATAGGCCTAGAATATCCTTAGTCTAGTTCTAGAATATATAGGCCTAGCATATCCTTAGTCTAGTTCTAGAATATATAGGCCTAGAATATCCTTAGCCTAGCTGTAGAATATATAGGCCTAGAATATCCTTAGTCTAGTTCTAGAATATATAGACCTAGAATATCCTTAGTCTAGCTCTAGAATATATAGGACTAGAATATCCTTAGCCTAGCTCTAGAATATATAGGCCTAGAATATCCTTAGCCTAGCTGTCGAATATATAGGCCTAGAATATCCTTAGTCTAGTTCTAGAATATATAGGCCTAGCATATCCTTAGTCTAGTTCTAGAATATATAGACCTAGAATATCGTTAGCCTAGCTCTAGAATATATAGGCCTAGAATATCCTTAGCCTAGCTCTAGAATATATAGACCTAGAATATCCTTAGCCTAGCTCTAGAATATATAGACCTAGAATATCCTTAGCCTAGCTCTAGAATATATAGGCCTAGAATATCCTTAGCCTAGCTCTAGAATATATAGGCCTAGAATATCCTTAGCCTAGTTCTAGAATATATAGGCCTAGAATATCCTTAGTCTAGCTGTAGAATATATAGGCCTAGAATATCCTTAGCCTAGCTCTAGAATATATAGACCTAGAGAATATCCTTAGCCTAGCTCTAGAATATATAGGCCTAGAATATCCTTAGCCTAGCTCTAGAATATATAGGCCTAGAATATCCTTAGCCTAGTTCTAGAATATATAGGCCTAGAATATCCTTAGCCTAGCTCTAGAATATATAGGCCTAGAATATCCTTAGCCTAGCTCTAGAATATATAGACCTAGAATATCCTTAGCCTAGCTCTAGAATATATAGGCCTAGAATATCCTAGTCTAGCTCTAGAATACATAGGCCTAGAATATCCTTTTAGTCTAGCTCTAGAATATATAGACCTAGAATATCCTTAGCCTAGCTCTAGAATATATAGGCCTAGAATATCCTTAGCCTAGCTCTAGAATATATAGACCTAGAATATCCTTAGCCTAGCTCTAGAATATATAGACCTAGAGAATATCCTTAGCCTAGCTCTAGAATATATAGGCCTAGAATATCCTTAGTCTAGCTCTAGAATATATAGGACTAGAATATCCTTAGCCTAGCTCTAGAATATATAGACCTAGAATATCCTTAGCCTATAGCTCTAGAATATATAGGCCTAGAATATCCTTAGTCTAGTTCTAGAATATATAGGCCTAGCATATCCTTAGTCTAGTTCTAGAATATATAGGCCTAGAATATCCTTAGTCTAGCTCTAGAATATATAGGCCTAGAATATCCTTAGCCTAGCTGTAGAATATATAGGCCTAGAATATCCTTAGCCTAGCTCTAGAATATATAGACCTAGAATATCCTTAGCCTAGCTCTAGAATATATAGGCCTAGAATATCCTTAGCCTAGCTCTAGAATATATAGGCCTAGAATATCCTTAGTCTAGTTCTAGAATATATAGGCCTAGAATATCCTTAGCCTAGCTCTAGAATATATAGACCTTAGCCTAGCTCTAGACCTAGAATATCCTTACCCTAGCTCTAGAATATATAGACCTAGAATATCCTTAGTCTAGCTCTAGAATATATAGGCCTAGAATATCCTTAGCCTAGCTCTAGAATATATAGGCCTAGAATATCCTTAGCCTAGCTCTAGAATATATAGGCCTAGAATATCCTTAGCCTAGTTCTAGAATATATAGACCTAGAATATCCTTAGCCTAGCTCTAGAATATATAGGCCTAGAATATCCTAGTCTAGTTCTAGAATATATAGACCTAGAACATCCTTAGCCTAGCTCTAGAATATATTGGCCTAGAATATCCTTAGTCTAGTTCTAGAATATATAGACCTAGAATATCCTTAGCCTAGCTCTAGAATATATAGACCTAGAATATCCTTAGTCTAGTTCTAGAATATATAGGCCTAGCATATCCTTAGTCTAGTTCTAGAATATATAGGCCTAGAATATCGTTAGCCTAGCTCTAGAATATATAGGCCTAGAATATCCTTAGTCTAGTTCTAGAATATATAGACCTAGAATATCCTTAGCCTAGTTCTAGAATATATAGGCCTAGAATATCCTTAGCCTAGCTCTAGAATATATAGACCTAGAATATCCTTAGCCTAGCTCTAGAATATATAGGCCTAGAATATCCTTAGCCTAGCTCTAGAATATATAGGCCTAGAATATCCTTAGCCTAGCTCTAGAATATATAGGCCTAGAATATCCTTAGCCTAGTTCTAGAATATATAGGCCTAGAATATTCTAGTCTAGCTCTAGAATATATAGGTCTAGAATATCCTTAGTCTAGTTCTAGAATATATAGATCTAGAATATCCTTAGCCTAGTTCTAGAATATATAGGCCTAGAATATCCTTAGTCTAGCTCTAGAATATATAGACCTAGAATATCCTTAGCCTAGCTCTAGAATATATAGACCTAGAATATCCTTAGCCTAGCTCTAGAATATATAGGCCTAGAATATCCTTAGCCTAGCTGTAGAATATATAGGCCTAGAATATCCTTAGTCTAGCTCTAGAATATATAGGCCTAGAATATCCTTAGCCTAGCTCTAGAATATATAGGCCTAGAATATCCTTAGCCTAGCTGTAGAATATATAGGCCTAGAATATCCTTAGCCTAGCTCTAGAATATATAGGCCTAGAATATCCTTAGCCTAGCTCTAGAATATATAGGCCTAGAATATCCTTAGCCTAGCTCTAGAATATATAGGCCTAGAATATCCTTAGCCTAGCTCTAGAATATATAGATCTAGAATATCCTTAGTCTAGTTCTAGAATATATAGACCTAGAATATCCTTAGTCTAGCTCTAGAATATATAGGCCTAGAATATCCTTAGCCTAGCTCTAGAATATATAGGCCTAGAATATCCTTAGCCTAGCTGTAGAATATATAGGCCTAGAATATCCTTAGCCTAGCTCTAGAATATATAGGCCTAGAATATCCTTAGCCTAGCTGTAGAATATATAGGCCTAGAATATCCTTAGCCTAGCTGTAGAATATATAGGCCTAGAATATCCTTAGCCTAGCTGTAGAATATATAGGCCTAGAATATCCTTAGCCTAGCTCTAGAATATATAGGCCTAGAATATCCTTAGCCTAGCTCTAGAATATATAGGCCTAGAATATCCTTAGCCTAGCTCTAGAATATATAGGCCTAGAATATCCTTAGCCTAGTTCTAGAATATAAAGGCCTAGAATATCCTAGTCTAGCTCTAGAATATATAGGCCTAGAATATCCTTAGTCTAGTTCTAGAATATATAGGCCTAGAATATCCTTAGCCTAGCTCTAGAATATATAGGCCTAGAATATCCTTAGTCTAGCTCTAGAATATATAGGCCTAGAATATCCTTAGCCTAGCTCTAGAATATATAGGCCTAGAATATCCTTAGTCTAGTTCTAGAATATATAGACCTAGAATATCCTTAGCCTAGCTCTAGAATATATAGACCTAGAATATCCTTAGCCTAGCTCTAGAATATATAGACCTAGAATATCCTTAGCCTAGCTCTAGAATATATAGACCTAGAATATCCTTAGCCTAGCTGTAGAATATATAGGCCTAGAATATCCTTAGCCTAGCTCTAGAATATATAAACCTAGAATATCCTTAGCCTAGCTCTAGAATATATAGACCTAGAATATCCTTAGCCTAGCTGTAGAATATATAGGCCTAGAATATCCTTAGTCTAGCTCTAGAATATATAGGCCTAGAATATCCTTAGCCTAGCTCTAGAATATATAGGCCTAGAATATCCTTAGTCTAGCTATAGAATATATAGGCCTAGAATATCCTTAGCCTAGGTCTAGAATATATAGACCTAGAATATCGTTAGCCTAGCTCTAGAATATATAGACCTAGAATATCCTTAGTCTAGCTCTAGAATATATAGGCCTAGCATATCCTTAGTCTAGCTCTAGAATATATAGGCCTAGAATATCCTTAGACTAGCTCTAGAATATATAGGCCTAGAATATCCTTAGCCTAGCTCTAGAATATATAGACCTAGAATATCCTTAGTCTAGTTCTAGAATATATAGGCCTAGAATATCCTTAGCCTATCTCTAGAATATATAGGCCTAGAATATCGTTAGCCTAGCTCTAGAATATATAGACCTTAGCCTAGCTCTAGACCTAGAATATCCTTAGCCTAGCTCTAGAATATATAGACCTAGAGAATATCCTTAGCCTAGCTCTAGAATATATAGACCTAGAATATCCTTAGCCTAGCTCTAGAATATATAGACCTAGAATATCCTTAGCCTAGCTGTAGAATATATAGGCCTAGAATATCCTTAGCCTAGCTCTAGAATATATAAACCTAGAATATCCTTAGCCTAGCTCTAGAATATATAGACCTAGAATATCCTTAGCCTAGCTGTAGAATATATAGGCCTAGAATATCCTTAGTCTAGCTCTAGAATATATAGGCCTAGAATATCCTTAGCCTAGCTCTAGAATATATAGGCCTAGAATATCCTTAGTCTAGCTATAGAATATATAGGCCTAGAATATCCTTAGCCTAGGTCTAGAATATATAGACCTAGAATATCGTTAGCCTAGCTCTAGAATATATAGACCTTAGCCTAGCTCTAGACCTAGAATATCCTTAGCCTAGCTCTAGAATATATAGACCTAGAGAATATCCTTAGCCTAGCTCTAGAATATATAGACCTAGAATATCCTTAGTCTAGTTCTAGAATATATAGGCCTAGCATATCCTTAGTCTAGTTCTAGAATATATTGGACTAGAATATCCTTAGCCTAGCTCTAGAATATATAGGCCTAGAATATCCTTAGTCTAGCTCTAGAATATATAGACCTAGAATATCCTTAGCCTAGCTGTAGAATATATAGGCCTAGAATATCCTTAGCCTAGCTCTAGACCTAGAATATCCTTAGTCTAGCTCTAGAATATATAGACCTAGAATATCCTTAGTCTAGTTCTAGAATATATAGACCTAGAATATCCTTAGTCTAGTTCTAGAATATATAGGACTAGAATATCCTTAGCCTAGCTCTAGAATATATAGGCCTAGAATATCCTTAGTCTAGCTCTAGAATATATAGGCCTAGAATATCCTTAGTCTAGCTCTAGAATATATAGGCCTAGAATATCGTTAGCCTAGCCCTAGTGCTGATTCCAGGATCTATGAGCCTGTCTAGTCAGTCACCTTTACTAGGCACCCCAGGATAGTTTCAAATTGCATGATGTCTAAGAATGGGCAGTACTGGACATGCATAGGGTGTGGTTAGAAATACAGTGAGCTACTATGCATTTCCCCCCAGTCTTTGTTGTGTAACAGCAACATGTTAAAATATAAAGATTTGAAATTCACAGATGATTACTAACAGAAGAATTCACTGTGAAATATTTGAATATTCGTGGAATGGAAGCCAAACCACATGCTCTGCTGCTCTATGTCCACCTATTACCATTAATATCCGTGGAAAGTAATATCCGTGGAAAGCCAAAAAAGCAAGAATATTGACACCCTAAAATTCTACTCATAAAAGCACCCTAAAATTCTACCCCCACAAAAGCACGAATATTAAACCCCTAAAATTCTAACCATAAAAGTACGACTATTAACCCCCTAAAATCTACCCATAAAAGTACGAATATTAAACCCCTAAAAAATATACCATACCTGAATTGCTTCTGGAAGTAAAATGCCATAGACTATTGGTGTAATATTTCACAGTTGTCCAATCAGAATGCAATTAGATTTTCAATACTGGTAGTGGTGAAAAAAGTGAAATTGTGGTGTAAAAATTTGAAATTGCACTTCACGTTGGTATAGTAACCAATGTTAGTTTTGGGAAGATGAAGTACGGAATTTTGATTCTGAAGTGTCGTAGCTTGCTAACTATGTTAGAGTAATTTTGTATGCAACTACCTTGATAAGGTTTTTTTTTTCTTTCCCCTACCCATTCTTATTTAACACGAGAGATAACGTGGTTTGCTGTGAAATTTTATATAAATACCACTTGTTATGTAATGGGGAAGGCAATTTCGCCTCATATAATTTTTTGCCATCCCTACTAAATTGTTCATGGTGTTTATACCAAATTTCAACCATACTATTTCCGCATAATTATGTATTAGAAGTTTCTTATTCATTACTGTGTAAATATGCATGTGAAAAAGTAATTTATCCTTACTGTCAATGTCGTAGCCCCCAATGATATTTTAAGGTGATGTCATAGGTAAATTTCTCTTAATATGTCATAATGAAGTTAAACTATTACAATCCGTTGTGTACTGTTCATTTTGAGGACTACAGTACGCATCTAGAGCAGAGCTGAATTTCCCAAATACCATTTATTCAGGTCTGTTGGAGGAAGAAAGCAACAATACCATTATAAGACCCTCTTGAGCACTTGGTTTTCAATATTCCATAACTATCCAGAGTATTCCAAAATTTCCTCTTATTAAAAGTTGACTCTAAACTTAAAACCACATGATAATCTAGTTATTCTGAAGCCAGTCTTAATCCAGCCCCAAATGGTCATGCTTCAGATTGTATTTATCAAAGATGATAAAGTAAGCACACCTAGGCATCCATAATTTCATAATTTGGACATCGTGTAAGCTAGTTCATTGGCACAGCTAACTTACCTAGCAGTAAGTGCATTAGTGCTCAACTGAAGGCACCACATTGCTTACCTTTAAGGCTTGCCATTCTTCTAGTGAGTTAATCATCTCATGCAGGGATGGTTGGGCCTCTAAACATTTAAAATCAGCCACCACCTTTGTGTCTATGTGGTACAGTATCAGATGACATGGCACTGCTAGATCACAACATGTAGATTGTTTCTGGACTCCACGATCTCTGAAGACTACATTGATAGATAACTTTTGAAGTCAGTATTTGCTCTTGGATGAGTTTTCAGGACCATCTCGATACCTTCCTCGGGTCTTTTGACATAGAGATACATACCCACCAACCCACTCTTAGCCATCATTAGGGTTATGATCCCCCCACCGCCTGTCAACAATTGCTAGTCATATGTCTGCCCTAGGCAGTGACATGACAAGTGAGGGCAAAGTGGTGCCAAGGGGTGCAGTGGTGCCGAGGGGTGCAGTGCTCCAGAGGGGTGTAGTGATCCAGATGGGTGTAGTGATCCAGAGGGGTGCAGTGGTCCAGAGGGGTGCAGTGGTCCAGAGGGGTGTAGTGATCCAGAGGGGTGTAGTGATCCAGAGGGGTGCAGTGGTCCAGAGGGGTGCAGTGGTCCAGAGGGGTGTAGTGATCCAGAGGGGTGTAGTGATCCAGAGGGGTGCAGTGGTCCAGAGGGGTGCAGTGGTCCAGAGGGGTGTAGTGGTATGGAAGGGTTCAGTGGTATGGAGGGGTTCAGTGGTGCCGAGGGGTGCAGTGATCCAGAGATCCAGAGGGGTGCAGTGGTCCAGAGGGGTGTAGTGGGTCCATAGGGGTGTAGTGGTCTAGAGGAGTGTAGTGGTAGAGGGGTGTAGTGGTCCATAGGGGTTTAGTGGTCCAGAGGGGTGTAGTGGTCCAGAGGGATATAGTGGTCCAGAGGGGTGTAGTGGTCCAGAGGGGTGTAGTGGTCCAGAGGGGTGTAGTGGGTCCATAGGGGTGTAGTGGTCTAGAGGAGTGTAGTGGTAGAGGGGTGTAGTGGTCCATAGGGGTGTAGTGGTCCAGAGGGATATAGTGGTCCAGAGGGGTGTAGTGGTCCAGAGGGGTGTAGTGGTCCAGAGGGGTGTAGTTGTCCAGAGGGATATAGTGGTATAGAGGGGTGCAGTGGTCCAGAGGTCCAGAGGGGTGTAGTGGTCCAGAGGGGTGTAGTGATCCAGAGGGGTGCAGTGGTCCAGAGGGATGTAGTGATCCCTAGGGGTGTAGTGATCTAGAGGGGTGCAGTGGTCCAGAGGGGTGTAGTGGTCCAGAGGGGTGTAGTGATCCAGAGGGGTGTAGTGATCCAGGGGGGTGCAGTGATCCAGGGGGGTGTAGTGATCCAGAGGGGTGCAGTGGTCCAGAGGGGTGCAGTGGTCCAGAGGGGTGTAGTGGTCCAGAGGGGTGCAGTGGTCCAGAGGGGTGCAGTGGTCCAGAGGGGTGCAGTGGACAAGAGGAGTGCAGTGATCCAGAGGGGTGTAGTGGTCCAGAGGGGTGTAGTGGTCCAGAGGGGTGTAGTGATCCAGAGGGGTGTAGTGATCCTGAGGGGTGTAGTGGTCCAGAGGGGTGTAGTGATCCAGAGAGGTGTAGTGATCCTGAGGGGTGTAGTATCCAGAGGGGTGTAGTGGTCCAGAGGGGTGCAGTGGTCCAGAGGGGTGCAGTGGTCCAGAGGGGTGCAGTGTTCCAGAGGGGTGTCCAGAGGTCCAGAGGGGGTGCAGTGGTGTGGAGAAGTTAAGGGGTGCTGAGGGATTCAGCGGGGTTACAGAGGGTTTCAAAAACCTAAGAAATGCTGACGAAAGGGTGAGATGGCTCTAAAAACTCAAGCCAAAAAATATTCAGTTATAAAGTACATGTATCTATCACGTAAGTAGCTATACTGTGAGATTAACTTTCCCTTTGTTGGTGGTGGACACTCCTTAAAATGCATTTGTGATGATTCCTTGGACAGGTGAGGTGATGTCTACCATCCTGACTTCTGGGATGGAAGACCAACACTTTTTGGTGGCATCACTTTTGCCCACTGGCATGATGAGCAAATCTTCAAGAGGCAGGGGGTTGCATGGAAAGGATGACAGGGATCAGATCAATGTCAAAAGTATGGGTAGTTATTGTGTTGGGTGTGCAGGGAGAAGGCAGAAAGGATAATAGGAACATCTAAAGGATGGGTAATCGTTTTGTTTCCTTGGGTGAGGGAGACACCGAGGGTCTTGGATTCCCTATGCCTATTGCAAATAGCAGCTTAAATGATTGTGAGCAGTAGACTCTAATTAAGACAGTGGCAGAAACAGAGAGCATAAAGGACAACTCTATATAAAACTAGTCATATATCATTTAATACACAGCTACTATTGTGATAAACATATAGAAAACATCAGGTTCAGCTTAGGTTCAGTAAACTGAAGGATACAACTATGTTAGTGATCACAATGTTTTCTGCTTGACTCCACCTGCATGTGCAGCAAAATTAGTTGCTTGCCGATACATTTTGATCACAGCCTTTCATCTCTTGCACCAACCAGAAAGGCTCCTTCACACCAGTCCACTTTTGATTATCAGTCAAAGAGTTCGGCAGCTAACTACAATCACTTTACAATCACCAAGTTCTTTCTGTCACAACTGATTTCATTTTTTTTAAAGGGTATGTTTATAGTGAGAAGATAGATAAACATATATAATGTAACATTTATGTTTATAGTTTAACATTGATCTAGTGGTTAGGTTAGTCATGGAAGGTTGCTCTTCTCTGCAAGGCGGATGCTGGAATGAGTCCTTGAATATAGAGGAGTGAGGAACATGAAAGTTAGAATGAGAGTTTACAACAAATCCATCATTTCAGAACACGGAGTGCCCTTCTTGTCAATGAGCATCATGGCAATTCCTTTAAAGAATTTACCCAGACCTCCAGTTGATTTATCGAAGTTTGAGTGTACCATAATTTATATCCGTAATCATTGACAATGCATGTTTTCTCTCTGATTCATGTTCACCATAATCCCTGAACACTGCTGAATTTCGATTGCTCTGTGCATTAGTTACCACAAAGCTTTAATTTTGCATCATGGAAAAAATAATTCTGGAATTATGGAGAGGGGGAGAGGGTAACTTTTCATGAGGAAGATTGTAGGCATGTCTGTCAGTTTTGGGATAGAGGTGTCCTTTGGGATAGAGGTGTCCCCTGGGGTGCAAATGGCACCATCAAATGCCATACAACATGGCAATGTATGTTTAGGGATATGCCTGCACATGTGTTTTTCACACGTTCCTGACAATAGATCACAAATAACACAACATGGCAGCATTACCAACAGGCTCTCACCTAATGCAAACAGTTTGCTAGCATTCTAGCCCTACCCTACCAGAAAAATAAAAACACTCGCAGATACTGAAATGGTGAGATTTGCAGAGGTATTTTTCACGTTCCCGACGATAGCATACAAATAATACTGGGACATGCATTTTTCATATAAATAACGCATGGAATTTATTTGCCGACAAATATGTTGGTTACATTAGAGCTCACCTAATGCAAACTGTTTGCTAGCAAGGCTGCTTCACTACTAGATGAACACTGCAGTTGCTGAAATGGCAAGTTACAGAAGTATTTTTCACCGTTCCCCATCATAGTAATCAATTAATGATTCATAATTTACTCTGATTTACAGGAATGACGGATGACTCCAAACAACACCATGATAAAAGCAGAGCAAGTGAGACAAATGACATTCACAAACAAGCACATGAAAATCAGCTCTAAATAGCCAGACCATGGTCCAAAGTGACATTGGAACAGTTTGTCAGAGACACACACTCACTCAAATTGTGTATTAGTTGACATAAAATGGGCACTAGCATGATATCTTCAATGTCCTCCATGCATGATTTAACTGGGCAGTAATACTAATACGACCTGAGGCTTGGGAGCTTCAGCATAGCCAGAACACACCTGGTACCAATAGGACCATAGTCTAGGCCAAAGTCCCAAACCTTGAATCAGCTCTCATTGCTGTCCTCAACAGCAAAGATTTGATTGAGATGGGAGATAGAAGCAGAGTCAGTTAGGAGGTTTAGGAAGTCTAGGGAGTCCTTGCCATACAGTAAATTCAACAGAAAACCTAAGGATAACCCATGTGATGCATTGATGGCCAATGGAGGGTGATTTTGCAGGCACAATTTGAGGAAGAAGAGTATAGACGAAGGAGTCTCTTTGTGAGTTCAGCTTGAACAGATCCTAGTTTGTTCAGCAAAGTGGAGTTAATTAATCAGAACTCTTCTCCATATAGCAGGACTGGCATTACATAGGACTCAACCTGGACAATAGAGGATTCAATTTAACCAGAAATATGTCCTACACATTTCTTGCTGTCAGGGGTCCACCATGCTACTAAACAGCAGGCAGCATCAACAATAGGATTGCACACATCACGTGATAGTGCCGAAGGACCACTGAAGAAATGGAGAGATGACTGCTTCACATTTCTCCTAGATCCCTGCTGGAGACAACAAAAAATCCTTGACATTTGAGATGTGAGAGCTGTAGTTGGACTTACTGGCAGCTAAAGTGTGGATGTCGTCTACATGGCAGAAGGCTCCAGGTTTAACCTGCAGATGCTGAGACCATACTGCTTGTTCTTGAGCGATAGTGTAACTGGAGTGGATCAACAACTAGGAGAAATGTAACAGGAGATAAAACAGAAGCTTGTTTTAACACCACGACTGATTGGGAAAACTCTTGAAGTAGTAGTAGTAGAAGGTAAATACCGGATGTCTTGACTGCTACTGGGACAACATATGTGAAGAAGAGAGACAAACGTACTGGCCTTTTTCCTCTTATTTATTTACTAGCAGAGATACTCGCACTCCTTGGGGAATACTTTCGAGCAGGTATGGCATCCAGCAGTCTCTAAACACACACATGCACAGCCAGACATAGCTACCATTATGGCTACTCACTGGTTTGTTTGAGCTGTCAATGACAACACTTGCCTCTTAAATGTCTCCATTTCAGCAATTGCAGCTAATAGATTAGGGCTAGAGGAAGCCTCTCTAGCAACCACGTAGCTGTGTAATTTATTGGTAATTACCTTCTACCTTCACTCCCACCTGCTGTGAAGCCTCTCTTCCTGATCTAGCTCTGACCACGACTCTATCCTTTCTCCCCATCTCTTACTCTCCTTCTATGTCTACTCATCGAGTATGGTTATATGACAGAGCTGACTCAAGCTAATGAGAAAAAATATTGAAAATTTGTCTTTAAAATCATCCCAGGGACTGGCTATACCCCCACGTATTTTTTTGGCCCCACACCAGTTTCTGATTCTATAGCGAACAGACAATATAGCAAGATGTAGGGGGGGGAGGAGGAATGATTCCACCAGGATCAAACAAGGAACCTTGAGTACAATAGAAAACATAAACTACAAAATTTCCTTTTTATCTAGTAAGACAAATAGGTAAATGATTAAAATACCAGGCATTTCACTTAACCTTTACATGATTCATCCACCTGTCACCTTACTAAAAAAGTATTGCAAAATATACGATGAGATTATCAAGAAGTACTCCTGTGATGTCACCTTAATTTTGTCTAAGGTATATAAAACAAATCTTTCGTTATCCACCCAGCTATATCAGCAGACCCTCTGTACTGTTTGCACATTATATTGATTTTATTTTGCTGCTTACTTTCTTCAGGTTTCAATTCTCTTCATTAGAACAACAGTATGTGGCAGAGTCTCTACAATCCAGCAAAGCTCAGAATACTCGTGCATCCACTAGATCACACGTACAACAGAATCGATCGACATCGCCCTCCAATAGCCAATTATCACCAATTACCTGCAGTAGTGCTACAGCAACACCACAATCTAGTGAAACTACTAGTTCTGTTACTACTCCTACTACTACTACTCCTCCTACTACTGCTACTCCTACTACTGCTACTCCTCCTACTACTGCTACTCCTCCTACTACTGCTACTCCTCCTACTACTGACTCTGTGACGGGTAGAGGTAGACATGCAAAGAGAAGGCATAAGTTACAAATGAATCCTATGTCCACATCAAAGCCAAAGCATGTAAGTAAAACTATTGGTGTCCTAATATTATTTCGAAATTAACTTTTAAATGTGTGCATTTTTTGAAAGTAAGGTCTGCAGATGCTAACCGTTATTTTGATGGTGAACACTTAATAAAATTGTCAAATAGTTGTTTACTGCAATATTTCATATATTGCGAAAGGGTGAAATATAACACTTATTCAAGTGCATATACTTATAACTGACAATAACAAAAACTCTTTTTCCTGCTGACCTCACCAAATTTTCTTCTGTGTTGGATTTTTACATGTTGAGAAGAAGTGAATTCGTTCAAAACTTGGATGCCACAGACAGCATTTTCTGCCAATGTCAACTCTCTGTTCATTAAATATAAACAGCACTGCAATGTAGAACGACACACTAGTTCTTACAGAGTATCAATAGTTGTTAACTTGTTTTGCCTTTGCTTTAAATCTGTGAAAATCACAATGAACCTCCTGATAGCATCACAACCCAGGAGAGCATCTTGTCCTAGCTGGTCTCATATCTTCTTGTCTATGAGGAGACTCTATCTGGTGCAAACTGAAGGTGACTTAAAGAAGTTCTCGTTCGATGGAATGAAGGTTCGCAGTTATCTGAAATGTTTCTATCTACCCTCACTCCTTTTATACTACTCCAAAACATACATGCATGATAAAAGTGACTAAGTCAGAAAGTGTCTATATTAGGTCCTGTTGAGTGCTGCTGTGATGTCGAAGTTTGTGGTTCTCTGATGGATGGGTTCTGTCTGGCGGTCTCACTGTTGTGCCAATTGCTGATCGTGTAGTTTCCCATCCGATCTTTCGACTTCTCTCTCATATTCAGGGCTATTCAGGGCTATTCAGGGCTGGGGGCAAAGGGCACAAGGGTTGGGTTTCTTCAGTTCGGTTTCCCTGACATGCCTCAATGATCGCCGTAGCCTCTATCGCTGGGTAATGTAGCTCCCTGCTTTGGAGCGTTCTTGACATGAAAGCGACAGGCCACCCACCTTGATTCAACGTTGCAGAGATTGCAACCTCAGAGGTATCACACTCGACTACGAAAGGACAACTTTCATCAATGGAATGAAGAGTGGCTTTCTCAAGCTCCCTCTTTAGGAAGCCAAATGCCGTCAATGCAGCTTCGTCCAGTGGAAAGGATGTAACACTCATCAGAGGTCAGAGGTCGCACTTTGTCAGAGAATTGTGGAATCCACTTAGCAAACATACCCACAACTCTACGAAGGGACTGCCTATTTGTGGGGAGGAAACTCTTGAAGAGGTTGAAGCCTCTCTGGATCAGGTTTAATGGAGCCATTACCCACACAATACCCAAGAATATTTATCACAGACTCCACTGTCTTGCTTAAATTGAGGGTCAGACATATGTGGCGAACAGCGGCAAGAAATCTCTGAACGTTAGTTTCATGCTCCTCCTGATCCTTGCCAGCAACTGTGATGTTATCTAGATAGGAAAAGGTATCCCGGAGCCCTTCTTGCTCGACCATAGTGTCCATACTCCTCTGAAAAACTGCAACACCATTAGTAACACCAAAGGGGATGCGGCGGAAATGGTAGAGTCTCCCATTTGCTTCAAACCCATGTCGGATTCTTTGATTGGGACTTGATGGTAAGCACTTTTTAAGTCAAATGTTGAAAACACCTTGTAGTTGGCAAGGTTATTGACCATGTCATCAATTCGGGGAAGAGGATATCCATCTAACTCTGTGAACAGATTCACAGTTTGAGAATAGTCAACACATGTCGCTTCTTGTGTCGGAGCAAGGGGTCTTTGACAACCACAACCTGTGCCCGCCATGGCGAGGGTACTGGGCTCTATAATGTTCTCATCTAAAAGTCGAGTAATCTCCTGGTGTATGAAAGCACGATCATCTTTGCCAAAACGTCTAGACCTGGTTGCCACTGGTTTACAACTGGGGAGGAGATTCGCAAACAGCGATGTCCCACCCAGTAATGCTTCTGAAAGAGTACAAACTGACGTTACATCGGATACTACCAAATCAGATCTCTCCCCTCCAAACTTGATAACGACACTGTGGTGTTTTTCCTGAAAGTCTTGTCCAAGAATTATATCACTACAAAGGTTTTTGAGGACACCAAGGTGAGTAGCATCATTGTTGCAACTAATGTCTGTAAAACACTGACCCAGGACAGCAGCCTTGACCGTAGAGAGTGCCATAGAAATGTCCTGGGATGAAGGATGGATACAGAGCTTTAGTTTCCTGGCAACTTGTGCATTTATGAAACTGTTCGTACTTCCAGAGTCGACTAAGGCTGAAAGATTGTGTCCGCGTACAGAGACACTTATAGAGGCTCGGGAGAGACTCTCTGGAAAGGCAGCGACAATTGAAGGTGAAGACATAGTAGCGGTAATCCTTTTGTTAGATTTTTGGATTCTCTTGGACCGGCACACTCGGGAAAAATGTCCTTTAGTCCCACAGTTGAGGCACTGTCTATCGCGAGCAGGGCATTCCTTCCAGGGCATTCCTTCCTGTTATGCAGAGCACCCCCACAGAAGAAGCACTTCTTATTTGAGGGGTTGGTAGTCGCAAGGGAAGAGTCAGTAGGAACCTCAGCCTCCTTACTCTCTTCATCTGCTTGTGGAGTAGCTATTGCAGCGGCTGTCGGGGTCATCGGAGAGGTATACGCCTCAGAGTTCCTTTGAGCCAGATCTAAGGCATTAGCCTGATCGAAAGCCGTCTTTAGGTCCAACTCCTTGTTCTCCAGGAGACGTTGACGAATCAGGTGAGAAGAGATTTCATTAATAAAAGTATCTCGTATCAGTTCCTCTCTGTGTATTTCTCAGCGCTAACAGCTCTAATATTACAACCTTTGCTGAGCTTGTGTAGATCTCGCAAAAATTCACTAAGAGTCTCACCTGACTGCTGTCTTCTTGAGGCAAGTAAATGCGAATATTTCGTTAGGTGACTTCACATATAAGTGCTTCAGTGTTTCAATAGCAGCTTCATAATCAGGGCAGTCCTCTATATAATCAAAAACCTGGTGAGAAACATAGTTGACCAAGGTCCTGAACTTCTGGTGCACGAGCGCCACATTCCTCAATGAAGTTAGTGAATGTCCGGTGCCGGTGCTTCCATTGCTTGGCAGCTGTAAGCGATTTTGGGTCCAAGTCGAGACGCGAGGTTTCAGCAGTGTCCATGGCGTACTACCGTCTCGGGTAATATTAGTTTTGTAAATTGTAGTGGCCAACGATAATATGGCTTTACAAAACTAACAATGACACTACACCAAAGACAAACAGAATCAATAGAGATGAACCGAGACGAAGACTATCAACAACACACAAACACGAGTCAGACTAGTACGAATCACGTGATAATCACCATACTCATAATAATAGAGTTCAGAGTTCACAACACCTCCATTGGGTGTTTTTGAGTCAGGCACTGTAGTGGCTCTGGTTCTCAGTTGAATTATGCCGACACCACATTGAGCATTTGGGTGTTTTTGAGTCAGGCACTGTAGTGGCTCTGGTTCTCAGTTGAATTATGCCGACACCACATTGAGCATTGGTAGCCATCATGGTACTAGAGATGCACCTTTTCATTGGAAATTCAACTTAATCAGTCAGAATGTGGCTGAAATTGTGACAAGATGTCTGAGGGGAACATCGGGACAAACTGGTGAAATTTGCGAATATCATACCAAAATCGATACCAAAATCGGTAGTTGACGCATATGCCAGCCTAATGTGTGTTGAAACTGCGGCCCATCACTTTGAGCGCAAGTTTTTTTTTGCTGTCACTGCTATCAGTGCCTGAGCCCCCCCAGA
This sequence comes from Cladorhizidae sp. MBARI D1340-BT2, assembly GCA_028752905.1. Lineage (NCBI taxonomy): Eukaryota > Metazoa > Porifera > Demospongiae > Poecilosclerida > Cladorhizidae > Cladorhizidae sp. MBARI D1340-BT2. The sequence goes on along the minus strand of JAQNBH010000017.1, from coordinate 40,370,755 downwards.
GTACCTCGGGTTTGACAGTGTAACAAGACATTTTTGGCCAAGAATCACAACTGACATCTTAAATCATCTCTTTCAGGCTATATAAACCTGTGGAAGCACAAACATCTATGGCTACGTATGTCTACCAGGAACCACTCTGAATCCTTTCGCCATTGATGAAGTAGATATTCATGAATGTTTTTTTTTGTGCTACAGTTTTGTTCTTGACATAGGAAGAGTTTGATATAGTAAGACTTGTTTTTTGCACATTTCAGTGGAGCTGATTCTTTACTAAACTGCAGCTCCTTGTATTTATTTGTTTATTTGATTATTCAGCTATAAATAGGTTTTTAGCTCCCCAAAAACTGGATAAAGGTAGTAAATCGATAAGGAAACACTGTATATACATCCGCAGGCAGTTCAGAGTTTTTATTGATAAATCTTCACTTATAAAAAAATAAAAACAGCAAATAAGAAATAAACAAACAGAAATAGTCATCACTAGAGGATTGACTAGAACCAAGTACAGCCTCCGTGTTCCCACGCTGGACAGCAACACAAATTCTATGAAGGAGAAAATTATTGGAATGTGGTTCATCACACTCGCTTTTTAGGCGGCCACCAAACTCTCGAGAAAACCAAGATGCCTTGTACCAAATACTCTAGTAGTCCAATGGGAGCAAAAACATGGGTAGCAGCAGTGTACACATATTTTTCCTTCTTCAAGGGCTCGGCTCTAATGGCCACTACACCTGGATCTTCAGGTAGTAGGTTGGCATATATAGGAAGGCACAAATAAGCCCACACAAGTAGTGTCCTAACAAGAATATGGTCATTCTATGATGCAAGCCCCATCATGTCCCAATGCTTTCTGTGTGGGTGTGGCATTTTTAGGTCGGAACTGAATTTCACCCCCACCTCCTCCCCAATTTTTAGTTGTTGTTCTGCGAAATACTACGCTGGTGCATTCCAATTATCCTTAGAATCTGACACAGTGTCTAAATAGTGTTGAACCATAAGGCATTGAGAGTGATGTGTATCCATATATCTGACACAGTGTCTCAATAGTGTTGAACCATTGAGAGTGATGCGCATCCATATCTCTGACACAGTGTCTCAATAGTGTTGAACCATTGAGAGTGATATGCATCCATATCTCTGGCAGTGTCTCAATAGTGTTGAACCATTACTGGTTGTGTATATATCCAGAAGCCACGTCATATTGTGTGATGTTTTATCGATAATGCAAACTTTTCTATTACTCAGGCCAGGCTGAAGAACATTGATAGAAGTCGAATACTCAATTCACAAAAAATCACAGTCAATAACGTTACAGTCACTATAACTGAATACCCTATGCTTTACACAGACTCCGAGTAACTACTATTGAAGTACTTTTATGATCTTTATTTCACCCCCTTATCCCCAAATAAATGTGCTCTCCACACTACAAGGAAGTATGACCAATTTTTGTTATTGTTGTTTACAATGATACATATTTTAATTTCCTTTATATTATGGGGGGGGGGGGGGGGGGGGAATTTTTTTACCAAGTCAAATTTATCATGAACTTAGTAGCTACTGTACACCAACCAAGTTTATTTGTGTGTCCAAATAATGCACAGCAAGTGCACGTGTGAAGCAACAAGAGTCTTGCCACAGGGTTATCCAAGACTATACAGTATGTGCTTAACATGCTTGAATACTTCCCTTACTATATAATAGTGATCCCAAACAGTGTAAATACTACACCTTCAGTTTACTTCAAACTGGGTTTGGATACAGTAATATCATATTGTGTGTGAGTTTATGTATAACTATACAGATACTAAGAACTCGAGATGAAATCAAACAAAGTAAATGAGCATTAGGCAACTGTAACAGGAACTTGGGATTACCATACATGAGAAGATTTATGAGATGGGATTTATGAAGAAATGCTCTTCAGGATAGCATTTACATAAGTATTGTCAGCACTCATGAAATCTAATTTCAGTTTATCGAACTTGACTTTCATGTCTGCATCACTGATGTCCAATGATGAGAGTTCTTGAACATTGCTAAGAAAATCGGAAATAATTTTATCTCCTGTTTCTTGGTTATCCATTTTCTTTCTCTTCGCTGGAGGTGTTCCATTGCTAATGTGATCCTCGCCTCCGTTCAGGCAATCTGCACCACATCAAACAAAATATTTTGAAGGAACATTTTTGGTGCATATATTGTGTTGAGACACTTCCTTCTGGAAATTGAAAATTCTCGGAAGTAAAATACCTTTGAATTGATAAGAGTTCCAGATTTCTAAATCCTTCACTTTCTTTTTGGCAAATTCAATCACTTCAACAGGAAAGTGAGCCAACTCGGCCACATGCAAGCCAAAGCTCTGATCACACACGCCAGGCTTGACTCGATATAGAAGTGTCAAGGTATCATTGGTAGTCAGTGCAGTAACATGGAGGTTCTTCACGGTTGATATTTCATTAGCAAGTTGAGTGAGCTCATGGAAATGAGTAGCAAACAAACAGAAACAACCAATTTCCTTGGCAATGTGACTACAATAAAAACAAAGATTCCATTACTCAGTTCTTGTGGAAAAATCGTCAATGGCTTGCTTACTCTGAGATTGCCCATGCGAGTCCAAATCCATCATATGTTGAAGTGCCTCTTCCTAACTCATCAATGATGACCAAGGAGTCTTTAGTAGCCGACTATATACAACATTAGATTAAGTCATCCCATTTCACACCTCTATTGCACAAAGCTAATAATCGTACAGAATGCGAGCAACATCTGCATTTTTGACAACGTAAACCCAAAAATATTAGACACATGATCAGTTATGCCAAGAAAACACCTACATGCAAGCATGTCCAATCGTCTAAATGATAGAAAGATGTAGCTACTGGAAGGTATATATCAATAATTACATAATCCAGACCTTGAGTATAGATGCTGTTTCCAGCATTTCAGCCATGAAAGTTGACACTCCTTTTAGCTGAGAGTCTCCAGCTCCTACTCTGGCCAAGATGGAATCCACTATGCAGATGCTAGCAGAGCTGCAAGGTACAAAACATCCACTCTGTGCCATCAATACTGTCACTCCAATCTGCAGGATCAATCAGAGCTACACTTACAACAACTTCTACTTTTAATTACAACTAAAAATACAACCTGTTCCTATTTGTGTATTTTTCCATGCATGATTTTCTATCTGGTTGTGATGTTGTTCATGAATACACTTACCTGCCTCATGTAGGTAGATTTGCCTCCCATGTTAGGTCCAGTTATAATTAGGAAACTTTCTCTATCTCTTAGCAATTTTACTTCGTTGGCAATGAAAGAGACATTGTCCTGTACCTCCATGCAAGGATGCCGGCAGCCTGTGAGTATCAAGTCTCCTTCACCTGTACACGCACACACACACGCACGCACACAGGAAATAATACTTTTAAATAGTATTATATACCAAGTATTGAGTGGCGAGCAAAGGTGTGATGGAGAAACAACAACCCCAGACATTGTCCTAATCCTAACATAGCTGAAGCCTTAATACAGTGGATTGTGAAAGTACAATAACTAATCAGCTTGAAATTGTATTCTCTCGACGTTTGGACTAGATGCTAGCCTTCATCAGAGATGCTAAGACTCGTGAGCTTGTAACGTCCACCACGTGATAAAAACACACCCTGGCACACATGTCCAGCATGTGAACCAGATTAAAAAAAATAATAGAAACAATAAATAGAAACAATAAAATAGAACAATAAATTATATTAAAAATATATATATATATATTAAACAATAAATATAAACAATAATAATAAAAATTAAATATACAAAAAACAAAAAACAAGCAAAAAATAATAAGAATAAGAATTTTTTAAAAATTATAAAAAAGAAATAAAATAACGATAGTAAATAAATTTTATAAAAAACAAACCAAAAAAACAAGTAAATTATGTATAAAAATTAATATAATAAATAATATTAATAAAAATAACAAAGATAAGAAATAGCAACCTCCCCAAAGTAAGAGTGTCCAAGCCACAGAAGAAACAAACTCTGTAGGAAGAAGAACTTGATCTGGCCTATGGCATGCATGTCAGATAAAGAACAACAATATATTAGTGGTGGACAGGTTTCAACATATTAACCCGAGATGAAGTGACAGTTACCCAAGACAGTGTGGGATACCTACCTACTATCAATGCTCCAGCCACACAGATGTCTACTGTACATGAAGTCCTCAACCAGTCACTAGCAATCATGCAATCTTTACACATTGGGAAGATTATCTGTGTCTTTGATCAGGCTCTGTATGCAAAGGCTGTGGAGATCATATGGAAGCATCCTGACAAATTTCAGGCTACAATCATCATTAGGCTTGGAGTTTTCCACACGATTTGTATGTTTCTGTCCAATTTTCTGTCTACAATTGGAAAGCAATTTCAAGATGCTGGACTGAGGAACCCTGTGTAGAGTCTGGGGTGATAGCAGAAGGCTATATTGCTGGTGTAATGGATGGAAGGAAGTACAATCGTGCAGTCAGACTTCACAAGCTGGTGTATGAAGGTCTTCGTCTGGCATGGAAAGGCTTCCTGCCATGGTTAGAAGTTCATCATGCCCCTGATGTTGTCCATATGAAGGAAACACTCAAGATCATCAATGAGATGTACAAAGATGTATCACAGGCATCCTTAGTTATGGTTGTCAACAACAACTCATGTGCCAGGATCTTAGAGTTGTTTGAAGACTATCTCCAGTTCCTTAGAGAAAGCAATGGCAGTCTGTCATCATTCTGGATGTCCTATGTGGATATGATGGACAATTTGTTGGGGCTGATTAGAGCATCACGAGAAGGAGACTGGCTGTTGCATCTTGCATCTATCCGTGCTCTGATACCTTGGTGTTTTGCCTATGACAGGTTAAATTATGCAAGGTATCTACCTTACTACTATGCAAAGATGTCCCAGTTACCTACTACACACCAAGAAGTGCATGAGAAATTCATGCATGGTGGCTTCTCAGTTCAGCTTGGCCACTCAAACCCCTTTGGCAGGATCCCTGTTGATCAAACCATCGAGGAGACAGTAAACAAGGACACACAGACACCAGTGGGAACTAAGGGGTTCAGTCTAAAGCCTGGAGCAGTTGCCAAGTACTAGATGACTGCTGAATACAGAAGAGAGTACCTCAGGAATGTGAGGGATATGATAGACAAAGGCAGTTCAAATCGGTCTCACCATGATTTGCAGAGTCCAAGAATCAAGAAGGATGAAAAAGACATCCAATCTCTTGTTGACTTGATGGAAAATGACTGGCTGAACCCGATGTGTCCAGAGGAGTCTGATTTGGTTAGCTTATCCGCAGGAATTGTGGCACCTCCAATGTAGCTAATGATTTGTTGAGGGCCTTTGAGACAGGAGAAGTGCATTACCAGAGTTTCAAAGAAAGTCGACTAGACAAATATCAACCAATCAACAAATTCCATGACAAAATGACCAAACTCAACTTGAAAACTTTCACTGATGCTAACATAAAGAAAGTTCATGCACTTGATGTGGTTCTGAAAGCAGACAGAAAGCTGTTTGGACAAATGATCTTAGTCACTGAGAGCCGAAAGCTGCAAATGAAAGATGTCTTGGTCCACCCTCTGCGGACTCTACCTTGGGCATTGGCAAATGTTGATGGGTCTTTAAGAAAGATCAACAAGGCTTCACTTGCTAAAGAACTAGAAGAGGTTGTTTCCCCTGCTGATCAAATCCCAAATGAATCAACCTGCATCATTGACGGCATGAGCCTGGTGCAGAAGATGAATGGCAATAGCAAAACATTTTTACATCTTGCAGAATCTGTTTTGCAGCTGGTCTTGATTGAAGGCACACACAGTCCAAGGATTGATGTGGTTTTTGATGTCTATCACGATACGTCAATCAAAGATGCTGAAAGATGCAACCGTGGAGCTGCAAGCCCAACTATATAGTACAAAAAAATTACAGGAGGCGACACCATCCAGCAATGGAGGAAGTTCCTGTGCAGCCCCGACAACAAAATTAGCCTGATTAAATTTCTAGTAGATGAATGGAAAATGACAATCCAACGAAAAAAGCTAGGTGGGAAGATACTGTATGCTACAAAATTAGCCTGATTAAATTTCTAGTAGATGAATGGAAAATGACAATCCAACGAAAAAAGCTAGGTGGGAAGATACTGTATGCTACCTGCGAGGAGAAATGTTATCGAATGACAAGAGATGACTGGATGGAAGCCCCGGAGCTGCATTCAACCCAAGAAGAAGCAGACACATGGCTCCTGTTGCATGCCTTATGCTGCTAAGTTTGGTTCAAAGGCAGTAATAGTTACAGCTGAAGACACTGATATTTTGGTGCTCTGCCTTGGTTTCCACAAAATCATTCCATGCCCTATTTACCAGAAGCGTGGCACCCACAGAATTGCACACGGTTTATTGATATAAGCAAACTAGGCAGCGCATTAGGAGAAGGAATCTGTGAGTCTAATCGGCCTACACGCTTTTACGGGGTGTGACACAGTGAGTGCATTTGCCGGTCATGGGAAACTGGGAGCCCTAAAACTGCTGAAGAAAAACATCACTTACCAGAAGACTTTGAGCCAACTTGGCCAGACTTGGAATGTATCTTCGGACTTAGTTCACAAATTACAGCAGTTTATCTGTAACATGTATGTTTCAGGAACTAGCACTAGTAAGGTGAATGACCTCCGCTACCAAATATTTTTTGCCAAAAGAGGAGAGGCAGACTCTAGTCAGCTTCCACCATGCAGAGAGTGCCTCTTTCTCCATGTTCTTCATGCCAATTACCACTAGAATCTGTAGATGCTCTCTGCAAACTCACCCTTCCATACCAGACCCTACCATGAATGGGTGGCTGACCGGTAATGATGGAAAGTTAGCAATTAACTGGATGCGCACTCCGCCTGCACCAGATGTAGTCCTTGCCCTGATAGCTTGTAAGTGTGTGCGCAGGTGCAGACTGCACTTGTCTTAGCAATGGACTAAAATGCACAGAACTGCACTAATCAAAAGCAGGAGGAAGAATCCGTGGCTACATTTGAGCCAGAAAGCTCTGATGAAGACTCTGAAGATTAATATATAAGTATACAGTGTTCTCTGTGTTGATTTTCCTGTGTATTGTTATTGTATTGTGTATTGTTAAACTCTTAGTGGTTTGATCATTGTAATATGAATCAGAGTGAACATTTTCTAAGTAGTTCTGAATATTCCATGGTTTTGAGAGTGCTGCTGCAGTCAAAAACTTGATTCTTTTTTACCATGAATTATGCTGGAACTACAGAAAGAACAAAGTGTGAGAGATGTATAATATATTACTAATAATGTTGTAATTTTCATGTTGGACCATAGGAAAAAATTGTTTTGTTGTTTGTTTCGTTGTTTGTTTTGAAACAATAAATCACCAAAATGCTATGGTCCAACAGATGCCAAATATTGTCGGCATTGCTCTGGAGGATAAAGGTCATGTACTCAGATGGTGATAACAACCAATCAGCTACCATCCTGAGATTGCAATCATATCACAACCTAAAACTAGAGATGTATGGCAAGTTAAAAATGGCTTTATCCCCCTGAGTGGTACCGGTTCAGGAAAATTTGCATCCTGGCCCATGGACTATCTCCAGTCTTCTGATGCTCTCTCCTATGTAGTATTTCCCACAGCTGCAGGGGATGCGGTACACAATGCATGAGTGCATATCAGCTGGTAAAGCATCCTTTCCTCTGCTCAATTGTGTCCTCAGTTTTCCCGATCTGAAAACAACTTTGTTGGTGAACCTCTGCACACACCCTGATGTCTTCACTCATCCCTGCTGCATAAGGAATCACTACTATCGGATCTTTCTTTTTTCACTCTTGATTGCCTGTATCAGTGTATTTATTTTCCGTTCTGTGTTTAGATGATCTGCAGATGAAAGGTTGATGAAAACTTGCAGTAATCATTCTCTATAAAGAATGATGTTCTTCTTCCAAAGGTCTTCCTTCTTAGTCACTACCTCCTGGCTCTATCATAAGCTCTTCACCGCTCTTCTTCTGACATGGATAGGATCATGTAATCTATAATCAAGGTACCGGTTGGTGTGCGTGGATTTTCTGTAAACGGTTGCAGTTAGTCTTCCATCTTCCTTCCTGTGTAGGTGGCAATCCAGAAAGGGCAACGTTCCATCCACTTCAAGCTCCATGGTAAACTTTATGGATGGCCTGATGTTGTTCAGACAGTTCAACAACTCCTGCTCACTTCCCTTCACAATGCAATTGTAACTGCTCTTCCAATAGTAATCGCAGGTACGTACGTAGATTGGATTGAAGTAAAGAGTAACCGTTCATATTAAAGAATATACGGTAATAGCGTCGTTCAAGGTCAATAGTTGAAAGGCCAATATTCGTACACTTAATGAAAAGATAATTTATGCATACGTAACAACCAACCTTTGACCAAGGATGACATACACACAACATACATACAAACATGGGGGGAAAAAAATACATTATTGCTATTGTAGTGTTCTGACATAACACATAGCCCCCAATTAGTAACAAATAAATTCAGGTAGGATGTAACCATTTTTTTCTTCAAAATACCAATTTTTTTTTTTGTTGCCATCTATACATGCTTTTGTCTATCTAGTAGTCATATTTCAAGTTTCAGAGCATTTCAATGCTCCACAATGAAGTTATGCACCTTTATGTGCATGCTCTTCCATGCAATTGAATGCAATCAAGCTACACGGGGGGCTACCAAAAGATTGAAGAAGAAGGGGCCTCAACCGTGAGTGGCGATCGCTAACGCTAGGTACTAGAAGCTCGAATAAGGTACCAAATTGAAGCTCATTGTAAGCTCTCTATAGCCATAGTAACTGCGCGGTAGGGGCGAGGAATGGACAGAAGAGCAGAAAAAGCAGACAGAACTAACATAATTGACATTCTCTACTTTGAAGGCTCTTATCAGAAATCATGTACTCGAGTCACTAAATTACATGTAACTGCCTTATTTTTTTTAATACATATACCCACTTTCAAGATATCATTAGAAAGCTCTTTTTCTGCTCTTTCTATGTAACAGAGGAATTTTTGTTAAAGTCAACTTTGGTGGGTATATGAGTCAGAATGTTGAAAAATTCATTGATTTTCTTTTAAAAATTATTAAAAATCACATGTACATGATATGACCAAATCTTCTGCTGCAATCAAGCCACTGTGGTTGCTACAGGTGCTGTCTAAGTGGGAAGTAGTTAGGACTAATTGATCTTGAGTTGTGTGTAATTTAGTGACACCCATATTAGGTCTCAGCTGGATCCATAACTTCACCTAGGGAGTAGGTGGTATACATAAAGATTATATCAATAGAAAGCACATACAATTGTCTACATTTTGATATCAAAATCAGCTGCATAGTGTTAAAAATTAAAAAGTTATGAGGTATACATTTTTACATCTTCTGTGGTTACATCCTCCATTAAGCATGTAGTATGGAATAGAATACTTTATTACACGGCCATACTTTAGAGCTAAAATTGTGATATATATCCATGCAAACAATAATCATATTAATAATAGCTTGTTGTTAAGCAGGGTGCTTATAGCATACAATAATCATATTAATAATAGTTGGTTGTTTTAAGCAGGGTGCTTATAGCATCATACAATAATCATATTAATAATAGCTTGTTAAGCAGGGTGCTTATAGCATCATCCAGCTATCAAGTAGGTGGTATTGTACCATATGCGAAACATTGCAAATTGGTACCAAACAACTGCAACAGTATAAAGTCAAACCTGCTACATAATTCCGTATCATATAAAGCCTTCAAATAGTGCAGGGTAACTACAAACCTTTGGGAGTGATGGTTGGTCTGACGTAGGGGATTGGAGCCATAGCAGAAGCATGAGCAAAACTAACCAGGACATCCAGCTGAGCCAGGATACAGTTGAGTGCAAGCATAGGGTCATTATACCCTCTGGTTATCTGCATAACCTCGGCCACAAGTGTCGCTTGAGTGGTTGAATATTCCCGCTTCAATGAGAGGTAGTCTTGGTTGAGGTCGTCCAGGGTGGCTGTGGAGAACCGCACGCCATCTTTGGGAGCTTCAAGGATGCAGTAACGTTTGTGTGCACGCAAACATTTCTCGGACTGTCATGGAAACATAATAATCATCATGTAGAGCAATATATTATCAGTCATCAAATCAGTAACTCTGAAACTCACTACCAAATATACAGAACTAACTATGCACTGGATACTATATCCAAACTACTTGTACACTGACACTGGAATGCTATTTCCTAGTCTCACTTGCTTTTTTTTTACACACATGCATGGAAAAAGAGTCTGGTTTGCCAAGATTTTCACGGTATTTCCTCGCATAAATAAAGAAAGTGAAAAATAATCTGTGGGATCACACGTTCATTTACTAATGATAAATATAGTACCGGACCGGACAAAAATAACTTTCCGTTGCATTCTCTCACTAACGTACGTCGTGTGCTTGACAGGTTCAAAACCATTTAAGAATGCACAGATAATGTTACACGTAACAACACGCGTAAGAATGCAGAAGCGTTAAATTTAATAACTTTTTACCAGACAGTACACATGGCAAATATAATGCAAACACATCTGTAATGGGTGGGTCCTTATAAATATGCGCGATTATTCTATTCAGGTGGGCAGCTGGACAGTCAGACTGATGACAACGTTCAGGAAAGCTCTCTAGGAAACTATCGTAATTTCCCGTAATTTCCCGTAATTTCCCCTCCTCACTGCTAGCTCTAGGTGTGTGGACGTATTTCAAGTGTTACTTTTTTGTATATTCCTAGGCCTGAACTAGTCCCCTTGTCTATATATTTGTGTGCTAGTACAGTGGCTGAGTAATTTAATGTTAGTTTAAATTTTACTTGCTGGTGTTTCAGTGTTACCTTAGATATGATCGTAGCTACTTCAGATTTTTCAAACTAGTGTTTATTTTTGCATTTGCTGACAATCTTGTTTAGCTCTACTTTTACCACATGCTAAAACTTGATCGGAACATGCATGAGCTAGAGCTGGTTCACAGTCACAAAAAGGTCTCAAATTCAATACAAACCTTCTGCACTTCTACCAAATGTAACAAAAACCTTGCATCATTTTTGAAGTAGGCTGTGACAGTATGCAATGGCTGCAGTAACTGGAGGATGGAGAAGATATTGTCACCGTCTTCAACATGGCTGGGGACACTCTTGCTGATGAGTTAAAATAAGTAATAAGATGCCAAATCTAATTTGTGATGTTATCATAAATCCTTTGTCAGCTTACAAGAATCTCCTCAGATGGATGGACACAGTGATGAAGTCTGCCAGGGTAAGCTCTCATTGAATATGTGATGCAGTAGTCTGCTTTAAAATACTGTACTTGAATAACTTTATTTCGTGATAGAAGAGGAAAGGAGAGTGAGATGGCAAGCCACCTCAAGAGAAGAGGGCAAGACGGAATCACCCTGCTGGTGAGTGAATGTATAAAATTCATTGGCAATTCTCAATCCAATTCTTTATCCTATTAAAATAAGGTTCAATTATCAGGTCCCATTGCCTCATGGATGTAGCAACACTCCGGCTGCCAGTCCTTGCGGCCACCACATTCAATTTAAGTGAGAGCCAGACTTCTTCCCCTCTATGTTCTCTTATATCCACCACCCTACCCTCTCCTCTACTCACCACCAACTGAGTTTGCGAACTGTAAGCCTTCATTTTGAAAGTTATGATGTGGTATAGTTTGCTTCCAAAAGGAAAAGTTGGTGGATTATGGCTCCAGCATTAGCTTAGATGAGCCTGCCATGTGAATGTAGGTTGTATTTCAGAGAAGGCAAACAGATGCTTTGTAGTATATAAATGTTATCACACCTGTCTACATTACACAAAGTTGACAACTTGACCCATGTTTATATTCTATAGACCCTTTGATGTTGGAGATGTGCATGATCATACCCTCCAACTGTCCCGGAAGCTCCGGGATGGTCCCTGATTTGCACTTGATAAAATGTGTCCCGCATGGATTTGGTGTTTGTCCCGGAAATGCTGGATTAGTAATTTTTTGTACAATTTACAACTGGCTACAGCACTGTGAGACTAAAGGCTCCTCCTTAGCAGCTGCTACACCTGGCCCCTACACAAGTCAGCGCTTCACTTCACAACTGACACGCTGGAGGAAAATCCAGCTGCTACCTGACAGTCAGAGCTGCTGCTAGTTTACCTTGGCCTCTCTCTCTCTCTGTTATGGCTGAGCCTGAGGAATCAGTACCACCTCCACGCAAGAAGCCAAAGAGGCAGTGTCACTTTACCTCTACATGGGTAAAAGAATTCCAAGGAATAGGAAAGAGTTATAGAGGTAATACCAAACCTGTTAGAACTTATATTGACTGTACTAATGTAGATCAATTATATTGGTTATAACTTTATAGGTGACACATTGGCACACTGCTCCTTGTGCTCTTCCGATTTTAGTGTTTCCCATGGGGGGAGAAATGATGTGACTACCCATATTACAGGGAAATATCACAAGGAAATGGCAATGGCTGCTACTACATCCCAATCAGTTTCATCGTTTTTTAGACCACAAGCACGAAAGAATGTTACTGAGGCTGAGATGAGGTGGGCATTGTTTGTGGCTAAACACGTTATATCTTTCCAAACTAGTATGCCACTAAGCTGTTCAAAGTTATGTTTCCAGATTCGGATATTGCCATTGTTTTTGCATGTGGGCATACCAAAACAGCAGCCATTGTAACAGAGGCTCTTGCACCTCACTATAAAAAGTCTATAACAGAGAATATGACCAATAAACCGTTTTCCATCATGCTGGATGAATCAAATGATCACACTGATAAGTCTTGTATCATTCTCATAAGAATCTTAGACACTGAAGAGAAGAACATGTGTACGAGGTTCCTGGATATGCCAGTGGTCAACATTGGTACTGCAAGAAACATTTTCCAGGCTCTTACAGAATCTTTGAAAAAGAATGGTTTGGATATCAACAAGGCCCTAGCTTTCATGTCTGACACTGCCAATGTCATGAAAGGTGCGAGATCTGGAGCTCATAAAAAATGAGATGCCTCATCTCTATGATGTTGGTTGCATTTGCCACTTGGCGGATCTCACTATCAAAGCTGGCTTACAGACATTACCAGTGAATATAGACCAGCTATTTGTTGATGTTTTTATCATAGCAGCAAGAGAGGTCAGCTTTTTGTTGACCATTGGTGCTCTCTTTTTGATTCTGAACCTAAGGCTATCTAAAGCACTGTCCCACACGATAGCTAAGTCTGCTTCGATGTGTGCATAGATATCTCAATCAGCTTGAAGGTTTGATATCTTACTTCCTATCCTGTGATGAACAGACTGAGAAAGTAATTAGCATCACTCGTAGGCTACAGAATCCTCTCACCAAGCTTATTCTTCAATTCTTAGCTTTCATCTTGTCTTCAATGGATCGTTTTAATAAACAATTCCAGAAGTCAACAGAAAATACTACCTGCGAACTTTATGAAGAGCTAAGTCGACTTGTAAAGCTATATGCAAAAAATTTGTTAACGGTTGAAACTCTTCTTGCAGCTGGTGACAACCTTAGACTTCTCAAGTTTGATGAAGAGTGTCAGGTTTCAGATGAGAGTCTAGGAATAGGTACTGAAACTTGGGGTTGTCTTGCAGCATTTGAAGAAGAGAGAGATCCAAAGCCATTCTTTACAGCAGTACGCAACTTCTACCTGGCAACCATTGCAAAAATGGTAAAGAAGTAAGAAGTTTCCTTTTGGTGATCCTCTCCTAAAGAATTTAGGTGTTCTTCAGCCAGACAAAACATCCACTTATTCAACAGCTACTGTCTTGAATTTGGAGAGACGATTTCTGCAGATTGGTTTATCTGATTCTGAATCATTTGACCGCATTGAAGAGGAATTTAATGACTTTCTTCTTTCCCCAGCTGACATTCCCAAACCAGATACATACCACATCACCAAAACTGTAGAAAAGCCTTGTGCTGGCTCTTTTTGGTGGAAAGTGGGCCAGATCAAAACTTTGGCTGGGCAGTTAAGGTTTAGTTACTTATTCCGTCTCATGGCTGGTCTGTTGACCATACCCTGCTCCAATGCTGATGCAGAGAGGGGCTTTTCTATACTGAGAAAAGTCCACACGGACCAGAGATCCTGTCATACCATTGTTTCCTTAAATGTCAGTCAAGTTTAACAGCAATTCTCATTCTTGTTGTTTTGATGCTAAACTTTCAGATGAACTCCTTACAACAAGCCACACCCATTTCTATGCAAAAATGATTTTGTACTCTTAATAATTTAATTACATGTATATTCATGGTGGGTGTGGTCAATGTCCCGGATTTCAATTTTGAAAAGTTGGAGGGTCTGCATGATGCACATGTGATGTTGGAGATGTGCACGATGCACTTGGAGTCTCGGCTAGCTAGCGACAAGAAGACACATAGTAGCAGCATTATACACTGTTCCACAGAACCAAAATTTGATTCTCCATAACCTTGTACCACAAGTTCCTACTCCTCAGCCCCAGGCCTCTTTCCTTGCCCATCCTCCACCAAACCTGCCGGTTGGTACAGTTACGGACACCTTACCCTTATCAGAGATTGATAGAATAAGCTTATCCACCGTAGAGGAGGTGATAGAATAGTATCCAAAGCTAAGGAACATTTGCAAAGCAGAGACTTTGGCATTAAAATGAGCTTGTAAAGAAATGGAAATGGGCACCTTCCTGGACTTCCGTCCAACAAATTGGCAGATTGCAAGAGGGTGATGCTACCAATTTAGCTAGCTCCTATATATGGAGTTTGCGGGGTGTGCTTGGAAGCTGTTCAACAAGCATCAAAATGCTTAAGACTACATCAGTAGTGTGTGAAGTATTATACAGTAGGTGCAATTTTTTTCCCTTCCTGTTCCGTATCTGTTCGAACGACACTATTACGATCAAGAGGAAAAAGAAATGCAAAATCAATGTGCGAAGAACGATCGATCATCGGATAAATAACGGAAACTTTACGCCGTGCACACAGGGTTAGAAAATTGTAATCTTAGCGCAGCGCTGCGATTACATTACTGTGGTATTTTGCAACTCCCAGATGAATGCGCGCAAGCTCATGGACCGAGTGCACCACTAAATTTCACAGAAGTTATTTTATTGAGTCTTCAACTGCTGTTTGAGAAGAAAGATAGTTCCAGAGCTACGTTGAAGAAATCTATTGTTGATAGAAGTAAGTACCTGCTATACCGTCTCCTGTCTACAACTGTTAGGTGTATAGGCCTGTGCTGCTATACAGCTAGTATATATTTATTTTGCTTGCAATCTTCAATAGTTTTCAGACCATTTTATACTTTGATTGTTTGGCAAGACTTGCTTTGCTCATCGTGAATACTTTTTTCCTGCTTACAAGCCTTACTTCTGCGCTAAACGTCAGCAAATTAAAGCAAGCCCCCACAACTAACTCTAAAGTGTGAGCATATATTTACCTCTAGAAAGCCCTAGTTCAACTTTGGCATAACAGACTTTCCCATTTACCCTCTAGGAAGCTCTATCTGAGTAAAATATAACTAAGCAGGCCTTGCCAAACTAAAGCTTTAGCAAATATTTACTGTCCAGAAAGGAAAGCCTTGGCCAACATTGAGATTTAGTTCTAGTAAGCTCCAGTTCAGCTTTAGAGGAGGAGAGTGTGTGACTAGGCAAATTTACTATTTGATAAGCTCTAGGAATGCAGATTTTGTCTTGCTCAAAAGTTCCAACCTCTAGTAAGGCAAACACTAAAATGATGTTTTCAAACCTTGCATAAACTGAACGAAATTTCACTTGTTGACATTTTATTTTGCAGGAAAGAAGTAAAGAATGCATAAATCGAATGTTAACGTAATTGGAATAGGAGCACCTATTGTCATCCCTTAACTCTCTCACTGCCATAAGCGCCTACAGGCGCAAAATCGAGTACCTTGGCAAAAAAAATCATATTTCAAATCAACGTTTACTGTTTACTAAATCAGTTCAATATTTTACTGAAAAACGTGAAAAGGGTTGTTCTATCAATATATCAAGTTTCAATTGAATAGCTAGTAGGTAACCAAGGTAAACACGAGGTCAAAGTTCAAGTCACTATAAAAAAATACATGGCTTTACACTTCAAAAGAGACCAAGCATTAGAGCTGCTCTTTGATGCTGACTTCTGCCTCTCAGACGGTGAGAGCAGTGATGAAGAAGATGCTGGGATGCAGGAGTACCTTGCGAACGATGCTTTGCATCCTGAGGACATGGCAGATCTCAGGAGAGCAGTAGCTACTGTTGAGAATGATTCAGAAGATCAGTTTCAAGGTAAGTAAATATGTAATAAGTAGTTATAGAAGCTATAAGAATGGAAGAATAGTCATTGTTAGCTATAGAAGTATGAACACACAATAATAATAATGCTACTATATTGCTAGCTAAACATTGATTCTGGCAATAAAATATGGTATCTCTATGTGTAGGTTCAATCTGTCCAGTTAACTCTCTGCCATCTCCACCAGCTTGTTCCACTCTCTTGGACTCTCCTCCTCCTCCTCTACAACTTTCCTCTCCTCCAATCTCACCTCCAACTTCAAATGTAATTCCAAGTCATGGCCATGGAAGTGGACAGAGCCGTGGACAGGTCCGTAAACAATGCCGTGAACGAGGCCGTGGACAGGCACAGAGGCCATCAATCAGCTCTTGCATTTGTGTTCCTGGACTATCATCTCGTGGTACTGTTCAATTAAATGCTTGTGGTTCAGTAACTGCATCAGTTGGTCATGGTCATCAATAGTTCGTGGTTCATCAACTACTTATCATCCATCAACTGCTCCTGGTCCATCAACTGCTCCTGGTGCTCCTGGTCCATCAACTGCTCCTGGTGCTCCTGGTGTATCAACTGATCCAGTAGGAGGTACCTGGCATAAAGCTGAGCCTACTAGTATGCCTTTTACTTACCATCCTGGGCCTACTTCACCAGAAGTCACCAATGGTGCTACATTATGTGCTGTTGACCTTTTCTCTCGTTTTTTTAACTGATGAAGTGTGGGATTTGTTAGTTGTGGAGACCAATACATTTGCTGCACTGAAGGCTAGCTCTACTCCCCAAGCTCGTCAATGGTCGGATGTATATGTGGTAGAGATGAAAGCCTTTGTTGGAATTTTGCTGGTCTTAGGCATTTTGAAGCTTCACCAACTGGAGCTCTATTGGACAGCAATGCACCCGATAATTTTTACGCCTGGAATTTCAAACATCATGCCAAGCAATAGGTTTGAACAAATTTTCAGGTTTCTTCACTTGAGTGACAGCAGTACTCAGCAGCAGCCACGTAACCGCCTTTTCAAAGTAAAGAAGCTATTGGACTTGGTCTCACCTCGATTTGAAGCAGAGTATCAGCTGCACCAAGCCTGCACCATTGATGAAGTAATGATTCCATTCAAGGGACGCCTTGGATTCAAGCAATACCTCAAGGATAAACCTGTGAAGTGGGGAATAAAGTTATGGGTTCTTGCTGATGCAACCAATGGGTATGTGAAGCGATTCCAGATCCACACTGCGATTCCAGATCTACACTGCGATTCCAGATCTGCTGGGACACGTAGTTGGGAATGGTCAAATCAAACCAATGGAATCTAAAATTTGGGATGTACAAGAATTCCAAAGACCCCTCACCAAGAAAGATGTCCGAGCCTTCTTGGGCATTGGGGAAATTTATTCCTCCATTCTCAACTATTGCCACACCCTTGAGTGATCTCAGCTGCTATCAAAGCGAGTATGTTGAGCTGCTATCAAAGCAAGTATGTCGAGCTGCTATCAAAGCAAGTATGTAGAGCTGCTATCAAAGCAAGTATGTCGAGCTACTATCAAAGCAAGTATGTAGAGCTGCTATCAAAGCAAGTATGTAGAGCTGCTATCAAAGCAAGTATATAGAGCTACTCAAAGCGAGTATGTAGAGCTGCTATCAAAGAAAAGAATGAACAAGAAGAGAATGAACAAGAAGAGAATGAACAAGAAGAGAATGAACAAGAAGAGAATGAACAAGAAGAGAATGAACAAGAAGAGAATGAAGGGTGACCTCACTAATATTAGCATGTTCAGACTTGGACCTTACTTGCGACATCATCTTCATGCTCACGGCTGTCTAGAAGTCACACCTGATGGCCAAGAGGAACCAAGTAAGAAACCATTGGATACCATTGAAAGACTTGTGGAGCATTTCAAGGTTCCACTTGAGGATGCTGAAGTGGATGAAATATGTCTTAAATTTGAAGTCATGCTGTCTTGTCGAGTAAACCACTGATTGAGCAAGGTCGTTTCCCATTGGACTAAAATTGTGCCATGGCTTTCGGACCTGATTCTATCTCCGAGATATACTCTGATCCCTCCCACCACGGCAGTTCATATCCTTATCTACTTTAGATTACCAATCTGTCTGGTGATGGTCGTTTAATTCTCCCTCCAAATTCCTCCGAGTGGTCAAATATCTTAACCCTTTGGATTCGGCTGGCCGGTATTCCGGCCGCACTATTATATGCCGTCATACTCTGGAGGACAGTATACTGGCTGCCCGCGCGTGTCATCCGCTACCCATTATTTTTTCCAGTTGAAATACTGCCGATCAAAAGTCTCATTTTATTTGGCTCATTGATTTAGTGGATTCTCGCTGCTTATTTTGGCTAGATATTTCATAGAAATCGGTCCAGAATGGCCCGAAATCTGATGACTTTGGATCAAGTGTTGGACCAGGCCGTAGGTAGCGATGACGAAGACATTATTGGTAGTATTTATGGGAATGAAAGTGATTTTGAATCGCAGATTGACAGCTCTGGAGATGATACTAATGGCAGTAAGGCTTCCAATAGTGTGTCAGATGACCAGGTAGTTTTTCTACGCCCTAGTGAACATGACTACTATGTTCCTGGTATTGGACCAGATTCTGTTCCATAGTTGTTCAGAGAGGGCGGGGTGTCGTGGTGGGAATGCTCCGACTACTATGTTCCTGGTATATATTGGACCAGATTCTGTTCCGTATTTGTTCAGAGAGGGCGGGGTGTCGTGGTGGGAATGCTCCGACTACTATGTTCCTGGTATTGGACCAGATTCTGTTCCGTAGTTGTTCAGAGAGGGCGGGGTGTCGTGGTGGGAATGATCCATGTCGTGGAAGAGGTAATGGAAGGGGCGGGGGAAGGGCTAGGGCTCAAAGACAAAGGCCTCCAATGCCTGATGGATGGTCTGAAAACACTGCAGGTTTTGTAGACTTGCTATTTACACCAAATAACCAGCCTGGGCCTAAAAATTTGCCTGCTACAATGAATGTCTAAAGTAAAGTATTGGATTGGTTTAGTCTTCTGTGGACTGACTATATTTGGGACCTTCTTGTCAGAGACAAATCCTCGTGCAAAACAGGTTCATGCTGCTAAACCCAATTATTATGCTGTTAAATCGCTTGTTGAGATGTTGTTGAATTGAAAGCATTCTTTGGCTTACGAATTTCCATGAAATTTTACTTTATAAGGACCTCTATGATTTATACTGGAGGAAGAAGGACAATCCCATTACTGTGCCCCCTGGGTTTGGAGAGGTTATGCCCAGGGACAGGTTTCTGAACATCTGGTCCTGTCTTCATTGTGTGAATGAGGAAGACGCACAACTTGACAAGAACGATAAAATTTATAAGACTCGCCCTATCTTCATGTACTTCATTCCAAGGTTTAGACACTTTTTCATCCCAGACTGTGCATTGTCCCTGGATGATGAATGATCCCCATAAAAACAAGATTTCTTTTAGACAGTACATCAAACAAAGCCCACAAAATGGGGTATCAAGACTTTTCTGTTATGTGATAGCGAGACAGGGTACATAGTAAATGCAGAGGTCTATATTGGGAAGCTGGATAAGGAGATTCCAGGCCTTGGGGTTACCGGAAACTTGGTTGTCCGCGTGTGATCTGTGCAGGGATCAGAACTATGTGGTGTACACTGATAGGTACTGCCCCACTGTCCAGTTAGCTGAATATCTATTAGAACACAAGGGTATTAGAATGTGAACACAAGGGTATTAGAATGTGAACACAAGGGTATTAGAATGTGTGGAACTGCTGACACTAGAAGGAAAACTTTTCCAAAGTACCTACTGAGGAAAAAGACCGAGATGGGGAGATGGGCATTCGAACTCATTTACAATGGGAATCTTTGTTGCATAGTTTGGAGGGACAAGGAACCTATCTACTTTGTTTCTAATGTATACTTCTCTTCTATCTACTTTGTTCCTAATGTATACTGCTCTTCTCCTGTTGAAAATGTTCTTACATATGATGCTACAGAGAAGAAAAGGGTTCCAATTGTTTGTCCAAAGTCAGTGAAAGCTTACAACGCTTTCATGAGAGGAACCGATAAAAACGATCAAATTACAAAAATGCCGCCGCCATTACAAGTGGCCCCGCTGCCTAGTGATGATTTTTTTTAAATGTGGGCTGCATTTAATGCATATGTTCTTATGAACACTGTCAAACCTCATTACAATGCCACAGGAAAGGCATTCACATTCCATATGTTCATTGAGGAACTTTGCAATCAACTTGTTGGAGATGTTCGTTCTGGTCTTTCGACATGCCGAAAGAGTACCCTCAACCAAGAAGAAGTCCTCCGACTCAAGCGGAATGCTGACCATACAGTGGAAAGGGCTGCAGTGCCACTTCAAATAATCGCTGTGCTGTCTGCAGGGAAGTGTAGCTAAGGCTAAGAGGGCAAACCCCAGAGCCAATGACAAGGACTTGCCTAAAAGGAGAAAAACTGTATACCGTTGCACATTCTGTAAGGATTTTTTGTGCATTGGATCACCTGATGACAATTGTTGGGATAAATGGCACACAAAAAAAGCAATATTGGAGGTAGAGTGAAGAGAAGAACAAGGTAGGGCATATTTCTTATATAATAACTAACATTTATTTGATGTCTAAACACATCTTACAACAGGTAAAACAAAGGTTACCTTTCTAGGTCATTTTTTCCCAGGGAGCCAGAGTAGTGTGACACACTATATACAGCCAGGGATCCAGAGTTCAAAGGGTTAACACTTGCTAAACTGCTTTTCTCCTTACCTATATCAAATGGTAAGCTTGATAAAAAAGGATAAGAAAAGAACGTCTCTCGGTGACCAAAACTTAAATGACCTGTTGACTTTGAATTGAATGCAGAAAAGGCTCCACTGAAGGATTTCTCTCCTGACTCTGCAATTACACTTTGCTGGGAAGCAAAGCAAAGACGACCCAACCAGAATTTAGCACTGCAGGCCACAAATACTCCTTTGTCATGTCATAATTTTAAAAGTTCAAATATCGGCATGCATTTATTCATAAAGTAACACATGATACATGACTGTTAACTTGAGCATGAATTGTGGCAGACCAATATGGAGAAATGGAAGATCAAAACTCAAGAGGTCGGACATTTTGCCCAGCCATTTTCTGAACCTTATTTCAAGCTCTGCGCAGTATCCTCTGCTTCTTGTACGTATTCTAAATCATCAGTACAGAAGATTAACAAGAAGCGCGATCCAGAAACAGGAAGGGAGACGATGAAGGACTAAAGGAAACAGAGATGCCAATAAACACAAAAAGAAAAGAAGTTGACGAAAAAAATAGCCCGAGGCTGATGGAAAAAAAGGAAACTTGAAGTAGCAGATGCCACGAGGCCGATTGAACTGGAAGCACAAGGTTGACACACGACTGTGCAAGTGCGTGGGAATTGAAAAGCAAACGAGTTTATCACGCGAAGAAATTATCACGCGAAGAAAAAAGCCTCTTCGCCGTTGGAATGGAGTTGATGTCAAACGGGGTTATGTAATGGCGTTCGTACGTGGATTCTCACAAACGCCTTCGCCAACATATGGAACCGGAACATTTTTTTGGTGCCTAATGTATATATAACAGCTGCTACTGGTTATAAGATTATCCCCACAAAATAAACACACACAGACAAAATGTTAGGGTGGGGTGGCAAGACAAAGCCCCCTTGGCTTAAAGGGAAGATTTGGGGGGCATTATTCTGTACCGTCACCATTATAGTAACTGTACACCATACAGCATTGATGGCCCATGGTTATGGTGTTATAAGTTGCAATATTGTCACCATTCTTACTTTTTATGCTGCCTTCGCTCAAGACATTAACTAGATGAAGCCCAAATGACAAGGTGAGTCGGATCGTTCATAATGCGCTAACCATTCATAAGCAGAAACTTGAAACTTTGGACAAATACAGCTCACGGTTAGCTCTAAATTACCCTAGTAACAGCATAATGGGGGGGGGGGGGCATAAAAGTCAACTACTGCACAGGCTGCATTGTTCCTTTGTACCGTAGAATACGTACTCAGCGCCCATGGACACTCAACCACTCGCCTCTAAAATCAGGGGGGTGGGCGCTAGTGGGCTCTGACCTGACAGAAAAGTATTGAATCAAAGTTGTGTTGTGCTGCCTCGAGAAGGCACAAAAATGTCAAAAAAGCGTTCATACAATTAGAGTTTCCTGGCCCATGGATTTTCTTTCATTGTCCACAAAGACCTTCAAGTCCCTCATTGTGTTTTTGCCAGAAAACCCTCACAAATGAGAGCATGAAGCCTTCAAAGCTCAAGGACCACCTGACCAAAGTCCACCCAGAGCTGGCCAAAAAAGGCCTAGAATACTTCCAAATGAAAGAAGAACACGTGAAAAGGGCAAGGTTGGATCGCGGAACAGGAGTCCTTTTCCAGGTAAATACCAGAGCTGGAAATTTTAGGTGAAGTATAGTTTTAGAAGAATTTTGGAAATTTTCAGGACAGTTGGTTTGTTGAGGATTCCTACAAAATTTCGCTACTGATCGCCAAGAACAAGAAGCCACACAACATTGGTGAAAAACTCATCAAGCCATGTCTGGTTGAGGCAACCCGGCTTGTTCTGGATGAGGAGAGTGCCAGCAAGATGAAACAGGTCTGATATTACATTTTTCAAAGCATACTACATTTCCCAGACTTCCTTTGACAATTATAGATCTCCATTTCCGACAACACCGTCAAGCAGCGCATCGATGATATGTCAAAAGACATCCAGCCAGCAGGTCACCGAGAAGATAAAGGCCTCTCCATTCTTTTCCATTCAGCTGGATGAATCAGTAGATGCGGCACAATGCGCTCAGCTCATGGTAAATACCTGATCCTATTACCTCAAAGTTTTGTGCCATTTTGTGCATTACATTCCAGGTTTTTGCTCGCTACATCACGGGAAGCTGTGTTGAGGAGGAGTTCCTCTTCTGTAGGCCCTTGACCACATCGACTACAGCTCATGATGTGATGATGTGATGGAAATGGTGTCAAGCTATTTTGAGAAAGTGAATTGTCTTGGGAGAAGTTGGTAGGCGTATGCACTGATGGAGCTCCAGCCATGCTGGGATCTCGTTCTGGTATGATCTCGTTCTGGTATAGTGCATGCAGGCAGTACATATTTTGCCAACCCATATCATAATGATTAAAATTTCAATCACAGGATTCATAACTCTGGTTAAAAAGAAGAACCCTGGTGTAATAACAACATCCACCGTGAAGCACTGGCATCAAAAACCCTCCCCACAACTCTCAAACAGACTTTGGGGGCAGTAATCCAAGTATATAAATGATAGTTGTCCCTTGTTAAATGCTGATGAGTGTTGAGCATGCTAAAATTTCCTTCAACACATTGCACAAGTAACACTTTCTTCTCTACTAATTTAGATCGTGAATTACATCAAGGGAAGTGCACTCAACACAAGACTCTTCCGCCAACTGTGCCAAGATATGGATTCACAACATCGGGTAAATATACTTACAAGGAGAAAGCCGATAATATGGTCCCTATCATCCTATGTAGGACCTTCTCTACCACATCTCTGTTCGTTGGCTATCAAAAGGCAATGTTCTTGCATGTGTCCACAAACTTGTTGGAGAGCTTGAGACTTTCCTGGAGAGCCGTGATGGAAAGAAAGCTGAGGTATAGATTGATTGGAAAATCCAATAACTAATAATCTGATGTTAATTCACTTTGATAGGACTGTTTGATCGCCATTCAAGTGCCAGACTTCAAGTGTCAACTCAGTTATCTGGCCGACATATTTGAAGCCTTGAATAGTCTGAATCTCAAGCTCCAGGGTCGGAAAACAAACATCATCACGAATACTGCCCACATCGCTGCTTTTCTGGCCAAAATTTGCCTCTGGGAAAGGAAACTGGACAACGGAAATATCTCTGCATTTCACCGCTTGATGGGGGAGGGAACAATCACAGACGATGACACTCACAAGAAACCCCTTCAGAAGTTCTGTTGATGACCTCCCTGACGACATTCAAGAAGAGTTCTTGGAGCTAGTTAACAACAGTGCAGCTAAGGAGGAGTTCCAGCTTTTAAGCCCCTCTGACTTCTGGGCCAAGATGCTGCCAACATACCCGAAAACCAGTGGTTTTGCTCTCAGAGTTCTTGTTCCATTCTCATCCACATACCTCTGTGAGAGTGCTTTCTCGGCCCTTCTAGTCATAAAATCTAAAGCAAGGAACAGGCTTGATGCTGAGGATGACCTGCGCTGTGCCCTGAGTACAACTGTCCCTCAAATTGCCAAGCTTGTCTCTAAAAAACAGGCTCAACCTTCACATTAATATGTAGTCGTGATTCCTGTATTAAAACATGATATCTGGCATACATACTATTTGAGGCAGTGGCGGATAAGGGGGGGAGGGGGTAATGGAAGGTTTGCTTTATGGAAAAGGGGTAATAGCCTTGGAAAGGTTGGGAACCACTGCTCTAGGTAGTCAAAAACCTCTGTATCTACTTGTTGGCTGAAGACTGGTGCACCAACATGAAGTTTCCTTTTCTTCTTCCCACCACCAATGTTGGCATCAACCAGTGTATCGTACTTTTCATTCCACTCACGCACTCTCTTTCTATCAACTCAAATATTAATTTTTTTTGCTGTCTGTGATACATTTTGCATCCCTACAATCTCTACTTATAAGCCACTGTGTAACTTTACCTGCATGACTCTGTGCCATCTTGAACAACATGCTAGCTAGCTCAGGGCAGCATGGACACTGAAATGGGAGTGGTCTGGGGGGAGGGCGCGTGGGACACATGGCCAAGCAGCTGAATCGCACGTCGTAGCTGGTGGGAGCTCGATCTCAATCGTCCTAAACCAGGATGGTGGGCAATTACTACGTCAATGGGCGCTTAGTCTAGAACGACCTAATCCAGGGGGTGGGCGCTTACTATATCGTGGGCACTTACTACGTACTCGACGGTAAGTCCTAAACTAGAAACAACCTCGTGTCCAACCTTAGTGGGACTAAAGCTAAGTTCTGGCAACCTTACGGAAATCGAGAAGAGGCCCAGAGATATCCGAGTGGTAGAGGCTTTGTCGAGGGAAAAAAATAGAAGATGTCCCAATGGAAACTGGAAGTTTAGCAACCTCCGCAGTAAGTTGAAATCCACAGCTGCACACTGGTAGGGAGTCTGTAGCTGATCTTACTCTAGTACCAGCTACCACAGGCCAGCCTGCCCATCACTCTGGCCTTTTGCAGGAACACACTGGCCCTGTATCAACCCTGCCTGTCCCCCAGCATCCTGCCAGTGTTGGTGGCTCTAGTGAGAAGTGCTGGGGAGTCTGTGTCATCAACCCTGCCTGTCCCCCAGCATCCTGCCAGTGCTGGTGGCTCTAGTGAGCAGTGCTAGGTAGTCTATGTCATCAACCCTGCCTGTCCCCCAGCATCCTGCCAGTTCATCAACCCTGCCTGTCCCCCAGCATCCTGCCAGTGCTGGTGGCTCTAGTGAGCAGTGCTAGTAGTCTATGTCATCAACCCTGCCTGTCCCCCAGCATCCTGCCAGTGCTGGTGCTCTAGTGAGCAGTGCTAGGGAGTCTATGTCATCAACCCTGCCTGTCCCCCAGCATCCTGCCAGTGCTGGTGGCTCTAGTAAGCAGTGCTAGGGAGTCTATGTCATCAACCCTGCCTGTCCCCCAGCATCCTGCCAGTGCTGGTGGCTCTAGTGAGCAGTGCTAGGGAGTCTATGTCATCAACCCTGCCTGTCCCTCAGCATCCTGCCAGTGTTGGTGGCTCTAGTGAGCAGTGCTGGGGAATCTGTGTCATCAACCCTACCTCTCCCCCAGCATCCTGCCAGTTCATCAACCCTGCCTGTCACCCAGCATCCTGCCAGTGCTGGTGGCTCGAGTGAGCAGATTCTTGGTGAATGTGTGCCTGTTGCAAGTCATTTGCTCCTTGTTCTCCTTGTTCTCCTTGTTCAATAATTTTGAAAGCTCTTTATCTGATAACTCATTTTCTCATTAGATAGAGTCCAGTCTGTTTGCTCACCTTCCCTGCAAAAATGAAACAGGCGAGTTGTATCTGTGGGTACTCAAGTATTGATAACCCATAATTGGGTGCGAGATTCATTATAAGCTTGTTTGTTTTATTAATGACCTCAGCGCTGCCAATAATGATTGCAACACTACTATGCAGGAGATCATTAGAAAGCTCACAGAATGGGCTATCTTTTGAGACCAAAATTATTAAAAATGGGTAAAGCCTTCAAAAGTTATGACTAATAAAAAAATCAAAATCAATATGGTCTAGTCCTCCCTAGGCTATACTTTCTAAGAGCAGGTATAGCTATAGCAGCTGCCACTGGAAGGTAAGCCCCACAAAGCAAATGAACTCCCTGAAACGTCCAACCAAGAATGTCCTACACTAAAATAGTTCTGAAAGGAAGACAGCAACCGTTTGCTTTGAAGATTGAAAGTTGAGTATTTGGTAGGCAATCATTGATCATCAGCTTAGATAGATAGGTAGACATATTAAACTATGTTACCTGTCACTTTAATTAACATAGTCCAGCATTAGTAGTCACTTGTAAATTTCTGCATAGCAAGGCATTTCTAAAAAGGCTCCTAAACTTCATATTCCTTATGTGAGCTACCAATTTACTTTCTCGTGAAGGCACCCTGAAATCCAAACCTTGCCTGCACTTGAGCTTCCACAATCTGCTTGATTCATCAGTGATAACAGCCACATTGCCTGGCCATCTGGCAATAGTATAGCACTTCAGGAAGCTCAGGACCTGACTAGTTACACTGAGTTCTTCTTCCTTCACCAATATCTTGGCGACTATTGGGGCCTTCAAGCCTTTTGTAGGTGATTACACCCGAGGGCGAGAAGAGAGAGCTATAAGCCAACCGACTTACTCTAGCAAGCAACTGAACGTGGTGGATCGTTGATCACATGAAAGTTTTAACTTATAGTACGGGCACAAAGGAAACTACATTTTCTAAGGACGCTTAGAAAATAATAGGAAACGTATCCACAAAACAATAGAAAAGGTGTCCACAAAACAATAGAAAACATATCCACAAAACAATAGAAAAGGTATCCACTAAACAATAGGAAACGCATCCACAAAACAATAGGAAACGCACCCACAAAACAATAGAAAACGTATCCACAAAACAATAGAAAAGGTGTCCATAAAACAATAGAAAACGCATCCACAAAACAATAGAAAACGCATCCACAAAACAATAGAAAACGCATCCACAAAACAATAGAAAACGTATCCACAAAACAATAGAAAACGTATCCACTATGTTCTCCCTCAAGAAATAATGTGCCATTGAAAATGCAATGGAAAGTTATTTCAACCACAACTGCAAGCAAGCTTTAAGATGCTGACTAGGCAGGGGAAAAAAGTTCTATGTAGCATGGCTAGCTCGACTACTCCCCTCCAATCCTACCTTTCAACTTGATCAGCTATTAAATATCATCAAGACATTCACAAATGAAGTCAATTTGTAGCAATTGTTCTGCTCTGTTATGGTCAATTCTCAGTAGTAACAGCACTATAATATTGTTACCCATGTTAATTGTACCTGACTATGAGTTAGACTATGATTGTATGTTCTCAACTAGGAAGTAATTATGGTGTGCTAGACTTTGAATGTAACTGAAGGCCTGTCCACACTGCACCTAAACTGATGCATATTAATGCGCGATGGGTCCTAGGGGGAAAACTCTTCAAGTCAATGCGTGTTCGTCGCATCCACACTAGCACCAAAATAAACTATAAGAAGCAAAAATAATCAGCCTCAAAGTCAGTCAAAATCACATACTGTATCTGTAGTTGAGATGGAGTTTGTTTTTGCGTTGTTTTTGCGTCCTTTTCTTGCTGATCAGCTACCTACAGATGTACAGGAAACATTTTCGGCAGAGAAGAAAAATGAGAGAGCTGAGAGAAAGGTACCAACGAAGGTTGTGACTGCATGAACTTCATAAGTTCAGATGCGGGGCATATAAACATAGCAACAGTTCTCTAGCTATGTAGTTGGTAGCTCCAAAGTCCCCAACTGCAACATCACGAAGACGCAAGTGAATGAAATTCTTTTCCAATGCACACTCGCGTAATTATTTGAACTCATTGCTATGATTTGCATCAAACCTATCGAGGTGGACCAGAATAATGCACATCAATGCACATCAATGCACTTTAATTTAATTAGAATTCAGTGTGGACGCGACCAATGCGCATTAATGGCATTGGCTTGCGCAGTGTGAACAAGCCTTCAATGTAATTGTGCTAGACTGTAATTGTGCTCGACCGTGAAAGTGCTCGACCGTGAAAGTGCTCGACCGTGAATGCGCTCGACTGTGAATGTGCTCGACCGTGAATGAATGTGCTCGACCATGAATGTGCTCGACCATGAATGTGCTCGACCGTGAATGTGCTCGACCGTGAATGTGTTCGCCCGTGAATGAATGTGCTCGACCGTGAATGTGCTCGACTGTGAATGTGCTCGGCCGTGAATGTGCTCGGCCGTGAATGTGCTCGACAGTGAATGTGCTCGGCCGTGAATGTGCTCGACCGTGAATGTGCTCGACTGTGAATGTGCTCGACCGTGAAAGTGCTCGACCGTGAAAGTGCTAGACCGTGAATGTGCTCGCCGGTGAATGAATGTGCTCGACCATGAATGTGCTCGCCCGTGAATGTGCTCGACCGTGAAAGTGCTAGACCGTGAATGTGCTCGACCGTGAATGTGCTCGACCGTGAATGTGCTCGACCGTGAATGTGCTCGCCCGTGAATGTGCTCGCCCGTGAAAGTGCTCGACCGTGAATGTGCTCGACCGTGAATGTGCTCGACCGTGAAAGTGCTCGACCGTGAATGTGCTCGACCGTGAATGTGCTTGACCGTGAATGTGCTTGACCGTGAAAGCGCTCGACCATGAAAGTGCTAGACTGTGAATGTAGTTGTGCTAGACTATGAAAGTGCTCGACCGTGAAAGTGCTCGACCGTGAATGTGCTCGACCATGAATGTGCTCGACCGTGAATGTGCTCGACCGTGAATGTGCTCGCCCGTGAATGAATGTGCTCGACCGTGAATGTGCTCGATCGTGAATGTGCTCGACCGTGAATGTGCTCGACCGTGAATGTGCTCGACTGTGAATGTGCTCGACCGTGAAAGTGCTCGACCGTGAAAGTGCTAGACCGTGAATGTGCTCGCCGGTGAATGAATGTGCTCGACCGTGAATGTGCTCGCCCGTGAATGAATGTGCTCGACCATGAATGTGCTCGACCGTGAAAGTGCTAGACCATGAATGTGCTCGACCGTGAATGTGCTCGACCGTGAATGTGCTCGCCCATGAAAGTGCTCGACCGTGAATGTGCTCGACCGTGAATGTGCTCGACCGTGAATGTGCTCGACCGTGAATGTGCTCGACCGTGAAAGTGCTCGACCGTGAATGTGCTCGACCGTGAATGTGCTCGACCGTGAAAGCGCTCGACCATGAAAGTGCTAGACTGTGAATGTGCTCGACCGTGAAAGTGCTCCACCGTGAATGTGCTCGACCGTGAAAGTGCTCGACCGTGAATGTGCTCGACCGTGAATGTGCTCGACCGTGAATGTGCTCGACCGTGAATGTGCTCGACCGTGAAAGTGCTCGGCCGTGAATGTGCTAGACCATGAATGTGCTAGACCGTGAATGTGCTAGACTGTGAATGTAGTTGTGCTAGACTGTGAATGTAGTTGTGCTAGACTATGAATGTGCTAGACTGTGAATGCAATTGTGCTAGACTACATACATAACTTACCTTTTTTGTGATCCTGAAAACATAACCACGCTGGTTGTTGAAATCAAGCTTTATGCCTTTATGAATTTCTAGTTCTAGCTCCTTAGAAGCCTGAAAGTATGATATATAAGACATGGTGTGGTATACATTATCATATAATAGTTGGCATAATTTTTTTTGACACATTCTATATTCCTCTGCTCATTGCCAGGAATTTGTAAGTACTTTATCAATGGAACAATTCAGAAGTATATTATCTCGAGTGTCAAATTTTTCCACTGCCACATGGCAGAATGAGGTAATTTGGCATTTCCACTCAAGACATGATCATCGTATCTGACATGTAAGTGAGTTGCACCATCAATCAAAACATTAGCAGTTACCTTCTTCAGTTCCTTGTTTATCTGAGATTCAATTGAGTCCATTTGACCTCTCAATTCTGGAGATAGAGGGAACAATTTTACAGAGCACTCAGTTCATAATGCACAATTGTCACTATCCTTGCCCTCATACTCGCACACACAAAACAAGAAGCATGTAGAATAATAATACTCAAGCTGCAGTCTAAAACAATAGAAAGAAAAAATCACACTAGTAGCTGCTGTTGTGCAGTCAATACAATATTACTACGTCCAAACCCAGTAGTTTTTATTACACGTCTTAAATATTTTCTTATACGTTTTGATAGATTTTCAATACCATCAAACAACTGAAACTGAAAAATATATTAATTGTCCCACACAATCCAGGTTGTATAGGTATTACAATAACCTTCTCAATAACCAACTTAAAATTGTATTCTCTCGACGTTTTCACTAGATGTTCTAGCCTTCATCTGCAGTCGTTCAATGACTGATATAGTTAAGACAGAGAAAGCAGCCACTAATATTCAGAAACGGCCCCATGAATTACAAATTTCATTTGCATTCAGAACATCTATAAGTGGACAGCATCAAGTTTGTCTCTCTGTCAATATTGCTACATGTGACAGGATTGTTATACTGCATGCAGTGTGTGGGACTTTATACTATTGTGAGCATGCAGTGTATAGGACTTTATACTAATGTGAGCATGCAGTGTATGGGACTCTATACTATTGTGAGCATGCAGTGTGTGGGACTCTGTACTATTGTGAGCATGCAGTGTGTGGGACTTTATACTATTGTGAGCAGCAGTGTGTGGGACTTTATACGATTGTGAGCATGCAGTGTGTGGGACTCTATACTATTGTGAGCATGCAGTGAGTGGGACTTTATACTATTGTGAGCATGCAGTGTGTGGGACTTTATACTATTGTGAGCATGCAGTGCGTGGTACTCTGTACTATTGTGAGCATGCAGTGTGTGGGACTTTATACTATTGTGAGCATGTAGTGAATGGGACTTTATACTATTGTGAGCATGCAGTGTGTGGGACTCTATACTATTGTGAGCATGCAGTGTGTGGGACTCTATACTATTGTGAGCATGCAGTGTGTGGGACTTTATACTATTGTGAGCATGTGTGAGTGGGACTCTATACTATTGTGAGCATGCAGTGAGTGGGACTCTATACTATTGTGAGCATGCAGTGTATGGGACTTTATACTATTGTGAGCATGCAGTGTGTGGGACTCTATACTATTGTGAGCATGCAGTGTGTGGGACTTTATACTATTGTGAGCATGTGTGAGTGGGACTCTATACTATTGTGAGCATGCAGTGAGTGGGACTCTATACTATTGTGAGCATGCAGTGTATGGGACTTTATACTATTGTGAGCATGTAGTGAGTGGGACTCTATACTATTGTGAGCATGCAGTGAGTGGGACTTTATACTATTGTGAGCATGCAGTGTGTGGGACTCTATACTATTGTGAGCATGTAGTGAGTGGGACTCTATACTATTGTGAGCATGCAGTGAGTGGGACTTTATACTATTGTGAGCATGCAGTGTGTGGGACTTTATACTATTGTGAGCATGTAGTGTATGGGACTCTATACTATTGTGAGCATGCAGTGAGTGGGACTTTATACTATTGTGAGCATGCAGTGTGTGGGACTTTATACTATTGTGAGCATGCAGTGTGTGGGACTTTATACTATTGTGAGCATGCAGTGTGTGGGACTTTATACTATTGCGAGCATGCAGTGTGTGGGACTTTATACTATTGTGAGCATGCAGTGTGTGGGACTTTATACTATTGTGAGCATGCAGTGTGTGGGACTCTATACTATTGTGAGCATGCAGTGTGTGGGACTTTATACTATTGTGAGCATGCAGTGTATGGGACTTTATACTATTGTGAGCATGCAGTGTGTAGGACTTTATACTATTGTGAGCATGCAGTGTATGGGACTTTATACTATTGTGAGCATGCAGTGTGTGGGACTCTATACTATTGTGAGCATGCAGTGTGTGGGACTTTATACTATTGTGAGCATGCAGTGTGTGGGACTTTATACTATTGTGAGCATGCAGTGAATGGGACTCTGTACTATTATGAGCATGCAGTGTGTGGGACATTATACTATTGTGAGCAGCAGTGTGTGGGACTTTATACTATTGTGAGCATGCAGTGTGTGGGACTTTATACTATTGTGAGCATGCAGTGTGTGGGACTCTATACTATTGTGAGCATGTAGTGTGTGGGACTTTATACTATTGTGAGCATGCAGTGTGTGGGACTCTATACTATTGTGAGCATGCAGTGTGTGGGACTTTATACTATTGTGAGCATGCAGTGAGTGGGACTTTATACTATTGTGAGCATGCAGTGTATGGGACTTTATACTATTGTGAGCATGCAGTGTATGGGACTTTATACTATTGTGAGCATGCAGTGTATGGGACTTTATACTATTGTGAGCATGCAGTGTGTGGGACTTTATACTATTGTGAGCATGCAGTGTGTGGGACTTTATACTATTGTGAGCATGCAGTGTGTGGGACTTTATACTATTGTGAGCATGCAGTGTGTGGGACTTTATACTATTGTGAGCATGCAGTGTGTGGGACTTTATACTATTGTGAGCATGCAGTGTATGGGACTCTATACTATTGAGCATGCAGTGTGTGGGACTTTATACTATTGTGAGCATGCAGTGTGTGGGACTTTATACTATTGTGAGCATGCAGTGAATGGGACTCTATACTATTGTGAGCATGCAGTGTGTGGGACTTTATACTATTGTGAGCATGCAGTGTGTGGGACTTTATACTATTGTGAGCATGCAGTGAGTGGGACTTTATACTATTGTGAGCATGCAGTGTGTGGGACTCTATACTATTGTGAGCATGCAGTGTGTGGGACTCTATACTATTGTGAGCATGCAGTGTGTGGGACTTTATACTATTGTGAGCATGCAGTGTGTGGGACTTTATACTATTGTGAGCATGCAGTGTGTGGGACTCTGTACTATTGTGAGCATGCAGTGTATGGGACTCTATACTATTGTGAGCATGCAGTGTGTGGGACTTTATACTATTGTGAGCATGCAGTGAGTGGGACTTTATACTATTGTGAGCATGCAGTGTGTGGGACTTTATACTATTGTGAGCATGCAGTGTGTGGGACTTTATACTATTGTGAGCATGCAGTGAGTGGGACTTTATACTATTGTGAGCATGCAGTGTGTGGGACTTTATACTATTGTGAGCATGCAGTGTGTGGGACTTTATACTATTGTGAGCATGCAGTGTGTGGGACTTTATACTATTGTGAGCATGCAGTGTGTGGGACTTTATACTATTGTGAGCAGCAGTGTGTGGGACTTTATACTATTGTGAGCATGCAGTGTGTGGGACTTTATACTATTGTGAGCATGCAGTGTGTGGGACTTTATACTATTGTGAGCATGCAGTGTGTGGGACTCTGTACTATTGT
Organism: Cladorhizidae sp. MBARI D1340-BT2; assembly: GCA_028752905.1. Taxonomy (NCBI): domain Eukaryota; kingdom Metazoa; phylum Porifera; class Demospongiae; order Poecilosclerida; family Cladorhizidae; species Cladorhizidae sp. MBARI D1340-BT2. The sequence continues at coordinate 40,336,738 of JAQNBH010000017.1, read as the reverse complement.
GAGCATGCAGTGTATGGGACTTTATACTATTGTGAGCATGCAGTGTGTGGGACTTTATACTATTGTGAGCATGCAGTGTGTGGGACTTTATACTATTGTGAGCATGCAGTGTGTGGGACTTTATACTATTGTGAGCATGCAGTGTGTGGGACTCTGTACTATTGTGAGCATGCAGTGTATGGGACTTTATACTATTGTGAGCATGCAGTGAGTGGGACTTTATACTATTGTGAGCATACAGTGTGTGGGACTTTATACTATTGTGAGCATGCAGTGTATGGGACTTTATACTATTGTGAGCATGCAGTGTGTGGGACTCTATACTATTGTGAGCATGCAGTGAGTGGGACTTTATACTATTGTGAGCATGCAGTGTGTGGGACTTTATACTATTGTGAGCATGCAGTGTGTGGGACTTTATACTATTGTGAGCATGCAGTGAGTGGGACTCTATACGATTGTGAGCATGCAGTGTATAGGACTTTATACTATTGTGAGCATGCAGTGTATGGAACTTTATACTATTGTGAGCATGCAGTGAGTGGGACTTTATACTATTGTGAGCATGCAGTGTGTGGGACTTTATACTATTGTGAGCATGCAGTGTGTGGGACTTTATACTATTGTGAGCATGCAGTGTGTGGGACTTTATACTATTGTGAGCAGCAGTGTGTGGGACTTTATACGATTGTGAGCATGCAGTGTGTGGGACTTTATACTATTGTGAGCATGCAGTGTGTGGGACTTTATACTATTGTGAGCAGCAGTGTGTGGGACTTTATACGATTGTGAGCATGCAGTGTGTGGGACTTTATACTATTGTGAGCATGCAGTGTGTGGGACTTTATACTATTGTGAGCATGCAGTGAATGGGACTTTATACTATTGTGAGCATGCAGTGTGTGGGACTTTATACTATTGTGAGCATGCAGTGTGTGGTACTCTGTACTATTGTGAGCATGCAGTGTGTGGGACTTTATACTATTGTGAGCATGCAGTGTGTGGGACTTTATACGATTGTGAGCATGCAGTGTGTGGGACTTTATACTATTGTGAGCATGCAGTGTGTGGGACTTTATACTATTGTGAACATGCAGTGTGTGGGACTTTATACTATTGTGAGCATGCCTTGTGTGGGACTTTATACTATTGTGAGCATGCAGTGAGTGGGACTCTATACTATTGTGAGCATGCAGTGAGTGGGACTTTATACTATTGTGAGCATGCAGTGTGTGGGACTCTATACTATTGTGAGCATGCAGTGTGTGGGACTTTATACTATTGTGAGCATGCAGTGTGTGGGACTTTATACTATTGTGAGCATGTAGTGTGTGGGACTCTATACTATTGTGAGCATGCAGTGTGTGGGACTTTATACTATTGTGAGCATGTAGTGTATGGGACTCTATACTATTGTGAGCATGCAGTGAGTGGGACTTTATACTATTGTGAGCATGCAGTGTGTGGGACTTTATACTATTGTGAGCATGCAGTGAATGGGACTTTATACTATTGTGAGCATGCAGTGAGTGGGACTTTATACTATTGTGAGCATGCAGTGAGTGGGACTTTATACTATTGTGAGCATGCAGTGAATGGGACTTTATACTATTGTGAGCATGCAGTGAGTGGGACTTTATAATATTGTGAGCATGCAGTGTATGGGACTTTATACTATTGTGAGCATGTAGTGAGTGGGACTCTATACTATTATGAGCATGCAGTGTGTGGCACTTTATACTATTGTGAGCATGCAGTGTGTGGGACTCTGTACTATTGTGAGCATGCAGTGTGTGGGACTTTATACTATTGTGAGCATGCAGTGTGTGGGACTTTATACTATTGTGAGCATGCAGTGTGTGGGACTCTATACTATTGTGAGCATGCAGTGTATGGGACTCTATACTATTGTGAGCATGCAGTGAGTGGGACTTTATACTATTGTGAGCATGCAGTGTGTGGGACTTTATACTATTGTGAGCATGCAGTGAGTGGGACTTTATACTATTGTGAGCATGCAGTGTATGGGACTCTGTACTATTGTGAGCATGCAGTGTGTGGGACTCTGTACTATTGTGAGCATGCAGTGTATGGGACTTTATACTATTGTGAGCATGCAGTGTGTGGGACTCTGTACTATTGTGAGCATGCAGTGTATGGGACTCTATACTATTGTGAGCAGCAGTGTGTGGGACTCTGTACTATTGTGAGCATGCAGTGTGTGGGACTTTCTACTATTGTGAGCAGCAGTGTGTGGGACTCTGTACTATTGTGAGCATGCAGTGAGTGGGACTTTCTACTATTGTGAGCATGCAGTGTGTGGGACTTTCTACTATTGTGAGCATGCAGTGTGTGGGACTCTATACTATTGTGAGCATGCAGTGTGGGACTCTGTACTATTCTGAGCATGCAGTGTGTGGGACTCTATACTATTGTGAGCATGCAGTGTGTGGGACTTTATACTATTGTGAGCATGCAGTGTGTGGGACTCTATACTATTGTGAGCATGCAGTGTGTGGGACTTTATACTATTGTGAGCATGCAGTGCATGGGACTTTATACTATTGTGAGCATGCAGTGTGTGGGACTTTATACTATTGTGAGCATGTAGTGTTTGGGACTTTATACTATTGTGAGCATGCAGTGAGTGGGACTTTATACTATTGTGAGCATGCAGTGAGTGGGACTTTATACTATTGTGAGCATGCAGTGTATGGGACTCTATACTATTGTGAGCATGTAGTGAATGGGACTTTATACTATTGTGAGCATGCAGTGAGTGGGACTTTATACTATTGTGAGCATGCAGTGTGTGGGACTTTATACTATTGTGAGCATGCAGTGTGTGGGACTTTATACTATTGTGAGCATGCAGTGTGTGGGACTTTATACTATTGTGAGCATGCAGTGTATGGGACTCTATACTATTGTGAGCATGTAGTGAGTGGGACTCTATACTATTGTGAGCATGCAGTGTGTGGTACTCTATACTATTGTGAGCATGCAGTGTATGGGACTTTATACTATTGTGAGCATGCAGTGTGTGGGACTCTGTACTATTCTGAGCATGCAGTGTGTGGGACTCTATACTATTGTGAGCATGCAGTGTGTGGGACTTTATACTATTGTGAGCATGCAGTGTGTGGGACTCTATACTATTGTGAGCATGCAGTGTGTGGGACTCTATACTATTGTGAGCATGCAGTGAGTGGGACTTTATACTATTGTGAGCATGCAGTGTGTGGGACTCTATACTATTGTGAGCATGTAGTGAATGGGACTCTGTACTATTGTGAGCATGCAGTGAATGGGACTTTATACTATTGTGAGCATGCAGTGAGTGGGACTTTATAATATTGTGAGCATGCAGTGTATGGGACTTTATACTATTGTGAGCATGTAGTGAGTGGGACTCTATACTATTATGAGCATGCAGTGTGTGGGACATTATACTATTGTGAGCATGCAGTGTGTGGGACTCTGTACTATTGTGAGCATGCAGTGTGTGGGACTTTATACTATTGTGAGCATGCAGTGTGTGGGACTTTATACTATTGTGAGCATGCAGTGTGTGGGACTTTATACTATTGTGAGCATGCAGTGTGTGGGACTTTATACTATTGTGAGCATGCAGTGTGTGGGACTTTATACTATTGTGAGCATGCAGTGTGTGGGACTTTATACTATTGTGAGCATGCAGTGTGTGGGACTCTATACTATTGTGAGCATGCAGTGTGTGGGACTTTATACTATTGTGAGCATGCAGTGTGTGGGACTCTATACTATTGTGAGCATGCAGTGTGTGGGACTTTATACTATTGTGAGCATGCAGTGAGTGGGACTCTATACTATTGTGAGCATGCAGTGTGTGGGACTCTATACTATTGTGAGCATGCAGTGTGTGGGACTTTATACTATTGTGAGCATGCAGTGTGTGGGACTTTATACTATTGTGAGCATGCAGTGTATGGGACTCTATACTATTGTGAGCATGCAGTGTGTGGGACTTTATACTATTGTGAGCATGCAGTGTGTGGGACTTTATACTATTGTGAGCATGCAGTGTATGGGACTCTATACTATTGTGAGCATGCAGTGTGTGGGACTTTATACTATTGTGAGCATGCAGTGAGTGGGACTCTATACTATTGTGAGCATGCAGTGTGTGGGACTCTGTACTATTGTGAGCATGCAGTGTATGGGACTTTATACTATTGTGAGCATGCAGTGTATGGGACTTTATACTATTGTGAGCATGCAGTGTATGGGACTTTATACTATTGTGAGCATGCAGTGTGTGGGACTCTATACTATTGTGAGCATGCAGTGTATGGGACTTTATACTATTGTGAGCATGCAGTGTGTGGAACTCTATACTATTGTGAGCATGCAGTGTATGGGACTTTATACTATTGTGAGCATGCAGTGTGTGGGACTCTGTACTATTCTGAGCATGCAGTGTGTGGGACTCTATACTATTGTGAGCATGTAGTGAATGGGACTTTATACTATTGTGAGCATGCAGTGAGTGGGACTTTATACTATTGTGAGCATGCAGTGTGTGGGACTCTATACTATTGTGAGCATGCAGTGTGTGGGACTCTGTACTATTGTGAGCATGCAGTGTATGGGACTTTATACTATTGTGAGCATGCAGTGTGTGGGACTTTATACTATTGTGAGCATGCAGTGTATGGGACTTTATACTATTGTGAGCATGCAGTGTGTGGGACTTTATACTATTGTGAGCATGCAGTGTGTGGGACTTTATACTATTGTGAGCATGCAGTGTGTGGGACTCTGTACTATTGTTCGCAAGCAGTGTGTGGTACTTTATACTATTGTGAGCATGCAGTGTGTGGGACTCTATACTATTGTGAGCATGCAGTGTGTGGGACTCTATACTATTGTGAACATGCAGTGTATGGGACTTTATACTATTGTGAGCATGCAGTGTGTGGGACTCTATACTATTGTGAGCATGCAGTGTGTTGGACTTTATACTATTGTGAGCATGCAGTGTGTGGGACTTTATACTATTGTGAGCATGCAGTGTGTGGGATTTTATACTATTGTGAACATGCAGTGTGTGGGACTTTATACTATTGTGAGCATGCAGTGTGTGGGACTTTATACTATTGTGAGCATGCAGTGTGTGGAACTCTATACTATTGTGAGCATGCAGTGTGTGGGACTCTATACTATTGTGAGCATGCAGTGTATGGGACTTTATACTATTGTGAGCATGCAGTGTATGGGACTCTATACTATTGTGAGCATGCAGTGTGTGGGACTCTATACTATTGTGAGTATGCAGTGTGTGGGACTTTATACTATTGTGAGCATGCAGTGTATGGGACTCTATACTATTGTGAGCATGTAGTGAATGGGACTTTATACTATTGTGAGCATGCAGTGAGTGGGACTTTATACTATTGTGAGCATGCAGTGTATGGGACTCTGTACTATTGTGAGCATGCAGTGAGTGGGACTTTATACTATTGTGAGCATGCAGTGTATGGGACTCTGTACTATTGTGAGCATGCAGTGAGTGGGACTTTATACTATTGTGAGCATGCAGTGTGTGGGACTCTGTACTATTCTGAGCATGCAGTGTGTGGGACTCTATACTATTGTGAGCATGCAGTGTGTGGGACTCTATACTATTGTGAGCATGCAGTGTGTGGGACTTTATACTATTGTGAGCATGTAGTGTTTGGGACTCTATACTATTGTGAGCATGCAGTGTGTGGGACTTTATACTATTGTGAGCATGCAGTGTGTGGGACTTTATACTATTGTGAGCATGCCTTGTGTGGGACTCTATACTATTGTGAGCATGCAGTGTATGGGACTCTATACTATTGTGAGCATGTAGTGAATGGGACTCTATACTATTGTGAGCATGCAGTGTGTGGGACTTTATACTATTGTGAGCATGCAGTGTGTGGGACTTTATACTATTGTGAGCATGCAGTGTGTGGGACTTTATACTATTGTGAGCATGCAGTGTGTGGGACTCTATACTATTGTGAGCATGCAGTGTATGGGACTCTATACTATTGTGAGCATGCAGTGTGTGGGACTTTATACTATTGTGAGCATGCAGTGTGTGGGACTTTATACTATTGTGAGCATGCAGTGTGTGGGACTTTATACTATTGTGAGCATGCAGTGTGTGGGACTTTATACTATTGTGAGCATGCAGTGTGTGGGACTTTATACTATTGCGAGCATGCAGTGTGTGGGACTTTATACTATTGTGAGCATGCAGTGTGTGGGACTTTATACTATTGTGAGCATGCAGTGTGTGGGACTCTGTACTATTGTGAGCATGCAGTGTATGGGACTTTATACTATTGTGAGCATGCAGTGTGTAGGACTTTATACTATTGTGAGCATGCAGTGTGTGGGACTTTATACTATTGTGAGCATGCAGTGTGTGGGACTTTATACTATTGTGAGCATGCAGTGAATGGGACTCTGTACTATTGTGAGCAAGCAGTGTATGGGACATTATACTATTGTGAGCAGCAGTGTGTGGGACTTTATACTATTGTGAGCATGCAGTGTGTGGGACTTTATACTATTGTGAGCATGCAGTGTGTGGGACTCTATACTATTGTGAGCATGCAGTGTATGGGACTCTATACTATTGTGAGCATGCAGTGTGTGGGACTCTATACTATTGTGAGCATGCAGTGTGTGGGACTCTATACTATTGTGAGCATGCAGTGAGTGGGACTTTATACTATTGTGAGCATGCAGTGTGTGGGACTCTATACTATTGTGAGCATGTAGTGAATGGGACTCTGTACTATTGTGAGCATGCAGTGAATGGGACTTTATACTATTGTGAGCATGCAGTGAGTGGGACTTTATAATATTGTGAGCATGCAGTGTATGGGACTTTATACTATTGTGAGCATGTAGTGAGTGGGACTCTATACTATTATGAGCATGCAGTGTGTGGGACATTATACTATTGTGAGCATGCAGTGTGTGGGACTCTGTACTATTGTGAGCATGCAGTGTGTGGGACTTTATACTATTGTGAGCATGCAGTGTGTGGGACTTTATACTATTGTGAGCATGCAGTGTGTGGGACTTTATACTATTGTGAGCATGCAGTGTGTGGGACTTTATACTATTGTGAGCATGCAGTGTGTGGGACTTTATACTATTGTGAGCATGCAGTGTGTGGGACTTTATACTATTGTGAGCATGCAGTGTGTGGGACTCTATACTATTGTGAGCATGCAGTGTGTGGGACTTTATACTATTGTGAGCATGCAGTGTGTGGGACTCTATACTATTGTGAGCATGCAGTGTGTGGGACTTTATACTATTGTGAGCATGCAGTGAGTGGGACTCTATACTATTGTGAGCATGCAGTGTGTGGGACTCTATACTATTGTGAGCATGCAGTGTATGGGACTCTATACTATTGTGAGCATGCAGTGTGTGGGACTTTATACTATTGTGAGCATGCAGTGTGTGGGACTTTATACTATTGTGAGCATGCAGTGTATGGGACTCTATACTATTGTGAGCATGCAGTGTGTGGGACTTTATACTATTGTGAGCATGCAGTGTGTGGGACTTTATACTATTGTGAGCATGCAGTGAGTGGGACTCTATACTATTGTGAGCATGCAGTGTGTGGGACTCTGTACTATTGTGAGCATGCAGTGTATGGGACTTTATACTATTGTGAGCATGCAGTGTATGGGACTTTATACTATTGTGAGCATGCAGTGTATGGGACTTTATACTATTGTGAGCATGCAGTGTGTGGGACTCTATACTATTGTGAGCATGCAGTGTATGGGACTTTATACTATTGTGAGCATGCAGTGTGTGGAACTCTATACTATTGTGAGCATGCAGTGTATGGGACTTTATACTATTGTGAGCATGCAGTGTGTGGGACTCTGTACTATTCTGAGCATGCAGTGTGTGGGACTCTATACTATTGTGAGCATGCAGTGTGTGGGACTCTATACTATTGTGAGCATGCAGTGTGTGGGACTCTGTACTATTGTGAGCATGCAGTGTATGGGACTTTATACTATTGTGAGCATGCAGTGTGTGGGACTTTATACTATTGTGAGCATGCAGTGTATGGGACTTTATACTATTGTGAGCATGCAGTGTGTGGGACTTTATACTATTGTGAGCATGCAGTGTGTGGGACTTTATACTATTGTGAGCATGCAGTGTGTGGGACTCTGTACTATTGTTCGCAAGCAGTGTGTGGTACTTTATACTATTGTGAGCATGCAGTGTGTGGGACTCTATACTATTGTGAGCATGCAGTGTGTGGGACTCTATACTATTGTGAACATGCAGTGTATGGGACTTTATACTATTGTGAGCATGCAGTGTGTGGGACTCTATACTATTGTGAGCATGCAGTGTATGGGACTTTATACTATTGTGAGCATGCAGTGTGTGGAACTCTATACTATTGTGAGCATGCAGTGTGTGGGACTCTATACTATTGTGAGCATGCAGTGTGTTGGACTTTATACTATTGTGAGCATGCAGTGTGTGGGACTTTATACTATTGTGAGCATGCAGTGTGTGGGACTCTATACTATTGTGAGCATGCAGTGTATGGGACTTTATACTATTGTGAGCATGCAGTGTGTGGAACTCTATACTATTGTGAGCATGCAGTGTATGGGACTTTATACTATTGTGAGCATGCAGTGTGTGGGACTCTGTACTATTCTGAGCATGCAGTGTGTGGGACTCTATACTATTGTGAGCATGTAGTGAATGGGACTTTATACTATTGTGAGCATGCAGTGAGTGGGACTTTATACTATTGTGAGCATGCAGTGTGTGGGACTCTATACTATTGTGAGCATGCAGTGTGTGGGACTCTGTACTATTGTGAGCATGCAGTGTATGGGACTTTATACTATTGTGAGCATGCAGTGTGTGGGACTTTATACTATTGTGAGCATGCAGTGTATGGGACTTTATACTATTGTGAGCATGCAGTGTGTGGGACTTTATACTATTGTGAGCATGCAGTGTGTGGGACTTTATACTATTGTGAGCATGCAGTGTGTGGGACTCTGTACTATTGTTCGCAAGCAGTGTGTGGTACTTTATACTATTGTGAGCATGCAGTGTGTGGGACTCTATACTATTGTGAGCATGCAGTGTGTGGGACTCTATACTATTGTGAACATGCAGTGTATGGGACTTTATACTATTGTGAGCATGCAGTGTGTGGGACTCTATACTATTGTGAGCATGCAGTGTGTTGGACTTTATACTATTGTGAGCATGCAGTGTGTGGGACTTTATACTATTGTGAGCATGCAGTGTGTGGGATTTTATACTATTGTGAACATGCAGTGTGTGGGACTTTATACTATTGTGAGCATGCAGTGTGTGGGACTTTATACTATTGTGAGCATGCAGTGTGTGGAACTCTATACTATTGTGAGCATGCAGTGTGTGGGACTCTATACTATTGTGAGCATGCAGTGTATGGGACTTTATACTATTGTGAGCATGCAGTGTATGGGACTCTATACTATTGTGAGCATGCAGTGTGTGGGACTCTATACTATTGTGAGTATGCAGTGTGTGGGACTTTATACTATTGTGAGCATGCAGTGTATGGGACTCTATACTATTGTGAGCATGTAGTGAATGGGACTTTATACTATTGTGAGCATGCAGTGAGTGGGACTTTATACTATTGTGAGCATGCAGTGTATGGGACTCTGTACTATTGTGAGCATGCAGTGAGTGGGACTTTATACTATTGTGAGCATGCAGTGTATGGGACTCTGTACTATTGTGAGCATGCAGTGAGTGGGACTTTATACTATTGTGAGCATGCAGTGTGTGGGACTCTGTACTATTCTGAGCATGCAGTGTGTGGGACTCTATACTATTGTGAGCATGCAGTGTGTGGGACTCTATACTATTGTGAGCATGCAGTGTGTGGGACTTTATACTATTGTGAGCATGTAGTGTTTGGGACTCTATACTATTGTGAGCATGCAGTGTGTGGGACTTTATACTATTGTGAGCATGCAGTGTGTGGGACTTTATACTATTGTGAGCATGCCTTGTGTGGGACTCTATACTATTGTGAGCATGCAGTGTATGGGACTCTATACTATTGTGAGCATGTAGTGAATGGGACTCTATACTATTGTGAGCATGCAGTGTGTGGGACTTTATACTATTGTGAGCATGCAGTGTGTGGGACTTTATACTATTGTGAGCATGCAGTGTGTGGGACTTTATACTATTGTGAGCATGCAGTGTGTGGGACTCTATACTATTGTGAGCATGCAGTGTATGGGACTCTATACTATTGTGAGCATGCAGTGTGTGGGACTTTATACTATTGTGAGCATGCAGTGTGTGGGACTTTATACTATTGTGAGCATGCAGTGTGTGGGACTTTATACTATTGTGAGCATGCAGTGTGTGGGACTTTATACTATTGTGAGCATGCAGTGTGTGGGACTTTATACTATTGCGAGCATGCAGTGTGTGGGACTTTATACTATTGTGAGCATGCAGTGTGTGGGACTTTATACTATTGTGAGCATGCAGTGTGTGGGACTCTGTACTATTGTGAGCATGCAGTGTATGGGACTTTATACTATTGTGAGCATGCAGTGTGTAGGACTTTATACTATTGTGAGCATGCAGTGTGTGGGACTTTATACTATTGTGAGCATGCAGTGTGTGGGACTTTATACTATTGTGAGCATGCAGTGAATGGGACTCTGTACTATTGTGAGCATGCAGTGTATGGGACATTATACTATTGTGAGCAGCAGTGTGTGGGACTTTATACTATTGTGAGCATGCAGTGTGTGGGACTTTATACTATTGTGAGCATGCAGTGTGTGGGACTCTATACTATTGTGAGCATGCAGTGTATGGGACTCTATACTATTGTGAGCATGCAGTGTGTGGGACTCTATACTATTGTGAGCATGCAGTGTGTGGGACTCTATACTATTGTGAGCATGCAGTGAGTGGGACTTTATACTATTGTGAGCATGCAGTGTGTGGGACTCTATACTATTGTGAGCATGTAGTGAATGGGACTCTGTACTATTGTGAGCATGCAGTGAATGGGACTTTATACTATTGTGAGCATGCAGTGAGTGGGACTTTATAATATTGTGAGCATGCAGTGTATGGGACTTTATACTATTGTGAGCATGTAGTGAGTGGGACTCTATACTATTATGAGCATGCAGTGTGTGGGACATTATACTATTGTGAGCATGCAGTGTGTGGGACTCTGTACTATTGTGAGCATGCAGTGTGTGGGACTTTATACTATTGTGAGCATGCAGTGTGTGGGACTTTATACTATTGTGAGCATGCAGTGTGTGGGACTTTATACTATTGTGAGCATGCAGTGTGTGGGACTTTATACTATTGTGAGCATGCAGTGTGTGGGACTTTATACTATTGTGAGCATGCAGTGTGTGGGACTTTATACTATTGTGAGCATGCAGTGTGTGGGACTCTATACTATTGTGAGCATGCAGTGTGTGGGACTTTATACTATTGTGAGCATGCAGTGTGTGGGACTCTATACTATTGTGAGCATGCAGTGTGTGGGACTTTATACTATTGTGAGCATGCAGTGAGTGGGACTCTATACTATTGTGAGCATGCAGTGTGTGGGACTCTATACTATTGTGAGCATGCAGTGTATGGGACTCTATACTATTGTGAGCATGCAGTGTGTGGGACTTTATACTATTGTGAGCATGCAGTGTGTGGGACTTTATACTATTGTGAGCATGCAGTGTATGGGACTCTATACTATTGTGAGCATGCAGTGTGTGGGACTTTATACTATTGTGAGCATGCAGTGTGTGGGACTTTATACTATTGTGAGCATGCAGTGAGTGGGACTCTATACTATTGTGAGCATGCAGTGTGTGGGACTCTGTACTATTGTGAGCATGCAGTGTATGGGACTTTATACTATTGTGAGCATGCAGTGTATGGGACTTTATACTATTGTGAGCATGCAGTGTATGGGACTTTATACTATTGTGAGCATGCAGTGTGTGGGACTCTATACTATTGTGAGCATGCAGTGTATGGGACTTTATACTATTGTGAGCATGCAGTGTGTGGAACTCTATACTATTGTGAGCATGCAGTGTATGGGACTTTATACTATTGTGAGCATGCAGTGTGTGGGACTCTGTACTATTCTGAGCATGCAGTGTGTGGGACTCTATACTATTGTGAGCATGCAGTGTGTGGGACTCTATACTATTGTGAGCATGCAGTGTGTGGGACTCTGTACTATTGTGAGCATGCAGTGTATGGGACTTTATACTATTGTGAGCATGCAGTGTGTGGGACTTTATACTATTGTGAGCATGCAGTGTATGGGACTTTATACTATTGTGAGCATGCAGTGTGTGGGACTTTATACTATTGTGAGCATGCAGTGTGTGGGACTTTATACTATTGTGAGCATGCAGTGTGTGGGACTCTGTACTATTGTTCGCAAGCAGTGTGTGGTACTTTATACTATTGTGAGCATGCAGTGTGTGGGACTCTATACTATTGTGAGCATGCAGTGTGTGGGACTCTATACTATTGTGAACATGCAGTGTATGGGACTTTATACTATTGTGAGCATGCAGTGTGTGGGACTCTATACTATTGTGAGCATGCAGTGTATGGGACTTTATACTATTGTGAGCATGCAGTGTGTGGAACTCTATACTATTGTGAGCATGCAGTGTGTGGGACTCTATACTATTGTGAGCATGCAGTGTGTTGGACTTTATACTATTGTGAGCATGCAGTGTGTGGGACTTTATACTATTGTGAGCATGCAGTGTGTGGGATTTTATACTATTGTGAACATGCAGTGTGTGGGACTTTATACTATTGTGAGCATGCAGTGTGTGGGACTTTATACTATTGTGAGCATGCAGTGTGTGGGACTCTATACTATTGTGAGCATGCAGTGTGTGGGACTCTATACTATTGTGAGCATGCAGTGTATGGGACTTTATACTATTGTGAGCATGCAGTGTATGGGACTCTATACTATTGTGAGCATGCAGTGTGTGGGACTCTATACTATTGTGAGTATGCAGTGTGTGGGACTTTATACTATTGTGAGCATGCAGTGTATGGGACTCTATACTATTGTGAGCATGTAGTGAATGGGACTTTATACTATTGTGAGCATGCAGTGAGTGGGACTTTATACGATTGTGAGCATGCAGTGTGTGGGACTCTGTACTATTCTGAGCATGCAGTGTGTGGGACTCTATACTATTGTGAGCATGCAGTGTGTGGGACTCTATACTATTGTGAGCATGCAGTGTGTGGGACTTTATACTATTGTGAGCATGTAGTGTTTGGGACTCTATACTATTGTGAGCATGCAGTGTGTGGGACTTTATACTATTGTGAGCATGCAGTGTGTGGGACTTTATACTATTGTGAGCATGCCTTGTGTGGGACTCTATACTATTGTGAGCATGCAGTGTATGGGACTCTATACTATTGTGAGCATGTAGTGAATGGGACTCTATACTATTGTGAGCATGCAGTGTGTGGGACTTTATACTATTGTGAGCATGCAGTGTGTGGGACTTTATACTATTGTGAGCATGCAGTGTGTGGGACTTTATACTATTGTGAGCATGCAGTGTGTGGGACTCTATACTATTGTGAGCATGCAGTGTGTGGAACTCTATACTATTGTGAGCATGCAGTGTATGGGACTCTATACTATTGTGAGCATGCAGTGTGTGGGACTTTATACTATTGTGAGCATGCAGTGTGTGGGACTTTATACTATTGTGAGCATGCAGTGTGTGGGACTCTATACTATTGTGAGCATGCAGTGTATGGGACTTTATACTATTGTGAGCATGCAGTGTGTGGCACTTTATACTATTGTGAGCATGCAGTGTGTGGGACTCTGTACTATTGTGAGCATGCAGTGTGTGGGACTTTCTACTATTGTGAGCAGCAGTGTGTGGGACTCTGTACTATTGTGAGCATGCAGTGTGTGGGACTTTCTACTATTGTGAGCATGCAGTGTGTGGGACTTTCTACTATTGTGAGCATGCAGTGTGTGGGACTCTATACTATTGTGAGCATGCAGTGTGGGACTCTGTACTATTCTGAGCATGCAGTGTGTGGGACTCTATACTATTGTGAGCATGCAGTGTGTGGGACTTTATACTATTGTGAGCATGCAGTGTGTGGGACTCTATACTATTGTGAGCATGCAGTGTGTGGGACTTTATACTATTGTGAGCATGCAGTGCATGGGACTTTATACTATTGTGAGCATGCAGTGTGTGGGACTTTATACTATTGTGAGCATGTAGTGTTTGGGACTTTATACTATTGTGAGCATGCAGTGAGTGGGACTTTATACTATTGTGAGCATGCAGTGTGTGGGACTCTATACTATTGTGAGCATGCAGTGCATGGGACTTTATACTATTGTGAGCATGCAGTGTGTGGGACTTTATACTATTGTGAGCATGTAGTGTTTGGGACTTTATACTATTGTGAGCATGTAGTGTTTGGGACTTTATACTATTGTGAGCATGCAGTGAGTGGGACTTTATACTATTGTGAGCATGCAGTGTATGGGACTCTATACTATTGTGAGCATGTAGTGAATGGGACTTTATACTATTGTGAGCATGCAGTGAGTGGGACTTTATACTATTGTGAGCATGCAGTGTGTGGGACTTTATACTATTGTGAGCATGCAGTGTGTGGGACTTTATACTATTGTGAGCATGCAGTGTGTGGGACTTTATACTATTGTGAGCATGCAGTGTATGGGACTCTATACTATTGTGAGCATGTAGTGAGTGGGACTCTATACTATTGTGAGCATGCAGTGTGTGGTACTCTATACTATTGTGAGCATGCAGTGTATGGGACTTTATACTATTGTGAGCATGCAGTGTGTGGGACTCTGTACTATTCTGAGCATGCAGTGTGTGGGACTCTATACTATTGTGAGCATGCAGTGTGTGGGACTTTATACTATTGTGAGCATGCAGTGTGTGGGACTCTATACTATTGTGAGCATGCAGTGTGTGGGACTCTATACTATTGTGAGCATGCAGTGAGTGGGACTTTATACTATTGTGAGCATGCAGTGTGTGGGACTCTATACTATTGTGAGCATGTAGTGAATGGGACTCTGTACTATTGTGAGCATGCAGTGAATGGGACTTTATACTATTGTGAGCATGCAGTGAGTGGGACTTTATAATATTGTGAGCATGCAGTGTATGGGACTTTATACTATTGTGAGCATGTAGTGAGTGGGACTCTATACTATTATGAGCATGCAGTGTGTGGGACATTATACTATTGTGAGCATGCAGTGTGTGGGACTCTGTACTATTGTGAGCATGCAGTGTGTGGGACTTTATACTATTGTGAGCATGCAGTGTGTGGGACTTTATACTATTGTGAGCATGCAGTGTGTGGGACTTTATACTATTGTGAGCATGCAGTGTGTGGGACTTTATACTATTGTGAGCATGCAGTGTGTGGGACTTTATACTATTGTGAGCATGCAGTGTGTGGGACTTTATACTATTGTGAGCATGCAGTGTGTGGGACTCTATACTATTGTGAGCATGCAGTGTGTGGGACTTTATACTATTGTGAGCATGCAGTGTGTGGGACTCTATACTATTGTGAGCATGCAGTGTGTGGGACTTTATACTATTGTGAGCATGCAGTGAGTGGGACTCTATACTATTGTGAGCATGCAGTGTGTGGGACTCTATACTATTGTGAGCATGCAGTGTATGGGACTCTATACTATTGTGAGCATGCAGTGTGTGGGACTTTATACTATTGTGAGCATGCAGTGTGTGGGACTTTATACTATTGTGAGCATGCAGTGTATGGGACTCTATACTATTGTGAGCATGCAGTGTGTGGGACTTTATACTATTGTGAGCATGCAGTGTGTGGGACTTTATACTATTGTGAGCATGCAGTGTATGGGACTCTATACTATTGTGAGCATGCAGTGTGTGGGACTTTATACTATTGTGAGCATGCAGTGAGTGGGACTCTATACTATTGTGAGCATGCAGTGTGTGGGACTCTGTACTATTGTGAGCATGCAGTGTATGGGACTTTATACTATTGTGAGCATGCAGTGTATGGGACTTTATACTATTGTGAGCATGCAGTGTATGGGACTTTATACTATTGTGAGCATGCAGTGTGTGGGACTCTATACTATTGTGAGCATGCAGTGTATGGGACTTTATACTATTGTGAGCATGCAGTGTGTGGAACTCTATACTATTGTGAGCATGCAGTGTATGGGACTTTATACTATTGTGAGCATGCAGTGTATGGGACTCTATACTATTGTGAGCATGCAGTGTGTGGGACTTTATACTATTGTGAGCATGCAGTGAGTGGGACTCTATACTATTGTGAGCATGCAGTGTGTGGGACTCTGTACTATTGTGAGCATGCAGTGAGTGGGACTCTGTACTATTGTGAGCATGCAGTGAGTGGGACTTTATACTATTGTGAGCATGCAGTGTGTGGGACTCTGTACTATTCTGAGCATGCAGTGTGTGGGACTCTATACTATTGTGAGCATGCAGTGTGTGGGACTTTATACTATTGTGAGCATGCAGTGTATGGGACTCTATACTATTGTGAGCATGCAGTGTGTGGGACTTTATACTATTGTGAGCATGCAGTGTGTGGTACTTTATACTATTGTGAGCATGCAGTGTGTGGGACTCTATACTATTGTGAGCATGCAGTGTGTGGGACTCTGTACTATTGTGAGCATGCAGTGTGTGGGACTCTATACTATTGTGAGCAGCAGTGTGTGGGACTTTATACTATTGTGAGCATGCAGTGTGTGGGACTCTATACTATTGTGAGCATGCAGTGTGTGGGACTCTGTACTATTGTGAGCATGCAGTGTATGGGACTTTATACTATTGTGAGCATGCAGTGTGTGGGACTTTATACTATTGTGAGCATGCAGTGTGTGGGACTTTATACTATTGTGAGCATGCAGTGTGTGGGACTCTGTACTATTGTTCGCAAGCAGTGTGTGGTACTTTATACTATTGTGAGCATGCAGTGTGTGGGACTCTATACTATTGTGAGCATGCAGTGTGTGGGACTCTATACTATTGTGAACATGCAGTGTATGGGACTTTATACTATTGTGAGCATGCAGTGTGTGGGACTCTATACTATTGTGAGCATGCAGTGTATGGGACTTTATACTATTGTGAGCATGCAGTGTGTGGAACTCTATACTATTGTGAGCATGCAGTGTGTGGGACTCTATACTATTGTGAGCATGCAGTGTGTTGGACTTTATACTATTGTGAGCATGCAGTGTGTGGGACTTTATACTATTGTGAGCATGCAGTGTGTGGGATTTTATACTATTGTGAACATGCAGTGTGTGGGACTTTATACTATTGTGAGCATGCAGTGTGTGGGACTTTATACTATTGTGAGCATGCAGTGTGTGGGACTCTATACTATTGTGAGCATGCAGTGTGTGGGACTCTATACTATTGTGAGCATGCAGTGTATGGGACTTTATACTATTGTGAGCATGCAGTGTATGGGACTCTATACTATTGTGAGCATGCAGTGTGTGGGACTCTATACTATTGTGAGTATGCAGTGTGTGGGACTTTATACTATTGTGAGCATGCAGTGTATGGGACTCTATACTATTGTGAGCATGTAGTGAATGGGACTTTATACTATTGTGAGCATGCAGTGAGTGGGACTTTATACTATTGTGAGCATGCAGTGTGTGGGACTCTGTACTATTCTGAGCATGCAGTGTGTGGGAGTCTATACTATTGTGAGCATGCAGTGTGTGGGACTCTATACTATTGTGAGCATGCAGTGTGTGGGACTTTATACTATTGTGAGCATGTAGTGTTTGGGACTCTATACTATTGTGAGCATGCAGTGTGTGGGACTTTATACTATTGTGAGCATGCAGTGTGTGGGACTTTATACTATTGTGAGCATGCCTTGTGTGGGACTCTATACTATTGTGAGCATGCAGTGTATGGGACTCTATACTATTGTGAGCATGTAGTGAATGGGACTCTATACTATTGTGAGCATGCAGTGTGTGGGACTTTATACTATTGTGAGCATGCAGTGTGTGGGACTTTATACTATTGTGAGCATGCAGTGTGTGGGACTTTATACTATTGTGAGCATGCAGTGTGTGGGACTCTATACTATTGTGAGCATGCAGTGTATGGGACTCTATACTATTGTGAGCATGTAGTGAATGGGACTCTATACTATTGTGAGCATGCAGTGTGTGGGACTTTATACTATTGTGAGCATGCAGTGTGTGGGACTTTATACTATTGTGAGCATGCAGTGTGTGGGACTTTATACTATTGTGAGCATGCAGTGTGTGGGACTCTATACTATTGTGAGCATGCAGTGTATGGGACTCTGTACTATTGTGAGCATGCAGTGAATGGGACTCTATACTATTGTGAGCAGCAGTGTGTGGGACTTTATACTATTGTGAGCATGCAGTGAGTGGGACTTTATACTATTGTGAGCATGCCTTGTGTGGGACTCTATACTATTGTGAGCATGCCGTGTATGGGACTCTATACTATTGTGAGCATGCAGTGTGTGGGACTTTATACTATTGTGAGCATGCAGTGTGTGGGACTTTATACTATTGTGAGCATGCCTTGTGTGGGACTCTATACTATTGTGAGCATGCAGTGTATGGGACTCTATACTATTGTGAGCATGCAGTGTGTGGGACTTTATACTATTGTGAGCATGCAGTGTGTGGTACTCTATACTATTGTGAGCATGCAGTGTGTGGGACTTTATACTATTGTGAGCATGCAGTGTGTGGGACTTTATACTATTGTGAGCATGCAGTGTGTGGGACTTTATACTATTGTGAGCATGCAGTGTGTGGGACTTTATACTATTGTGAGCATGCAGTGTGTGGGACTCTATACTATTGTGAGCATGCAGTGTGTGGGACTCTGTACTATTGTGAGCATGCAGTGTGTGGGACTCTGTACTATTGTGAGCATGCAGTGTTTGGGACTTTATACTATTGTGAGCATGCAGTGTGTGGGACTCTATACTATTGTGAGCATGCAGTGTGTGGGACTCTATACTATTGTGAGCATGCAGTGTGTGGGATTTTATACTATTGTGAGCATGCAGTGTGTGGGACTTTATACTATTGTGAGCATGCAGTGTGTGGGACTCTATACTATTGTGAGCATGCAGTGTATGGGACTCTGTACTATTGTGAGCATGCAGTGTTTGGGACTTTATACTATTGTGAGCATGCAGTGAGTGGGACTTTATACTATTATGAGCATGCAGTGTGTGGGACTCTATACTATTGTGAGCATGCAGTGTGTGGAACTCTATACTATTGTGAGCATGCAGTGTGTGGGACTTTATACTATTGTGAGCATGCAGTGTGTGGGACTCTGTACTATTGTGAGCATGCAGTGTGTGGGACTTTATACTATTGTGAGCATGCAGTGTGTGGAACTCTATACTATTGTGAGCATGCAGTGTGTGGGACTCTGTACTATTGTGAGCATGCAGTGTTTGGGACTTTATACTATTGTGAGCATGCAGTGAGTGGGACTTTATACTATTATGAGCATGCAGTGTGTGGGACTCTATACTATTGTGAGCATGCAGTGTGTAGGACTTTATACTATTGTGAGCATGCAGTGTGTGGGACTCTGTACTATTGTGAGCATGCAGTGTTTGGGACTTTATACTATTGTGAGCATGCAGTGAGTGGGACTTTATACTATTGTGAGCATGCAGTGTGTGGGACTCTATACTATTGTGAGCATGCAGTGTATGGGACTCTGTACTATTGTGAGCATGCAGTGTGTGGGACTTTCTACTATTGTGAGCATGCAGTGAGTGGGACTTTCTACTATTGTGAGCATGCAGTGTGTGGGACTCTGTACTATTGTGAGCATGCAGTGTTTGGGACTTTATACTATTGTGAGCATGCAGTGTGTGGGACTTTATACTATTGTGAGCATGCAGTGTGTGGGACTTTATACTATTGTGAGCATGCAGTGTGTGGGACTTTATACTATTGTGAGCATGCAGTGTGTGGGACTTTATACTATTGTGAGCATGCAGTGTGTGGGACTTTATACTATTGTGAGCATGCAGTGTGTGGGACTTTATACTATTGTGAGCATGCAGTGTGTGGGACTTTATACTATTGTGAGCATGCAGTGTGTGGTACTTTATACTATTGTGAGCATGCAGTGTGTGGGACTCTATACTATTGTGAGCATGCAGTGTATGGGACTCTGTACTATTGTGAGCATGCAGTGAATGGGACTTTATACTATTGTGAGCATGCAGTGTGTGGGACTTTATACTATTGTGAGCATGCAGTGTGTGGGACTCTATACTATTGTGAGCATGCAGTGTATGGGACTCTGTACTATTGTGAGCATGCAGTGTGTGGGACTTTATACTATTGTGAGCATGCAGTGTGTGGGACTCTGTACTATTGTGAGCATGCAGTGTGTGGGACTCTGTACTATTGTGAGCATGCAGTGTGTGGGACTCTGTACTATTGTGAGCATGCAGTGTGTGGGACTTTATACTATTGTGAGCATGCAGTGTGTGGAACTCTATACTATTGTGAGCATGCAGTGTGTGGAACTCTATACTATTGTGAGCATGCAGTGTGTGGGACTCTGTACTATTGTGAGCATGCAGTGTGTGGGACTCTATACTATTATGAGCATGCAGTGTGTGGGACTTTATACTATTGTGAGCATGCAGTGTGTGGGACTCTATACTATTGTGAGCATGCAGTGTGTGGGACTCTGTACTATTGTGAGCATGCAGTGTGTGGGACTCTGTACTATTGTGAGCATGCAGTGTGTGGGACTCTGTACTATTGTGAGCATGCAGTGTGTGGGACTTTATACTATTGTGAGCATGCAGTGTGTGGAACTCTATACTATTGTGAGCATGCAGTGTGTGGAACTCTATACTATTGTGAGCATGTAGTGTGTGGGACTCTATACTATTGTGAGCATGCAGTGTGTGGGACTCTATACTATTATGAGCATGCAGTGTGTGGGACTTTATACTATTGTGAGCATGCAGTGTGTGGGACTCTGTACTATTGTGAGCAAGCAGTGTGTGGGACTCTATACTATTGTGAGCATGCAGTGTGTGGGACTTTATACTATTGTGAGCATGCAGTGTGTGGGATTTTATACTATTGTGAGCATGCAGTGTGTGGGACTTTATACTATTGTGAGCATGCAGTGTGTGGGACTCTATACTATTGTGAGCAGCAGTGTGTGGGACTCTGTACTATTGTGAGCATGCAGTGTGTGGGACTTTCTACTATTGTGAGCATGCAGTGTGTGGGACTTTCTACTATTGTGAGCATGCAGGACTTTATACTATTGTGAGCAGCAGTGTGTGGGACTCTGTACTATTGTGAGCATGCAGTGTGTGGGACTCTGTAATATTGTGAGCATGCAGTGTGTGGGACTTTATACTATTGTGAGCATGCAGTGTGTGGGACTCTGTACTATTGTGAGCATGCAGTGAGTGGGACTTTCTACTATTGTGAGCATGCAGTGTGTGGGACTCTGTACTATTGTGAGCATGCAGTGTTTGGGACTTTATACTATTGTGAGCATGTAGTGAATGGGACTTTATACTATTGTGAGTATGCAGTGAGTGGGACTTTATACTATTGTGAGCATGCCTTGTGTGGGACTCTATACTATTGTGAGCATGCAGTGTGTGGGACTTTATACTATTGTGAGCATGCAGTGTGTGGGACTTTATACTATTGTGAGCATGCCTTGTGTGGGACTCTATACTATTGTGAGCATGCAGTGTATGGGACTCTATACTATTGTGAGCATGCAGTGTGTGGGACTTTATACTATTGTGAGCATGCAGTGTGTGGGACTTTATACTATTGTGAGCATGCAGTGTGTGGTACTTTATACTATTGTGAGCATGCAGTGTGTGGGACTCTATACTATTGTGAGCATGCAGTGTGTGGGACTTTCTACTATTGTGAGCATGCAGGACTTTATACTATTGTGAGCATGCAGTGAATGGGACTTTATACTATTGTGAGCATGCAGTGTGTGGGACTCTATACTATTGTGAGCATGCAGTGTGTGGGACTCTGTACTATTGTGAGCATGCAGTGTGTTGGACTTTATACTATTGTGAGCATGCAGTGTGTGGGACTCTATACTATTGTGAGCATGCAGTGTATGGGACTCTATACTATTGTGAGCATGTAGTGAATGGGACTTTATACTATTGTGAGCATGCAGTGAGTGGGACTTTATACTATTGTGAGCATGCAGTGTGTGGGACTTTATACTATTGTGAGCATGCAGTGTGTGGGACTCTGTACTATTGTGAGCATGCAGTGTGTGGGACTTTATACTATTGTGAGCATGCAGTGTGTGGGATCTATACTATTGTGAGCATGCAGTGTGTGGGACTTTATACTATTGTGAGCATGCAGTGTGTGGGACTCTATACTATTGTGAGCATGCAGTGTATGGGACTTTATACTATTGTGAGCATGCAGTGTATGGGACTTTATACTATTGTGAGCATGCAGTGTGTGGGACTCTATACTATTGTGAGCATGCAGTGTGTGGGACTCTATACTATTGTGAGCATGCAGTGTGTGGGACTTTATACTATTGTGAGCATGCAGTGTGTGGGACTCTATACTATTGTGAGCATGCAGAGTGTGGGACTTTATACTATTGTGAGCATGTAGTGTTTGGGACTTTATACTATTGTGAGCATGCAGTGTGTGGGACTTTATACTATTGTGAGCATGCAGTGTATGGGACTTTATACTATTGTGAGCATGCAGTGAGTGGGACTCTGTACTATTGTGAGCATGCAGTGAGTGGGACTTTATACTATTGTGAGCATGCAGTGTGTGGGACTTTATACTATTGTGAGCATGCAGTGTGTGGGACTCTATACTATTGTGAGCATGCAGTGTGTGGGACTTTATACTATTGTGAGCATGCAGTGTGTGGGACTTTATACTATTGTGAGCATGCAGTGTGTGGGACTTTATACTATTGTGAGCATGTAGTGAGTGGGACTCTATACTATTGTGAGCATGCAGTGTGTGGGACTCTATACTATTGTGAGCATGCAGTGTGTGGGACTTTATACTATTGTGAGCATGCAGTGTGTGGGACTTTATACTATTGTGAGCATGCAGTGTATGGGACTCTATACTATTGTGAGCATGCAGTGTATGGGACTCAGTACTATTGTGAGCATGCAGTGTGTGGGACTCTATACTATTGTGAGCATGTAGTGAGTGGGACTCTATACTATTGTGAGCATGCAGTGTGTGGGACTTTATACTATTGTGAGCATGCAGTGTATGGGACTCTGTACTATTGTGAGCATGCAGTGTGTGGGACTCTATACTATTGTGAGCATGTAGTGAGTGGGACTCTATACTATTGTGAGCATGCAGTGTGTGGGACTCCATACTATTGTGAGCATGCAGTGTGTGGGACTCTGTACTATTGTGAGCATGCAGTGTGTGGGACTTTATACTATTGTGAGCATGCAGTGTGTGGGACTCTATACTATTGTGAGCATGTAGTGTGTGGGACTTTATACTATTGTGAGCATGCAGTGTGTGGGACTTTATACTATTGTGAGCATGCAGTGTGTGGGACTCTATACTATTGTGAGCATGCAGTGTGTGGGACTTTATACTATTGTGAGCATGCAGTGTGTGGGACTCTATACTATTGTGAGCATGCAGTGTGTGGGACTCTATACTATTGTGAGCATGCAGTGTATGGGACTCTATACTATTGTGAGCATGCAGTGTGTGGGACTTTATACTATTGTGAGCATGCAGTGAGTGGGACTTTATACTATTGTGAGCATGCAGTGTGTGGGACTCTGTACTATTGTGAGCATGTAGTGTATGGGACTCTATACTATTGTGAGCAGCAGTGTGTGGGACTCTGTACTATTGTGAGCATGCAGTGTGTGGGACTTTCTACTATTGTGAGCAGCAGTGTGTGGGACTCTGTACTATTGTGAGCATGCAGTGTGTGGGACTTTCTACTATTGTGAGCATGCAGTGTGTGGGACTTTCTACTATTGTGAGCATGCAGTGTGTGGGACTCTGTACTATTCTGAGCATGCAGTGTGTGGGACTCTATACTATTGTGAGCATGCAGTGTGTGGGACTCTATACTATTGTGAGCATGTAGTGTTTGGGACTTTATACTATTGTGAGCATGCAGAGAGTGGGACTTTATACTATTGTGAGCATGCAGTGTATGGGACTCTATACTATTGTGAGCATGTAGTGAATGGGACTTTATACTATTGTGAGCATGCAGTGAGTGGGACTCTGTACTATTGTGAGCATGCAGTGTGTGGGACTTTCTACTATTGTGAGCATGCAGTGAGTGGGACTTTCTACTATTGTGAGCATGCAGTGTGTGGGACTCTGTACTATTGTGAGCATGCAGTGTTTGGGACTTTATACTATTGTGAGCATGCAGTGTGTGGGACTTTATACTATTGTGAGCATGCAGTGTGTGGGACTTTATACTATTGTGAGCATGCAGTGTGTGGGACTTTATACTATTGTGAGCATGCAGTGTGTGGGACTTTATACTATTGTGAGCATGCAGTGTGTGGGACTTTATACTATTGTGAGCATGCAGTGTGTGGGACTTTATACTATTGTGAGCATGCAGTGTGTGGGACTTTATACTATTGTGAGCATGCAGTGTGTGGTACTTTATACTATTGTGAGCATGCAGTGTGTGGGACTCTATACTATTGTGAGCATGCAGTGTATGGGACTCTGTACTATTGTGAGCATGCAGTGAATGGGACTTTATACTATTGTGAGCATGCAGTGTGTGGGACTTTATACTATTGTGAGCATGCAGTGTGTGGGACTCTATACTATTGTGAGCATGCAGTGTATGGGACTCTGTACTATTGTGAGCATGCAGTGTGTGGGACTTTATACTATTGTGAGCATGCAGTGTGTGGGACTCTGTACTATTGTGAGCATGCAGTGTGTGGGACTCTGTACTATTGTGAGCATGCAGTGTGTGGGACTCTGTACTATTGTGAGCATGCAGTGTGTGGGACTTTATACTATTGTGAGCATGCAGTGTGTGGAACTCTATACTATTGTGAGCATGCAGTGTGTGGAACTCTATACTATTGTGAGCATGCAGTGTGTGGGACTCTGTACTATTGTGAGCATGCAGTGTGTGGGACTCTATACTATTATGAGCATGCAGTGTGTGGGACTTTATACTATTGTGAGCATGCAGTGTGTGGGACTCTATACTATTGTGAGCATGCAGTGTGTGGGACTCTGTACTATTGTGAGCATGCAGTGTGTGGGACTCTGTACTATTGTGAGCATGCAGTGTGTGGGACTCTGTACTATTGTGAGCATGCAGTGTGTGGGACTTTATACTATTGTGAGCATGCAGTGTGTGGAACTCTATACTATTGTGAGCATGCAGTGTGTGGAACTCTATACTATTGTGAGCATGTAGTGTGTGGGACTCTATACTATTGTGAGCATGCAGTGTGTGGGACTCTATACTATTATGAGCATGCAGTGTGTGGGACTTTATACTATTGTGAGCATGCAGTGTGTGGGACTCTGTACTATTGTGAGCAAGCAGTGTGTGGGACTCTATACTATTGTGAGCATGCAGTGTGTGGGACTTTATACTATTGTGAGCATGCAGTGTGTGGGATTTTATACTATTGTGAGCATGCAGTGTGTGGGACTTTATACTATTGTGAGCATGCAGTGTGTGGGACTCTATACTATTGTGAGCAGCAGTGTGTGGGACTCTGTACTATTGTGAGCATGCAGTGTGTGGGACTTTCTACTATTGTGAGCATGCAGTGTGTGGGACTTTCTACTATTGTGAGCATGCAGGACTTTATACTATTGTGAGCAGCAGTGTGTGGGACTCTGTACTATTGTGAGCATGCAGTGTGTGGGACTCTGTAATATTGTGAGCATGCAGTGTGTGGGACTTTATACTATTGTGAGCATGCAGTGTGTGGGACTCTGTACTATTGTGAGCATGCAGTGAGTGGGACTTTCTACTATTGTGAGCATGCAGTGTGTGGGACTCTGTACTATTGTGAGCATGCAGTGTTTGGGACTTTATACTATTGTGAGCATGTAGTGAATGGGACTTTATACTATTGTGAGCATGCAGTGAGTGGGACTTTATACTATTGTGAGCATGCCTTGTGTGGGACTCTATACTATTGTGAGCATGCAGTGTGTGGGACTTTATACTATTGTGAGCATGCAGTGTGTGGGACTTTATACTATTGTGAGCATGCCTTGTGTGGGACTCTATACTATTGTGAGCATGCAGTGTATGGGACTCTATACTATTGTGAGCATGCAGTGTGTGGGACTTTATACTATTGTGAGCATGCAGTGTGTGGGACTTTATACTATTGTGAGCATGCAGTGTGTGGTACTTTATACTATTGTGAGCATGCAGTGTGTGGGACTCTATACTATTGTGAGCATGCAGTGTGTGGGACTTTCTACTATTGTGAGCATGCAGGACTTTATACTATTGTGAGCATGCAGTGAATGGGACTTTATACTATTGTGAGCATGCAGTGTGTGGGACTCTATACTATTGTGAGCATGCAGTGTGTGGGACTCTGTACTATTGTGAGCATGCAGTGTGTTGGACTTTATACTATTGTGAGCATGCAGTGTGTGGGACTCTATACTATTGTGAGCATGCAGTGTGTGGGACTTTATACTATTGTGAGCATGCAGTGTATGGGACTCTATACTATTGTGAGCATGTAGTGAATGGGACTTTATACTATTGTGAGCATGCAGTGAGTGGGACTTTATACTATTGTGAGCATGCAGTGTGTGGGACTTTATACTATTGTGAGCATGCAGTGTGTGGGACTCTGTACTATTGTGAGCATGCAGTGTGTGGGACTTTATACTATTGTGAGCATGCAGTGTGTGGGATCTATACTATTGTGAGCATGCAGTGTGTGGGACTTTATACTATTGTGAGCATGCAGTGTGTGGGACTCTATACTATTGTGAGCATGCAGTGTATGGGACTTTATACTATTGTGAGCATGCAGTGTATGGGACTTTATACTATTGTGAGCATGCAGTGTGTGGGACTCTATACTATTGTGAGCATGCAGTGTGTGGGACTCTATACTATTGTGAGCATGCAGTGTGTGGGACTTTATACTATTGTGAGCATGCAGTGTGTGGGACTCTATACTATTGTGAGCATGCAGAGTGTGGGACTTTATACTATTGTGAGCATGTAGTGTTTGGGACTTTATACTATTGTGAGCATGCAGTGTGTGGGACTTTATACTATTGTGAGCATGCAGTGTATGGGACTTTATACTATTGTGAGCATGCAGTGAGTGGGACTCTGTACTATTGTGAGCATGCAGTGAGTGGGACTTTATACTATTGTGAGCATGCAGTGTGTGGGACTTTATACTATTGTGAGCATGCAGTGTGTGGGACTCTATACTATTGTGAGCATGCAGTGTGTGGGACTTTATACTATTGTGAGCATGCAGTGTGTGGGACTTTATACTATTGTGAGCATGCAGTGTGTGGGACTTTATACTATTGTGAGCATGTAGTGAGTGGGACTCTATACTATTGTGAGCATGCAGTGTGTGGGACTCTATACTATTGTGAGCATGCAGTGTGTGGGACTTTATACTATTGTGAGCATGCAGTGTGTGGGACTTTATACTATTGTGAGCATGCAGTGTATGGGACTCTATACTATTGTGAGCATGCAGTGTATGGGACTCAGTACTATTGTGAGCATGCAGTGTGTGGGACTCTATACTATTGTGAGCATGTAGTGAGTGGGACTCTATACTATTGTGAGCATGCAGTGTGTGGGACTTTATACTATTGTGAGCATGCAGTGTATGGGACTCTGTACTATTGTGAGCATGCAGTGTGTGGGACTCTATACTATTGTGAGCATGTAGTGAGTGGGACTCTATACTATTGTGAGCATGCAGTGTGTGGGACTCCATACTATTGTGAGCATGCAGTGTGTGGGACTCTGTACTATTGTGAGCATGCAGTGTGTGGGACTTTATACTATTGTGAGCATGCAGTGTGTGGGACTCTATACTATTGTGAGCATGTAGTGTGTGGGACTTTATACTATTGTGAGCATGCAGTGTGTGGGACTTTATACTATTGTGAGCATGCAGTGTGTGGGACTCTATACTATTGTGAGCATGCAGTGTGTGGGACTTTATACTATTGTGAGCATGCAGTGTGTGGGACTCTATACTATTGTGAGCATGCAGTGTGTGGGACTCTATACTATTGTGAGCATGCAGTGTATGGGACTCTATACTATTGTGAGCATGCAGTGTGTGGGACTTTATACTATTGTGAGCATGCAGTGAGTGGGACTTTATACTATTGTGAGCATGCAGTGTGTGGGACTCTGTACTATTGTGAGCATGTAGTGTATGGGACTCTATACTATTGTGAGCAGCAGTGTGTGGGACTCTGTACTATTGTGAGCATGCAGTGTGTGGGACTTTCTACTATTGTGAGCATGAAGTGTGTGGGACTTTCTACTATTGTGAGCATGCAGTGTGTGGGACTCTGTACTATTCTGAGCATGCAGTGTGTGGGACTCTATACTATTGTGAGCATGCAGTGTGTGGGACTCTATACTATTGTGAGCATGTAGTGTTTGGGACTTTATACTATTGTGAGCATGCAGAGAGTGGGACTTTATACTATTGTGAGCATGCAGTGTATGGGACTCTATACTATTGTGAGCATGTAGTGAATGGGACTTTATACTATTGTGAGCATGCAGTGAGTGGGACTTTATACTATTGTGAGCATGCAGTGTGTGGGACTTTATACTATTGTGAGCATGCAGTGTGTGGGACTTTATACTATTGTGAGCATGCAGTGTGTGGGACTTTATACTATTGTGAGCATGCAGTGTGTGGGACTTTATACTATTGTGAGCATGCAGTGTGTGGGACTTTATACTATTGTGAGCATGCAGTGTGTGGGACTCTATACTATTGTGAGCATGCAGTGTATGGGACTTTATACTATTGTGAGCATGCAGTGTGTGGGACTCTATACTATTGTGAGCATGCAGAGTGTGGGACTTTATACTATTGTGAGCATGTAGTGTTTGGGACTTTATACTATTGTAAGCATGCAGTGTGTGGGACTTTATACTATTGTGAGCATGCAGTGTATGGGACTTTATACTATTGTGAGCATGCAGTGAGTGGGACTCTGTACTATTGTGAGCATGCAGTGTGTGGGACTCTATACTATTGTGAGCATGCAGTGTATGGGACTCTATACTATTGTGAGCATGAAGTGTATGGGACTCTATACTATTGTGAGCATGTAGTGAATGGGACTTTATACTATTGTGAGCATGCAGTGAGTGGGACTTTATACTATTGTGAGCATGCAGTGTGTGGGACTTTATACTATTGTGAGCATGCAGTGTATGGGACTCTGTACTATTGTGAGCATGCAGTGAGTGGGACTTTATACTATTGTGAGCATGCAGTGTGTGGGACTTTATACTATTGTGAGCATGTAGTGAATGGGACTTTATACTATTGTGAGCATGCAGTGAGTGGGACTTTATACTATTGTGAGCATGCAGTGTGTGGGACTTTATACTATTGTGAGCATGCAGTGTATGGGACTCTGTACTATTGTGAGCATGCAGTGTGTGGGACTTTATACTATTGTGAGCATGCAGTGTGTGGGATTTTATACTATTGTGAGCATGCAGTGTGTGGGACTCTATACTATTGTGAGCATGCAGTGTGTGGGACTCTGTACTATTGTGAGCATGCAGTGTGTGGGACTTTCTACTATTGTGAGCATGCAGTGTGTGGGACTTTCTACTATTGTGAGCATGCAGGACTTTCTACTATTGTGAGCATGCAGTGTGTGGGACTCTGTACTATTGTGAGCATGCAGTGTGTGGGACTCTGTAATATTGTGAGCATGCAGTGTGTGGGACTTTATACTATTGTGAGCATGCAGTGTGTGGGACTCTGTACTATTGTGAGCATGCAGTGTTTGGGACTTTATACTATTGTGAGCATGTAGTGAATGGGACTTTATACTATTGTGAGCATGCAGTGAGTGGGACTTTATACTATTGTGAGCATGCCTTGTGTGGGACTCTATACTATTGTGAGCATGCAGTGTGTGGGACTTTATACTATTGTGAGCATGCAGTGTGTGGGACTTTATACTATTGTGAGCATGCCTTGTGTGGGACTCTATACTATTGTGAGCATGCAGTGTATGGGACTCTATACTATTGTGAGCATGCAGTGTGTGGGACTTTATACTATTGTGAGCATGCAGTGTGTGGGACTTTATACTATTGTGAGCATGCAGTGTGTGGTACTTTATACTATTGTGAGCATGCAGTGTGTGGGACTCTATACTATTGTGAGCATGCAGTGTGTGGGACTTTCTACTATTGTGAGCATGCAGGACTTTATACTATTGTGAGCATGCAGTGAATGGGACTTTATACTATTGTGAGCATGCAGTGTGTGGGGACTCTATACTATTGTGAGCATGCAGTGTGTGGGACTCTATACTATTGTGAGCATGCAGTGTATGGGACATTATACTATTGTGAGCATGCAGTGTGTGGGACTTTATACTATTGTGAGCATGCAGTGTATGGGACTCTATACTATTGTGAGCATGTAGTGAATGGGACTTTATACTATTGTGAGCATGCAGTGAGTGGGACTTTATACTATTGTGAGCATGCAGTGTGTGGGACTTTATACTATTGTGAGCATGCAGTGTGTGGGACTCTGTACTATTGTGAGCATGCAGTGTGTGGGACTTTATACTATTGTGAGCATGCAGTGTGTGGGATCTATACTATTGTGAGCATGCAGTGTGTGGGACTTTATACTATTGTGAGCATGCAGTGTGTGGGACTCTATACTATTGTGAGCATGCAGTGTATGGGACTTTATACTATTGTGAGCATGCAGTGTATGGGACTTTATACTATTGTGAGCATGCAGTGTGTGGGACTTTATACTATTGTGAGCATGCAGTGTGTGGGACTCTATACTATTGTGAGCATGCAGTGTGTGGGACTTTATACTATTGTGAGCATGCAGTGTGTGGGACTCTATACTATTGTGAGCATGCAGAGTGTGGGACTTTATACTATTGTGAGCATGTAGTGTTTGGGACTTTATACTATTGTGAGCATGCAGTGTGTGGGACTTTATACTATTGTGAGCATGCAGTGTATGGGACTTTATACTATTGTGAGCATGCAGTGAGTGGGACTCTGTACTATTGTGAGCATGCAGTGAGTGGGACTTTATACTATTGTGAGCATGCAGTGTGTGGGACTTTATACTATTGTGAGCATGCAGTGTGTGGGACTCTATACTATTGTGAGCATGCAGTGTGTGGGACTTTATACTATTGTGAGCATGCAGTGTATGGGACTCTATACTATTGTGAGCATGCAGTGTATGGGACTCAGTACTATTGTGAGCATGCAGTGTGTGGGACTCTATACTATTGTGAGCATGCAGTGTATGGGACTCTGTACTATTGTGAGCATGCAGTGTGTGGGACTCTATACTATTGTGAGCATGTAGTGAGTGGGACTCTATACTATTGTGAGCATGCAGTGTGTGGGACTTTATACTATTGTGAGCATGCAGTGTATGGGACTCTGTACTATTGTGAGCATGCAGTGTGTGGGACTCTATACTATTGTGAGCATGTAGTGAGTGGGACTCTATACTATTGTGAGCATGCAGTCTATGGGACTCCATACTATTGTGAGCATGCAGTGTGTGGGACTCTGTACTATTGTGAGCATGCAGTGTGTGGGACTTTATACTATTGTGAGCATGCAGTGTGTGGGACTCTATACTATTGTGAGCATGTAGTGTGTGGGACTTTATACTATTGTGAGCATGCAGTGTGTGGGACTCCATACTATTGTGAGCATGCAGTGTGTGGGACTCTGTACTATTGTGAGCATGCAGTGTGTGGGACTTTATACTATTGTGAGCATGCAGTGTGTGGGACTCTATACTATTGTGAGCATGTAGTGTGTGGGACTTTATACTATTGTGAGCATGCAGTGTGTGGGACTTTATACTATTGTGAGCATGCAGTGTGTGGGACTTTATACTATTGTGAGCATGCAGTGTGTGGGACTCTATACTATTGTGAGCATGCAGTGTGTGGGACTCTATACTATTGTGAGCATACAGTGTGTGGGACTCTATACTATTGTGAGCATGCAGTGTATGGGACTCTATACTATTGTGAGCATGCAGTGTGTGGGACTTTATACTATTGTGAGCATGCAGTGAGTGGGACTTTATACTATTGTGAGCATGCAGTGTGTGGGACTCTGTACTATTGTGAGCATGTAGTGTATGGGACTCTATACTATTGTGAGCAGCAGTGTGTGGGACTCTGTACTATTGTGAGCATGCAGTGTGTGGGACTTTCTACTATTGTGAGCAGCAGTGTGTGGGACTCTGTACTATTGTGAGCATGCAGTGTGTGGGACTTTCTACTATTGTGAGCATGCAGTGTGTGGGACTTTCTACTATTGTGAGCATGCAGTGTGTGGGACTCTGTACTATTCTGAGCATGCAGTGTGTGGGACTCTATACTATTGTGAGCAGCAGTGTGTGGGACTCTGTACTATTGTGAGCATGTAGTGTGTGGGACTCTATACTATTGTGAGCATGCAGTGTGTGGGACTCTATACTATTGTGAGCATGTAGTGTTTGGGACTCTATACTATTGTGAGCAGCAGTGTGTGGGACTCTGTACTATTGTGAGCATGTAGTGTGTGGGACTCTATACTATTGTGAGCATGCAGTGTGTGGGACTCTATACTATTGTGAGCATGTAGTGTTTGGGACTTTATACTATTGTGAGCATGCAGAGAGTGGGACTTTATACTATTGTGAGCATGCAGTGTATGGGACTCTATACTATTGTGAGCATGTAGTGAATGGGACTTTATACTATTGTGAGCATGCAGTGAGTGGGACTTTATACTATTGTGAGCATGCAGTGTGTGGGACTTTATACTATTGTGAGCATGCAGTGTGTGGGACTCTATACTATTGTGAGCATGCAGTGTGTGGGACTCTATACTATTGTGAGCATGCAGTGTGTGGGACTCTATACTATTGTGAGCATGCAGAGTGTGGGACTTTATACTATTGTGAGCATGTAGTGTTTGGGACTTTATACTATTGTAAGCATGCAGTGTGTGGGACTTTATACTATTGTGAGCATGCAGTGTATGGGACTTTATACTATTGTGAGCATGCAGTGTGTGGGACTCTATACTATTGTGAGCATGCAGTGTGTGGGACTCTATACTATTGTGAGCATGAAGTGTATGGGACTCTATACTATTGTGAGCATGTAGTGAATGGGACTTTATACTATTGTGAGCATGCAGTGAGTGGGACTTTATACTATTGTGAGCATGCAGTGTGTGGGACTTTATACTATTGTGAGCATGCAGTGTATGGGACTCTGTACTATTGTGAGCATGCAGTGAGTGGGACTTTATACTATTGTGAGCATGCAGTGTGTGGGACTTTATACTATTGTGAGCATGTAGTGAATGGGACTTTATACTATTGTGAGCATGCAGTGAGTGGGACTTTATACTATTGTGAGCATGCAGTGTGTGGGACTTTATACTATTGTGAGCATGCAGTGTATGGGACTCTGTACTATTGTGAGCATGCAGTGTGTGGGACTTTATACTATTGTGAGCATGCAGTGTGTGGGACTTTATACTATTGTGAGCATGCAGTGTGTGGGACTCTGTACTATTGTGAGCTGGCAGTGTATGGGACTTTATACTATTGTGAGCATGCAGTGAGTGTGACTTTATACTATTGTGAGCATGCAGTGTGTGGGACTCTGTACTATTGTGAGCATGCAGTGTGTAGGACTCTATACTATTGTGAGCATGTAGTGAGTGGGACTCTATACTATTGTGAGCATGCAGTGAGTGGGACTTTATACTATTGTGAGCATGCAGTGAGTGGGACTTTATACTATTGTGAGCATGCAGTGTGTGGGACTCTATACTATTGTGAGCATGCAGGGTGTGGGACTTTATACTATTGTGAGCATGCAGTGTGTGGGACTTTATACTATTGTGAGCATGCAGTGTGTGGGACTTTATACTATTGTGAGCATGCAGTGTGTGGGACTTTATACTATTGTGAGCATGCAGTGTGTGGGACTCTATACTATAGTGAGCATGCAGTGAATGGGACTCTATACTATTGTGAGCATGCAGTGTGTGAGACTCTGTACTATTGTGAGCATGCAGTGTGTGGGACTTTATACTATTGTGAGCATGCAGTGTGTGGGACTCTATACTATTGTGAGCATGCAGAGTGTGGGACTTTATACTATTGTGAGCATGTAGTGTTTGGGACTTTATACTATTGTGAGCATGCAGTGTGTGGGACTTTATACTATTGTGAGCATGCAGTGTATGGGACTTTATACTATTGTGAGCATGCAGTGAGTGGGACTCTGTACTATTGTGAGCATGCAGTGAGTGGGACTTTATACTATTGTGAGCATGCAGTGTGTGGGACTTTATACTATTGTGAGCATGCAGTGTGT
The DNA here is from genome assembly GCA_028752905.1 of Cladorhizidae sp. MBARI D1340-BT2. Classification (NCBI taxonomy): domain Eukaryota; kingdom Metazoa; phylum Porifera; class Demospongiae; order Poecilosclerida; family Cladorhizidae; species Cladorhizidae sp. MBARI D1340-BT2. The sequence goes on along the minus strand of JAQNBH010000017.1, from coordinate 40,301,844 downwards.
GGGACTCTATACTATTGTGAGCATGCAGTGTGTGGGACTTTATACTATTGTGAGCATGCAGTGTATGGGACTCTATACTATTGTGAGCATGCAGTGTATGGGACTCAGTACTATTGTGAGCATGCAGTGTGTGGGACTCTATACTATTGTGAGCATGCAGTGTATGGGACTCTGTACTATTGTGAGCATGCAGTGTGTGGGACTCTATACTATTGTGAGCATGTAGTGAGTGGGACTCTATACTATTGTGAGCATGCAGTGTGTGGGACTTTATACTACTATTGTGAGCATGCAGTGTATGGGACTCTGTACTATTGTGAGCATGCAGTGTGTGGGACTCTATACTATTGTGAGCATGTAGTGAGTGGGACTCTATACTATTGTGAGCATGCAGTCTATGGGACTCCATACTATTGTGAGCATGCAGTGTGTGGGACTCTGTACTATTGTGAGCATGCAGTGTGTGGGACTTTATACTATTGTGAGCATGCAGTGTGTGGGACTCTATACTACTATTGTGAGCATGTAGTGTGTGGGACTTTATACTATTGTGAGCATGCAGTGTGTGGGACTCCATACTATTGTGAGCATGCAGTGTGTGGGACTCTGTACTATTGTGAGCATGCAGTGTGTGGGACTTTATACTATTGTGAGCATGCAGTGTGTGGGACTCTATACTATTGTGAGCATGTAGTGTGTGGGACTTTATACTATTGTGAGCATGCAGTGTGTGGGACTTTATACTATTGTGAGCATGCAGTGTGTGGGACTTTATACTATTGTGAGCATGCAGTGTGTGGGACTCTATACTATTGTGAGCATGCAGTGTGTGGGACTCTATACTATTGTGAGCATACAGTGTGTGGGACTCTATACTATTGTGAGCATGCAGTGTATGGGACTCTATACTATTGTGAGCATGCAGTGTGTGGGACTTTATACTATTGTGAGCATGCAGTGAGTGGGACTTTATACTATTGTGAGCATGCAGTGTGTGGGACTCTGTACTATTGTGAGCATGTAGTGTATGGGACTCTATACTATTGTGAGCAGCAGTGTGTGGGACTCTGTACTATTGTGAGCATGCAGTGTGTGGGACTTTCTACTATTGTGAGCAGCAGTGTGTGGGACTCTGTACTATTGTGAGCATGCAGTGTGTGGGACTTTCTACTATTGTGAGCATGCAGTGTGTGGGACTTTCTACTATTGTGAGCATGCAGTGTGTGGGACTCTGTACTATTCTGAGCATGCAGTGTGTGGGACTCTATACTATTGTGAGCAGCAGTGTGTGGGACTCTGTACTATTGTGAGCATGTAGTGTGTGGGACTCTATACTATTGTGAGCATGCAGTGTGTGGGACTCTATACTATTGTGAGCATGTAGTGTTTGGGACTCTATACTATTGTGAGCAGCAGTGTGTGGGACTCTGTACTATTGTGAGCATGTAGTGTGTGGGACTCTATACTATTGTGAGCATGCAGTGTGTGGGACTCTATACTATTGTGAGCATGTAGTGTTTGGGACTTTATACTATTGTGAGCATGCAGAGAGTGGGACTTTATACTATTGTGAGCATGCAGTGTATGGGACTCTATACTATTGTGAGCATGTAGTGAATGGGACTTTATACTATTGTGAGCATGCAGTGAGTGGGACTTTATACTATTGTGAGCATGCAGTGTGTGGGACTTTATACTATTGTGAGCATGCAGTGTGTGGGACTCTATACTATTGTGAGCATGCAGTGTGTGGGACTTTATACTATTGTGAGCATGCAGTGTGTGGGACTCTATACTATTGTGAGCATGCAGTGTGTGGGACTCTATACTATTGTGAGCATGCAGAGTGTGGGACTTTATACTATTGTGAGCATGTAGTGTTTGGGACTTTATACTATTGTAAGCATGCAGTGTGTGGGACTTTATACTATTGTGAGCATGCAGTGTATGGGACTTTATACTATTGTGAGCATGCAGTGTGTGGGACTCTATACTATTGTGAGCATGCAGTGTGTGGGACTCTATACTATTGTGAGCATGAAGTGTATGGGACTCTATACTATTGTGAGCATGTAGTGAATGGGACTTTATACTATTGTGAGCATGCAGTGAGTGGGACTTTATACTATTGTGAGCATGCAGTGTGTGGGACTTTATACTATTGTGAGCATGCAGTGTATGGGACTCTGTACTATTGTGAGCATGCAGTGAGTGGGACTTTATACTATTGTGAGCATGCAGTGTGTGGGACTTTATACTATTGTGAGCATGTAGTGAATGGGACTTTATACTATTGTGAGCATGCAGTGAGTGGGACTTTATACTATTGTGAGCATGCAGTGTGTGGGACTTTATACTATTGTGAGCATGCAGTGTATGGGACTCTGTACTATTGTGAGCATGCAGTGTGTGGGACTTTATACTATTGTGAGCATGCAGTGTGTGGGACTTTATACTATTGTGAGCATGCAGTGTGTGGGACTCTGTACTATTGTGAGCTGGCAGTGTATGGGACTTTATACTATTGTGAGCATGCAGTGAGTGTGACTTTATACTATTGTGAGCATGCAGTGTGTGGGACTCTGTACTATTGTGAGCATGCAGTGTGTAGGACTCTATACTATTGTGAGCATGTAGTGAGTGGGACTCTATACTATTGTGAGCATGCAGTGAGTGGGACTTTATACTATTGTGAGCATGCAGTGAGTGGGACTTTATACTATTGTGAGCATGCAGTGTGTGGGACTCTATACTATTGTGAGCATGCAGGGTGTGGGACTTTATACTATTGTGAGCATGCAGTGTGTGGGACTTTATACTATTGTGAGCATGCAGTGTGTGGGACTTTATACTATTGTGAGCATGCAGTGTGTGGGACTTTATACTATTGTGAGCATGCAGTGTGTGGGACTCTATACTATAGTGAGCATGCAGTGAATGGGACTCTATACTATTGTGAGCATGCAGTGTGTGAGACTCTGTACTATTGTGAGCATGCAGTGTGTAGGACTTTCTACTATTGTGAGCAGCAGTGTGTGGGATTCTGTACTATTGTGAGCATGCAGTGTGTGGGACTTTCTACTATTGTGAGCATGCAGTGTGTGGGACTTTCTACTATTGTGAGCATGCAGTGTGTGGGACTTTATACTATTGTGAGCATGCAGTGTGTGGGACTCTATACTATTGTGAGCATGCAGTGTGTGGGACTTTATACTATTGTGAGCATGCAGTGTGTGGGACTTTATACTATTGTGAGCATGCAGTGTGTGGTACTCTATACTATTGTGAGCATGCAGTGTGTGGGACTCTGTACTATTCTGAGCATGCAGTGTGTGGGACTCTATACTATTGTGAGCATGCAGTGTGTGGGACTCTATACTATTGTGAGCATGCAGTGAGTGGGACTTTATACTATTGTGAGCATGCAGTGTGTGGGACTCTATACTATTGTGAGCATGCAGTGTGTGGGACTTTATACTATTGTGAGCATGCAGTGAGTGGGACTTTATACTATTGTGAGCATGCAGTGTGTGGGACTTTATACTATTGTGAGCATGTAGTGTTTGGGACTTTATACTATTGTGAGCATGCAGTGAGTGGGACTTTATACTATTGTGAGCATGCAGTGTATGGGACTCTAAACTATTGTGAGCATGTAGTGAATGGGACTTTATACTATTGTGAGCATGCAGTGAGTGGGACTTTATACTATTGTGAGCATGCAGTGTGTTGGACTTTATACTATTGTGAGCATGCAGTGTGTGGGACTCTGTACTATTGTGAGCATGCAGTGTGTGGGACTTTATACTATTGTGAGCATGCAGTGTGTGGGACTTTATACTATTGTGAGCATGCAGTGTGTGGGACTTTATACTATTGTGAGCATGCAGTGTGTGGGACTCTATACTATTGTGAGCATGCAGTGTATGGGACTTTATACTATTGTGAGCATGCAGTGAGTGGGACTCTGTACTATTGTGAGCATGCAGTGTGTGGGACTCTATACTATTGTGAGCATGCAGTGTGTGGGACTCTGTACTATTGTGAGCATGCAGTGTGTAGGACTTTCTACTATTGTGAGCAGCAGTGTGTGGGATTCTGTACTATTGTGAGCATGCAGTGTGTGGGACTTTCTACTATTGTGAGCATGCAGTGTGTGGGACTCTATACTATTGTGAGCATGCAGTGTGTGGTACTCTATACTATTGTGAGCATGCAGTGTGTGGGACTCTGTACTATTCTGAGCATGCAGTGTGTGGGACTCTATACTATTGTGAGCATGCAGTGTGTGGGACTCTATACTATTGTGAGCATGCAGTGTGTGGGACTCTGTACTATTGTGAGCATGCAGTGTGTGGGACTTTATACTATTGTGAGCATGCAGTGTTTGGGACTTTATACTATTGTGAGCATGCAGTGAGTGGGACTTTATACTATTGTGAGCATGTAGTGAATGGGACTTTATACTATTGTGAGCATGCAGTGTATTGGACTTTATACTATTGTGAGCATGCAGTGAGTGGGACTCTGTACTATTGTGAGCATGCAGTGAGTGGGGCTTTATACTATTGTGAGCATGCAGTGTGTGGGACTTTATACTATTGTGAGCATGCAGTGTGTGGGACTCTATACTATTGTGAGCATGCAGTGTGTGGGACTCTATACTATTGTGAGCATGCAGTGTGTGGGACTCTATACTATTGTGAGCATGCAGTGTGTGGGACTTTATACTATTGTGAGCATGCAGTGTGTGGGACTCTGTACTATTGTGAGCATGTAGTGAATGGGACTTTATACTATTGTGAGCATGCAGTGAGTGGGACTTTATACTATTGTGAGCATGCAGTGTGTGGGACTTTATACTATTGTGAGCATGCAGTGTGTGGGACTTTATACTATTGTGAGCATGCAGTGTGTGGGACTTTATACTATTGTGAGCATGCAGTGTGTGGGACTTTATACTATTGTGAGCATGCAGTGTGTGGGACTCAGTACTATTGTGAGCATGCAGTGTGTGGGACTCTATACTATTGTGAGCATGCAGTGAGTGGGACTTTATACTATTGTGAGCATGCAGTGTATGGGACTCTATACTATTGTGAGCATGCAGTGTGTGGGACTCTATACTATTGTGAGCATGCAGTGTATGGGACTCTGTACTATTGTGAGCATGTAGTGAATGGGACTTTATACTATTGTGAGCATGCAGTGAGTGGGACTTTATACTATTGTGAGCATGCAGTGTATGGGACTCTGTACTATTGTGAGCATGCAGTGAATGGGACTTTATACTATTGTGAGCATGCAGTGAGTGGGACTTTATACTATTGTGAGCATGCAGTGAATGGGACTTTATACTATTGTGAGCATGCAGTGAGTGGGACTTTATACTATTGTGAGCATGCAGTGTATGGGACTTTATACTATTGTGAGCATGTAGTGAGTGGGACTATACTATTGTGAGCATGCAGTGTGTGGGACTTTATACTATTGTGAGCATGCAGTGTGTGGGACTCTGTACTATTGTGAGCATGCAGTGTGTGGGACTTTATACTATTGTGAGCATGCAGTGTGTGGGACTGTATACTATTGTGAGCATGCAGTGTGTGGGACTTTATACTATTGTGAGCATGCAGTGTGTGGGACTCTATACTATTGTGAGCATGAGTGTGTGGGACTTTATACTATTGTAAGCATGCCTTGTGTGGGACTCTATACTATTGTGAGCATGCAGTGTATGGGACTTTATACTATTGTGAGCATGCAGTGTATGGGACTCTATACTATTGTGAGCATGCAGTGTGTGGGACTCTGTACTATTGTGAGCATGCAGTGTGTGGGACTTTCTACTATTGTGAGCATGCAGTGTGTGGGACTTTCTACTATTGTGAGCATGCAGTGTATGGGACTTTATACTATTGTGAGCATGCAGTGTGTGGGACTCTGTACTATTGTGAGCATGCAGTGTGTGGGACTCTATACTATTGTGAGCATGCAGTGTGTGGGACTTTATACTATTGTGAGCATGCAGTGAGTGGGACTCTATACTATTGTGAGCAGTAGTGTGTGGGACTCTGTACTATTGTGAGCATGCAGTGTGTGGGACTCTATACTATTGTGAGCATGTAGTGAATGGGACTTTATACTATTGTGAGCATGCAGTGAGTGGGACTTTATACTATTGTGAGCATGCAGTGTGTGGGACTTTATACTATTGTGAGCATGCAGTGTGTGGGACTCTGTACTATTGTGAGCATGCAGTGTGTGGGACTTTATACTATTGTGAGCATGCAGTGTGTGGGACTCTATACTATTGTGAGCATGCAGTGTGTGGGACTTTATACTATTGTGAGCATGCAGTGTGTGGGACTTTATACTATTGTGAGCATGCAGTGTGTGGGACTTTATACTATTGTGAGCATGCAGTGTGTGGGACTTTATACTATTGTGAGCATGCAGTGTGTGGGACTTTATACTATTGTGAGCATGCAGTGTGTGGGACTCTATACTATTGTGAGCATGCAGTGTGTGGGACTTTATACTATTGTGAGCATGCAGTGTGTGGGACTTTATACTATTGTGAGCATGCAGTGTGTGGGACTTTATACTATTGTGAGCATGCAGTGTGTGGGACTCTATACTATTGTGAGCATGCAGTGTATGGGACTTTATACTATTGTGAGCATGCAGTGTGTGGGACTTTATACTATTGTGAGCATGCAGTGAGTGGGACTTTATACTATTGTGAGCATGCAGTGTGTGGGACTCTATACTATTGTGAGCATGCAGTGTATGGGACTCTATACTATTGTGAGCATGCAGTGTGTGGGACTTTATACTATTGTGAGCATGCAGTGAGTGGGACTTTATACTATTGTGAGCATGCAGTGTGTGGGACTTTATACTATTGTGAGCATGCAGTGTATGGGACTCTGTACTATTGTGAGCATGCAGTGTGTGGGACTTTATACTATTGTGAGCATGCAGTGTGTGGGACTTTATACTATTGTGAGCATGCCTTGTGTGGGACTCTATACTATTGTGAGCATGCAGTGTATGGGACTCTATACTATTGTGAGCATGCAGTGTGTGGGACTTTATACTATTGTGAGCATGCAGTGAGTGGGACTTTATACTATTGTGAGCATGCAGTGAGTGGGACTTTATACTATTGTGAGCATGCAGTGTGTGGGACTTTATACTATTGTGAGCATGCAGTGTATGGGACTCTGTACTATTGTGAGCATGCAGTGTGTGGGACTCTATACTATTGTGAGCATGTAGTGAATGGGACTTTATACTATTGTGAGCATGCAGTGTGTGGGACTCTATACTATTGTGAGCATGCAGTGTGTGGGACTTTATACTATTGTGAGCATGCAGTGTGTGGGACTTTATACTATTGTGAGCATGCAGTGTGTGGGACTTTATACTATTGTGAGCATGCAGTGTGTGGGACTTTATACTATTGTGAGCATGCAGTGAGTGGGACTTTATACTATTGTGAGCATGCAGTGTGTGGGACTCTATACTATTGTGAGCATGCAGTGTGTGGGACTTTATACTATTGTGAGCATGCAGTGTGTGGGACTTTATACTATTGTGAGCATGCAGTGTGTGGGACCTTATACTATTGTGAGCATGCAGTGTGTGGGACTTTCTACTATTGTGAGCAGCAGTGTGTGGGACTCTGTACTATTGTGAGCATGCAGTGTGTGGGACTTTCTACTATTGTGAGCATGCAGTGTGTGGGACTTTCTACTATTGTGAGCATGCAGTGTGTGGTACTCTATACTATTGTGAGCATGCAGTGTGTGGGACTCTATACTATTGTGAGCATGCAGTGTGTGGGACTCTGTACTATTCTGAGCATGCAGTGTGTGGGACTCTATACTATTGTGAGCATGCAGTGTGTGGGACTTTATACTATTGTGAGCATGCAGTGTATGGGACTCTATACTATTGTGAGCATGCAGTGTGTGGGACTCTATACTATTGTGAGCATGCAGTGTGTGGGACTTTATACTATTGTGAGCATGTAGTGTTTGGGACTTTATACTATTGTGAGCATGCAGTGAGTGGGACTTTATACTATTGTGAGCATGCAGTGTGTGGGACTTTATACTATTGTGAGCATGCAGTGTGTGGGACTTTATACTATTGTGAGCATGCAGTGTGTGGGACTTTATACTATTGTGAGCATGCAGTGTGTGGGACTCTGTACTATTCTGAGCATGCAGTGTGTGGGACTTTATACTATTGTGAGCATGCAGTGTGTGGGACTCTATACTATTGTGAGCATGCAGTGAGTGGGACTTTATACTATTGTGAGCATGCAGTGTGTGGGACTTTATTCTATTGTGAGCATGCAGTGTGTGGGACTTTATACTATTGTGAGCATGCAGTGAGTGGGACTTTATACTATTGTGAGCATGCAGTGTGTGGGACTTTATACTATTGTGAGCATGCAGTGTGTGGGACTTTATACTATTGTGAGCATGCAGTGTGTGGTACTCTATACTATTGTGAGCATGCAGTGTGTGGGACTTTATACTATTGTGAGCATGCAGTGTGTGGGACTTTATACTATTGTGAGCATGCAGTGTGTGGGACTTTATACTATTGTGAGCATGCAGTGTGTGGTACTCTATACTATTGTGAGCATGCAGTGTATGGGACTTTAAACTATTGTGAGCATGTAGTGAATGGGACTTTATACTATTGTGAGCATGCAGTGTGTGGGACTCTATACTATTGTGAGCATGCAGTGAGTGGGACTATATACTATTGTGAGCATGCAGTGTATGGGACTCTGTACTATTGTGAGCATGCAGTGTGTGGGACTCTATACTATTGTGAGCATGCAGTGTGTGGGACTTTATACTATTGTGAGCATGCAGTGTGTGGGACTTTATACTATTGTGAGCATGCAGTGTGTGGGACTCTATACTATTGTGAGCATGTAGTGAGTGGGACTCTATACTATTGTGAGCATGCAGTGAGTGGGACTTTATACTATTGTGAGCATGCAGTGTGTGGGACTCTATACTATTGTGAGCATGTAGTGAGTGGGACTCTATACTATTGTGAGCATGCAGTGAGTGGGACTCTATACTATTGTGAGCATGCAGTGTGTGGGACTTTATACTATTGTGAGCATGCAGTGTGTGGGACTCTATACTATTGTGAGCATGTAGTGAGTGGGACTCTATACTATTGTGAGCATGCAGTGAGTGGGACTTTATACTATTGTGAGCATGCAGTGTGTGGGACTCTATACTATTGTGAGCATGTAGTGAGTGGGACTCTATACTATTGTGAGCATGCAGTGAGTGGGACTTTATACTATTGTGAGCATGCAGTGAGTGGGACTTTATACTATTGTGAGCATGCAGTGTATGGGACTCTATACTATTGTGAGCATGCAGTGTGTGGGACTCTGTACTATTGTGAGCATGCAGTGTGTGGGACTTTATACTATTGTGAGCATGCAGTGTATGGGACTCTATACTATTGTGAGCATGCAGTGTGTGGGACTTTATACTATTGTGAGCATGCAGTGAGTGGGACTTTATACTATTGTGAGCATGCAGTGTGTGGGACTCTATACTATTGTGAGCAGCAGTGTGTGGGACTCTGTACTATTGTGAGCATGCAGTGTGTGGGACTTTCTACTATTGTGAGCATGCAGTGTGTGGTACTCTATACTATTGTGAGCATGAAGTGTGTGGGACTCTGTACTATTCTGAGCATGCAGTGTGTGGGACTCTATACTATTGTGAGCATGCAGTGTGTGGGACTCTATACTATTGTGAGCATGCAGTGTGTGGGACTTTATACTATTGTGAGCATGTAGTGTTTGGGACTTTATACTATTGTGAGCATGCAGTGAGTGGGACTTTATACTATTGTGAGCATGCAGTGTATGGGACTCTATACTATTGTGAGCATGTAGTGAATGGGACTTTATACTATTGTGAGCATGCAGTGAGTGGGACTTTATACTATTGTGAGCATGCAGTGTGTGGGACTTTATACTATTGTGAGCATGCAGTGTGTGGGACTTTATACTATTGTGAGCATGCAGTGTATGGGACTTTATACTATTGTGAGCATGCAGTGTGTGGAACTCTATACTATTGTGAGCATGCAGTGTGTGGGACTCTGTACTATTGTGAGCATGCAGTGTGTGGGACTCTATACTATTATGAGCATGCAGTGTGTGGGACTTTATACTATTGTGAGCATGCAGTGTATGGGACTCTATACTATTGTGAGCATGCAGTGTGTGGGACTTTATACTATTGTGAGCATGCAGTGTGTGGAACTCTATACTATTGTGAGCATGCAGTGTGTGGGACTCTGTACTATTGTGAGCATGCAGTGTGTGGGACTCTATACTATTATGAGCATGCAGTGTGTGGGACTTTATACTATTGTGAGCATGCAGTGTATGGGACTCTATACTATTGTGAGCATGCAGTGTGTGGGACTCTATACTATTGTGAGCATGCAGTGAGTGGGACTTTATACTATTGTGAGCATGCAGTGTGTGGGACTTTATACTATTGTGAGCATGTAGTGTGTGGGACTTTATACTATTGTGAGCATGCAGTGTGTGGGACTTTATACTATTGTGAGCATGCAGTGTGTGGGACTTTATACTATTGTGAGCATGCAGTGTGTGGGACTTTATACTATTGTGAGCATGCAGTGAGTGGGACTTTATACTATTGTGAGCATGCCTTGTGTGGGACTCTATACTATTGTGAGCATGCAGTGTATGGGACTCTATACTATTGTGAGCATGCAGTGTGTGGGACTTTATACTATTGTGAGCATGCAGTGTGTGGGACACTATACTATTGTGAGCATGCAGTGTGTGGGACTTTATACTATTGTGAGCATGCAGTGTGTGGGACTTTATACTATTGTGAGCATGCAGTGTGTGGGACTCTATACTATTGTGAGCATGCCTTGTGTGGGACTCTATACTATTGTGAGCATGCAGTGTATGGGACTCTATACTATTGTGAGCATGCAGTGTGTGGGACTTTATACTATTGTGAGCATGCAGTGTGTGGGACACTATACTATTGTGAGCATGCAGTGTGTGGGACTTTATACTATTGTGAGCATGCAGTGTGTGGGACTTTATACTATTGTGAGCATGCAGTGTGTGGGACTCTTTACTATTGTGAGCATGCAGTGTGTGGGACTTTATACTATTGTGAGCATGCAGTGTGTGGGACTCTATACTATTGTGAGCATGCAGTGTGTGGGACTTTATACTATTGTGAGCATGCAGTGTGTGGGACTTTATACTATTGTGAGCATGCAGTGTGTGGGACTTTATACTATTGTGAGCATGCAGTGTGTGGGACTCTATACTATTGTGAGCATGCAGTGTGTGGGACTCTATACTATTGTGAGCATGCAGTGTGTGGGACTTTATACTATTGTGAGCATGCAGTGTGTGGGACTTTATACTATTGTGAGCATGCAGTGTGTGGGACTTTATACTATTGTGAGCATGCAGTGTGTGGAACTTTATACTATTGTGAGCATGCAGTGAGTGGGACTTTATACTATTGTGAGCATGCAGTGTATGGGACTCTGTACTATTGTGAGCATGCTGTGTGTGGGACTTTATACTATTGTGAGCATGCAGTGTGTGGAACTCTGTACTATTGTGAGCATGCAGTGTATGGGACTTTATACTATTGTGAGCATGCCTTGTGTGGGACTCTATACTATTGTGAGCATGCCTTGTGTGGGACTCTATACTATTGTGAGCATGCAGTGTGTGGGACTTTATACTATTGTGAGCATGCAGTGTATGGGACTCTGTACTATTGTGAGCATGCAGTGAGTGGGACTCTATACTATTGTGAGCATGCCTTGTGTGGGACTCTATACTATTGTGAGCATGCAGTGTGTGGGACTCTATACTATTGTGAGCATGCAGTGTGTGGGACTTTATACTATTGTGAGCATGCAGTGTGTGGGACTTTATACTATTGTGAGCATGCAGTGTGTGGGACTCTATACTATTGTGAGCATGCAGTGTGTGGGACTCTATACTATTGTGAGCATGCAGTGTGTGGGACTCTATACTATTGTGAGCATGCAGTGTGTGGGACTTTATACTATTGTGAGCATGCAGTGAGTGGGACTTTATACTATTGTGAGCATGCAGTGTGTGGGACTTTATACTATTGTGAGCATGCAGTGTGTGGGACTTTATACTATTGTGAGCATGCAGTGAGTGGGACTTTATACTATTGTGAGCATGCAGTGTGTGGGACTTTATACTATTGTGAGCATGCAGTGTATGGGACTCTGTACTATTGTGAGCATGCAGTGTGTGGGACTTTATACTATTGTGAGCATGCAGTGTGTGGGACTTTATACTATTGTGAGCATGCAGTGTGTGGGACTTTATACTATTGTGAGCATGTAGTGTGTGGGACTTTATACTATTGTGAGCATGCAGTGTGTGGGACTTTATACTATTGTGAGCATGCAGTGTGTGGGACTCTATACTATTGTGAGCATGCAGTGTGTGGGACTTTATACTATTGTGAGCATGCAGTGTGTGGGACTTTATACTATTGTGAGCATGCAGTGTGTGGGACTTTATACTATTGTGAGCATGCAGTGTGTGGGACTCTATACTATTGTGAGCATGCAGTGTGTGGGACTTTATACTATTGTGAGCATGCAGTGTATGGGACTCTGTACTATTGTGAGCATGCTGTGTGTGGGACTTTATACTATTGTGAGCATGCAGTGTGTGGGACTTTATACTATTGTGAGCATGCAGTGTGTGGGACTTTATACTATTGTGAGCATGCAGTGTGTGGGACTTTATACTATTGTGAGCATGCAGTGTGTGGGACTTTATACTATTGTGAGCATGCAGTGTGTAGGACTCTATACTATTGTGAGCATGCAGTGAGTGGGACTTTATACTATTGTGAGCATGCAGTGTATGGGACTCTGTACTATTGTGAGCATGCTGTGTGTCGGACTTTATACTATTGTGAGCATGCAGTGTGTGGGACTCTGTACTATTGTGAGCATGCAGTGAGTGGGACTCTGTACTATTGTGAGCATGCAGTGAGTGGGACTCTATACTATTGTGAGCATGCAGTGTATGGGACTTTATACTATTGTGAGCATGCAGTGTGTGGGACTTTATACTATTGTGAGCATGCAGTGTGTGGGACTCTGTACTATTGTGAGCATGCAGTGAGTGGGACTCTATACTATTGTGAGCATGCAGTGTGTGGGACTTTATACTATTGTGAGCATGCAGTGTGTGGGACTTTATACTATTGTGAGCATGCAGTGTGTGGGACTTTATACTATTGTGAGCATGCAGTGTGTGGGACTCTATACTATTGTGAGCATGCAGTGTGTAGGACTCTATACTATTGTGAGCATGCAGTGTGTGGGACTTTATACTATTGTGAGCATGCAGTGAGTGGGACTTTATACTATTGTGAGCATGCAGTGTATGGGACTCTGTACTATTGTGAGCATGCTGTGTGTGGGACTTTATACTATTGTGAGCATGCAGTGTGTGGGACTTTATACTATTGTGAGCATGCAGTGAGTGGGACTTTATACTATTGTGAGCATGCAGTGTATGGGACTCTGTACTATTGTGAGCATGCTGTGTGTGGGACTTTATACTATTGTGAGCATGCAGTGTGTGGAACTCTGTACTATTGTGAGCATGCAGTGTATGGGACTTTATACTATTGTGAGCATGCCTTGTGTGGGACTCTATACTATTGTGAGCATGCCTTGTGTGGGACTCTATACTATTGTGAGCATGCAGTGTGTGGGACTTTATACTATTGTGAGCATGCAGTGTATGGGACTTTATACTATTGTGAGCATGCAGTGTGTGGGACTCTATACTATTGTGAGCATGCAGTGAGTGGGACTCTATACTATTGTGAGCATGCCTTGTGTGGGACTCTATACTATTGTGAGCATGCAGTGAGTGGGACTTTATACTATTGTAAGCATGCAGTGTGTGGGACTTTATACTATTGTGAGCATGCAGTGTGTGGGACTCTATACTATTGTGAGCATGCAGTGTGTGGGACTTTATACTATTGTGAGCATGCAGTGTGTGGGACTTTATACTATTGTGAGCATGCAGTGTGTGGGACTTTATACTATTGTGAGCATGCAGTGTGTGGGACTTTATACTATTGTGAGCATGCAGTGTGTGGGACTCTATACTATTGTGAGCATGCAGTGTATGGGACTTTATACTATTGTGAGCATGCCTTGTGTGGGACTCTATACTATTGTGAGCATGCCTTGTGTGGGACTCTATACTATTGTGAGCATGCAGTGAGTGGGACTTTATACTATTGTGAGCATGCAGTGAGTGGGACTCTATACTGTTGTGAGCATGCAGTGAGTGGGACTTTATACTATTGTGAGCATGCAGTGTGTGGGACTCTGTACTATTGTGAGCATGCAGTGTGTGGGACTTTATACTATTGTGAGCATGCAGTGTGTGGGACTTTATACTATTGTGAGCATGCAGTGTGTGGGACTCTATACTATTGTGAGCATGCAGTGTGTAGGACTCTATACTATTGTGAGCATGCAGTGTGTGGGACTGTACTATTGTGAGCATGCAGTGTGTGGGACTTTATACTATTGTGAGCATGCAGTGTATGGGACTTTATACTATTGTGAGCATGCAGTGTATGGGACTTTATACTATTGTGAGCATGCAGTGTGTGGGACTCTATACTATTGTGAGCATGCAGTGTGTGGGACTGTACTATTGTGAGCATGCAGTGTGTGGGACTTTATACTATTGTGAGCATGCAGTGTGTGGGACTCTATACTATTGTGAGCATGCAGTGTATGGGACTCTATACTATTGTGAGCATGCAGTGTGTGGGACTCTGTACTATTGTGAGCATGCAGTGTGTGGGACTTTATATTATTGTGAGCATGCAGTGTGTGGGACTCTGTACTATTGTGAGCATGCAGTGTGTGGGACTTTATACTATTGTGAGCATGCAGTGAGTGGGACTTTATACTATTGTGAGCATGCAGTGTGTGGGACTTTATACTATTGTGAGCATGCAGTGTGTGGGACTTTATACTATTGTGAGCATGCAGTGTGTGGGACTCTATACTATTGTGAGCATGCAGTGTGTGGGACTTTATACTATTGTGAGCATGCAGTGAGTGGGACTTTATACTATTGTGAGCATGCAGTGTGTGGGACTTTATACTATTGTGAGCATGCAGTGTGTGGGACTCTATACTATTGTGAGCATGCAGTGTGTGGGACTTTATACTATTGTGAGCATGCAGTGAGTGGGACTTTATACTATTGTGAGCATGCAGTGTGTGGGACTTTATACTATTGTGAGCATGCAGTGTGTGGGACTTTATACTATTGTGAGCATGCAGTGAGTGGGACTTTATACTATTGTGAGCATGCAGTGTGTGGGACTTTATACTATTGTGAGCATGCAGTGTGTGGGACTTTATACTATTGTGAGCATGCAGTGTGTGGGACTTTATACTATTGTGAGCATGCGGTGTGTGGGACTTTATACTATTGTGAGCATGCAGTGTGTGGGACTTTATACTATTGTGAGCATGCAGTGTGTGGGACTCTATACTATTGTGAGCATGCAGTGTATGGGACTTTATACTATTGTGAGCATGCCTTGTGTGGGACTCTATACTATTGTGAGCATGCCTTGTGTGGGACTCTATACTATTGTGAGCATGCAGTGAGTGGGACTTTATACTATTGTGAGCATGCAGTGAGTGGGACTCTATACTGTTGTGAGCATGCAGTGAGTGGGACTTTATACTATTGTGAGCATGCAGTGTGTGGGACTCTGTACTATTGTGAGCATGCAGTGTGTGGGACTTTATACTATTGTGAGCATGCAGTGTGTGGGACTTTATACTATTGTGAGCATGCAGTGTGTGGGACTTTATACGATTGTGAGCATGCAGTGTGTAGGACTCTATACTATTGTGAGCATGCAGTGTGTAGGACTCTATACTATTGTGAGCATGCAGTGTGTGGGACTGTACTATTGTGAGCATGCAGTGTGTGGGACTGTACTATTGTGAGCATGCAGTGTGTGGGACTTTATACTATTGTGAGCATGCAGTGTGTGGGACTTTATACTATTGTGAGCATGCAGTGTGTAGGACTCTATACTATTGTGAGCATGCAGTGTATGGGACTCTATACTATTGTGAGCATGCAGTGTTTGGAACTTTATACTATTGTGAGCATGCAGTGTGTGGGACTTTATACTATTGTGAGCATGCAGTGTGTAGGACTCTATACTATTGTGAGCATGCAGTGTATGGGACTCTATACTATTGTGAGCATGCAGTGTTTGGAACTTTATACTATTGTGAGCATGCAGTGTATGGGACTTGCTGCTAAATTCCTGCAAACCTTTCTGTACATAGCAACACAGAACAACGTCACACAATGGAAATAGAAACCCAAAACTAGAAACGATCCATCATCAGAAATGGCAATGTCCATTACTGCCTGACTAACATGGGTTTGTGTATGGGGTCCTAGCTTAATTATTCCTCGACTACCTACTTTTAGGATGCCAGGGTGCCAGGGTGCTATAAATAGAAAATATATCAGCCGAGATTGCAGACCCTGTCGAACATCAACGTACACTTTCAATTCTATTATTATTATTTTAGTCACGTGCTGAACATAGTTACCATCAATGGTTACCTTTTTATCATTAGAGGGTTCCATCAGGTTGCGCTGATGGTACACTAGCCTGCCTAGCAACAATAAAAGTAAACGAAGCATTTGTTTTTGTTCTTCTAGCTCACTAATATATAGGCCATAACAGTCACGTCAGATTTTAGCTAACTACCTAGTACCAATCGACTAACATCTATTATGGCGGGCAATCTCCAAGTTCTTCAACGATATATTCCATACATTCAGCTAGGCCAGGGCCAGGGCTAGCTAGCTATGTGGCTACTCATTTACTTTCTTTTTATATTTGTAGAAGCTGCTGCCACTGACACTGGTCGCTGCAAACTTCACCAATTTCAGCAAATGCAGTGCTTTTCTGGATAAGAGGTAGCCTCGCAAGCAAACGTCGGCTTGAGTTATATTTCAGTGTGACTTGTAGCTTAGCTTTTTTTGTAATGGTTTGTCATGCTATGTTATTTCATGTGCAGATATATTTGCTATTGTTAACCCTGAAACCCACATGCACAGATATTGATAACCCTTTCCATTTTTATGTTACAGTTGCCTGTAACTTTGGAATGTTCGCACTACACCAACCTAACTAAACTTCTAACTATAATTATATCGAGTCCAAGCAATGTGGCGACTATAACGGCATACACGGCAAGCGTTAAACTTTAGGAATTCTTCGATACACATAAACAATGGCATCCATATTTGGGCTACTTCTGTCACAATCATAGCATTACATCATCAATATGACAATTAAGCCTTCAGCTATTAGGGCCAAAGCAATGGCTAGGGTCGGGGGCTGGGGCAATGGCTAGGGTCGGGGGCTGGGTCAATGGTCAAGATTAGGATCAAGGCAATGGCTATGGCTGATAGAAGGGCTAGGGTTGGGACAATAGATAGGGGCTAGAGGGCAATGGTGAGGGTTAGGGCCAGACTCCAGCAATGGCTAGGGCAGTGGCTAAGTTTAAGGCTGATCCACAATATATTGCAAGCCCTTCACATTGCGTTGTTCCAGCAGTTCACAGTATCTGTCTGCTCGCATCGCATCACTTCAAACTAAACTACCACCCCAAATTACAAACTCCACCCATTAATTAATGAACATCCAATCTCTAAATGACTTGTGGGGTAAAGCCATATGCTAGTAAGTTCCTCACTGCCTCCATCAACACTTTCCTCGCCCATTCTTTCCTTAATGAGAAACTTCTTCCCCCCCCCCCCCCCCCCCCGAAACACAAATCAAGCACACCAACATGCGTTGACCGACACATCGCGACGGAACTAGAATAGAAATTGAGTCCATTTAAGTGAAGCGACGCGACTTCATGTTCACAAATCAAAGAATTGAAACATCGCTAGTGCGAGCGCCATATTGTGAAGGGGCCTTTAAAGCCAGGCTGGGGTAATCGCCAAGACAATGGCTAAATTAATCCAATGAAAGAACCTGGCAATGCTAATGACATGTGATGCTATGACTGCGACCATATTTTACTAAAGACAGAAACAACACGTACCAGTGAGATCTTCATCAAACGAAGGCTGGATCACATATGCATGATTGTCACTTAACTCCAAGTCAATGGTGGCTTCAACCATTTCTATATATTTAGAAAAATCATCACGTGCCTCCTATTAGAGAAGAAAAATACGAATACCTTATGTTTTTTATCTCCAAGAAGCCTTCCTCCCTGCCATGCCTACCTTTAGAGGTGTGATAAACAGATCCGTCAAAAGCTGAACTATGGACCCATCGTAACCAACCAAAGCAGATATGAGGGTTGGTAGTTTGCATACTGATTGATAGATACGCACACAGTCCTACAGAAACAAACATGTATTCCTAAATGGTACCACACATTAATGGTCATTCACACATTGCCCATATATAGCTCAACAAAATACAGAATGAAGGGGGGAGGGGCTAACCCATCACACACCCACTTTCCTAACTAAAAAAAAATAATAATAAAATTTAAAAAATATAAAACCACCCCCCCCCTTCCCCCAAACAGACAACAAACAACTAACCGCCCACCCCAACCCTGTATATACTTTTCCTTTGAGCACAAGATTATTTTTTCCACCCTCCTTTGGTTAGAGGAAATTATCCGTCGCCTGAATCTGCATGATATTGTGGATTTAGTGGTGAAGCGGGCCTTGCTAATGCCTTGGCTACCACAGACCTGCAGTGTGCCTTTCCCTCTGTGGATCTTCTTGGCCAGACGGAAGTAGTCAGGCACTGCTTTCAGGAAACTCTGCACGTTGCGCCTGAGAGTCAGGTCAGAGAATAATATCTCCACCATGTCCAAGCGTTCCTCTGCAAAAATTAAAACATTATAATCATCACTAATTTAATAATTCTCAATAGTATTTTATGAACAAGATTTACATCAAACGCTTATAGTATAAAAGGATAAGTTTGTGTACATTGTATATAATATGTAGGCAAGTATGTATGTAGATAAGTATGTATGCATGTATGTATATATATATGTAGGTAAGTATATTATGTATGGATGTATATATGTAGGTATGCAAGTATGTATGCATATATGTACTTATATATGTAGGTAAGTATGTATGTATGTAGGTATGTATGTATGTAGGTAGATAGATATGTATGCATGTAGGTAGGTAAGTATGTATGCATGTATGATGTATGTATATATGTAGGTAAGTATATATGTAGAAAAGTATGTATGTTAATGTATATGAAGGTAAGTATTTATGTATGTATGTATGTAGGTAAGTATGTATGCATGCATGTATGTATTTCCTCTAATGATATTTGCCCTCGACTATAGTACCTGCCAGCACTATGACCCACATCTTGAAAAAAACTAATAAAACATCCGATTTCAATTTTTCTATTTTCATTATGCTGCGCGCAGTGATCGTTACGCTAATAAAATAAGTCAAATCAACGTTTATTTAGCGTTAGAAAAGCGTCGAAATTGATCAATGAGGAAGCAGGTTTATGACCAACACGTGCGTGTCATTCACAATTTAAAAAAAGCGACTCAAAATCTTTGCCGTTTATTGCTGTCAGGTCGCAATTGAGTTTGTTGTTCTCTGCCGATTTTCGTTCGTTGTTTGCTGCTGATTCTCTTTCCAGTACTCTACAATGGCTGAAGTACCTTACAGAAGTTACAGTTCAAGAAAGAAGAGGCTCGGTGAAAATGCTGCGCGGACGAGGGAAGGGAAAAATAGCAAGCGGCAGCTAGAGATGGATGAAGAAGCAGCTCTTCCACAAGAACCAGAGCTCTTCTATGAGCTTCCAGGTCTTTCCTAGCTGCGTGCTCTCCTCCAGCAGCCTGGCACTTGCTATAATGTGCGGCAGCCTGCACTGCCCAGCAGCCAGTCCTTTCTTAGCAGCCTGTAACTTCAATGGTACTAAATTAACTATAGGTAGCTACTTACTGTTATCATCACTGTGTTATAATGCACAGCAGCCTAGCACTGCCCAGCAGCCTGTCCCTTCTCAGTCTCAGCAGTCAGTCCCTTCTCAGCAGCCTGGAACTTCAATAGTACTAAATTAACTACAGCTACTTATTGTGCTATGATGTGTTGTAATAAATCATTACTGTGTTATAATGTGCAGCAGCCTGGCACTGCCCAGCAGCAGCATGATCCATTCCTAGATGAACAAGATCTCGAGGTGATGGGACCAGAGTGGATGACTGACACTGAAGATGATGATCTGGAGGAGAACGTCATTCCACAGGATGTATTTGACGACTGCTCTCCCTTCACTTTTGCTTGGCTGAGTACTGTAGTCAAGCGGTCTCGGACAGTTGTCAGAAGAAGGACGATTGTGAAGTGTGATTGGGAAGACACCTTTGGGGCACTTCTTTCTAAGGTAAAATCTAGCTAAAATATAGCTTTTGGTAAAGACATTTTATGCTATAGCCTTTAGCTGCATGCTTTGCCTGGATTACTTTAATGTAGGTGGACCCACAGTTTGAAGGAGAAGTTATTTCTCATGTGCACATCTCCAAAGATGAGAGATTTATCGATCCTCATGTTGTTCCTGTGTCTGCTCCTGTCAGCCTGTGTGAACGATTTGATGCTATGCATGTATGCATATACCTCAAAGCTGAAGAAGACTGAGTAGTTGGTCCTTCAAGAACAGTTACAAGTGTACTGATGAGTGCAAGCCATGAAAGAGTTCTTCCTGATTTACTATCTCCTCCTGAAGGAAAAGCACTCGGTTCTGATCAGAGACTTCACAACGATTTAATTGGTGTGTAACAAGTAAACGTTATAAATGGTTGTCATATTCAGATTTTGTTTGTTTATAATATTCATAGGTAAACTTCAAAGTATCAACATTGGGTGGAGACAAGATAGCGTTGGAACTGTAGGGGTGAGGTTTGTGTAAAAAATGACACGAATTTTGTGGCATCTAGACCCCCATCATCAAACGTTTTTATCCTGTGGAATACATATTCCTCCTCTATTTGAATCATTTCATGGCTATAATGATTACAAACATTAGAAGGAGAAAGAGCCTCGTATGTCTGCCGATACTTTGAGCCATCATATTCAAGACTTCAGTGATTGTACTATGCAGCCTTGGAAGCCTTGCTACAAGCTATGAATAGTTATTTGCAGTACTTAAAACAAATATGCAGGTGCATCATCAGTCTCATGAACCATCCCAGTATAATGATAATGCTTCACTTGTAACAGTTCCAGCTAAAAGTGGCCCTCCTTTACCTCACTATATACAGCTTGAAGAAGAACTAAGGCAATTGCCTTTATACAGTCCTGTATGTGTTAATTCTTACGCTCCAGATGATAAATATGCGAGGCGGAATTGGCTAACCAAGCTATCCTTTGCTTTTCCTGTACATCGGTACTATTTTGCTTATGGCAATTCACTAGGTACTATTACGTATGCTTGAAGATTTCTGATGGATTTGTTGATCAAGCAGCAGTTGCACGAGTTTTTTCAGAACTGACTAATCTACAGCCTAAATATTCTACTCATGAGTCATTCCACATCAGATCAATCAACCATTTTTCTTGGCCACCTCAGATTAACCAGAAAATGACCATATGGGACGAAATTTCGATATCTCGTTCGGTTCTAAAGTTATGAGTTTCCGAAAATCGCCACTAGGGGACGATCCGCGAATCTTTAAATCGTGATATCTCTGGAACCAATAAAGATAGAGATGTCTGGTTTTCACTGTTGGATCGTGCTTGAGGAGTACTTTCAATTTATGCACTTAAAAGAAATAAGGGGGTCGGCCACAATTGTTTTTTCAGATTGAAGAATTCGCCGGCCAAGATTTTTGTTGATGTAAAAATATTATCGCCTGAAAATCGGATATAAGTTAGCCCTTTGTGTATAGAACAACCCCTCTAAACCATTTTACTTGCATGTCAATAGTTTAGGAGCAATGGCTTTTCTTATGAAGCCTATTTTGACTCGTCGCGACAATTCACGATAGATAATGGAGACTGTCCTTACCCTAGCCCAGTCTTGGCAAAACTTTGCAGAATGAGTCATGGCCACACACAATTTTGCGTCACAACTTCGCCACAAGAATACACCGAGTGGTGAAATCAGTAAAAATCCTGAATTGGGCGAGGCTCTTCGTGATGGTATGTCTTCTCCAATGCTTACTGTTGGACAGAGGTTTCAATCCATGCACATAAAGGAATCTGTGATTAAACTTGGAGTGCTGCAAGTGAGAGTGACCTTGAAGATCTCTTTACACAGTCAGCTTTTATTGCACCTGATCTTGACCGTAAAAAGCTAACTAAGGTTGATCTGGATAAATCTACAGTTCTTCAGAACTTTTTGAAGAATCACAGCCACTCATCCCACTATGTATTACAACTAAGGAAGTGTAAGGATCCTGCTTGTTATTCCTGTTGTGAGCACCCAATTTGTTTACATGATGAAGTTTTCAACAAACTGTCTTTTCTCCCCCTTCCTCTCTTGAATCCTGACAAGCAACACTACTGAAGCTCTCTTTGGTACATCACCAAATGACAAAGACCATCCTTCGTACAATCTAGTTATTTCAGTGGAGTCAAAATCCCAAGATAAGGCCGGAAAGGACTGCTTGTAAATGCAAGTCAGGGGTGTCATTACCTGTGGTGAGTGTATTAAGCCCAGGTGTGTGTATTCCCACACAAAACCAACAACAGCAACATTGCTTGCAATAAGGTGTGTGAGGGAAAGCAAGACCTATACTTGTGGTGCTGCACTGTTTCCAGTCTTCACCTCTTTATGAGACTGTTGTAGTTAGAGGCTCTAACCTGCAAATCACCTGTTGAAATGCAGTACTACAAATCCACACTTGTGAGTTTCCTTGATGTCTGCTACTACTGTGGAATGGGGGATGAAACACTAGTTGATGATGAAGAGCCGTGAACTTCGTGAATCATATGCAACAGTGTTGCCCATATGCTTCCTTTGCAAGAGTGAGGGGAAACATGCTTTCTGCAAACAACCTTCCAATGTTGTTAAGAGGCCAAGAAAAACTTAATGAGATGGATTTTTTAATATAATTTTGGTTTCATTTTTCAGCTTGGACCTATATAGTTTTGGAATATGTTGTTAATTGCATGTACCATGCAATACATGTAGCTACCATTTTTCTTGAAAGTTTTTTTCTTCTTCCCCGGTCTAAATTTGTGCCCAGGAATCTGAACAAGTAATAAAATTGGTATGGCCTAACTAATAATGCTAGTAATAAAATAATACTAGTAATATTAATAATATTAGCTCTTACACTGCGTTTGTCACGGCGTTTGTGACACAACAATCCACCCCACGTATACGTGTGTCACAGCTCTCGTGACAAGCAATTTACCGCTGGCAGTGCGTGTGTCACAACCTCTGTGACATGATATTCATCGTTGCACAGCTCCGTGGATGGTCTGTTTTATACTCTGTACTTGCTAGGTAAGGTTGATGGGTTTATAATCAAACTTGGGAATGCATTATCATCTCCATGAATAGCATAAAAAATTAAAAAATCAGGTCTCGTGGTTCATTGACAGCTGCAAATAAGAAACGTGGTGTGTATTTCTATAAAGAACAAACACAGATATGGATCTGCAGGCAGTATTGGAGGCTCTTTCTGATATTGAGAATGACTTTGGAACAGTGAACTAGATGATGTGGAAGAAGATCAACTAGATGATGTTGAAGATGGCCTGAAGGATGCGGTTCCTGAAGATATGGAAGATGATGATGGCAGCAGTAGTGTAGGTGAGACTGATGGGGAAATGGATGTGGAAACTGGCCATAGGAGTGGAAATTCTTCAAGTGGGCTTGTCAGGTGGAGGGCTTGTCAGGTGGAATGAAGTCGACAACATTATGAGCCCCACTGAGCGTTTCTACACAGAAACTCCTGGTCCAAATTTGCCTGATGATGGTGTTGTTGAGCCCAAGGATTTCTTCAACCTGTTCTTTACAGACGAGGTTTTTGACCAGTAGTGCGGGAAACAAATATTTATGCACAAATTCTAATCGGAAACAGGCCACTTACGGTTCGCTCAAGGCTCAAAAATTGGAAAGACATCACCACAACGGAGTTGAAAGCATTTTTTGCCGTCATCCTAAATATGGGTATTATTAACCACCCAATACTTCATGATTATTGGTCAACTGACATAACTGCTAATATACCATTCTTTTCACAGGTAGTGGCCGATTCCAATTAGGTTGCCTGCAAGATAATCATGTCGTATTTTGCATGTTTTCTGTTGTTGTTTTGAAGGTGATGAGCCGAGACAGATTCTTACAAATACTCTGCTGTCTACACCTCAACCACCAGCCTCCACCTCCAGGACATCAAATGGGGGACACAAAGGTACGTCCTTTATTGGATGTCCTCATGCCTCGTTTTGAGGTAAATTACACCCTTGGAAGGAGCATCAGCATTGATGAATCCATGATACCCTTCAAGGGAAGAGTAAGGTAAAATAAATGGACTGCTGACATGCACTTGGCTGTCAAATCATATTATTCTAATCACTATAGGTACAAACAATACTTACCGAACAAACCTCACTCCTGGGGCATCAAGGCCTTCGTACTGGCAGACTCCGTCTCAGGTTATGTTTACAAATTCCGGCTGTACCTCCGAAGAGAGACGGAGTTGATGGACACACCTGGGTTTGGGAAAACAGAGCAAACTGTTTTGACTCTGATGGATGGTCTTCTTGGAAGGGGGCACCACCTGTTTACGGACAGGTTTTACACAAGTGTTCCCCTTCTTCGAAAGCTGGCATCCGAGAACACCTCCCTCACAGGTACCATTGTAAAAAATAGGAAGTTTCTCCCACATGGTATCAAGACAGTGAAAATGAAGAAGGGGAAACAAAATCATACCAACAAGATGGGAATCTCTGCTTAGTGTGGCGTGATAAGCGGTATATCACATTACATAATCACTGAAACATTACTTACTTACATATGCATCTTACATATGCATTATTCTGAACAGGTATAATCACATGGCCTCAAATTCTGCTGGCACAGAAATGGTGAGCATTCCATCAAAGGTTCCTGGTAAGCCTGACAGATGGAAGCCGAAAATTGTTGACGACTACTGTCTGGACAAGCAGCCCCACCTCCTTCTCCAAACAGACCTGCATGTCCATGCAAAATTAATACTTGTTCATGATCTCTTGATAGTTCTGAGTTGACTTGTTCTGGTCAGTTCCCGGGCGCAGCCTTACAACCTGCGCTTGAATAAGAAAATACCCAGCTATCAAACCGTGCAAAACATTTGGTCCTTCGAGCCGGATCGGAAGACTAGCTCATCCATCCGTCATCATTTCTTCGTAATCGCCATGACAGACGAAGCTGCCTTGGCAGAAACTCTTAGGAGTAGTCGCTCCTCACTCTCTGGAGTTGTAACGCGGACTCAACATCGTCTCCAACGAATGGAGGAAGACGACCCTGCCAGTTTTGATTTAGACATGCTGGCAGAGCGCCTTACGTCACTCAAGGCCACCGTGCAACGGTACTCCAACGTACATGACGCCATCATCAATGGTGAGCCAGATGAAGGACGCAAGGAACGTGATGAAGACATCAGGGACCTCTTCAACGACAAGGTGGAGGCCACCAGAGTCCTACTCAAACGCCTCATAGCCAAGAAGAAGGCACACGAACTCTGCATCGAAGTGCAGTACGGCATGGACGATCTGGAATCAGATATGGCCCGTGATCCAGATAAGGATCACACCATCGCCTCATCCAGCGTCGCCACCATCTTGGAGGAATTCAAGTCCATCTTGAGGCAGTCAACGATTCAGGCTAGTCACATCACAAGACAAGTTGCCAGAGAACTCAACGCTCGCTTAGCTAGACTATCTGTCAGAGAAATCTCCCATCCGCCTCCAACGTCAGTAAGTGCTCCATCAACCGTCAGCCTTAAGACGGTCCAGCTGCCCAAGATCTCCCTGCCACAATTCTCTGGAGACCTGATGGGATGGTCAACGTTCTGGAGCCAGTTTCAGGCTGCAGTAGACTCCAACAAGACGCTCAGCAAACTGAACAAGTTGGCCTATCTCAGGGATGCAGTGAAGGACCCCCCGACTAGATCGCTGCTCTTTAGTGGGGCGGAAACAGAGGGCCTCTATGACGAGGTGGTGGCCCTCCTTCAGGATCGCTTCGACAAAAAGCGTGAGGTGCATGCAAGGTATTGCCAAACTGTTCTATCCATAGATCCAATCAAAGCGACCAAAACAGATCTGTCTCGTTTGGCGGACACCGTGACCATAGCCATTTCTGGACTAAAGCACACCGGGCAATACAATGTTGAATCTGTTTTCACCTCTCTTCTGGTACCTTCTCTGCCCAAGCAATTACAGGTTGAATGGGAGATCGCCTCGAAGGAGCACAAGGACGTACCCCCAGTCGATGAATTCGTCAAGTTTGTCAGGTTTAGGGCTGCTATCCTCAGCGACAGCTCATCCTCGAAACCTCCAGATGTGAAGCAGGAATCGCCTCAGCCTGTCCATCGAGCTAGGAAACAGAAGGCCGCCTTTAACACTGCACAGCCACGGACAGCACCTAGTGGTAGGTACGAATGTAATTTGTGTAATGGGGAGAGGCATCCTTTGTTTTCTTGCCCCCAGTTTGGTGGCATGTCTCTCAATCGGCGAGGAGAACACATCAGAGCATATAGATTGTGTTACAATTGTCTGGCCCCGGGTCATAGAACTGTTGAATGCCGTAGCGCAGCTAGGTGCAAAACCTGTGGGGGGAAGCACCACACTCTCATGCACAGAGAGCCTAATGCCCCCCAACCACCTAGTGAGGGGATAGTCAATCACATCTCAATTGCAGTACCACCATCCTCAACCATAGCAAGTGCTTTAACCATGACGAGTCAGATCCTGGTCAAAGGGCCAGGAGGGAGACAGATGGTAGCCAGAGCCTTGCTTGACACTGGAGCCACTATGTCCATGGTCTCCACTCGAGTAGCTAGGACCCTCCAATTGCAACATAATGGGCCCCGAGTGACCATAACAGGCGTCAAGGGCATGACTGACCTGGCATCACACCCCTTAGTGACTTTGTCCCTGTGTCCCATTCACACAGTCGAACCCACGCTCTCTCTAGTGGCAGCTTCAGTGCCTAAGGTGGCCGGTGACCTCCCTTTGCAAGGAGCCACCAGTGTCAAGGACATGCCTCATATCAAATCCCTAAAGTTGGCAGACCCCACTTTCCATCTGCCGGGGATGCTACTTGGTAGTGACATAATGCCACATGTATTGTTGACTAAGGCTAGGTCAGGATCCCAGCATGAGCCTCAGGCACGGGAGACAGTCTTCGGATGGGCCATTTTGGGTCCATTCACCCCTAGCTCCACCCAGGTGAAGGTAGCTGTTCATCAGGCCACTGGGGAAGAATCAACTGATAGCCTACTCTCTCAATTTTGGGAGGTAGAAGAGAGCCCGTCCCCGGCCAGTCTCCCCACTGACGAGGAGGCAGCAGTGCAGGCCCATTTTGAAAGGAGCCATCAGTATGTGAGCACACCGGCTCACTATCAGGTGTCGTTGCCCAGAGCTCCCAACAGCTTACCTCTGGGGAGTAGCAGGCCTCAGGCCGTTCAGAGGTTTCTCGCAAACAAGAGATCCATCATCAGGAAGGTTATGTGGGGGGAGTTCCAAGCCGTGATAAGGGAGTATGTGGAGCTAGGACATGCTGAGAAGGTGCCAGAGCACGATTTGAACCCGGCTGTGGAACAATTCTATTTACCCATGCATGGTGTGGTCAAGGCCAGCAGCACTAGCACCAAACTTAGGGTGGTGTTTGATGCGAGTGCTCGAACCTCTACAGGCCAATCATTGAATGATGTCCTGATGACAGGCCCCACGTTGTATCCGAGTCTTGACTCCATCCTCCTCCGGTTTAGGTTGCATTTGGTAGCCTTGTCTGCAGACATTAGCAAGATGTAGCGGGCAGTTTGGCTAGATCCTAAAGACAGAGACCTCCACAGGTTTCTGTGGAGAGCACAACCCGATGGCCCTCTCATTGACTTTCGCATGACGCGGGTCACATTTGGGGTGTCCTCTTCTCCATACTTGGCCAATAGGGCACTGCAGCAGACTGTGTAGACTTTGGTGGGTCGTACTCTCAGGCCAGCCCCCTCGTCAGCACTTCGTTCTATGTGGACGACTTGCTGACAGGGGCTGACACTCCTGAGCAGGCTGTTGAGTTGTACAAGGAGCTCAGGGCTTTGTTGTTGAAGGGGGGATTTGACCTCCGAAAGTGGAGAAGCAGCTCCGATGTTACATTGTCAGCCATTGACCCTCCTCTGAGGGAGAAGCTGCCCATCAAAGATTTGATAGGCGATCAGGTAGCCCATCCTAAGGCCTTGGGGGTGGAGTGGAACTCCACCACCGATACCATGGCGACCTCTCTATCTCTCCCTAAGCAATTTACTTCCACCAAGAGAGGGGTCATCTCTGATGTTGCTCGGACGTTCGACGTCCTAGGTTGGCTAGGTCCGACCATAATCACAATGAAAATTTTGTACCAGAAGTTGTGGAGCCTTAAGTTAGCTTGGGACGAAGAAGTCCCACAGGAGTATGCCCTCCAACACAGGGAATGGAGAGAGCAATTGCCTATCCTAATCGATAAACAACATTCAAGGTGCTACTTTACACCTGGCACCAGGAAAACAACCCAGCTCCATGGTTTCTGTGATGCATCTCAGCAGGCCTATGCCGCTGTGGTGTATCTAAGAACAACGTATGATGATCAACCCCCTAGTCACAGCCAAGACAAGAGTCGCACCATTAAAGGGATACTCCATCCCCAGGCTGGAATTGTGTGGTGCCAAACTATTGGCTCAGTTGATGTCCTATGTGCAAAGGGCCCTTGATCTTCCAGCAGTTGAGCTTCATGCATGGTGTGAGAGCGAAATCGTGTTGTGGTGGTTAGATGAGAGGAATCGGAAGCTGAACACCTTTGAAGCCAATAGAGTGGCCATGATCTTAGTAGATCTCCCTCCTTCCACATGGCATCATGTCCCCGGAGTGGAAAACCCGGCAGATTGCGCCTCTCGAGGCATATCTCCCCAAGACCTTAGTGTCCATCCCTTGTGGTGGAATGGTCCACCATGGTTGAGCCAAGAGCCCATGTGTGAGCCATCCAGCCGTTCATTGTGGCTAAGGGCATTCAAACTGCCCAAGCAGACTGTAACTTGGTAGCACCTAGTCAGCAACTCCTGGTCACTCAGGAGAGGTGCAACTCCTACCACACCCTCATTAACATTGTAGCATGGGTGCTCAGGTTTGTGGCCAACAGCCACGCAGCCCCAACTCATCAGACCAGAAGACTCGGGCCGTACCTGACTGCTGCAGAGCTCAACCAAGCGGAGCAGGTTATCTTTAGGCAGTCCCAAGACTTGCCTCTGAACTATCTAGACTCAGACATGGGGAACAGGTTAAGGTGTCTAGTCCTCTCAAGAGTTTGGCTCCCTTCCTCGACAAGCAAGGATTGATTCGGGTAGGAGGTAGGCTCTCCAACTCTCAAAATCACATTGTCACCCTGTCATTCTGTCCGGCAAGTGTGATGTTAGTCAGCTCTTGTTCTCTCATAAACATGTTTCATTGGGCCACTGTGGGCCGAGCCTTGTTCTGTCATCCACATGCAGCAAAGTCCACGTCATCGGAGCCAGACGACTCTCCAGGACGATCTGCAGAAGCTGCGTTATCTGCAGGAAGGCCGCTGCCCGGACAGAACAACAGATCATGGGGCAGCTGCCTAGTGCCAGAGT
Organism: Cladorhizidae sp. MBARI D1340-BT2; assembly: GCA_028752905.1. Lineage (NCBI taxonomy): Eukaryota > Metazoa > Porifera > Demospongiae > Poecilosclerida > Cladorhizidae > Cladorhizidae sp. MBARI D1340-BT2. The sequence continues at coordinate 40,271,811 of JAQNBH010000017.1, read as the reverse complement.
GACACCCAGTCCTCCCTTCAGCGTGTGTGGGGTGGACTACGCCGCCCCCTTCTTAGTCAAGAAGGGGCACACACGTAGGCCCGTTATTGTGAAGGCTTATCTGGCTGTCTTTGTGTGTTACAGCACAAAGGCAGCACACATCGAGGTAGTATCGGACGCGACCACCGAGGCATTTCCTGGCATGCTTCCGACGCTTCGTGTCACGACGGGGCCTTCCCAGTGACATCCATTCCGATAACGGAGGAAACTTCCGGGGAGCCCACAACGACCTGCAGGAGCTCTACAAACTACTACAGGACGAATCGACCACATCTGCGATCAACACCTATCTCCTATCACGACGTGTGCAGTGGCACTTCTCCCCTGAGAGAGCCCCACATTTTGGAGGCCTATGGGAGGCAGCAGTTAAGTCTGCCAAGAGGCATTTGAGACGCATCATTGGCAGCCAGAGGGTCGACTTTGAGGAACTCACCACGATTGCTGCCCAGGTGGAATCCTGCCTAAATAGCAGGCCCCTCACAACTATCACCAGCCATTCTTCCGACGGCATCACGGTTCTCACACCAGGACACTTCTTGATTGGCCGAGAATTAGCTGCCTACCCAGAAACAATCATCACAGCAGAACCATCTCTATGTAGGCGATAGACCATGTGCCAATCGATCGCCCAGCATTTCTGGAGACGTTGGTCACTGGAGTACCTTCAGCAGTTGCAGAAACTCCAGAAATGGCACAAACCCTCTCCAAACATTACCACCGGGGACATTGTCATCATTTGTGAAGACCAGACATTCGCAAACAATGGCCTTTGGCCAAGGTATTGGAAACGTTCCCTGGTTGAGACGGCATCGTACGAGTAGTTACGGTCAAGACGAGTCGAGGGATCTTCAAGAGGCCCATCGCCAAGCTGGCTCTCCTCCTCCACACCAACCAAACTCAAGACAGACTCCAAGAATAGACGTCCAATGGAATCCACTTCCTTCCCCCCCCCCCCCCCCCCAGTATGTCTGGACAAGCAGCCCCACCTCCTTCTCCAAACAGACCTGCATGTCCATGCAAGATTATGCTTGTACACAACTTCAGACAACTCACACATCCATTTGTTGATTGACATTGTGTTAATTGCATGCCCACGCTGCATACGCTTACTATTGCCTTATATGGTCATATGCACTCTCAAAACTTGTCCTCCTTTCATTGGTCCACTTGGACACTCCACCCTTGTACCACTCCCTTTTTTGTTCATCTATATATATTCACCATCCACTCTTTTGCAGCTAGTCTGCACTCACCCTCTCCCAGTCTACCATCATCTCTTATGCTACACTCGTCCACTTCTAGTTTGATTGTTCTCCTAAGTTGTTGTAATCACTCCTCTTCCAGGTGTCACTCTTCAGCAGTAACTTTGTTGTCAGTGTCTATACTATTGTCCTGTATCATTACCCTGGTTCTTTCTTTTTGTAGATTTGTTGTTACTCGTACCTCTTGTGCAGGCTCCAGACCTTTGTCTGAATCATTATTATAAATTAAATTAATACTTGTTCATGATCTCTTGATAGTTCTGAGTTGACTTGTTCTGGTCAGTTCCCGGGCGCAGCCTTACAACCTGCGCTTGAATAAGAAAATACCCAGCTATCAAACCGTGCAAAACAACTACAACCAAGCGATGGGAGGAGTGGACAAGGCAGACCAGTTGGCAGTATATTACTCCTTCCAGCGTAAATCTATCAAGTGGTGGAAAAAAGTCTTTTTGGGGCTCATGGAAACATCGGTGGTGAATAGCTATATAATGTACAAGGAGAGTACACAAAAACCTATGTCCCACATCCTGTTTCGACGGTCACTCATCAAGTCTCTGATAAGTCAGTCAGACTTTAGCCAGCGTCCCAGACCTGGTCGGCGTCGGTGCAGGGACAGCATAGAGAGGCTTTAACAAGGGAAACACTTCTCTGCCAAAGGAAAACGCCGTGACTGCTTGGTGTGTAGCAGTCGGAATGGAGGCACACGACATCTAACTGTGTACTATTGTCAGACTTGCTCTGACCACCCACCGCTACATCCATTCAAAGAGTACCACACAACCAAGAACTTGAAGAAACCGAGAGTAACATAGTGAACTCAAGTCATGACTATAATTATTGTTATTCAATGAATATATTGTTCAATTATCTTCTTATCTACTTAAAAAACATTGAACTTGATCTAGCAAGGTACCCAAATGGATTTATGCTGTTATTATTGCTTGACAATCTTGTTCTTGTAGCTAGATAAACTACCTATATAGCCAGGTAAAGTTTTAGTATACAAAGTTAACAAAAATAGCTCCCACCAACCTAAATTGTCAATCATATAGCTAACACACAGCATGCAGACAAATCTAGCATACTTGGCATAGTCTAAGCAGCCGACTAACATACAAAAATAGCGAGAAAGTAGTAGAAGCAACCATGACTAGTTGCTAAACAAAGGTGTAACAATACGATGGTTTTTTTAAAACTAGCTATATAAAACTTACAGTTTGCTGAGATCACCAATGCTCACTGGATGTGTCTCTGTTGTTTGGTCAATTTTGGAGTAGTAAATATGCCGTAGGAGCAACTAACAACAGACCGTTTCTTCCCCATACGCCCGACAAGTTTTTTCAAAAACAATGCCGCACCCAGGTGATAACTTCCGGTATGAGTATAACGCACATACGATGATTGTGACGTTTCCAATTGCCGCCGCGTAAGTGTTAGTAATATTAATAATAACTAATAATGCTAGTAATATAGTCAATTGGGGTAAAAAAAAGCCGTTTCCCTTAACTTTACCTTTTAAGAGCCAGAGTAAAGGATTTACTAAAAACACATGTGCCATCCTCTAGTACTTTACTATCAAATGATGACTACATAAATTAAAAAAATATATCCTATGTCCTATAATGAAATATTAATAAAAATATGGTGGCTTTTTTTTACCCCATGAAAGGGGTAAAAAAAAGCCGGTTCGGGGTAAAAAAAACCCACCCCTTTAAAAATATCCTAAACGGTAAAATCAAATGTAAATATTTCAATATTTTAATATTTTATCAATTAACGACAATGTAGACAACACCTTTATCAATTGAATCTTTTTTCATTAAAATTTGTTCAAATACTACAATATATAGTACAATAATGGTTAACAGTTGGGTTTACTGCATTTTCTTAAAGAAAAATACTTGAAATTGTTTATCACTTTTGCTTCACACTCGAACTTCAGCAGTGCATTCCCTCGACTAACTGTTTCCACTACTGGCTGAACAAGGGCCATACATGCAACGATCCACTGCTACTATCTCCACATCTTCCTGCTTTGGCCAATCGTAGAAAAGTCTGTGCTTCGCTCTTTTTTTGTTATGGAAGCTAAATTCAGCTGATGTGGGATCAGCATCTTCGTCATCACTGAAAACTTTGGTCATGATGAAATAGTCCATGTACCATTGATAATCAATGACTAAAGTTGGTTTATTCATATTCAGTTACTCACATTATAATATATATATATACTATTGTATCATTCTGTCCATCAGAATGATGCAATAGTGACTAGGTGGTTTATTCATATTCAAATAATTCATATTACTCACAATTATGCTTTAACTCACAAATTAGCATGACTGGAGAAGAAAAAATGAAAATATAGTACTCGAAAAAAGACGAGAAAAAAATTGCCAAAAAATAACCTGGCTTTTTTTTACCCCGAGTGACCAAAAATATCTGGGGTAAAAAAAAGCCGGTCCCAACCCCCCTAAAATATCAAAAAAAATTGAATTTTTTTTTGTCAATGAATAAACCATTTAGTAACTATTTTCTTTTGGCTAGCATTCATAATTTACTAACTAGTTTGATTAATCTACCCAAAAGTTAAGGTGAGTCAGAAAAAAGTTAATTTCGGGTATTTTCTACATGTTTAGGTTCTTTATTTTGTCATGTCCTCCCTGTCAATATTTTTATATAAAAACACACATTAATGAAAAGCCCATTAAAAGTACTTGACAGATCAAGGATTGCTTTAATTCTTAAAGCAGCTGTGTCTTCCCCAGACCCCTGGTCTTTTTTTACCCCAACTACCCCCCCCCCCGGCTTTTTTTTACCCCAATTGACTATACTCATAATACTAGTACAGTGCACTCCACTTAAATGGACCACTGGATAAATGAACATTCCTGATAACTGAGCCATTTTGGCCCAGGACAGAACATTTGTATACATACACATACAAAAAAATCTGGCTAAATGGGTCAAGAATTCCTGATACTTGGGCCACTTTTGATGGGTTTTTACATGTATTTGGGCCACTTTTGATGGGTTTTTACATGTATTCATTTACACATTCATTTACACATGGCAGCTGCTTAGATTTAAATTGCTAGAAGGTGCATAGCTCATGACCAAGAGACAGGAACTTTCACTACAAGAGAAGATTGAAGTGTTGGACAAAGTTAAAAAAACACCCCAATTCAATCAGAGGGAGCTTGGTGAAAGCTTTAAAATCCCAAGAAGCACTCTTACTAGACTAATCAACAAGGAAGAAGAACTTATATCACGTTGGTATGAGGTCTCCTGTCATGGTCACAAGCCAGCAAGTGTGATAGATGAAAATAATGAGGAGTTTAGTTTTGACATACCAGAGATTAACAATGGGGAAGGATACAATAACATAGACGCTGAGTTACCTAAGAAAGCAACATTCCAGATGATGAAATTGTGGAGAGTATTATTGCTTGCCTTGAACAAAATGATAATGATGACAACGATAATGATATTGATCCTGTTCCGCTGATTATTCATGCAGAAGCAAAGCTTCACATACTTGGACTACAACACTATTTTACTGAACAGGGATTTGACCATGCAGCACATTCTTTGCTAGACAAGTGTGCTGATTTGATCTTAGGGGAGCCGCAGCCATTAAACAAACCACTCTACTCAATTTCATGAACTAATACATCTAGTTATACATGCACCATGTGCAATAATATTGTACATATAACTGTATGTGTTATATATGTAGATGTAGTAACAATTTGTATAAAAGTCTGATATATTAGCCAGCTGGATAAATGGACCAATTTTGTTTGGGACGGATGTGGTCCAATTATCAGGAGTGCACTGTAATATAATACTAGTAATATTAATAATATTAGTAATAAAATAATACTAATAATAAAATAAACAATAAAAATAATACTAGTAATAAAATAAAGTACTAGTTGATGACCAAGGTCCAACAAACTTTGTTCAGGACCCGCCCCTATTTTCTCTCAATTTATTTGTGCTGGTGTTTATAGCTCTGTGCAAGGCTGAAGGAGCTTGCACATGCCTATAGCCTGAGTTTGGGATTAACTCTTTGAATGCGACGGGAGTTACCCAGGTAATTTCCTCTGCACGCAGACGCTGTTTATTGAAATCACCTGATGTTTTAATTGTTTTTGTTTTTGGCTTGTTGAGGTGAGCGTATCAGTGATATTCAGACTATCTCCTAACTTTCTACCCAACATGAGGCTAGAAGAATCTTTTGAGATGGCAAGACAAGTGAAGCTAGCCTCCAAGTAAGTATTATTATGTGGATGAGCAAGCCAGTTTGTTACATAGTGTGCTCGAAGTTGATAGTTTTAGCTAGGTCATTTTTATAGCTAGCTAGTTATATATAAGCCATCTTTTTAGGTAGCGCTCGAGGTATCTAGCTGTAGGTCATCTTATAGCTAGCGGGGTCATTCCATGTCAAATCAAGCAATGCTTGGAGCATTTCCCTACCACCCCCTCTCAAAAAAAATTTCAAATTTTTGTCAGTAGAGGACATTGGTACAAAAACTTTGTGTGCCAACTTATTTTGTTTAACTCGCAATATTAAGGGAGATACGGCTGATGGAAGTTTTCCCGTTGCTAATGGCAACTAATTGGCCACGCCCACAAAAATAAACTATTCTTGCCTATTTTTGCCTATATCGTCCAAAGTATGTGAGCCAGACTCACAAAAGTTGGGGCCCTGGACCAATTTTTTTATGAAGATTAAGAATCTGCAGCCAAAATTTGGCTATCTCTTATACTTTATGGAATATAGGGGTTAAGATGTGCAGGATTCACGCCCCCAAAAATGGGTGTGGGGTGTGGTCAAAATGGTTCCAACTTTGTTTCTAGGAAGCTGAAGGCATTGGCTTGAACATGTTAAAAATTCAGGAGAGTGTTTTGCTTTATTTCTTTGAAATGATGAATTTTGTTTTGTTAATGTTGTTTTGTGCAAAAACACTTGTGCAGCATTAAACTTGATACCTGAAAGGTGTTGCAACATATATACTATTATAAGTATTTCATAATTTCTCAAGACAACCAGTGTTGCATCATTTCTCAAGTATTGCATCAAGACAGCCAGTGTTGCATCATTTCTCAAGACAGTCAGTGTTGCATCATTTCTCAAGACAACCAGTGTTGCATCATTTCTCAAGACAGCCAGAGTTGCATCATTTCTCAAAACAACCAGTGTTGCATCATTTCTCAAGACAACCAGTGTTGCATCATTTCTCAAGACAGCCAGTGTTGCATCATTTCTCAAGACAACCAGTGTTGCATCATTTCTCAAGACAGCCAGTGTTTCATCATTTCTCAAGACAACCAGTGTTGCATAATTTCTCAAGACAACAAGTGTTGCATAATTTCTCAAGACAACCAGTGTTGCATAATTTCTCAAGACAACAAGTGTTGCATAATTTCTCAAGACAGCCAGTGTTGCATAATTTCTCAAGACAGCCAGTGTTGCATCATTTCTCAAGTATTGCATCATCTCTCAAGACAACCAGTATTTAAGACCTCCAGTATCGCATAATTTCTCAAGACAGATAGCTTGGAAGTTCAGAAGGTCAAAATGGCTGCTGGTGCAAAGCTTGAGGATTGTAATCGGGATCTCCCTGCAATCAGAATGTCATAAAAAGTATCGTATTCGTAAGCAAGGCTTGATGAAACTCGCAGATCTTGATGGTGATGAGATGGAATTACTGCTGTGGAGAAGTGGATTAAGAACAGATCAAATTGATCGTGAAACAGCAATTGTCTGCCTATACCATCATGAGATTTACTCAGTGTCAAGGTTTGAACAGCGCCAATTGAAATGCTAGAATCCATTTTTACTGCACACACCTGTTAAGGAAAAAGTCGTACGAAAAAAGGGCAAGAGAGGACAAGTAACATCAAAGAAAGGTAAATATAGATTCCAATATTTTTTTGCAATGATTGACCCTGTACTATGAATTGAACATCTTCACTTTGTATTTTACAGGCCTTTCTACCATCAGTGTGGCATTTGCCAATGATCTCCTGCATCATGGAATAGATGTCATTCCAGGGAAGAAATTATGCATCACTTGCAAGAAGAAAGCTACTGAAAAAACTCTCAATCTACAGTTCTTGCTGATGACACATCCGTGCAGCCTCAGGCACAAGCAGGTGTGCAACAGCCATCCACTTCCTATGCTCTACCACCTGATGCCTCCGAATCAACCACCACCGAGATAGAAGATAATCCTAGTTCTTAAGAATCCGAGCTAGATGTGACAAGGGAGCTACTCAACCAGAGCTTCACCAGTTTCGAATGCTCTCCTTTCAAACTCCACACCAAGAGAGTACAGGATCGCTCCTACTATGGAAAAAGAAAACTAGTGGAATATTCGGAGCATGTACAAGAGAAAATTGCGTGTGTTTTGAAAAATACCTAAGCTGACATTAAGCTCAGAAACAGAGACTCAATATCATGAATGTGATGCTTGTAAGGATTTGGAAACTATTATCCGAGAACTCAGTCAAAAGTGTGCTGTTCAACTCAAAAAGGGGGGAAATTCCATCCTCACTCTTGCACCTCCAAGCTGGTCTATACAGAAGACTGCTGATAAGTTTGGTGTCACTAAGTATATTGTGAAAGCCGCTCGGCAGCTAAAGAATACAAGTGGAATACTAGCGATGCCTTCCAAAAAGCAGGGTAAAACACTGTCTTTAGAAGTAACCCAGCTTGTCAACCAGTTTTATAATGATGATCGAGTTCTCCAGAATGTGTCCATGGATGAAGGATTTTGTCAGTGTCAGGGAGTGTGGAGAGAAAGTCCAGCATCAGAAAAGGTTACTTTTGCTGAACATGAAAGAATTGTATCTCCAATTCAAGTTGCATCGGAACATCGAAATTTGTTTATCAAAATTCTGTGCTCTTAGACCGAAATGGTGTGTCACTGCTGACGCAAGTGGAAGGCATACAGTTTGTGTTTGCGAAATTCATCAGAACTTAAAACTCCTTGTCTCTGCTCTACCAACAAAAAAAGTTGACTATAAGGAGTTGATTTCAATCCTGGTGTGCGACACAGATTCGCGAAATTGTATGCTTCATCGATGTGACACTTGCCCTGGAAGAGACCAGCTGGTAGAATTCCTAGACAAATTCTTTGAAAATTCTGATATGGACTGTGACGATTTGATCAACTACAAGCAGTGGACACACATTAGTCAATCAAAGTTGGTTGATTTGCATGAAAACCTGACAGATTTCATACAAACACTCTCTCATTTAGCAGATAAAGCCACTAATCATCACTTTACAGCCAAGGCCCAGGCCTCATATCTTCGACATCTCAAAGATCAACTGCCAGTTGGTGAAGCTATAATACTTCTTGACTTCGCTGAAAACTATTCATTTGTGTGCCAGGATGCTGTCCAGGGTTTTCATTGGGATACAACCCAAGCTACACACCACCCATTTGCATATCACAAAGAAGAATCAGGCAACCTTGCTTGCATCAGTGCTTGCATTGTCAGTGATGAAAGAGATCACAATGCCATAGTAGTTCATGCATTCATTGATGTAATGATCAAGTTTTTGAAGGAAACTGTACAATTCGCACATCCACTATTTCAGCGATGGGGCAGCAAGCCAATACAAAAAAATTCAAAAATTTCTGCAATCTGTGCTTTCATCAGTCTGACTTCAACATTACAGCTGAATGGAACTTTTTTGCAACCAGCCATGGTAAAAGCCCATGCGACGGGATCGGTGGCACTATCAAGAGGATGGTTGCACGTGCCAGTTTACAGGCAACTGAACAGGGCCAGATTCTGACACCATTGCAGCTATATACTTGGGCTAATGAACACATCTCAGGTATAAAGGTTATATTTGTTCCTGAAGAGGACATTATTACCCATAATTCCAAGATCGAATCTCGATTAAAAAGTGCCAAGGTCATCCCAGGCACAAGGAGCCATCATAGGTTCATTCCAATATCCAACACTGAAATCAGAATGTATCGTCTCTCGAGCGACACTGACAGTACAGTTGTTAACATCGGAATTTCTCCAATGAGTATTGATCACGAATTTCCAAGTGAAACAGAACTGAAGCTAGGGCAATATGTGGCTGTTGTCTATGATGAACAGTGGTATGTTGGCTGCATTTCTGAAAGGTCTGAAGAACATCAGGACATAGTGGCCAATTTCATGCAACGAAGTGGTCGTACCAACAAGCTGTCATGGCCATCCAGGAAGGATGAATGCAACATACCCTTCAATCATATTTTATGCACTCTCCCTGTACCAACTTCAGTTGGCAGTGGTCACTCTTACATGCTTAAGTAAGAGACGGTTGACAAGATTCTTCAATGCTTCACAAGATACAATAGAAATTTGTGACCTATATATAGCCAGGTGTTTTGTTGTTTGAGTTAATTGTGAGAATATTTGTTTTCTTTTTGTTCATATTATTTTATAAACACATACTTGCTTACTGTAAACAACATTTTTTCACGTCTTTGTTAAAATAAAATAAGCCAAACAAACTCTTTGACTGAGGTCTGATGATTCAGTCAGAATAAGTAAATAATATACCCAGGTTATGTATTACTGAAGTAGGGTTGTACAATCATTTAGCACAAAACCTAATCATGTTAATAGAACATAATTCATCCTTTAAAAGAAATAAAGCAAAACACTCTGTCCTGAATTTTTAACATGTTCAAGCCAATGCCTTCAGCTTCCTAGAAACAAAGTTGGAACCATTTTGACCACACCCCACACCCACTTTTTGGGGCGTGAATCCGGCACATCTTAACCCCTATATTGCATAACGTATAAGAGATAGCCAAATTTTGACTGCAGGTTCTTAATCTTCATTAAAAATTGGTCCAGGGCCCCAACTTTTGTGAGTCTGGCTCGTATACTTTGGACGATATAGGCAAAATAGGTTATTTTTGTGGGTGTGGCCAAACAGTTGCCATTAGCAACAGGAAAACTTCCATCAGCCCCTTAATATTGCGAGTTAAACAAAATAACTTGGCACACAAAGTTTTTGTACCAATGTCCTCTACTGACAAAAATTTGAACAAAATCTGAGAGGGGGTGGTTCCAACCATTGGTTGATTTGACATGGAATGACCCAGCGCTCAAAGTAGGCAGTTGTAGAATAGCTTAGCTAATAATTATTATTAGCAAAGTAAATAATTGTAGGTCATCTTTGGCTAGCAAAGTAACTAGCCCTCGAGGTATAGTAGTTTAGGCCATCTTTATAGCTAGCAAAGTAGCTAGCGCTTGAAGTTGGCATTTTAGATGATCATTATAGCTAGCAAATTAGATAGCGCTTGAAGTTGGCAGTTTTAGATGATCATTATAGCTAGCAAATTAGCTAGCGCTTGAAGTTTTATCTCGCTAATCTCGCTAAATGTGCAAGCTTTCCAATCTCTCACTCTAGATCGAGGAGGTAGGTCTTGATTTGGAGCTATAAATTGGTCTGCGTACAAATTTGTTTCCTCCACAATAATCTCCTTAGGATAGTGTCATCGAGAAAAAGCTGAGCAAAGTCAACGGGTTCTTTTCCTTCCATATCAACCGGGCAACCAGATGTCTGACTGAATGAGATATCACCACTGGAGCTGCTGGCACTGGAGCTGCTGGCACTGGAGCTGCTGGCACTGGAGCTGCTGGCACTGGAGCTGCTGGCACTGGAGCTGCTGGCACTGGAGCTGCTGGCACTGGAGCTGCTGGCACTGGAGCTGCTGGCACTGGAGCTGCTGGCACTGGAGCTGCTGGCACTGGAGCTGCTGGCACTGGAGCTGCTGGCACTGGAGCTGCTGGCACTGGAGCTGCTGGCACTGGAGCTGCTGGCACTGGAGCTGCTGGCACTGGAGCTGCTGGCACTGGAGCTGCTGGCACTGGAGCTGCTGGCACTGGAGCTGCTGGCACTGGAGCTGCTGGCACTGGAGCTGCTGGCACTGGAGCTGCTGGCACTGGAGCTGCTGGCACTGGAGCTGCTGGCACTGGAGCTGCTGGCACTGGAGCTGCTGGCACTGGAGCTGCTGGCACTGGAGCTGATGGCACTGGAGCTGATGGCACTGGAGCTGATGGCACTGGAGCTGCTTGAACTTTCACTGGAGCTACTCCTACAACCTACTTCATCACTAACACTATCCACAACCTCTTCACCATCCTCCAGACCCTCTTTACCATCCTCCACACCTTCACAATAATTCTCATCAATATATCCACCAAAATCATCATCACTGTCATGTTCTTCTAACATACACAGCACTTCAGCTCCTATTATAATAATTATCTATCCATCACTTGTATTCAGCACAATACACTATCATCTAAGGATCTAAAGTGAAAGTACATAACCACCAGTTTGTCCAAAGATAGTTGATAATTCCAGGTCATTACAAGTTAAACACCATGAGCAGCTGTATCAATAAGCAGCAGCTTTCTGCAAAGCATTAGTCCTTTACGACATAACCAGTGTATGAGTGGAATTTTTGTCAGACATATATATATGTCCACCAGGTTCAAAGAATTGTTGAATGAGCTTGCACATGCCTATAGCCTGAGTTTGGGATTAATTGTGTATACCCTTGAATTGTATTCACCCTCGTCTCGTTCAGTGTTGACTCATTTACGATGCCTGAAATTATTTGAACCTAGAATAACCATTCAGTATGTGTGTGTGTGTGTGTATGTGTGCGTGTGTGCACGTGTGTGTGTTCAGTGGAACCCTCTTATCCAGTCTTAGTTCTGTGGACTTGGTCTACTTGGCAGGTTGGGGGTGAGGAGGAGGGAGGGGAGGGGGAGGAGCATGGTGAGGTCTAATGAATGGCTTTTAGATGTGGTATGTAAATATAGTTTATTGCACATTGTTGTGGCACATTACAAGAGTGGTATACAGTAGAAAATGGCCGACAGAAAAAAGCAGCTGTTTAAGGCGTATTATGGTGTATGTGTGCATGACCAGTGTCTAGCCACACATACATGCACTGCATGTATGTGTACATGGCCAGTGTCTAGCCACACATACAATGCACTGTATGTTTATGGTGTGTGTATATGGCCAGTGTCTAGCCAAACATACATGCACTGCATGTTTATGGTGTATGTGTACATGGCCAGTGTCTAGCCACAGTGCATGTATGTTTATGGTTGATGTGCACATGACCAGTGTCTAGCCACACATACATGCACTGCATGTTTATGGTGCATGTGTGCATGACCAATGTCTAGCCACACATACATGCACTGCATGTTTATGGTGTATGTGTACATGACCAGTGTCTAGCCACACATACATGCACTGTATGTTTATGGTGTATGTGCACATGACCAGTGTCTAGCCACACATACCTGTACTTCAAGATTGCAAATTCAGAGTTACTGGCACCTCTTGGTCCTACACTGTCTAGATAAGAGAGGTTCCACTGCATGTATTGTGTATGTCTTATAGACAACCAAACCACTGGGCCTACCAGCCTGAACACATCCTTGCAAAATTTCATGGAGATCAGTCCGATCCCAAGAATGGCTATAGGCTAGATGACATTGGACTCCAAGCTCACTGAAAGTCACCATAGCAAAAAAACACGGAAGTTACAGTTATCAGCAATTTTTAAACTATTTAGGAATATACTTGCACATGTGCTTTTCAAGTTACCCACACCGAGTTGGAGTAATGCCTCCATCTTGTGTTCTTTGTGTTGGGATCTTGAAAAACACAGATAGCGCATTACCCCAACATGGCAGCATTACCCAAACATGGCGGCATTACCCAAACATGGCGGCATTACCCAAACATGGCGGCATTCCCCCTAATGGCGACATTACCCAATCATGGCGGCATTACCCAATCATGGCGGCATTACCCAAACATGGCGGCATTACCCAAACATGGCGGCATTACCCAAACATGGTGGCATTACCCAAACGTGGCGGCATTACCCCAAACGTGGCGGCATTACCCAAACATGGAGTCATTACCCAAACATGGCGGCATTACCCAAACATGGCGGCATTACCCAAACATGGCGGCATTACCCCAAACATGGCGGCATTACCCAAACATGGCGGCATTACCTCAAACATGGTGGCATTACCCCAAACATGGCGGCATTACCCAAACATGGCGGCATTACCTCAAACATGGCGGCATTACCCCAAACATGGCGGCATTACCCAAACATGGCGGCATTACCCAAACATGGCGGCATTACCCAAACATGGCGGCATTACCCAAACAAAGTATGCTCCACAATCAAGTTCACTTAACACAAGGAGTTTGCTAGCGTGTTGGCATCCAACACTTCTCAATTAGAAAAACACCACAGCTACTGAAATGGACAAGTTTGCAGACCAGCCTTGTCATCGATGGCTTCGACCAAAAAAAGAAGAAGCGAGTAGCCAAAATTGATCCTAGCTATAGCTGAAGGTAGCTACTGATATCGTTGGACGTTCATTTCACATTCTAAGAGAAAACGAACTACCATACTACCATAACAACACTCTGGTGCTGTACTTGCAACTACCATGACAACACTCTGGTGCTGTGTTTACTTTTATCGTCACTGGGCAAACTAGCAATCAACGATACTTACCTAAAAGACCCTGAAGGGATACTAGAATCCTAGTTCAGAACCTCCCCCTCCCCCCCTCCCCTCTCCCTCCCCTCTCCCACTCGACCCAGAAGAAATAGCACTAATTAACCTCCCATGAGTCCATTGTCCAGGGTAAGTCCCGGGTATCGTTCTCGGTTAGTTAGAAAGCTATAGCACAGACATATCTTACTGTTCCTACTAGTTTTGACATCATCAACAACAGCAACAATAAACCACAATTATACACAAGCATCCACATTTTCCTTACCAATTCTCCTCTTGTCCAGAAGTGGCTGACGGAGCCATTGCATTAGCAACCTCTTACCCTGTGGTGTGGCACAGTGGTTAAGCACCCCGACCAAGTGGCTGGTCGCTTGGTCGCCAGGCTGAGGCTCAATATTCAAGGCCTTGGCTGCAGCATTATCCAGGCGTAAGTACTGAGAAAAGTCAAAGGTGGTCAGCTTGAACACGCCAAAGTTGGAATCATCTGAGAGCAACTATGAGGGAAACCATTTACAAAATTAATATATTTATTTCCACCAGCAATAAATAATATTATCCACAGAGATGCTAACATGCAAGGCTGATCAACTAGTAATGGAGGCAACCACTAACACTCCGGGTTCCCATCTACAATAAATATTATCCACAGAGATGCTAACATACGAGGCTGCTCAACTAGTAATGTAGGCAACAACTAACACTCGGGCTTCACTAACATTCAGGGCTTGCTGCGAAAGTACAGGTGCACAGATTCACCATCACTGCAATATTAAACAGCATTCCTCTCCTCTTCCTCCTCCAATCATCACCCTTTGCCAGAGCATCGATTTTAGGAAACATCGAAAAACTCAAAACCTACTATTTTTAATAACCCATAGCATATTGTCAGATATATAGCTGGGTCATTCCGTGTCAAATCACCCCCAAAAAGTAAAATCTTAACACCACCATCTTCGATGTTGCTGACATTTGTGACCGAATTTGCGAAAACCCACCTAAACGGGATTTTTTAAAAAGTGAAATTATTTAATAATCGGCACCTATGATAGCTAATGATCATATCCTAAAAGTTTGAAACTGTTTGATAATGTTTCCTTCGAGCTATAGCATGAATAGTTGCGCTCCTTCAAGTACAACAATAGGATTATTGCGTTTATAAAGCGTTTTCAGGGTGCGGGCGAAACGAAGCCGTATACTTCCGTAAACGTGTAATTAGGCCACGCCCTTGGCGTTCTATTGCCACGCCCAGGGTCTAAAAAATGGAAGGATAGTATGGACGACTGGAGTAAGACTCTTTCTAAGCAGCGGTAAGGTACAGATTAGTTAGTTAGGAGTTGTAGAAAGAGTTGATCAGCTATGTTTGGCTAATCTTGCATAGTTTTGTTCGAGCTATTGCCACGCCCTCGGCCTAAAAAGATGGAAGAATAGTATGGACGACTGGAGTAAGGACTCGTTCTAAGCAGCGGTAAGTAGCAGATTAGTTAGTTAGGAGTTGTATATGTTGTAGAATGAGTTGATCAACTATGTTTGACATCTAATCTTATGTAGTTTGCTTCTGTAACAAAGTTGAACTTTATTGAGAATCAAGTTGAGAATAAATTATGGTAAGTTCACCTCTTATTATTGCTAGCTTGCTTCTAGTTAAACATGTTTGCTACATTTTCATGTGACTTATCTGCTAGAAAATAATGTTTGATAGCTAACTGGTTATGATGTACAAAGTTTATGATATAATAAGAAGCTATGATGAATAAAGTTGACATCTTCTTTTAGGTGATGGGGTTATGTTCTGAGGAGGCAAGGTGCAGTTGATTGGGAGAGGCATTCTGGTTGCAGGACTTGGATCAGGACAAACAATATCCAGACAATGAGGGGGACAGAATTCTCGTATTTTTTCGAAAAGGTATTTCTTCCTTTCTGGAGTAAGACCTTCTGGTATAATTGTGGGGGGAAGTTCATTTTTATGTGGCTTCCAGTCTTTATACTGTTCCACTAGAAGAGGCAGCCTTTTCTCTATCGCATCCGTCCCTGTCCTGACCATAGCAACTCCTGGTTCTTTTGATGAGAACTTCAAGTGGTGAAATGTCTTGATCCCAACAAATGCCTGTCTCCTGTAGTACTTTGTGAAGTAGTTTGCCCAGTTGTACTGTGGAACTAAAATAGTTCCGTCTTCCCTACCCACCAACTGGGCATTGTTCACTTTTGCGGAACTGTTGACAACATCAGCAATGTCTTGTAGGCACCCGACCTTTGTCCTTCTGTATTTTTGCTTCAGCAAGCCAAACCTGACTACATTCCTGGTGACAGCCAAGGGCAGTGTGTTGTGAGGTAGCCTTTTGTGGTTGCCATGTTCTCTTGTAGTCAGACCCACAGCAGTGTAGTGGATTTTGAGGGATTTAAATCTGTCCATTCCTGGAGTGTTATGGTACATTGTTGTACTGTAATAATATTTCCCACAGTATAGTATGACATTGTACCTACCAATACTATGCAGCATAAGGAAGGTGACCTTGCAAATCCTCAAACCATGGTGATAGAAGACTATCCTGGACCTCTGCCGTGGTAATGTGGTATGGTGTGATCCTTCCCCTACTGTGTCTTCATTATTAATATTAGCCATAATTTGTCCCAGGATTACCATATCGACCTGTTCCCTGCTCAGTGATGCACATTGGTCTCTCACGTCTTGGTAGTGCTCTGCAGTAAACTGTGAGGAGCATGGTTTTCCTTTAAACATCACACAGCCACACCCCTTCAGCAAGAATGCTGTAAGTTTGGGATCCTAATGGAATAATAGCCATGTTTATTATGCAGATGCCATGTGTTACACCTACAATAAAGGGAAGTGCTGCTGGCTCAAGTGCTATTGATGAAGAAGGCTGTGGTAGTGATGATGGAGTCTGGGATGGGTGTCCGCTCAATGGTGAGAAGAGGTCCTCCTCAAGAGTGGAGAAGAGAGGTGGATCTTCATCACCACAGTCATCATCTTCTGAAGATTCTAAATTTCATTTTAATGTATTTTTTTATAGTATTAAGTATTATTTCGTATTATATCATGCTTTGAAAGTTACCATCAGATTCCATTACTTCATTGAACTCGTTGTCTTCAGTGCCTGTACAGTAAAATTCAATGATCTATTGAGGGTGTAAATATTACCATACTTGGCCCATCCAAGGTGAAGTAATCTGCTAATAGTTCATTGAGGGCGTGTTCTTCAGAGCTTCCTACCAGGTCTCGTCCTTCCCTGGCCCACCTGTTGAGAGCGCTGGTACGTTCTGTGAACTAGACATCGCTACTACAGGGATAACATGATTGCAACCAAACTTAGCGCGCCTAATGCGCGCGAAAAGAGCATAGCAACGCCTCCGTTCACGAACGGTAAGTATTGTAGTGGACTTATGAACTTATGAATAACTGTCGTCATACACCAAACATTACATCATGAAGTTAGTAATCACACCACACACACAATCAGGTGATTCCACCACACACCACAATCACGTGATTGATATTCTGCATATAGGTAATGACATTCACCTCAATGGAATTCACTCATGCCGTTTTGAATTCTTATCAAGTGTAATTTAGCAATCCACTAAATTGGTGACCCTGACGTTTGTGAAGTAGATCTTCATGGCGCATGAGCATGCTGTTTCTCTCAAGTTGCCTCCATTCTGGACCACTCAACCCAGAAGCTGGTTTGCACAGGCAGAAGCACAGTTTGTCATCAGGGGAATTGTCAATGATGACACCAAGTACTACTACATCATAGCCTCCCTGGACCAAGACACTGCTTCCAGACTCCTGGACCTCTTGGATAACCCACCAGGGGAAGGAAAATATCAAACCATCAAAGCAAGACTCCTGGATACGTTTGGGTTATCTGAAATGGAGAGAGCCTCTCAACTGCTACATATCCACAACCTGGGGGCTACCAAACCATCCGAGCTCATGGATGAGATGCTATCCTTACTAGGCAATCACCCACCTTGCTTACTCTTCAGACAATTATTCCTGGAGAGACTGCCCGAAGATATCAGGACCCAACTGGTTGCAGTTAAACACGAGAATTGCAGGGCTACGGCTAAACATGCAGACCTGCTCTGGTCCGCAAAAGAAGTAGCCACCACCAACACATTGGAGGCACCCTTAGTAACGAACTCTGTCTTTTCCAAGAAGAAGACATCTGCCACCCCTACTACCTTCAAACCAAAATACTGTTTTTATCACTGGAAGTGGGGGAAGGACGCCAAGAGATGTCTAGAGCCTTGTGCGTGGCCAGTAAAAGAGCAGGCCAGCCACAAGTAATGGCAGCAGTGGCTGGCCTAAAAGACTGCTTGGTTTTTGTACTGGATAAGACGACGAAAAGGCGCTTCTTGGTGGATACGGGAGCGGAGGTTAGCGTGGTGCCTGTGACGGGGGTGGAAAGCAGAACAAGGAAACCTGGACCATCTCTGCAGGCAGCCAATGGAAGCAGGATCAAATCTTTTGGAACCAGGAAACTCACCCTACACTTCAATTCAGGTATTTACCACTGGGAATTCGTTGTGGCTCAAGTGAGCAAGCCATTGTTGGGGGCGGATTTTTTAAGGGCCAATAAATTGCTAGTGGACATGGCCAACAAGCAACTTGTGGATGCTAGCACCTTTTGCACCTCACCTCTTGGACATACCTCCATGTTAGCTCCACATTTGGGTACAATTACTCACCCCATCAACAAGTCCAAGGTGGTAATTGCTAATTATCCAGCCATTACAACAACTCAGTTCCACCAACCCTTTTCCAAACATGGAGTAGAGCACTTTATCACCACCCATGGTCCTCCCTTGTTTGCAAAGGCTAGAAGGTTACCTCCTGATAAGCTCAAGGTAGCTAGGAAAGAATTTTCCAACATGGTCAGTCTGGGCATCATCAGACCCTCTTCCAGCCCATGGGCCTCGCCTTTACATATGGTCCCTAAAAGTTCAGGAGGGTGGAGACCTTGTGGGGATTATAGGAGGCTCAACCAGGTCACACTCCCAGATAGGTACCCTGTCCCTCACATACAGGACTTTTCACCACACCTGTCTGGGAAAACCATTTTTTCAAAGATTGATTTGGTCAGGGGCTACCATCAGATCCCCATGGCACAGGAAGACATAGCAATCATAACACCTTTTGGGTTGTTTGAGTTCTTGAGGATGCCTTTCGGCCTCAGGAATGCTGCTCAGGCATTCCAGAGGTTGATGGATGTCACCTGCAGAGACCTTCCTTTTGTGTTCACCTATATCGATGATTTGTTAGTAGCTAGTGAGAATGAGACTGAGCATTTGAAGCATCTAAAAATTCTGTTTGACAGACTAGAACAGAAGGGATTGGTGGTAAACCCTGCAAAGTGCCAGTTTGGTTGCATTGAGATTGATTTCCTAGGTCATCATATTACACAGCAGGGAAGCCGTCCCCTTGACCAAAAGGTACAAGCTATCAGGGAGTTCCCAAAACCCATGAACATCAAAGGGTTGCAAGAATTTGTTGGAATGATTAACTTTTATAATAGATTTTTACCACATTCTGCCAATGTTCTTGCTCCGCTGTACCAAGCCATTGGGAAAAAGAGTAAATCCATTAGAAAGATCTCATGGTCTGATGACATGGATGGTGCTTTTGATCGGGCCAAGGAGATGCTAGCTAGTGCCACCATGCTGAACCACCCTGTCCCAGCAGCACCCATAGCCCTTACAACTGATGCTTCGGATACTGCCATTGGTGCTGTTCTAGAGCAGAAGATTAAGGGAGATTGGCAACCTTTAGCTTTCCTGAGCAAGAAACTTAAAACTGCAGAACAGAAGTACAGCACATATGACAGAGAGCTGTTAGCTATTTATTTGGGCATTAAGCATTTCAAGTACTTCTTGGAGGGCAGAGAATTCAGCATTTTTACCGATCACAAGCCGCTCACCTTCAGCTTAACCAAAATATCTGAGCCAGGACCCGCTAGACAACAGAGACAATTAAGCTTCATAGCCGAGTTCTCGTCAGACATCAGGCATGTTGCAGGAAAATACAATGTTGTGGCTGATGCTCTGTCTAGACACAGTGTGAACATGTTGAGCAGCACAGACATTGATTTTACAGACATGGCTAGAGATCAGATTTCTGAAAATGTAGCTGCTGAAGTGGCTGATAGTAGTCTGGTGCTGGACTGGGTACCATTGGGTGACTCGGAGGCAAAGCTTTTATGTGACACTTCCCTAGGGAACCCTAGACCCGTGGTACCAAATTCTTGGAGAAAAAGGATTTTTGACTTGGTTCATGGTTTATCCCACCCATCTATACTAAATACTAGAAGAATTGTATCTGCCAAGTTTGTACGGCCTCACATGAACAATAAGGTTGGAACATGGGCCAAGACGTGTGTACCCTGCCAAAAAGCCCAAACCATCCGACATTCCAAAACTACCCCTGCACACATTCCAGTTCCAGACAGGAAGTTTGACCACATTCATGTGGACCTTGTAGGACCACTACCTCCCTCACAGGGGTTTCAGTACCTTTTCACTGTTGTGGATAGAACCACTAGATGGGCTGAAGCGTTTCCTCTAAAAGATACCTCAGCAGACAGTTGTATCCAAGCTCTGCTGGGTTGGATTGCAAGGTTTGGCATGCCTAGTCACATCACCTCTGACAGAGGATTTCAATTCACATCTAGACTATGGCTTGCCAAGGCATTGCTAAAAGCTTAGGATGCACCCTCCACCATACCACCGCTTACCACCCTCAGGCAAATGGTATGGCGGAGAGGTTCCACAGAAACCTGAAGGAAGCCTTAAAAGCCAGGTTGCTGGATAATGATTGGGTCCTGGCTTTACCTTGGGTTATGTTAGGGATCTGCCCCTAAAGAGGATTTGAACTGCTCGGCTGCAGAAATGGTATTCGGATCAGCAATAACTGTCCCTGGAGAATTTATATCACCAACTCATAGGCCATTGCGAGGAAAAACAAGGAAGACGTCATATCTATAGACAGACTTAAACCTGCCTACCTAGATAATCATGTCTACCCTCCTACAACACCCTTACAGGTGGGACTTTCTCCTACCAATTCTCCATCCTCCTCATCCACGCCATGCCCTACACTCACCTCACCAAGCCCTACACTCGCCTCACCAAGCCCTACACTCACCTCACCAAGCCCTACACTCGCCTCACCAAGCCCTACACTCGCATAAACAAGCCATACACCTCCCTATGTCACAAGATATGGTAGAACTATTAAGCCTACTCATTGAGGTTCTGGGGGAGTTGTGTAGTGGACTTATGAACTTATGAATAACTGTCGTCATACACCAAACATTACATCATGAAGTTAGTAATCACACCACACACACAATCAGGTGATTCCACCACACACCACAATCAGGTGATTGATATTCTGCATAATTATAGGTAATGACATTCACCTCAATGGAATTCACTCATGCCGTTTTGAATTCTTATCAAGTGTAATTTAGCAATCCACTAAAGTATCGACCTATCTTACAGTAAAGGCTTATTTCTCCTTCTAGAAATACCGCCTGGGCTTATGACTGCCACTGGTTTATATATAAAGGATAGTTATAGCCATTGGCACAAACACCAAAAAATCGTCTTTTAAATTTGTTTTTAATAAAACGGCAATATCTCAATTAATGCTTTCCCCCGTTTAGGTGGGTTTTCGCAAATCCGGTCACATTTGTTATGTAGGGTGGTCTTGGCATAACTAGCCCAAATCTCAAATGTTAGCTCAAGTAGTTTTGGAGATATTGGCCCTCGAATTTTGGCATTAAAAAAAAAGTGTGGCCACCAATTTTTAGGCGCTGATATCTTGGAAACCAGTGGGTATATTTTGATGAAACTGGTGTCTAATTTGATAAGGATTCCAAATCTGTCATCATTTCCTTGGTAGGTGAAAGTTAAATTTTGGTGACCCCTGATACCTTGAATTCGACCTTGTGGCCCACGTGACCTTGAAATGACCTCAAGTCAAAATTAAACTTCAAGATGTTACCTCAACATATAAAAATATCCAGGTGTAATATTTGTAGTTTAGTAGTAAAATACACTTAAGTGGACATACCTGACCAAAAAATGTCCATTTTGAGTTTATATAATATGACAATGGTAACACTCACAGCATGCAAAGCTTCGTCCCAAGCTCAAGCTCTTTGGGAAACCACATGCACCTATTACTACTACTACTATACTCCGATTTTATGCCCACAGGAGGTGCGACCCAGCCCATGTCGTTCCTCGGCCTGAGTTACCCCCATCCCCCCTGGTTCAAGTCTCTCTGGTCTCTTGCTTGGGCGGCCATAAATATGAACGTACCAGACAGACAGACAGATAGGGTATAGGATATTCATTCTATCTTCTTATATCATGAAATCCACTGCAACTTAAACCACACAGTCTTGTATAAAAGGGGGGAAAAGCCAGTCCAAAAAAGAAGAAAGGGGGAAAAAAAGAAGCAGCAGCAGAAGAAGAATTCATAAAAAAATGTGTATGACATCTGAACAATGGCCAACAGAGGTGAAAAAATGTAAGTACAAACTCATTTTATTATGTCTGCATTTTTTTCTCAGTATTTTATCATAAGATGGACCTAAAGGTCAATTGACCACACTATTTGTGGTCAAGCCCCTCCTTAAAAAAAAGTAAACTCTGATCTTATTATTCTTAATTTTATATTTCTAGGGACAACTGTAGCTTTTACACAGATGAGAAGTTTACACAAGGAAAAGTTTCATACGTAACCTAACCAAATATGAAGTTGCTGAGGCCCATCATGAGCAGGAACTGTTAAAAAAAATTCTTCCCTCGAGAAAAAATGTTGTGATCCCATGAACAGACATCCAGGAAAATCTCGGAATAAATCACTACGTGCTATCAGTTTGGATATGTATGAGAAATTCTGTGATCCTCCCAGTACTGTCCTACCCGGGCAGTGTAAAAGTGTGTTGTGCCTGTTTAGCGAATCTTCACAAGCAAATATGTTCAACCAAAACATGACGAAACGTGTTTCATGGACATGGATGTTGACAATAATTGTGCTCCTGAAAATGGGGATAGCTCGTTTGTAGATCTCAGAACTACGTTAATTAGACTTGACCAAACTCCTGTTAAAACAGGTCGACTGCCAGTTTCTAGTAAAATAATAGCAAAAACTTGCATCGGCAACTCGAACATTAAAGAAGAAGCTAGAACTTATGTATGAAGTTCAGTTAGAGAGTTCAGAGGAGGAACAATGCGTAAGGGATCTAAAACTTTATCAAACAGTAATGACAGAGTTAAAATAAAAGTTTGCGAGGTCACAGAGTTACCAAGAATGTATTCAGATATTAACGGTGTCGCCATTTACAATAGCTAGGACTATGAAGGAATTTGGAACCACAAACTACCCAGTGAAAAAAGTCGTGACGTAAAAAAGGAGAAGGGTATATTAGGAAAATGTGATAAGAACACGGGGGGGGGGGGAACTTTGTCAAAAGAACTGAAAAATGACATTATTAGCTTTTATGAAAGTGATGAAAATAGTCGGATGTGTCCTGGAATGAAAGGTTCTGTGAGTGTTCCTAATAAGGACGGTGAAAAGGTTCAACATCAAAAGCGGCTCATCTTATCCAATCTCAAGGAGCTTCATTCTTCCTGGAAAGAATCCTACCCAGAAAAGAAGGTTGGATTTTCTTCATTCGCGGCTTTGCGTCTGAAATGCTATGTTCTTGCTGGATCATCAGGAACTCATTCTGTCTGCATCTGTAAATACCACCAGAGCCCTAAGCTAATGGCTGAAGCATGTTTGAAATCTTCTGTTAAAGACGTTATGAAATTCTGTGTGTGCTCCAGGATGAAAAGTGTATGATGGGGCACTGCAAGGAATGTCCTGGTCGTGAAGGGCTGGTCGATCACCTTAATAACTGTGATGAACTGACTGATGTTGAAGACATAACATACCAGCAATGGATTAGTACCGATAGAACGACTGCCATAACAGAATCCAAAGATGAATTCATAGACCATTTTTCATCTAAGCTGTTAAAACTAACCCACCAGTTTCACCGCAAAATCTCAAGAACCTAAAATCATCAATGAAGCCGTTAGAAGAAATTATTCTGCAAGGGGATTTTACCGAAAACTACTCGTATGTTGTGCAGGATGAGATCCAAAGTTTTCATTGGGAAAACATGCAGGCCACAATCCACTCATTTGTTGCCTATCGCAAACTCGATGATAGCACGCTCGAACATCGGAACATTTGTGTAGTCAGTGATGTGAAGGACCATTCGACATCAACGGTGTATGCATTCCATATGACAATTAAAGGAACTCGTCAGTTTCATAGATTTATGCTTTTGCCAACACATCTCTCTGCATATAAACTGAGTGCGCAAGTTTTGTGGTAGCCATCACAGCCCAAGCCGAACATGACAACATATCAGAAGTGCCATTGGGCATCGCTGAACAGAACTATGTGTACTGTCTATATGACAACGAACCATGGATTGGCCTGGTGGAGAACATTTCAGATGAGCATGGAGACTACCTTATCAATTTCATGCATCCCCATGGACCAGCTAAACTATTTCGTTGGCCTAGAGTTGAGGACAGATGTTGGATTGACAAGAATAGCTCATCCTTTGCATCATTGACACACCATCTCTTGCAATTTCCATCCGAATGTACAGCATCAGCAAGCATGACACGCTAAAATAACTGGACTATGTCAAAAGTGGAAACAGTAAATTTAGACTGTAAATTAATGAATGATGTTAATACTAAAAGTTCCTTTTGAGTAATATTGCTGCCAGATATTTTGACTCATAAATAATGGTGACTGGTGTTCTACAAATGTACTTTCTATTAAAATGCCTAGTTGCATTATTTGACATATTTGTTATAAAAGGTTACAACAATGCACTAAAATTACATCAACTGTGTACAAACATATTGGTTGCTGGGTCATATGCCAATATATTGGCATTTGATAGGCAACCTAGTGCATATGTCAAAATGGACAATTTGTAGTCTCCACTTTTTAAGTGTATTTTACTAATAAACTACAAATATTACACCTGGATTGGATTTTTTTTAAATGTTGAGGTAACATCTTGGTTTTGACTTGAGGTCATTTCAAGGTCACGTGGGCCACAAGGTCGAATTTAAGGTCAAACAAAAGATCAGAGGTCACCAAAATTTATTAAACTTTCACCTACCAAGGAAATGATGACAGATTTGGAATCCTTATCAAATTAGCTTTCCAATGACACCAGTTAGTTTCATCAAACTATACACACTGGTTTCCGAGATATCAGCGCCTAAAAATTGGTGGCCGCGCCCATTTGGGGGGGGGGGGGGGGGGGGGAGGGGGGGGGGAATGACAAAATTCGAGGGCCAAGGGCCAATATCTCCGAAACTACTGGTCCGATTGAGCTAATATCTGAGATTTGGGCTAGTTATGCCAAGACCACCCTACATACCAAATGTCTGCAAAATCGAAGATGGTGTTGTTAAACCCATTGACATGGCATGACCCAGCTACAGGACTACTGTTTGTTCAACAGAAATTGTTTTAGGGTTTTTGGGGTATTTATTGGGCCTTCATACTGAAATTCAAATCTAAATCGAATACGATCGCCATGCCCGTGCAGACCAGAACTAATTAGACGAGCCATTCCCTTCTCCACTTATGGCTCCAAATGCTCGAGGATAATCTAATTGACTGTAGTCATGGGCACCAAATGGAATTAAAAACATTATTGTTCTTAAAGCTAGATCTTGGAAGACGAGAACTTCAGAGATTTCCCCCCCCCCCTTTCATCCGCACATCCTTAGGTTTCTAAGTAGACAGGTTTATGACCTTAGCAAAGGATCGAAGGCACGAGGGAAGCAAGAAACCAGACACTTTACTAGCTAAGAAGCTGCTGGTCTGAGTTGTAGCTAAGATATATATGCTTTAGTTGTTTGTGTGTTGTGTGTGTGTGTTGGGGGGCCGGGGTGGGGGGGGGGGGGGGGGTGGGGGTGGGAGATATCATTTTAAATAGGGATCAGGGAGTGCTACTGCACCCCTGATTATTAAATTGAAATTGCTGCTGTACTGGGCACCACCACATGCTGTGCGCACAAGAAGCTAAACTTGACTTCTCATGTCTCTACAACAAGTACAATAAATAGGTAAAGGGGTATCACACTTACATCTAGGTATTTGATGAGTGCCTCCAGGGAGCACATGGCTTGGGTCAAGTCCAGTTCAGCTGCAGTGGCAAAGATAACCATATACATAATTTATTCACTCTGTATAAATAGGGCACCATATTTTGACACAGCCACCATTCTAGTGCTTGGCCGAGATTAACTCACCGAGTGCTGATTGACGATGGACCTAAAGTGGGTGGAGCTTACTTGTAGGAGACCTACTGAGCTACATAGCAGGTTGTGTTTATACACTAGGAACGGTGGTTACTAATTATTTCATTCCAACCCACCAACGATTACTATTGGACGATAGCCATTATATAAGTTCTGGTCGAGGGGTAGCCATTTTAAGTTCTGAGGGATAGCAGTTCTGCTTGAGATAGGGAAGAGCTCACAAAACACTTTAGCCTAGCCCACCCTAGGCCATGACCTTGACGTGCAGGTCTAAATTAATTACTTAAGGGTTGATTAGATAATACTGTAGTCATACCCAAGGCAGCTGCACTCGTTCCTGAGTGCAGTGAGAGAAGCCGCTCCAAATCCTGCACAATGTCAGCATTGGAAAATTCACCTGAGAATTAAATGAGATACGACAACATATATAATACTTGCACAAACATACACATCCGAATAGATTGGGGAGAACGGCTACAGTTTTATTCCTCTACAAAAAATTTATATTAATACTGTATTATGATTTAGTTCAAGGGGAATACTAATAACATCAAGTCTCGACTCCCGTGGCTCTGAAGTGTCATCTCCAGTGAACACGCGGTTATCTGGGCAAATACTTGCAAAACTTAGGAAGCCTTCTAGATTTACATGAGATAAAGCTTTAAGGGGAGGGCGACAAGAGTGTAAAACATGTGGATTTTTTAGGGGTTTCCCCCCATTCATGGTCCTGATTTATATACCATGATTTATATACCATGTAGGCAATGCAGCACGATTTCTGATGGTAGTTGCCATACAAGTTTATCTTTTGGAACTGCAAGTTGGAATGTGAAGTAAGGTCAGTGCACCAAATCTGTTAAGTAAATAACTTTGGTGGTGTCCCACCTAAATTTCTTTCAAAATATCATTTTTCTTTTTTTTGTCATTTTGTCTTGTACAAGTAGTCTTGTACAAGTATTACTAATATTTAAAAAAGTGTTTCTAGAGTCTGATTCTATATTATATGATCACTACAGCTGAAAAACCTTACCCTTGTCATTCTCAATTCTACCCAGGAAGGAAGAGAAATACAGCTACAGGCGCTCCTGTTAGCCAAGAACAGTATCAGCCATAACTCGTGTTTTTTGTCCAAATTGAAAGAAGAAAAAATATCCTCATAATTAGCAAACCATGCCTCATGCCTAGAAATTGCGAAGCGGAGTCATAGAGCAAATTTTAACGAGATACGTTAGAACTCGCACCAGTATAAAATCAACGTGTGCGTGGGTGGTTTGAAGTTTCTGTGCGTGGAAAGACAGGCTAGAAAGAAGTTTAGAAGTTTAAGAAGAAAGAAGAGACAGCCTCCAACACTAAAGAAACAAGGTGAGGTTCTATTGACTTATAACTTAATAGTTAAATGGAAATAGCTGAAATGTCTGGCTACTATATACATACACACCCAGGAGTTACAAGTAGTCTCTCTGAGTCGTTCTCACCAATGGCTGAGGCTCCTGTATCTCTCTCATCATCTCCTCCTACATCACCCCCTCCTAGAGTTAGTGCATCAAAGAAGAAGTTGAGTCACTCGCCTTACTTCACTAAGTCAGACAGTGTAAGTAGTTGACATGAACTATGCATTGAATTTGATCATGTTCCCCCAACACTTTGTTACAGTCTGACAGTGAATCAGAGGAAGTAGTGGAGTCTGCATGCACTTCTGTCAGATTGTTTGAGCTACAAGGCATATCATTAGCTCTACAATCTTCTGTTGTGTGTAAGACTTGTCATTCCTCAAATATTGTTCACCGCAAAAATCTGGCAAACATACATTGTATGTACTGACTGTGAAAGTGAGGTTAGAGTCCCTTATTCTATGGTACAGGATCCTGACAGTAATAGTGAAGTGTTCTCAATAAACCTTAGATCAGTGGTTTCTAATAAATGCATTCGTGGAACTTACTCTTCGCCTCAAATGTTTTGCAATTTATTGGGCCTTCCATCTCCTATCTCAAAGAATATATACTCCAAGTATACCAAGGTTGTAGTTGAGAAGTGTGTTAGTAATGCTAGTGATAGTCTGGATAGGGCTAGGCAAGAAGTAAGGAAGTATAGCGCTTGACATCATATATGCCCACAATTTAAAATATTTTAATTTTTTAAAGTACTGGTTAGAAAGTGATTTTACTTGCACAGCACAAATCTCCTTACATCGTAGGTTTTTTTGTCTGGATCTGCATTCTTGACCTAGTAATTGACCAATGAGAACGCTAGTTTTCTACTGTTACCATAGTGACAGCATTACGTAACCGTTAAAATGAAGCACGTGCCGGTAAAAATCTGCCCGCGCATTCGTTTGCTATATAACTCGTTTGCTGTAGTTTTTCAAAAGATAGCTGCAGAATGGCAGAGCGAAGAAGAGCTAAATCTAAGAGCCAGGTTTACAAAGACAGAGCGCTAAAGATGCAAGAAAAGAAAGAGCAGAAGAAGGAGTCTCGAGTGACGGAACAAAGTGGAGAGATCGAGCGACTCGCTATGGGTCCAGTGAACATTATACAAGCTCAGCTGGAACAAGTTCTACAGCATCTATAGCTCAGCAAGATCAAGAAAGCAATCGAGGCTTTGATAGCGAGAGCGAGAATGAACGTCAGGACGGCCCAGATTTCGAGGAGGGTGACGTGGAAGAGTTTGTTGATGACACAGCACAGTCTTCCTTTGACGAGTTCATGGTTGGTTTGCCCCATTGGATAAGAAAAATGCTGTCAGAATTATTGATGAGCTACTTTCAAAAGCACCAAAGTATGAACGTGAGGGCTAGTGCCTTGGAAGCTGCTTATATCACTGGCTTCAATGAGAAGAGTATTCGAACCTATAAGAAGGACTACTTCTCCAATAAGGGCAACTCAACGAAGGAGAAATATGAGAGACTTTGCCTTTTTAATGACGAAGACATCCGACTTGAAGCATCAATGTGGGTGCACGAAAACGCAAACAAGAAGGGTGCCCCAAATATGACTGCTACAGCATTCTGCCATTTTATCAATGAACAACTCCTTCCCTCTGTAACTCTGCCCCCTAATTATCCTAGGACTGTTACTCTACGAACTGCAACTAGGTGGCTTCATCGTCTTGGTTTTCGCCCAACTAGTCACAAGAAAGGTTAATATATATATATATATGTGTGTGTTTGTTTGTGTGTGAATGTGTTATATATATACACACATATATATATGCATTTATATATATATATTTTCAGGAGCATATATGGATGGCCACGAGCGTAAGGATGTGACATCATATAGGAAGGACTATTTGAAGAAGCTTGATGAACTGCAGTCATCCCATCTTCCCCCACCACCATGCAGTGATGAGCGAGCTGCTACTCCACCAGATGATGCAGAATCTAGGAAAAAGCTCATCATGATTTATCACGACGAGAGCATTTTCAACACTAACGAAGGACAAACGTGGATCTGGGAAATTGATGATCAGCCTTTTATCCAGCCCAAGACCAAGGATGCTGGCATCATGGTGAGCGATTTGATCACATCACATGATGGCTTCCTTCGTGTTTCTGATGATGAGCTTGTGCCGTTGAGAGCTACTCATTGTTTATGCATTTGTGTAAATTGCACGCGAACATCATATAAAAATCAACACGCGTATTTTGTGGTTTCTTAATATTTTTCTTAGTTAATTTGGTCATTGCCCTACTTCCCTGCAACATATAAGGGTAGTTGTATGAACAGCTTTTTTGTAATAAATATTTGAAATCAGCTCCTATTTGTGGTCAGCTCCTATTTGTGGGCATATATGCCGTCCAGCACTAATATCATGGTGCAATTTCTGATGATGATATTGTAGATGTACTTGTAAGCATAGATGGTACATGGCAGAAAAGATGTTTCTCTTCATTATTTGGTGCCGTTTTTGTAATAGATTACATATCAGGAAAGGTGTTGGACTATATTGTGTTCTCTAAGCACTGCAAAGCATGCAATGAGGGGTCATCACATGATAAGACGACTGATGAGTATAAAGATTGGAAAGCTGTCCATACTGGAAAATGGGATGTTAATTTTGAAGGATCAGCTGGTTCTATGGAGCCAAATGGAATTGTGGAACTTTTTTGCAGGTCACTTGAGTACAAGTTACGCTATAAGCATTTTATCTCTGATGGTGATATCATGATGTTACAAGAAAAATAACCTTACGGGCCAGATGATGATGATCAAGTTATCAAGTTGGACTGCGTTGGGCATGTGCAAAAGAAATTGGGGTCAGCTTTGCAACGATTAAAATCAGAGTACAAAGGTTAAAAACTTTCTGATGGTAAAACAATTGGAGGGAAAGGTAGACCAACTACTGATCTCATCGATAGTTTGAAAAAAATTTATGGTTTAGCCATTAGAACCAACAAGGGTGATTTACATTGCATGTGCAAAGCAGTTTAAGCTTCCCTTTTGCACAAAAATTCCTCTGATGATCAGCCTCGTCATCATCTTTGCCCAACAGGAGAGTCCTCATGGTGTCAGTTTCAGCGACACAAAGCACTTGGTCTAGAATACCATCACAAGAAAGATCCTATACCGGAAGTAGTTATGCTTCTAAAGCCAATATACAGGCGCCTTGGAGATCATAACCTTCTTAACAAGTGTATTGATGGTTACACACAAAATGAAAATGAAGGCCTTCATTCCCTGGTATGGAAATTTTGCCCCAAGGTGTTTTTCTTTTCCTACGTGCAAACTCTGTCAAGTGTGGATGTGCACTGGGTGGTAGCACACTTTAATGACGGTGCATCTTCTTTTTATGGCATTGTTGAAGCTTTAGGTTGCAAGCCTACCTGCGATGTTTTACACTTTTTACAGGACCAGAATATCCCGCAGCGAATACAAGGATAGTGAGAGATCAAAATTATTGCGAAGAAAGTGTAGAAAGAGACGTAAGGATTTTGAAGATCAGTACCAGGAAGAAGAAGGTACTATGTATGCATCTGGAATGTTAGGAATTGACACCACTGACACTACTAATACTGCTCCACCAAAAAAGCAAAAACATCTAAGTAAATATGAGGAATGCCTCCTTAGTACTGTTTGAGGAATGTTTTGTGTTTGCACTATATATATGCTGAACAAGTAAACTAACAGTAAATACAAAGTTGTATATCATAATCTTGTAATAATCTATTATAATGTGCATTTATTTGTTAACCGAACTTTAACTCTGATTATCTCAATATACACTGGAAGGATTTTAGCTTATTTTGGGGAATAAACCCTCCATGTTATATATATATATTCTGAATCCTCTCATTGAGATCTATGCGATGCCACTCATGGGTATTATCAAAACTTTAGTGTTGACAGACAAGACCTCTTGGAAGTAGAAATTAAAAAAATACTTACCAGGAGTCGGTCTGAAGGAAGATACAAAGTTAATTTAATGTCATTGCACACTTCTACCCGGTAGTAACGGGTATGTGAAAATAATCTTTTTTTATTTTATTGCGCGTGTACTGCACGTGCCATCATTGTTTTTTTCTATGAA
Organism: Cladorhizidae sp. MBARI D1340-BT2; assembly: GCA_028752905.1. Lineage (NCBI taxonomy): Eukaryota > Metazoa > Porifera > Demospongiae > Poecilosclerida > Cladorhizidae > Cladorhizidae sp. MBARI D1340-BT2. Next base: position 40,239,998 of record JAQNBH010000017.1, on the reverse strand, counting down.
CTAGAGGTGATTTCCACTTGGAAAGTCGTGTTTCCCAGCGGTAGGAAGCAAAATGGCGTGAGCGCAGGCAATACACTGTCAACGAAGTTGTGGACCAGATCTTTGCTGATACGGACAGCGAGGACAACTTTGATTTGGACGATACAGGTAATTCGTTTCCAACAGTTGACATATGATAATGCCGATAGTGATTGGGAGTGTTCCATGGACGAGGCCGATGATTTTCTCGATTTGGGCGGCCCTGCACAGGGCCAAGGTTGACAATGCTATGTCTGTAGATTGAACCAAAATATATGGGTTATATAACCAGATAAACCAGATAAATGTTCAAAACACATTTGAAAATATGCATCTGAACTTTAAATACCTGCTTCCATCGTCCCAGAAGGTTGTATGGAGTATAAATGACTAATTGTTGGGAAAAACACGTTTTACAGTGATTTTTTGAATTTCATGTTTTTTCACGATTCTGCCGACAAACATTGATTGAAAATAATGTTTTTATTCCTTGATAGCTAGCTCCTGTGGAGGACTACTTGCTTCACTTGATTCCTAACTCCTGGAGGGCTACTTACTTTGCTCAATTCCTAGCTCCTATATAGCAGGCTCACGCGAGTCTTATTTTATATATCTTCATCATTATCCAGTGAAAAAAACAGCATCCCATAAGAATTTATTGGAGAAAATAAAAGGGAAATCCAATATGGCCGCCATGAGGTCACATGACCACCTAATTTTGCAAAATACCAAATTTCAATTTTCCCCCCATAGGCCAACCTCTTGCCCACCCAAACACACAAAAAGAATTCCTCTTTTAGTATTTTTTGGCCCTTTTTTCCTAAAAACAAAAAGGCCCAGCACAGGGGGGGGGGATTTACCTGCAGCAGTGAAAGGGTTAATGCAAAATATTATTGACTTGGTAGATAGGCAATAGTCAGGGCTGCCCCAAGATAAAATGTTCTAACTACGGTATATAGCCAGCAACTAGCCATACCCACATTAGCCACATACCCACATTTTAAAATATCACTTTGAAGGTTTTGATTGGTCAGCTCCCTAAATTTAAGAGGAAAACAATAAAGCTAGGAGTTAGTATTTTTTTAAGAAATAGACCTAAAAGTACCATTTTGGGTGGGATAAAGCATCAAGTCTTGAGTGGCTATAACAACTGTGATTGATAGAGCACTACTGATTGAAATTAAGAGACTTTTTTTCAAAGTGGCCTAATGTTCATCAAACACTAACAACACCGGCTTGTGGTTGCCACTTTGAAGCTCCATAGATTCTGCACACTTAATTAACTAGATATATAGCTCAAATGTCTGTGTGCTCTCTTTTGATATTAAAAATGTTGCACATGTATTACTGTGCTAAAGTTACACGGAGCCAAAGTGGGGGGGGGGGGGGGGGGGGGTCAAAATCTCAGTGCATGAACTGGTTTAGTTGTGGTTCCTGATTGTAAAGTGCTAGCCTGCTCCCTAGCTTGCCTACTTCATCACATTTTTGCGCCTAATGATACGCTTGTTTTGTAGAGTAGGACTTTCCAATCAGGACCACAACGACAGCCAGTTCAGGCACTCAGATTTTGAACCTATGCCACATTTTAAATATCAAAAGAGAGCACACCGACGACATTTGAGCTATATATCTAGTTCATATAGTGAAGTGTGCAGAATCTATGGAGCTCCAATGTGTGTTTGTGTTTTATAATTTAGAACCCCTACACATGCATTAGTCCACTTTAAAAATATATTTAAAAACCTCTTAATTTCAATCTGTAGTGTTTGTACAGCTCTATCAATCACAGTTGTTATAGCCACTCAAGACTTGATGCTGGAAATTAGTTGCAGAAGGAGTTTGAGAGGAGATTTCACTTCACATTCCAACTTGCAGTTCCAAAAGATAAACATGTATGGCAAAACAAACACTACCATCAGAAAGCATACTGTATTGGCTACATTTTGGTATGTAAATAATCAGGACCACAGCATGAAGTGTCCAAAAATGTGGTACTTTATAATAAAACCACGTGTTTTAATCTCATGCCCCCCTCCCCCCCCCCCCCCCCCGACATTTTATAATTTTTTAATTTTTTATTTATTTATTATTATGAAGTGTTATATAAACTTGTGGTCCCCACACTTCATTCACTCTATGAAGTTGATTATAGCTCAGAAGATGGCTCTCTCTGTGATCTATTTTGATACACAAATTTTTTTTTGTGAATCCCTTATGAAGTCTAGAGCATCTAGCTAAAACAGTGGGAAAGGGGGGGTGGGGGGGATAATAAAATCTTATGGTTATGACTTTAGAGCTCCATAGATTCTGCACACTTCATCGTAGGAACTAACTTGTTGTATAGCTCAAAATGCTAGATCTCTCTGTGTGCTCTCTTTTGATACTAAAAACGTTGCACAGGTGTATATATAGCCATACCAAAGTTACTTGCAGTCAAAGTTGGTACCTCAAAATCTTGAAGGCCTGAGTTTGCAGCAAGTGTGGCTCATAATAGGAAAGAGCTGGACAGTTTATATTGGTGCCTGTGGCTAGAGAAAGCTCTGCTCTACGGGATGAATGGCCGCTAAAATGTGACAAGATGGTCAAACACGTGCACTGAAAATCAAGTGACTTAAGAAAAATTGATTTACAGTGCGCCCACTTGAACACCCACTCACATCTATTTTAGCGGTCCTTTCATTTACGTGTGCCCTCATATTCCTAAATATCTGCTTCCCGAAAACATTTGGTGCACAGAGGTAGCAACATGGCACATCTCTGGGACCTAAAGTAAAGCTTTATGTCAGATAGTGCTTACAGTGATGAATCTTCTTCGGCCAGCCCCCCCTTAGTGTAATAATTATACCACGAATCTGAATCACCTGGTTGGTCGAACAGCTAAGAACTTCTAATCAAGACATCGAATGCGACACATTAATGAATTTCGACTAGTAGACCTAACCTCAGCCCAATAAGGAAGCAATACATTGCAGGACCCATGTGAATGGTGGACTCGGGTTAGCTAGCAACCAAGTCTATCATGCTTGTAAGAATTTGTAAATGCCTGAGCTACCAGTGGCCCAGTGGCTATATAGAAGAGAAAAAATTTAAGATTTTAATTTAAAATTAAATTATTTTTTATTTTTTATTCTGGTTCCATTGTAGTAGAGGCACGTACACAAATGCAGAGCCAAACTTTCAAGCACAGAAAATAGGATGCTTAAAAAAGGTTCTTACAATGAACTCTCAGTTGACATAACAACATTATAATCACCTTCTCAATAATCAATGTATAAACTCAACATTTCGACTAGATGCTCTAGCCTTCAACAGGAATAATGAGATGCTCTAGCCTTCAACAGGAATAATGAGATGCTCTAGCCTTCACCAGGAATAATGAGATGCTCTAGCCTTCAACAGGAATAAGGAGATGCTAAGTCTCACGTGAGCCTGCTACTAGCTACTGGTGTATAGCAGGCTCGCATGAGCCTTAAGGCCGGTTCACAATATGACGCTAGCCCAGCGTTTCATTCCGTTCCGTTACCTAGCGTCATACCGTAAATTTGTGAACATGCTCAGTTTTGAAGAAAAGAAGAAACGGAGAGAACCGCTAGATTAGACTGGAGTTCTATTCTAGCGTCAGTTGACGCTAGCTTGACCAATCAAATTGCTTCATATTTGACGTGTCATATTGTAGTTCTAATTAATACCAATTTTTGTCAGTCGGAAATGGAGGATTAAAAGTTAGTGGAGGCTGTGCGAAGATTTTTCTCTTACAAGGATTTACGAGCGAAAGAGAATGTGTGGAAAGAGGTTGCTAGCAAGGTAAACTACGTAGCTACTGAATTAAATTATCTTGGTAGTCATAATATTGTCATAATATTGTCATAATATTGTCATAATATTGTTTAGGTTGGAGAAGGCTGCAGAGTGGATGGATGCATTAAGAGGTGGAGGATTTTGAGGGACAAATTTTGTAAAGGAACTAAAAAAGACCAACAAGAAGTCTGGAGATGCTGGGCCTGTTGTGGTGTCAAGTTGGCCACTGTTTGATGCTCTTTCATTCCTAATGGATACAGTGAAGCATAAGAAGTATGTAGTAGTGAGCACAAGAAGTATTAGTGAGGTTGAATACTGTATTCATGTATTTGTCATTTTGTATAGCACCGTCACAAATTTTGTTCCGGCTCCTGCAGACGTATGTTCGAGAATCGTTTATGAATACACATTGCACTGTATAATTGGAATCTTTGTATTGTACAGGCAATATTGTACAGGCAAGAGCTTCCAGATAATCCTAGTGACATTGATGCAGAGGAAGAGATGAGCTCTAACATTGATAACAGGTTTGTTAAGAGCCTGCTATTTGCTAAAGTGAGTCTTTCTTTTCCTGTTCAATGGCTGCAGTCCTGCAGCCAGCACGCCAGTGGCACCTTAACCTTCAGAACATCCTCGCACGAGGAGACAAGCTGACCTCGATGAGGTGGACAAAGCATTGCTCTCCAAGTTGACAGACTTGGAAGGGCAGTCGGATGATGGCGACACTGCGTATGGGAACCATGTTGCTGCCTGCCTACGCAGATGTCACCCCAGGCTGAAGGCCATTGCCAAGATAGAAATCGATAGACTTCTGTTTCAATTTGAATTCCCAAATGACCCCTATAAACCCCTATAACAACCCTTCTTCATCCACATCGTCTCACCCACATGATCCCTCTTCAGACACCTTTCACCCCACTACCCCTCACTCCCATGATTCTAGCCTGGATTATTACAACTATTGAACTAGTGCATTATATTACATCGCATTTTGTTCAGTGAATGATATAAATAATTAGTTAAGTTCTCCGAACATAGAGGTACTGCCAATCAACTTCTCCAGCAGGAGTACAGAAGTATTCTTTGAAGCTGTCTCTGATCTCCGTAGCAGACTGAGAATGTCTTATTAAAAAGAAATAAACATAACGCATATGCAACTATAGATAAATTATAACAAACCTGTTGCTGCCAGCATGACCAATTGATGTCATTCCCGTATTTGGTTCTTCATCTCCTCTCCACCCACCATCAATCCTGTTTCTACTACCATCTTCAATATCAGTAAACCCAGGTGGACAATATACATTAGATTCCGTTGTCCTCAAGTAATTGTGGTAGCTTGGGTGAAAATGACGGCCCTTTGGGGACTGGCAATGATCGGCCTGCGAAACAATCGCCATCTCGCAGCCAGGATTCCAAATGAGTTCTCTATCACCCTTCTGGCCCTGCTCAGACGATACTGCACGATCTTCTAAAAGTTTTATAATACTAAATAATATAGGATGGCATCCATACAATACATGTTAGATATATATATAGCAGCGCAGGTTCCGGCCAGGGCAGGGGCGTAGCATGTTTGTCCTCAATGGGAATGCACACTATAACATAGGGAAGAGGCGACTGCGATGTACCTATATTGATTATAATAGAATAAAGATTTTGACAGTAATCATACCTGTTACATACCTGGAAGTGGGGACAAATCTGGAATGCACAATGAATGCTCCTCAAGTGTGCTTGTCCGAACACAGAGTGCGATAGTACACCACCATCGTTATGCCTACCAACTTCACCTATGTCCACCAAAATAAATCTACAGCACAAACACCCATGATGCCAGCTTTCTGGTCTACTGATATTTGGTTTACCTGCATCACATACTGCTATATATATAGCAGGACTATAGAATGGGCGCCTTTGTAATTGAAGTAGATTGACCCAGCATTGGCACCTACAAAAATTTAATACATCTCTATATATACCAATGCAATGTGGAAAGTTCCACAGTTGCTGAAATTGCTGTGAAACTCCTTTCCACTCCACTGCTGAAGATGGCGATCGTACATACTGTGGCATCAGTACCTTCCACAGCACCTCACACGTGTCCTTTATGATGGCACATACTATGGATCTACCCATCCGATAATTGAAGGATAGAGACACCTGGTTATAGCACCAAAAATAAAGTGTTTACTGGTAAACAGGAATAAGTTCATTATACCTGTGAATTCCCAGTGGCAAAGTTCATTATACCTGTGAATTCCCAGTGGCAAGGAAACGAAGGGTCAATGCCAATCTCTCTCCAGGAGAGATGGAAGATCTGACCAAGCTGTCATAATGCTGGTGGATCAGAAAAGGACTTATCTAGTATAATGTTTTGTAAAACCACTAAGTAGAATATATTTCTTAGCTCACTTCTTCCAACAGACTGTCAAATCTCTCCTTCGACATCCGCAGATACCTGAAATGGCTTTCTGGATCTGACAGACGCATCTCCTGAAGGAGGCTGTGGTACTCACCTTGCTGTCTTCGCATTCTAAAGATTGGACGTACCCACACTCTGTTCTGCCTTCTCCTATTCCTCCTCCTCCTCCTGAGCAAAGAATAGCCTGCTTCACTGCCGAACTTCGAGTCATAGCTAGCCAGCCGTAGTCGAGGGTGGGGCAAGATAAAGGGTCAAAGCCTAAATTGGCATAATTTAGCTTGCAGTGACAGAACGAAACGGAATGAAATGCTAATTTGTGAAAAGGACTTTCGAAACGCAAGACGGAGAAGAAACGGAGCTGAAACGAAACGCTGGCGTCATATTGTGATCCGGCCTTTAGCATCTCATTATTCCTGATGACGGCTAGAGCATCTAGTCGAAACGTCGAGTGAATACAATTTGAAGTTGATCATTGAGAAGGTGATTATAAAAGTATTCTTAATTACCTATGGGAAGGAGGTGGAGTTATATAGCCTCCGGCAAACCCAAATGGATTTGAAAAATGGAATTAAAATGGGATGGGGGGATTTCAGGCATTGGACCCAACGCCAGTTGTTCCAAATGCTGAACGATAAAGGAACCGTAGCTGGCAATAGTTTGCTTACTTCTCTTTCTCTCTGTTACCAGGACGCCACTCCTCTGGAGTACCTGCGTCAGCTTCCGAGCGTCGGTGTGGCTGTCGTGGGCTACCACCAGACATTCTTTAGGGTGCAGCTGCATTACCAAAGCCTACATGAAAATTATATAACTGCAGCTCATAATAATGTTGTTGTTAATAAACTTTTTAAAAAAAGGTACTGTATAATGACCCGATTTCATGACATACCTCAAGATTGGAGAATTGGTCATTTTCAATGAACTCCACTACGCTTAGATGCTCCGAGGAAGGTTCATTGAACGCTACCCCCAATAGCCTCTGGCCATTTTCAGTGGACAGTTTGACAGACATCATCGTGAGGGAATCGGCAACCTCCAAACTACCAAATAACACATCTTCCAGCTGCTGAAGGTTTCCAGGAGATGCCTAGCGATGTGTAATGTGTTATAATAATCTCTCTGTGTGTCTGGCCTCTAGTGTTAGTTGGTTAGTAGACCTCCAGTAATGAGAAGGATGTGAGGGGGAAAAGGGTCAATTTTACAGAATATTCAAATTAGAGATATTGGTACCAGATCAAGGAACACAAAAGAACCAGAATGCAACTTGAATCAACTCGTAAAAACATTCCAAAAGTCTAAATCCAGAAGCTAAACATTAATTAATATATACAGGGGTGGGGGGAGAACATTTAGAGTCCGGCCATAACTTCTTTTCCACAAGCGGGGGGGGGGGGGGGGAATAAACAAATACAAGGGTTAAAAATCAAAGGGTTAAAAATCTAAGGGTTGTATGGACCCCTGCACATCTGCAGACGTGTTCCTGAACATACACCAGGACAGAAGAATAAAGGAGGGGGAATAATAGAAATCAATAATGTATAGAAGGCAGTGTGAATCTCTCTCCGTGTGTGTGTGTGTGTGTTTGTGTGTGTCTGTGTGTGTGTGTGTGGATATCTATGTATGTGTATATGTGGTGTGTATATATCTATGTATGTGTGTATGTGGTGTGTATATGCATGCATGTGTGTATCTCTGTGTGTGTGTGTGTGTATCATGTGTGTGAGTGTGGTGTGTGTGTGTGTGTGCATGCGTGCATGCATGTGTGTGTGTGTGTGTGTGTGTGTGTGTGTGTGTGTACCTTATAAGTCACCCTCCAGTCATTGGCAGACTTGCACTTGCAGCAGTAGACCTCCACCCGATATTGCTTGACTAGCAGCAGGTCACGGATAAAACTCTCAAAGTTGAGTTTACTAAGAATCACAGACGGTACCTTCACCTCTCCTGCAAGCAAGTACTACATCATCACAGGACCTCCGCCATATTTCAAGATGTTTTTACCAATGCCATGTGTTAGGTCTGTGCCTCAAGTCTACCAAAAAAAGGCCTAAAGAACACAACGTTATCAGGAAGGAGATCAATGTTCGAGTCTTGATGAAGTGATCAGCTCAAGGAAACTCGGATAAGTGCGCTCATTCTTATGTAGACAACCATGCTTGCCAGGAACAAAAATACTGCACCAATGGACTTATTCCCTTATCCATTCGTAGGTCAAGGAAAAAGGATCAAAGTGGGCATGTAAGCAGTAGCTGTGAGAATCATTCACACACAGACAAGTCCCCTAGACATGTACAGATACTTAACTATGCACATAGTAAACTCACTGTAGGTACAGATACTTGACTATGTACATAGTAAACTCACTGTAGGTGCAGATACTTGACTATGCACATAGTAAACTCACTGTAGGTGCAGATACTTGATTATGTACATAGTAAACTCACTGTAGGTGCAGATACTTGACTATGTACATAGTAAACTCACTGTAGGTGCAGATACTTGACTATTTACATAGTAAACTCACTGTAGGTGCAGATACTTGACTATGCACATAGTAAACTCACTGTAGGTGCAGATACTTGAATAGTAAACTCACTGTAGGTACAGATACTCGACTATGTACATAGTAAACTCACTGTAGGTGCAGATACTTGACTATGTACATAGTAAACTCACTGTAGGTGCAGATACTTGACTATGCACATAGTAAACTCACTGTAGGTGCAGATACTTGACTATGTACATAGTAAACTCACTGTAGGTACAGATACTTGACTATGTACATAGTAAACTCACTGTAGGTACAGATACTGCACATAGTAAACTCACCGCTGCCTAAATACTTGATGACAGCACTAGTATGGAAGAGAGTGTTTGCAGTGTAAATGGCATCTTCTCCATGAACAGTGTAATAATCCTGATGGAAAGATATAATTCCGTGGGACATAAAACAATCAAACATATTACATCACAATCAAACCACAACAAAGTTTGTATACATTATGTCATAGATCCCCCAACCGAAGGAACCCCTGACATCAAACCAAGACCAAACCCACAAGGTCATAACTGAGAACTGGCATAGGGACCACCAATATGTAACTAGGTTAACTATAGAATAGATCACACAGAACTGATCATTAGTATGCGTATTGCCTTATATAGTCTGGCCTGAGTTCACGGCTGGCAGCCTACTTAAAGGAGCCAGCTCGTGGACAAGGCCAGAATGCCTCTTGTAAGTTAAAGCAGTGAAGACATCAATTCCTACTATCATCTGCACTGGGTTGTCTATCATCTGCACTGGGTTGGCTATCTCCAGCACTGGGTTGGCTATCTCCAGCACTGGGTTGGCTATCATCTGCACTGGGTTGGATATCTCCAGCAGTGGGTTGGCTATCTCCAGCACTGAGTTGACTATCTCCAGCACTGGGTTGGCTATCTCCAGCACTGGGTTGGATATCTCCAGCACTGGGTTGGCTATCATCTGCACTGGGTTGGATATCTCCAGCACTGGGTTGACTATCTCCAGCACTGGGTTGACTATCTCCAGCACTGGGTTGGCTATCTCCAGCACTGGGTTGGCTATCTCCAGCACTGGGTTGGCTATCTCCAGCACTGGGTTGGCTATCTCCAGCACTGCGTTGGCTATCATCTGCACTGGGTTGGCTATCATCTGCACTGGGTTGGCTATCTCCAGCACTGGGTTGACTATCTCCAGCACTGGGTTGACTATCTCCAGCACTGGGTTGGCTATCTCCAGCACTGGGTTGGATATCTCCAGCACTGGGTTGGCTCATCTGCACTGGGTTGGCTATCTCCAGCACTGGGTTGACTATCTCCAGCACTGGGTTGACTATCTCCAGCACTGGGTTGGCTATCTCCAGCACTGGGTTGGCTATCTCCAGCACTGGGTTGGCTATCTCCAGCACTGGGTTGGCTATCTCCAGCACTGGGTTGGCTATCTCCAGCACTGGGTTGGCTATCTCCAGCACTGGGTTGGCTATCTCCAGCACTGGGTTGGCTATCTCCAGCACACTGGGTTGGCTATCTCCAGCGGTATAACAAGCTAGTCCATAATATCTGCTGGGAGTGGCTTGAAACAGATCTATTCCAACTACCAGGCTACCTTTCACCGTCTAATTACCTCAGGTTGTCATACCTCTCTCCCGGTCTGATCATGTCTACTAGAAGCAGGATATTGATCGCTGCACCTGCCTGAATAAGAGTCAAGGAGGACCACTTTCCGACCCCGTCTGACACAGATGACGGCAGACCTTCTTGGGACAGAGACGAATTGGAGTCCGAGGAAGACCTGATGGACACACAGGCTTCTCACAGTGGTTCCCAGATGGCAGATGAACAAACTAATGAAAATGTTATCCCTGATGCAGAAGCAGAGAGACCAGGTGGACGACAGGAGGAAAGATGAGAGGGAAGAGAGGAGGTGTGACAAAGAGGAGAGGCAACAGAGAGAGGAAGCACGTTGGTTGACATTGTTTAGAATGAATCAGCAGGTAGAGGAGACCAGTCGCACGGAGAGAAAGCTGGTGGACGCAGAGACATTGTTTAGAATGAATCAGCAGGTAGAGGAGACCAGTCGCACGGAGAGAAAGCTGGTGGACGCAGAGACTCGCCGGCTAGAAAGAGAAGAGGCAGACATATGTCAGCAGGAACGTGACACAGGAGGAGGGCAGGCAAGGATGCCCCAGTCCAGTCTTTGCCTCTCTCACAGACATCTCGGAGTTGGAGAGCTTTCTCGACTCGTTTTCCCTCCACATGTCCACCTTCGACGTCCCACCGGAATTCTGAGTCGGCACTATCCTAAGACTAGACCCTGCCTCCAGGAACTATCTGGGAGTGTTGCCTGAGGGTCCGGTGAAGGACTTGCTCACCTCTGCACCACCCTGCTCGACTACCATGGCATCACAACAGACTTCTACCGCATCCAGTGGCGTGATCTGGCTCTACTACCGAAGGAGTCCACCCACGACCTGGTCAAACGAGCTGAGCTTGCCCGCTGGTCCAAGCATCAGACCGATAAGCAAGGAGTGAGCAGATTGATGGTCATGGAGAAGGCTCTCTCTCTCATACCTGACCATGTCGCGACCTGGGTCTATACTCAACATCCCAAGACCCCCAAGGAGCTGGCCAACTGGCAGATGAGTTCATCTTGCTCCATTACAAGCCCGAGCCAACCCGGCAGTCATGGTCCCGCCTAGAGCAACCTCGTCCAGGGGGAGGTAGTGGATACCGACCCAGACCCAAGCTGGATCAGAGCAAACCGGAGCCAGCCAAGCCAGATGAGATTGCTGGACCCAAAGAGGGAGGGAAAGACCGTCTACCCACCTTCGACCAGACTCTCAGACCTAGATGTTACCATTGCCAGGAGTATGGCCACATCGCCATCAAATGCCCAAAGAAGATCACCCTGGTAAGCATTACCCCCAATGCATTACCTCTAATCTTCCACCCATGTAGCGTCAACGGACAGCAGGTGGACAAGATCGCCATCGACACCGGCTCTAGCCACTCCCACGTCGATGGCAGAAGGGTCCAGTCCAAGGATATGACGAGAAAGTCCTTGCTGGTAGAAGGTATCCATGGAGTGGTGAAGAGACTACCCCTAGCCAGAGTGACGGTGTCGGTCGGAGGGAAGCAGCACACTTGCCTAATGGCAGTCAATAACAAGCTCCAGATGGGCAATGACTTCCCGGGTCTGTGTGATCTCCTCCCAGCTCAACTCACCACCCCCAGACATACCAGACCTCACCGCCTATGTGCCAGACCAAACTCATATGCAGAGGCTGTGGACTCAGACACCCCCAAACCCTCCTTGAGAGTGTGAAGAGGAGTCTGGCGAGCTCTCCTCCTCCTCCGTGAGTGACTCCACCTCCGAGTTATCCCACAGTGGTGACAGTGATGATGGCACCAGCAGCGGTGTCACATCAGAGGGGGAGTCTGATGACCAAGCAAGTGGTTCTGATACTGTTGTGATTTCCCCCAACCCTCCAGCACTTACGGAAGAGCCAACCTCGGACGTGGAGCTAACTACCCTGGTGGATAACCCTCCGCCACGCATAACCGACCTGAGTCCTGTAGGAGTGATGAAGGAAGGAGAGACATAAACACGCAGCCATCTGGGGCAACCCCTCCCCCTGGCTGGACACCGACCCCAGGTTGCAGGTTTACAGCAGAAGGACCCCTCACTGGCGGCCACCAGGAAACAGTGTGCCAGACCCGACTCCAAGTTCTTCAAGGTCAATGACCTCATCTACCGCCGATGGAAGCCAGCAAAACGGGCAGATACGGGTTCAGCTAGTACTACCCAGGGAGACAGCTCTGAGGGCAGCTCATCAACCTCCCTGGGCCGGACTCCTCAGGACGAAGATTACAGACAGGGTGATGAACAGATTCTTCTGGCCAGGAAGGAATGAGGGAAGAGGTGGCTGAGCGCTGAGCTGTGTGCAGCAGGTGCCAGGTGTGCCAGAAGACTGCCTCTGGTCAGATAAGGAAGGCACAGTAGCGGCAAAAAAAACATGCCAGTTGCGTTGCGTTCAACGTTAAACAACACATGCCGTGAACGCTAAAATGCAAACGGTTATAATTCGAACGTAAACCACGGAAATCAACGTTGGCAAACGAATGGAAACAAACGGTAATATCCGCCAAGCGGCTTCGGCACATGCGCTTTAAAGCGGGGCGCTTAGCTTAGAGGCAATCGAGCGTGTTCAAGTTTCTATCTTCTTGTAGTGTGCAGTTGAGCGTCAGTCTCCAATTGTTTACTCCGGTCCAGTGATAAAGTGGAGCAAGTGTCAGTCTTCCATCTTGAAGCCATTTCATTTTACCGTCAAGCGTAAGTTCCCTTCCCTCTTTCTAGTGTTTCTCTAATATTTATCTTTTTCTCGCTTTTGTTTTAGTATCCCCCAGCAGTTTTCTTAAGCATTATGGTTTATTCGGAGTACAAAAAACAAAGGATACTCTGTTTGATAAGAGAGGGATACACGTCAACCACAATAGCTAAAATGCTGGCCGATGAAGGCTTACTTGCGAGTAGTCGGGGAATAAGAAATTTTATGTTATGGTACCGCAAAACGGGAACCATTGCCAGGCGGGAAGGCAGTGGAAGGCCTTCGATTATGTCAGCAGACATTAAAAAGTTAGTGGAGGAACAGACGAGGCATGATGATGAGACCACTACCTACCAGCTTCACCATATGCTGCAGTCCTGAGGCTATACTATCTCTCTCCGCACAATCCTCCGCTGTTGGACTGCTCTCGGGTGGACCTTTCATGGCAGCTCTTACTGCCAACTTATCCGACAGGCCAATAAGGTTTGTATATAACTAGTCTTAACTGGAATGTAGGGTTAACTTGAATATCCTCAACTCGTCTCTAACAGGTGAAGAGATTGGAATGGGCACAGCAATATCTTGCAGAAGCGTCTGGCGGGTTTGAAGATGTAGTGTGGACAGATGAGGGCACACTACAAACCGCAGGCGCTTCTGCTGCCGTAAAAGAGGTGAACCCCCCAAGAACAAACCAAAAAATAGGCATTAAGATGACACAAAACTTATGTGATTATTTAACACTTGCACGGCGGATTAGTATTGATATATGCATTCAATTACAGGCCCAAACATCCAGTGAAGGTCCTGGGCTGGGATAAGCCTGCGAGGTGCAAGTGAGATTTGTATCTTCGAAGGCATCGTGCGGGCTTCCTTGTATTGCGACTTTTTAGATAAGACTCTACATCCATTTCTACAGGACATTTTCCCCAACCATCATAGGTTCATGCAAGATAATGACCCCAAGCACACATCCAATTTTGCCAAGACATATATGGACCAGAACTGTGTGAACTGGTGGAGGACCCCACCTGAGTCACCCGATGCCAACCCCATAGAAAATTTATGGCACGAATTAAAAGAATATATGCGGAGGGAGGTCAAGCCGAGGACAAAGGACGAATTGGTGAAGGGAATTGAAGAATTTTGGAAGGGGGTTAGCCGTGCCAAGTGTAGCAAGTAGATCAGGCATCTACGAAAAGTCGTGCCAAAGATAATCGAACTGCGTGGGGAAGCTACTGGTACTGATCTTGTTGTTGTTGTTGCTGGTTGTGTTTTATTTAATTGACAGTTGTGTTGAAAGAAATGTTTCTGCATTGTTAAATAATAAAGGTGTTGATTACTTGTGGGCTGTGAACCTGCCCAAGGGCTTAATTTCAATGATTGTGCCCAAAATGTTGTCCTCAGTTCTGGGCTTACAGTAATTTGTGAGGGTCTTATGAAACTACACCCAAGCAGGCTATTATAATTGTGATGCATGTCAATTCAATCCAGATTAAATAATAAACCTGGCAATGGTCGTCGACATGCCAGCATGGTACTGGAAGTTACGTAAGTTGCACGTGGAAACTAGTTCAGTCGCTATGGCCTGCAAAAGGAAGAGAGTAGTTTTGTCGATCGAGTCAAAGATAGCCATTCTAAGCAAGATAGCAAAAGGAGCCACTCAAGCCGGACTCGCGGAAGAGTATGGCGTAGGGAAGTCGACAATAACGGAGATAAAAAAGAACGAAGCCAAACTTCGAGAGTTCACAGGCAACCTTGACTGTCAGGGGATAAGTTCAGCTCGCAAAGTCATGCGCCTTGCTAAAGACGAACAGCCTTTATATCTGTGGTTCGTTCAGAAAAGGGAGCAAAGTACTCCAGTCAGTGGACCATTGCTCAGAGAAAAGGCAGCAGAATTCCACGAGAAGCTACACCAGGGAGGAGCATATATGCCACCATTTACTGGCAGTGCAGGCTGGCTGTGGCGGTTTTGTAAGAGACATGGCATTCGTGAGCTTTCTCTTCAAGGTGAGCAGTTGTCTGAAAATTCAAATGCCACTGAGCCTTTCAAAAAGATGCTACGGGAAAAGATGGAAAGTGAATCACTGACACTGGAACAAATCTATAACTGCCATGAAACTGGTTTGTGTTATAAAATGCTGCCTGTTAAAACACTTGCTGCCAGATCAGCTAGTGGAATGAAGAGAAAGATCGTGTTACTGTTATGGCATGTTATAATGCAACTGGGACTCATAAGCTACCCCTAGTTTTAATACACAAATCAAAAAAACCTCGATGCTTCAAGCACACAAATATAAGTGCTTTGCCTGTGAAATACTATTCACAGCGTAATGCTTGGATGGATTCTGAAATTTTCACTCGGTGGTTTCATGATGAATTTGTTCCTGCAGTGAAGAAGCATCTCACAGATAGAGGTCTAGTGCCTAAGGCCATTTTACTGGACAATGCCCCTTCACATCCAGATGTAACAAAATTAGTCAGCAATGACAAAATGATTACGGTTCTGTTTTTTCCTCCGAATACGACTTCTCTGACAGCCAATGGACCAGGGTGTACTGGAACCTATGAAAAGGCGGTACAGAAAGTCACTACTGAGGAGGTTGCTGATGGCTGATGAAGAGGGCCAGTTACTGGTTCAATTTGTTAAAACAGTTAACATTAAAGAAGTTATCTATCGAGTTGCAGATGCATGGGAGTATGTCCCATCCTCTACCCTTTGTAAGTCTTGGAATAAACTTCGCAATTACAACACTCCTGTCAGTGGACCATCATCAGACAGTGAACCAGACCAGTCATGTGTTGATCTTCTACAGGAGCTGGATAGCACTCTAACTTCGGAGGATATTTCTCAGTGGTTGTCTGTAGATTCAGAGGACCCTGGCATCAGCTAGCCACTGATGATGAGATAGTCCAACAAATTATGCAGACTGCTAAATCCTCTGATGATGCTGAAGACGAGGAAGACCTACCAACAATGGAGAAGCTGCAGATATGCTTGGGAAATGTATGCAATGGTATGAACAGCAGAAAGAGGCAACCTCCACATCACTGATGGTCCTTAAAGGAGTGAGGGATCTGGCATGCAAGAAGAGGCATAATAAGCTTAATTAAGCAAACAACTATTGGATCCTTTTTTAATAGTAAATAGTAACTGCTGAAATATACAGAATTTAGGTTGATGTATGCAGTGTGCAGTGTAAATTTGTACAACATTATGAATATAAATAATATGAAAAAATATGTATGTAAAACAGCATGCCAGTTACTGAGGATTTAGCCAAGGAGTGAGCTTATTATCCCAAGGACCTGCAGATTAAAAGGATATTGAAAATAGTTCCAACATGATTCAGCATTTTAATTACATTCATGAATTTATAATTAGTTTTTTTGCATATCCGAACTTTTTGCTTATCCGAACTACCTTGGGTCCCAATGTGTTCGGATAAGAGAGGGTCTACTGTACTGCGCAATGATTGCACAAAAATCATTGCAAATAATAATAATAATTAAAAACAACAACCTCTCTATTTAGCTAATCTCAATCTCTTGCATAACTGCTGCAGAGCCTCTAGACATTTCTTCCAAATTGGCTATAATTCAACTTGGTTGCTCCAGAAGGCCGGAAATCGTTCGAGTATAATTTGCTTCAGATGAAGCAGTTCATTTGCTGTGAGTGATGGGAACTCCCTATTCCCCATTGGAGTACACCTCTTTAAAATGTCCTCCCCAAAGATGGCTTCTTTTGCAAGCTTGCAAGTTAAAGCCCCAGCTTTACTTGCCGTCTGCAGTGAGTGGTATCTGGCCACAACTTCTTCGACTGAGCAAAGTTTTCCTTCATCTATCTCGGCTGTGGGCAAAGATCGCAACGGGGGACGAGCTGGAGGAGTGAAGGCTGCAGATGGACGAGTTGGGGCTGGAGGAATGAAAGCGGGAGTTGTTGATATTGGAAGAGGACTGGATCGAGGCATTAAAACAGGAGTTAGTTCAACTTTTTCCTCCAAAACAGATATCCGGCCGAGTAGTTGGATCTGGTTCTGTTTCAACTTAGAAACTTCCATTCTCAAATATGCTGAGAGAGAGACAATTAGAATCATGTCACCAAGATATTCAATTTTGGATGCATCTATTTATTTACCGAGCTCCGATGAAGGGGTGACTGGAGGAGGAGGGGTGGCAGGTGATGGTGGGGTTGTTGGTGGCCGATCTGTCACCACCAATATCCGGCCTATTTTGTTAGGAGAATATTTACATTTCAATATATCTACATTTCAAGCTATTCATTACCAAGAGGGGCATCAATTTTTTTCTTCTTCCCCTTGAGCAATCTCTTCTTGGAAAGCTACATCTGGCCGGCCTATTTTGTTAGGAGAATATTTACATTTCAATATATCTACATTTCAAGCTATTCATTACCAAGAGGGAAATCATTTTTTTTCTTCTTCCCCTTGAGCAATCTCTTCTTGGAAAGCTACTTATGCAGAAAGAAAGCTCTGTAAGTATCGTCACTGTAAGCACCATACAAAGTGCTTACAACAGCAGTGGCACTTCTCTTCCTCCCTCGACCTTTAGTTTTCTTGGGATCCTAAATATATATATATACATATATATAAAGACATTCAACATTCAGTCCATACACATTGCCAGCTTACAGTATTTAAGTCAGTGGTAGTAGGTGTAGTCAACCGAGATGGTGTGGAGTGAGCAGGCACAGGTGAGGTGGTGGCAGTAGGCAGAGTAGGTGGTCTGGTCATTTCATTCAAGAATTCGTCTTCTTTTTGTTGCATTGCTGCAAAAGAATCTACATATTTGTATTAGTAATTTATACTGACATTGAATGGCTGTGTTCCACACTAGGTCCAACATCTTACCCGTAGCAGAAATCCTTCTAATGTACTCGTTTTTCCCTTCTTTGATCTTGCAGAGGTCACCAACCCATCTTCTTTTTGTTGCATTGCTGCAAAAGAATCAACATATTTGTATTAGTAATTTATACTAACATTGAATGGCTGTGTTCCACACTAGGTCCAACATCTTACCCGTAGCAGAAATCCTTCTAATGTACTCGTTTTTCCCTTCTTTGATCTTGCAGAGGTCACCAACCAAAGCTCACTCCAACAGTTTGTTTTGTGGCAGAATT
Source organism: Cladorhizidae sp. MBARI D1340-BT2 (assembly GCA_028752905.1). Classification (NCBI taxonomy): domain Eukaryota; kingdom Metazoa; phylum Porifera; class Demospongiae; order Poecilosclerida; family Cladorhizidae; species Cladorhizidae sp. MBARI D1340-BT2. The sequence continues at coordinate 40,221,778 of JAQNBH010000017.1, read as the reverse complement.
GTTACAGAGTCTTCTTGAGGCCAAAAGACCAAACAGTATTTTGCAACAAAAATGCAATATTGCAAGGTAGCGACTGATCCATATAAAATGTGTTGAACTTCACTTCCACACCTTACTGAGCTAAGCCCACTGCTTACAAACTAAGATTTCCCAAAACTAGGCTAGGAAAAAAAGGCTGAAGGAGTTCAAAAATTCTAAAGACGATCTAGCTGAGGAGAGAGGTCCTAGGCTGCCATAACACATTCAAATACTGAATAATATTTACTTCTTTCATCCATGGACATGAGGACAGCTTTCCCAAAAGTCATGCTGAACGTAGAAGCAGCGAATGAACTCTTTAAACCTCTGAGGGGCGTAGAATAACGAAGAAGCAGCCGGTAAAGAGGTTCTAAGTATTTATTCAGAGACCTCGGCACGCTTTTTGGTGAGCTTAGGCGGGCTTTGGTGAGTTTTGGCGTGCTTTAGCGACCTTTAGAAGCCCGCGCCGGCTGAGGCAAAAGTTGAATTGGACGCGCAAACGCTAACCGTTGGTTCGCGTTTTTGGCGACCTTTTCCATGACCCCTAGTGGCTGGCGCCGCTGCGGCAAAGTGGAATGGGGTGCGAAACGCTAATAAACTGTTACCATTGGTTAGCGTTGGCTGTTCAATTTTAGTAACGGTTGGAAACGGTAAGCGTCTACGCACATTCAAAATAAACGCAACCGGCATGTTTTTGGGCCGCTACTGTATCTCGCATACCCTTACCTATAATGCGTACCCCTTTCTCCCACATAGCCATGGACTTCATTGGACCCCTTTCCATGACGGCAGATGGCCACAAATACATATTAACCATCTGTGACTATGGCACCCGGTTCCCTGAGGCCATTCCCATGAGGACCACCACTAGTCAGGATGCGGCAGAGGTGCTGATCGGGGTCTTCGCCAGGATGGGCGTCTCAGACGAAATCTTGACATTTCGGGCACCAACTTCATCAGTGGCCTCATGAAAGAATTCTACCGTCTATTTGGCGTCAAGGGCATCCGGACCTCAGCCTACCATCCCGAGACAGATGGTATGGTAGAGAGGTTCAATGGAACACTCAAGGCTATGCTACGGATGTTCATGGAGGATTTCAACGGGCAGTGGGACAGAGTCCTTCCATTTCTGTTATTTGCCTACAGAGGTCCCACAGGAGTCCACCGGCTACTCCCCGTTTGAACTCCTCTATGGCAGAACACCCAGAGGCCCACTAGACATCCTCAGACAGGACTGGGAATGGCCACCAATACCCACCACTGGCCCAGAGAGTGTGCTCTCCTACCTCCAGTCTGTATATTCCCACCTCGACTCAGCCAGGAAGAAGGCCACGGAATCTGAATCCAAGGCCAAGGGCAAGATGAAGGAGAGATATGACCAGAAAAACTGCCAGAGAGATCTCAAAGAGGACGAGCTAGTTCTAGTTATGTTACCTTCCTCTTCCAACAAGTGCTGGCAAAGTGGCAGGGTCCATTTTCTGTATCAGAAAAGCTCTCCGCCACCACCTACCGCGTGTGCATGGACACCAGCAGCAGACCTCTCCGAACCCTCCATGTGAACATACTGACTAGGTGGGAGGCCCCCTCTGCGGTCTGCCTGCTGGGAAGGATCGCCAATGGCCAAGAACATGTGACCTCCCCGGCTGTGAGACATACCCACCCGTCCCGAAACTACCCCCATCCTACACACTTTCATCAACCCAGACCTGACATCCTTGCAGACCAGCCTGGCCACACATCAGAGCCAGAGATAGTCATACAGACAGGCGATGCACCCCCAATCCATCCCCCCCCCCCCCCCCCCCTACAGACTGCCCCACGAGAGACTGGAGCTGGTGAAGCAGGAGGTACAGCAGATACTCCGAGATGACCTGATTGAAGTCTCCAACAGCACCTGGGCCTCCCCTATCGTACTAGTGGCTAAGAAGGACGGGTCGCTGCGGCTGTGTGTTACTATCGGAAGCTCAACTCAGAATTGATGACCTGATTGACGGGCTGGCGGGAGCCTCCTACATCACCACCCTTGACCTTACCAAGGGGTATTGGCAAGTGCCAGTCCACGCAGACTCCAGAGATAAGACTACACCCTTTGGTAAGTATCATTTCAAGGTGATGCCCTTTGGGTTGGTGGGAGCACCTGCTGTGTTCCAAAGAATAATGAACTGGCTCTTTGCGGAGCAAGCGGAGTTTGTGGCAGCATACATGGATGATGTTATCATGTTCAGCAGGACCTGGGAACAACACCTGACCCACTGCGACTACGTCCTCCCCCGCATCCATCAGGCCGGCATGACAGTGAAAAGATCTAAATGTTAGTTAGCCACTTTTGACTGCCTCTACTTGGCCATTTAGTAGGCAGGGGTTGTGTCAGACCAGATGTGGCCAAGACAGATGCTGTGCGGAACTTTGCCATCCCCCAGAGGAAGAAAGATGTTCGCTCCTTTCTTGGCATGGCGGGATACTACCACATTCGTCCCATCCTATGCATCCATAGTGGCCCCTCTATCGGACCTTACCAAGAAGGACCTGCCGGACCGGGTCCTCGGGGTGAACATCCACCAGAGAGCCTTCGATTCACTGAAGGATGCCCTCACATCCAGCCCAGTACTGCAGGGACCCGATTTCTCCAGACCCTTCGTCATCGAGACCGATGCCTCCGATATAGATATCGGCGCAGTACTCAACAAGGTGGACACAGCACTGGGTGACAGGCCGGTGACTTACTACTCCCGGAAGTCTGGGTTCACGGCTGGCAGCCTACTTAAAGAAGCCAGCTTGTGGACAAAGCCAGAATGCCTCTTGTAAGTTAAAAGCATCAATTCCTACTATCTCCAGCACTGGGTTGGCTATCATCTGCACTGGTTTGGCTATCTCCAGCACTGGGTTGGCTATCTCAAGCACTGGGTTGGCTATCATCTGCACTGGGTTGGCTATCTCCAGCACTGGGTTGGCTATCTCCAGCACTGGGTTGGCTATCTACTGCACTGGGTTGGCTATCTCCAGCACTGGGTTGGCTATCTCCAGCACTGGGTTGGCTATCTCCAGCACTGGGTTGGCTATCTCCAGCACTGGGTTGGCTATCTCCAGCACTGGGTTGGCTATCTCCAGCACTGGGTTGGCTATCTCCAGCACTGGGTTGGATATCTCCAGCACTGGGTTGGCTATCTCCAGCACTGGGTTGGCTATCTCCAGCACTGGGTTGGCTATCTCCAGCACTGGGTTGGCTATCTCCAGCACTGGGTTGGCTATCTCAAGCACTGGGTTGGCTATCTCCAGCACTGGGTTGGCTATCTCCTGCACTGGGTTGGCTATCTCCAGCACTGGGTTGGCTATCTCCAGCACTGGGTTGGCTATCATCTGCACTGGGTTGGCTATCTCCAGCACTGGGTTGGCTATCTCCAGCACTGGGTTGGCTATCATCTGCACTGGGTTGGCTATCTCCAGCACTGGGTTGGCTATCTCCAGCACTGGGTTGGCTATCTCCAGCACTGGGTTGGCTATCTCCAGCACTGGGTTGGCTATCTCTAGCGGTATAACAAGCTAGTTATCCATAACACATTACATCACAATCAAACCACAACAAAGTTTGTATACATTACATCATAAATCAGCAGTGTATCATATATGGAGAGGGAAGGAAAGGGGTGCCCCGCCCACATAGACAACGCAATTCAGGCAAGCTAACGAAATGTGTGGTCAAAAATACCAACAATTAAAGGAGTGATTAATAAAATAATAAAACGGCTGAAAATGACTGTATGACATTAATAAAATGAAGGCCATTAGAACTTCATCGCCTTGCTAGTAGTATTAAATAACAAAGTAAAGTAAGTGGGCTTACTCACATGACATCACACTGGCAATTGGTATCAGGTCAGAGAATATAATATCAACTAGAGAATGGAATACGGCATTGATATCAGGTCAGAGAAACAGTATTAACCCATTCATCGCTGTAACCGCCATATGGAGATGCTATCAAGAAACTTCACTGTATCTCGGGCCATTTTAGAACTCGGTGCTAGCTTAATAGACCCAAGCTCTAGAAGCTGGGGAAATCCCTAGTCTGTAATCGTTACATTGCTAGGTAAAATCAGCCCAGCATCGCATCTGAATTAATGGCGGCATCTAGACACACCATTAGCGAAGGTTGATGATTTCTGGCCAGACAGCGAACTGAGCAATGACAAAGGAGAATAAGTCCCTGCTCCTATGTGAGGGGCCTGGTTTGAACCATGCTGAAGTCAAGACACTGAGCAGAGAAATAGAATCAGTTGATTGATGATTCTATTGACATTGCCAGCTTCAGCACAGAGACAGAGAGGAAAGGAGAGAATGACGAAGTCAATCCTAACTATCTAGCAAGGAATAGAATTTATATCTGGAATTTAGCAGAAGAGAGCTAAGAGCAAAACATCATTCTTTGCTGGGTAATTGAAGGTTGCATGTGTGTGTGTGTGTGTGTGTGTGTAATTTTGTGTGCGTGTGTGTGTGGGTAATTTTGTGTGTGTGTGTGTGTGTGTGTGTTTTGCAGGTTAGCCAGTCAGTCAGAGTCCTAATATCAGTCATTTCTCTGGTGTGTCTGGCCCCCAGCCAAGCAAATCTCTCAGTGTGAAACTGTTTGATAGCATCCTCATTGAGCATTTCCTCATCTGGTGTTGATAATGATATTCATACCCCCTGTAATCATTTTATGGTTTGTTGCTAGACAACTGTTTTCAAGGATCATATTCCATTTTTTCATTCTACATTTTGGTTGCTAGGGACTTTAGTGATTCCTAAACCTAGTAATTATAATAATATACAACTTCCTTTACAGCTACAGTCGTAAACTTCTAGAAAGTCATCAGTGAAAGAGTTCAACTAGAGAATGGAATATAATCATTTTATGGTTTGTTGCTAGGCAACTGTTTTCAAGGATCATATTCCATTTTTTCATTCTACATTTTGGTTGCTAGTGACTTTAGTGATTCCTAAACCTAGTATATAATCACTTCCTTTACAGCTACAGTTCCTAGAAAGTCATCGGTAAAAGAGTGCAACTAGAGAATGGAATATGGCATTGATATCAGGTCAGAGAACACAATACTAACTAGAGAATGGAATACAGTATTGGTTTCGGGTCAGAGAACACAACATTAATTAGAGAATAGAATTTGAACCCATTCCAAACATAATTCGAGTGTGTACGAAGGCAGAGGTTGATTAAGTATTGTAACATACGGAAGTATATATATCTCAGCACAATTAAGTTCTCACATGCTGTCACCAGTATAGACTTACATTTCTGTCAAAAACTCTAATGGTGGTTGTAGACTTCTGCATTTTTAGAACAAAAATATTGGAATACAACACTCGTACTAACACTGATCATAATAATAATTAAAAATGTCTTCCATGTTCAGGCTTTTAATTTTGTAGCATGATCTGAACACATCAACATTCCTAACACTACATGCTAGAATATGCCCTCTTCCCCCTCTCTCTCCCCCCCTCCTCCTCTGTTTTGATGCACAGTGACAAAGAGGTATGGGGTCCATTTGTGCTGACAATAAATCAGTTCCCTGGTCATAATGGCAGCCGAGAAATGCATAACAAAGTATAACACTGACAATCATATAACAACACTTCATAAATGGTTTTTCTGTGAAAACTGAATCTGCACTCCATAACAAGTATTAACCACTCCCCTCCACCCCCTTCTCCATAGTTCATTGCTATGATTCCCAGGCACCTTCATCGAGGAAGCTAAGAAGATGAACCCCATCATCGAGCTAAGAAGATGAACCCCATCATCGAGCTAAGAAGATGAACCCCATCATCGAGCTAAGAAGCTAAGAAGATGACCCCCATCATTGAGCTAAGAAGATGAGCTCCATCATTGAGCTAAGAAGATGAGCCCCATCATCGAGTGTGAAGAAGCTAAGAAGATGAGCCACACCATCGAGCGAAGAAGAGCCCATCGAGCGAAGAAGCTAAGAAGATGAGCCCCATCGAGCGAAGAAGCTAAGAAGATGAGCCTCATCATCGAGCGAAGAAGAAGCTAAGAAGATGAGCCTCATCATCGAGCGAAGAAGCTAAGAAGATGAGCCCCATCATCGAGAGAAGAAGCTAAGAAGATGAGCCCCAACATCGAGTGAAGAAGATTAGCCGGCTTCTTCATCATCGGCTAAGAAGCTATGAAGGTGAGCCCCATCATCGAGCGAAGAAGCTAAGAAGATGAGCCCCATCATCAAGTGAAGAAGCTAAGAAGATAAGCCCTATCATCAAGCAAAGAACATGTGCCCCACAAACATCACCACAACAACTGCTCAAGAAAAGGATAAGGAATGCTGGTGGAGGTGTGGTATTGTACGACTAATCACATACTTGCTGGAGTCAATAATACCACAGAGACCATCACAACAATAATATGCAACATTTAACTTATGGAAATTATAATCATCATACTCATCATAACAGCATCTGCAGAAAAATACGGGGGGGAAATTCTAAAAAAAAAAAGATAAATAATTTATTTTTGACAAAGACCGATAAAATACAAAGACCGATAAAATAGAATTTTGGAAAAGTGTGGACTTGGGACTAGAACTTGTTAGTCTCACATGTGAAGCAATAAATCAGCTACTTGAGTACTACGATGTGCTGAACTGAGCACGTTGATAGCATTTCACTCTTGGATTTACGCACTGCAAACTTATAAGCATTTGCAATATGCAGTTAGTGACGGGCGACTCACCTCAGCTAGAGACTTGAAATATCTTATGAAGCCTCCTTGTGCTGCTGTGTCTATGTAATATAATCAAGGTCTTAATTAACACTAATAGCATCACATAGCAAGGTTATGCACTCCAACCCCATGTTATATACTAAGCATAACATGTTACTGCATTTAACATATTATTCGTTCTCTTTAGTTTAGAATGTCGCTAAGCTTAATTGTAGCACATTACCAAGTGTAACACTACTAACCTTAACATGTTACTTTTACTAAGTTAACCCTTGTTACTACATGTAAGTCTAGTTGTAATAACTGTCATAACTTTCCAGGGGTTTCACACAGGATTTTCAGTCGAGGGGTTAGGGGAGAAACATTAATGTGGAGTTTCCAAGTCTTACTAATGGAGATGGATGGTTTCCACCACATTATTTTTGTTGCAATCACTGGAATAGCCGTCCACTTTTACTCTTGAAAGTTAACAAGAACCACTTTGCACCAACTAGCACAAAAAAGGTTTTCTCCGTGAGTAAGTTGTTTTAATAGCTGGAAAGTTAAGACTGTCTACATACACATACACACCAAATGGCTAGACTTCCATTCTGAACCTTCTAATAAGTAAGTACTTGGGGGAGTTACTTATGAAACACTGCTTCCCAGGCCAAGAGAAAACTGTTTTTTGCTACGTTATATAAAATAGCTTGCTTTTCAATGAAGTTAGCAGTTTCCATCAGTTTCCATCCAGCTACTTCAGAAAGTTTTTCCCAGGGTTCATTATTAATTAGAAATTGAACGAGTTAGAATCCAGTACAGACCCGACTGGAAATAGAATTCTACCTAAACAACGCCATCCTTAAAGTATGCCCCCATTTTGGTAATGGGAAGCTCTACTTACAGTCTAGTTACAGGTTATACTACGCTAGTGAACATGCGCTTACCCAGCTGCTGAGAAGGTTGAACGGCCATGATTGATCAATCCACGTGAAGGTTGAACGGCCATGATCAGTCCACGTGAGCAGGGGAACCCCCGCAAATTACCCCTCAATGGAGGATTTGGAGGAGGATGTGCCAACTAAGAGTCAGACTGACCGAGTCTTTTTTGAGCAGCTGCAATATTTGAAGGAGATCAGGTGAGGTGACGTAACTACCTAGCGTAAATGTAAGCTGCGTAGGATAGCCTCTATTTACCGCTTCACCTAGAACCGCAAATAAAGCCCACCTTAGAAGGGGTGTGTCGAGTGATTAGAAGTTCCAATTTTGTGATGGCTACTTATTGCCACAATCCTACAATGTATAGGATTTGTATAGGATTTGAGAGGGTGGCAGGGCTGTCAAGTTCAGAATATGTGAATGAGAGAGATTTATGACTGCATGCCACTGGCTTGGAAAACCAAATCTACCTGCTACTACATGCTAAAGCTACTACATGCTAAAACAGAACATTACAATGACCTCAAAATCAACTTGAAATTTACTCTCGACATTACGATTAGAGACTCTAGCCGAATTCTGAAGGAATATTATCAGAATGCAGGACTTCATGAAGACGTTACAGAACACATAGTCACAAATTTATGATGAGTTGCTCATTTGTTGCTATGTTCCTTGTTCTCGGGCAGCCTTACTGGAATTCAGGTGAGGGTTCAAACTACAGTAGTAGTGGTTCCTCGCTAACCAATTTAACAATCACAGTACTGTCCATGGCAATGGGTGCACTTCATCGCTGCATTCTGCATATCCTGACCCAAAGCGCTAGGTGTGACATGCACATTTTAGCGTGTAGCCTTCTCTGCTGAATACCGTGTGATGGTTGCGATTTGTGCTGTCTGCATGTCACATGGATAGTGCATGTGACTTGACAGGAAGTGCATGTGACATGGCTGAGGTGGCTAGCAATGGCATAAAAACCTGACCGTAATGCCATGTGGATTTGAAAACATCCATTACCTGCTTCTCTATGTTATGCTAGAGTCAAGTGTTTGCTATGTCTTCTTGTAGATTAGTGGAATGGTTTTTTGCCTGAAGGCACTTAAACAGTCTATCTATCCATCAGGTATGGATAGAGAAACTACCAGGTATGGATAGAGAGACTATCAGGTATGGACAGAGGTATGGACAGAGAGACTATCAGGTATGGACAGAGAGACTGTCAGGTATGGACAGAGAGACTGTCAGGTATGGACAGAGAGACTGTCAGGTATGGACAGAGAGACTGTCAGGTATGGACAGAGAGACTGTCAGGTATGGATAGAGAGACTATCAGGTATGGATAGAGAGACTATCAGGTATGGATAGAGAGACTATCAGGTATGGATAGAGACACTATCAGGTATGGACAGAGAGACTATCAGGTATGGACAGAGAGACTATCAAGTATGGACAGAGAGACTATCAGGTATGGACAGAGAGACTATCAGGTATGGACAGAGAGACTATCAGGTATGGATAGAGAGACTATCAGGTATGGACAGAGAGGTATGGACAGAGAGATTATCAGGTATGGACAGAGAGACTATCAGGTATGGACAGAGAGACTATCAGGTATGGACAGAGCGACTATCAGGTATGGACAGAGAGACTATCAGGTATGGACAGAGAGACCGTCAGGTATGGATAGAGGGACTATCAGGTTGGATAGAGAGATGCACAGAGAGACTCTCAGGTATAGAAGAGTGTTCTATTTGCCATGGCGTCTTCTTGTCCTAAGTTCTGGAAGGTGACCTTGAATATGAGAGGCTTAAGATGTGAGTACTTCTGGCCCCAGTTTCTAGTGAAGCTTATTGGTCAGGTACCTTCAATGCATCATAGCACTGACGTCTCTGACAAAGTTGTTCGAGACCTGTTTATCAAGAATGGCCCTAAAGTGTCTCAGCCTCCTACACATAAAACATAAAAAGCACTTTTTACTGAAAGGGATCAAATATGTGGAGTGTGGACACATCACATGTTCTGTGCAGTACTTGCCCATGATGTACAAATACTTATTATAATTACATTTATAGCAGCAACCATCTTGACATTGCTCTAATACTTCACACTGGTTTTATTATAACATTTATAGCAGCAACCATCTTGACAGTGCTCTATACTTCACACAGGATTTAATAAGTGTCATATTTATATATATAACATGTAATATATAACATTACATGTATATAATATACATACATATGTATGTATATATATAAATAAATGTGAAATTCAACCTTTACTTCTATTAGGCCATTGTCTCTGTGAAAGACACTTGGGGTTTCTTATGCTATCTAGCAACCATCATTCTACCTAAAAAATGTCATTTAGCTCGTCAATCCAGCTACAGGTCTGTAAGAAGTGGTTGCTATCAATCATAGCTGCGCATCTTCATATGTACTATTCGTGCTCATGTTGACCTGGCAATAACCTGTCCACCAACCTCGCATCTGAACCTTGAATGGTAACTATGGAGTAGAAGATCACAAAATGTGGGGAAGAACTGTGAATGGTTTCTTGTTTTACTTCTGGTGAGTATGCGGTGCAGGGATAATGACATGCTGGCTTCATACAGCCATATGCAACAATATTAACCTCCTCAATCTTGCTCATCTATATCACCAGTGAGGATTTGCTTAATTCACCAAATCAAAAATGATTATTTTTTTTAATAGACTTTCTCAATATAATTCCTGGTGAGGCTAGAGCATCTATTGTTTTCTAGTTGATTATCGGGAAGGTCATTGTAATTTCGTTATGTCAACTGATAGTTCATTGAGAATACAAATATATTTTGCAAATTTGTACTACCATAAACCTGTTTCTAATTAACATGTTTTAACTTTTTGTGGTGTATCATGTACTGTTATTCCTTGATATGTGTAGTGACCAGCAGAGGGCGTTAAGTCGGATAGAAGCTCTGGTGGGAAGGTGCTGCGATGGCCGTCAGCAGTGTAATAGACTGGTTGAGAGATGTGGGACGGAAATAGATTCCTTACAGAATGAGCGGAAGAGGTTGATGTCTCGTGTCAGAGATATAGACAGTGATGTTGCTAAGGTGTGTGTGAAATATTGAAGGAGGGTGTCACCAGCATGAAATATCCCCCTTACCATTTACAAATAATTGGTCAATTACTGGTATATATATATTTGCTTTGAGAACACTTCCATGAAAGATTGTCAATTGTTTAGGTGGAGGGATGGAGCCATTGCTTATTTTGCTATTGTAAGTAACCACTATGGTCTTTAAAAATGTGTCGCAGCAATTTTTTATTTTTGCTGGCTAAAATTGTACTAGTAGTTCGTAATAGCGTGAGGTCGCCAGGCATGTGCTTGAGTATTGGAAGTGGTCAGAATAGTAACAGCAGAAATTTAATGAATATTAGCATGGTGATTATTATCCGACTGCTTCATAAAATGTGTATTGAAGTTTACTTAAAATCACCTCAAATGTGTTTTCGTGCTTAAGTTTGAATCGAATGCTTCGGTCTTCATCATTGACACTAAGAACTAATTCCATATAGATAAATCATTTGATGAAGTCACCATTCTAGATTGTTGAGATTTGTGATAGCTATGGAGGTGACAGGTAACTATTATGAGATTCACTCTGATAAAGACCGAAGCTGGCATAGATCAACTATTTGTGCTGATTATTGAATATTGTATAGATGCTGGTGGAAAGAGTTGTAGGCCATGAGCTTATATATGAGTAATGATCATTGAGAATGTGGGGAGTTTGCATCAGTCAAGTTCAACATGAATTGTTTACACGTTTTTTAAAAAACCCACAAAATGGTCGATTCCCCCCTTAGTTAATTCCATGGCATAAAATGGTGACTAGACCTGCTTCAAGGACTAACCACATTTTAGCATCTATGAAGTATTGAAAGGCTTTTGGTGAAGGTATGAAATTCTAGGCTTTATGATAAGACGATTAATAATTACATCATAACTATTGAATGCTTAATCCATTTCCAAAGATTATGATCTCAAAATGTAGCTCATTCTAGGTGCTTTCCAATGACATTAGAATAATGGTGTTGCAATAAACTAGGACTGAAACATGGGGGAAACCACAAAGGTCCTTTAAAATGTTTAGATGCGCTCCTGTATCCGAACCACAGGTCTTCAACACTTGCTATTTATGGTGATATTAGAGTGATCACAGATACGTCTTTTAAATTGATAGTTTTTTTAAGTTTTTTTAATTCACCCCAACATCTTCAATTTCATTTTTATGCTGTCATATGCTGTCAGACTGACATATCTCATCAGAAAATGACTGGATTGGTTATGAGTCAATTGAAAAGAAGGAGTAATGCAAGAGCTTTCATAATATATTTAAAAAAATTACTACAGACAAAAATTGAATGAGTTACACGGTATCATGTGATGTCACTACATGAAATTACATTTCATAATAAATCAGTTTGAAAAGTGCATGATAGTAGCTTTAGAATCGCACTAGATCACACAGAGGTTCGATCAAAGTTGGGAACTGAGAAAGAACGTGGCATGCGCAGGAGCAGACGTTTGTACCCCACTTTGCGCAGATAGCGCGGAAATGACTGAGCGATATTTTAGCCAAGTTTCAAGTCTTGGCCATGAACGCTTATTATATTATGAACAATCCAACTTACTGCGTTTATTCAGGCTTCTTCTTGTTCATCGCGCAGAGTTGCAATGAAATGGGAGGATAAAAAGTATCATAACTCAAGAATGGTTGACAATAAAATGTTGAAACTCAAAATGCAGCTAATTTAATAGTGAAGGTATAGAATGATGGAAGAATGGGGGGGAAAAGGGGGAAAAACACCACAAAATGGTCGATTCCCCCCTTAAGTTCAGGGTTTGGTATTCATTACTCTGCTAACTGCTGCTTGGATGGCTACCTACTCTTGTCTCCATAACTCTGCTAGCTGCTGCTTGGATGGCTACCTCCTCTCGTCTTAATAGCTCTGCTAGCTGCTGATTGGATGGCTACCTACTCTTGTCTCCATAACTCTGCTAGCCGCTGCTTGGATGGCTAGCTACTCTTGTCTCCATAACTCTGCTAGCTGCTGCTTGGATGGCTAGCTACTCTTGTCTCCATAACTCTGCTAGCTGCTGCTTGGATGGCTAGCCACTCTTGTCTCCATAACTCTGCTAGCTGCTGCTTGGATGGCTACCTACTCTTGTCTCCATAGCTCTGCTAGCTGCTGCTTGGATGGCTACCTACTCTTGTCTCCATAACTCTGCTAGCTGCTGCTTGATGGCTACCTACTCTTGTCTCCATAGCTCTGCTAGCTGTAGCTTGGATGGCTACCTACTCTTGTCTTCATAACTCTGCTAACTGCTGCTTGGATGGCTACCTACTCTTGTCTCCATAACTCTGCTAGCTGCCTCTTGGATGGCTACCTACTCTTGTCTCCATAACTCTGCTAGCTGCTGCTTGCATGGCTAGCTACTCTTGTCTCCATAACTCTGCTAGCTGCTGCTTGGATGGCTAGCTACTCTTGTCTCCATAACTCTGCTAGCTGCTGCTTGATGGCTACCTACTCTTGTCACCATAACTCTGCTAGCTGCTGCTTGGATGACTAGCTACTCTTGTCTCCATAACTCTGCTAGCTGCTGCTTGATGGCTACCTACTCTTGTCTCCATAACTCTGCTAGCTGCTGCTTGGATGGCTAGCTACTCTTGTCTCCATAACTCTGCTAGCTGCTGCTTGATGGCTACCTACTCTTGTCTTCATAACTCTGCTAACTGCTGCTTGGATGACTAGCTAGCTACTCTTGTCTCCATAGCTCAGCTAGCTGCTGCTTGGATGGCTACCTACTCTTGTCTCCATAGCTCTGCTAGCTACTGCTTGGATGGCTACCACCTCTTGTCTCCATAACTCTGCTAGCTGCTGCTTGGATGGCTACCTCCTCTTGTCTTCATAACGCTGCAAGTGCTGCTTTAAGAGCTAGATATTGGTATATCTGCATTGTGAGGGCAAGGGATATTAAAATACCAATAACTAGTTCAGATTTCAATATCAAACATCCTAAAGCAACAAATATGAGCCTGTGGTATATATTCATATAATAGTGGGTTTAACTGGGGGGATCACTAGCCAGACTTCCTTATAATATTAATACTTGCCAGTTCTGATATACCTACATGTTATGCAACCATCTCGCAAGGGTAGATGGAACAGTAGGTAGTGTGCTGATCGTGTGACTAACCCACGTGGAGATTTATGAAGAGTGATATTTCCATTTGAAATGCAATAATGATAATTATAATAATATGTTTATTACAGCTCTCTGAAATGTCCAAGGCATTGACACACGAGAGTCTTGTTCAGTGTGCGGCTACTCCACTACTTGAGTATGCCCAGCTGCTCCAGAAAGTGAATGAGCAGCGACTTGCCGGTCAACTCCCTCCACTCACCGAATCTTGCAAATACCAGCAGCTTAGACAGGTGCAAAGGTGAGATATATAAAAACTATCGGTTTAAAAAAAATTACAAATTAAGTGAAACAAGAATACCATTTTATACTGCACACCAATGACCCTTTACCTTTCAATCTACACCAAATACTTAATAAGACTGTAATAAATATGGATGAATCATTAACCACCTGAAACGATGCATATGTAAGTGAGGGTCTACTGGATAATACCGCCTGAAAATCATGACCTTCTGGAATGCCATTCTGCATGAGTACTCCTTTATTGTGTGGTACCTCCAATGTATATGGGAATGGTGTACTTGTAGGATCAGAGCTACTCCATGAACAGATCCAGTCCTGAAATGGGCCACCAACTGTAGCTGGACCAGGAGTGTTAATGGCTGTAGCCCCTCAACTACATGCTCTGCTTCGAATATATGTCTGCAAGTTTGTACATGAGTCGGACATTCTCTGTGCCACTTCGGTGTCAGAAAACCCATCGTACTAATAGAAGTGAGTTGTAATATTTTATGGCTGGCTACCAACAAAGATTTGAGTTTGTCTTGAGCTAGTGGAAGGAGCTAATCACACAAGCAGACAACGAGGAGCAAGTCCCTCAAACATGAGTCGGACATTCTCTGTGCCACTTCGGTGTCAGAAAACCCATCGTACTAATAGAAGTGAGTTGTAATATTTTATGGCTGGCTACCAACAAAGATTTGAGTTTGTCTTGAGCTAGTGGAAGGAGCTAATCACACAAGCAGACAACGAGGAGCAAGTCCCTCAAAGTGGACTAAGAAGGAACTCAAGCACAACATTGCCACTGACCTTACTCCTCAAAGTATGTTGCTCTATGACACTATCTGAATACCTGTCATGGCAATAGGCTCTGTTTGGTGAAAGATGACAACAATTCTTGCCCCAGGAACGCTGATGGCTTCCTTCACAAGCATCAGGAGGCATAGTGAAAGTTTTTTTGGAACTTCACAGGCCATGTAGGAGGAGTAAACTGCAAAGTAATACAAAGGTCTATAAATGCCCTGGAAATATGAAACAAGAAGTTGTTGGTGGAGTGTAGACAGTTATAGCTTAGTCATACAGTGAACTACATCATCTTGACTGATACTTTTTCCTCAGAGACAGTGAGATAGCACTTCACATAGAGATACCATAAGGGCACTAACTAAAAACTATTTTTAGTGGTTACAAAACAGTTTTGTGTGCTAGGCATCTGGAAGCATAGCAACATTCACTATGAAAGACATTCATATGTGATACAAGGATGTGTGGATGTGGTAATGAATATAATATAACATCAGGTGGTTTAGCATCCCCACATATGACTAGACTTGCAAGAAGTCCGGTGTCAACAGTGAAAAGATACTTACAAAATAGTTTCTGGACTAGTTTCTAAATAATGGACATCCATTCATTTTTCTACATCTATTACAAGAATACTAGCATTATTTTCTAGGTGTGGCAAAAATAGGAAACTTGTTATGCAAGTCAGAGAAGAAAAGGAAGCTGGGAGCCATCTCGAGTTAGAGTCTGCTGCACTGATACCCAGTACAAGCAGCAGTTGGTGTCACACACTTTCTTCAAAGGTTACTGCTTCACACTTCACAGAGATAACATGAGCCACTTAACAAAGATTATCCTGAATGACTATGAAAGCACACATAACAGCTGATGGGTGCTAATCCTCCAACAGCTAAACAACCCGATTTTATGGTATTGCCTAGAAAACATTGTTGGAGTGAGCATTCAGTGACTTAATTGATGGAAATGGGGCTTCAATGCAGACAATAAAGATGGAGTCACCATCCAGCTGCTAGAATTGGTCTTACTTACTTATCCCAATCATTACTAGTGCCAGCAGTTCATGTATAAAAAGCACCCAACACACATTCCTGCAAATCCTTTTCTTTTAACTAAGGTTTATCCAAGTCTCGAGGTGTGTACTGAATCACTGATTGACCGAATCGATTATCATGATATTTTCACCTCCAATTTTCAGCTCTGCAGGTCCTGTGAAATGCAAGAAAAAAGTTTCTTCAAAATCAGAAGTGACCTCACCTAGGGGGACAAGTCCATGTACTCTGTTAAAAGCCAGCCGTTCTCACAAGCTTTGTCCTGCATGTCTCAAGCAAGTATCAAGGAATGCTGTAGGCTGCCCTCGCTGCAAGGCCATCTGCACAAAGTCCGCCAAGTCCACCTCGACAAGTAGAAAATGTGACCTCTATTAATACATGTATATAAATTGGTGTAAACAATGATGTATGTTCATATGTATACATTAGAATGTAATAACAATATTGGAATAGATCCTATTTTAAAAAAGAATGAGGGCGCATGATTATTGACTAAATGAAGTCGACACGATTAAAATAGTGTACATGAGCAAGATAGGACATAGCTGAAAGGAAAGTAACAATATCCTTTGTATATATGTGGCGTTATGCAAGATATGGACATTTGTGAGAGCCGTGATAATGGTACGATTTTTTTCTCTCTTTTCTTTTCTTTTCTTCCCCCCCCCCCCCCCCCCCCCCCCCCTCCCTCTCCGTTTCCAGATTAATCTTCAGCCTACTCCTATCTTGATTTTCGATTTTCCTTCTGCATGAGCCAATTCTGGTTGGAAAAGAATTGTTCTTTTGTTTGCTTCCAAACAAAGGACATTAACGAATATATTATTCTCAATGAACTCTCAGTTGACATAATAACATTATAAACCTTCTCAATAATCAACTTCAAATTGTATTCTCTCGACGTTTCCACTAGATACTCTAGCCTTCATCAGGATTATTCCTGGTGAAGGCTAGAGCATCTGGTCGAAACGAATACAATTTGAAGTTGATTATTGAGAAGGTTGTTTGAAATTGTCATCAGGAAAATCGGTAATCGGTATGGCAACAATGATGAAGAGAACTTTAACTCCATTTCCATTCACATTTTCACTACTGGCAACACTAATGGGGATTATTTATATATATAAAACCTCCATTAACAGAATAGCCACTTTTACAGATGCATCTTACTTGGTGTTATAACACACGGCATTGTTGTCACATGGCATGCTGTACACTCATCAATGTGTGCTCTCATTAGTATTATAACACACAGCATTGCTGTCACATGGCATGATGTGCACTCATCAATGTGTGCTCTCATTAGTATTATAACACACAGCATTGCTGTCACATGGCATGCTGTGCACTCATCAATGTGTGCTCTCATTAGTATTATAACACACAGCATTGCTGTCACATGGCATGCTGTACACTCATCAATGTGTGCTCTCATTAGTATTATAACACGGCATGTCACATGGCATGCAGTACACTCATCAATGTGTGCTCTCATTAGTATTATAACACAGCATTGCTGTCACATGGCATGCTGTACACTCATCAATGTGTGCTCTCATTAGTATTATAACACACAGCATTGCTGTCACATGGCATGCTGTACACTCATCAATGTGTGCTCTCATTAGTATTATAACACACGGCATTGCTGTCACATGGCATGCTGTGCACTCATCAATGTGTGCTCTAATTAGTATTATAGCACACAGCATTGCTGTCACATGGCATGCTGTGGACTCATCAATGTGTGCTCTCATTAGTATTATAGCACACAGCATTGCTGTCACATGGCATGCTGTGTACTCATCAATGTGTGCTCTCATTAGTATTATAGCACACAGCATTGCTGTCACATGGCATGCTGTACACTCATCAATGTGTGCTCTCATTAGTATTATAGCACACAGCATTGCTGTCACATGGCATGCTGTACACTCATCAAAGTGTGCTCTCATTAGTATTATAACACACGGCATTGCAGTCACATGGCATGCTGTGCACTCATCAATGTATGCTCTGATTAGAGATTCAGGGTCCACTGTACCTTCTTTTTCTGCACTGTTCTTCAAAATGACATCCTGCAGACCCAGAAAGATGAACGTTTTACTCGCTCGACATTTCGACTAGCTTTCACCAGGAATAATGAGATACTATGACTTGCATGAGCTTAATATATACTGGTAGCTAGACGTGATACAAACCACACCCTTGCACACACGTCCAGCAGATGTGGGGGAAAATTATTAAAAGAAAAAAATTTAAATAATTAAATGAACAATAAATTTAAATATATATAATTATAATAATAAAATAATGAACAAAATGAAAAGCGATAAGTATCGGGAGCTTCAACCAGGCCACGTGTTCTCGCCCATAGCCATTGAGACCTTGGGGGCAATTGGCCCGAAGTCACTGGCCTTTTTGAAGGAGCTCGGATACCGCATTAAAACAGAGTCGGGTGAGCCCAAATCGACAGAGTACCTGCTCCAGAGACTATCTGCGGGAGAACTGCACGTCTGTACTGGGCAGCACAGGCATCTGACACTTTCCCATTAAAAAATATATATATAATTATACATCAATAAAAATTAAAATATATAATATATTTTGAACTTGAGGGGAGGGGGTTCTATAAACTATATGAATAAATGTGTTTATTGTACATCCCCATAATTATATATTTTTTTAATTATTATTATTATTATTTATTTTTTTAGAAACAATTATTGTTATTTTTTATAATAATTCTTTAAAAATAATTAGATGAATTTAAAAAAATTACCCATTACCTTTCAAACAAGAATTATTCCATCTACGCCAAATAAGAATGTGACTAATAAATATGGACTAACCATAAACCACCTGAAATGATACACAAGTGAGTACCTTCTATATAATTATACACAAGGGTCTACTGGATAATACTGACTAAAAATTGTGTACTGCTGGAATGTCCATGAGTACTCATTAATTATGTTGTAATTCCTGAAGCATTCCCAGCTCATGGATAACACACAATCTCACGATGCAATGTGAGCCCGAAAAAGTATGTCTTATGTCTCTGCCCATTAGTCAAACAGACCATGCGTCTGGTGACATTCTTCACCAGCATCCAGGAGGCATATTAAAAATCCTTTGGAACTTCATGGCCATGGAGGTGAAGTAACCTGCAAAGTAATATATACCAACCAACAAAAGTCTAGAAGTGCCCTGGAAATGTGAGACAAGAAGTTTGTTGGCAAACTATAGACAGTTATAGCTTATATAGTCGTGAGTAATTCTTCTCTCAGTGTTTCTTGAGCTTCATCACCTTGACTTGATACTTTCGTCCCAGAGACAGCGAGATAGTACTTCACATAGAGATACCATAAAGGACACTAATTTCTAGTGATTATAACAGTTTTGTGCGCTAACCATCTGGAAGCTTAGCAACCAGAGTTTACATTACACCATGATATACAAGACCTTCATATGTGATATAAGGATGTGTGGATGTGGTAATGAATATACTATAACATCAGGTGGTTTAGCATCCCCATTTATGACGAGACTTGCAAGTGTCAATGTTGAAAAGGCACTTACAAAATAGTTTCTAAATAGTGGACATCCATTCATTTTTCTACATCTATTACGGGAATACTAGCATCAAAGACAATTCTGAATGACTATGAAAGCACACATAACAACTTATGGGCACTAATCCTCCAGACAGCTAAGTAACCTGATTTTTTGGTATTCCCTAGAAATTAGGAATAAGCACACAGTGACTTAATTGATAGAAATGGGTCTTCAATGCAGACAATAAATATAAATTCACCATCCAGCTGGTCTTTACTTATCTAGCCCAATCATTACTAGTGCCAACAGTTCATGTATAAAAAGCACCCAACAAACATTCCTGCAAATATTTTTTTCCTTTTAACTAAGGTTTATCCAAGTCTCGAAGAGTGTACTGGATCACTGATTCACAGAATTGATTATCATGATATTTCCACCTCCAATTTTCAGCTCTGCAGGTCATGTGAAATGCAAGATGAAAGTTTGAAAATCATCAGTGACCTCACCTAGGGTGCCAAATCCATTTACTCTGTTAAAGGCCAGCCGTTCTCACGAGCTTTGTCCTGCATGTCTCAAGCAAGTATATATCAAGGAATGCTGTAGGCTGTCCTTGCTGCAGTCCGTCAAGTCCATCTCGACAAGTAGAAAATGAGACCACTGTTAATTCTACATTAAAAAAAAAATTGTGTAAACATAAATGTATTGGGATGGAGGGGTAAGCTTAGTATGATTGTTCTTACATATACATGTATATACATTAGAATGTAGTAACAATATTGCTTTATTTTTAATGGGGGCATATGATAGTTGACTAAATGAAGTCAACATGATTAAAATAGTGTACATGAGCAAGTTAACGTAATGAAGGCACAGCTATAACCAATATATATATGGGACATAGCAAGGTATATAATAATGTGTTACAATATCCTTAGTATACATGTGGAGTTATGCAAGATATGGAGTAGGAGAGCAGTGATAACAACATGATTAATTTTTTGAGTCTTGTTTTCCACACTAATTTTCATCATACTCCTATCTTGATTTTCCTTCGCAAGAGCCAACCCTGCTTGAAAAAGATTGTTCTTTCCATTTGTGCTTCCAAGCAAAGGAAAGCATTAACCAATAATATATTATTGTTTGAAACGGCATCATCAGGAAAATTGGTATGGCAGCAGTGATGAAGAGAACTTTAACTCCATTTCCATTTGCATTTTGTATAGCACTGCTGGTGATACTGAAGGTAAGGATGCGATCACTTGCATTTAAGCAAACCTGTCCATTGCCACTTTTACAGATGCATTCAAACCTTCCATTATTATTATAACATAAGGCATTATTACACTCACATGGCATGCTGTGGACACACTCATCCATTTCTGTTCTGGTATTAGGTTCCACTGTATTGATTCTAGTTATGGGTTCCACTGTACTGATTCTAGTTATGGGTTCCACTGTACTCATTCTAGTTATGGGTTCCACTGTACTGATTCTAGTTATGGGTTCCACTGTACTCATTCTAGTTATGGGATCCACTGTACTGATACTTGTTAAAGGTTCCACAGTACTTTGTGCACTTTTCATCAAAATGACATCCTGCAAGCCCAGAAAGATGAGGTCACTGATCACTGTGAGGTTACCACTAGACTCCCTGACTGCCACACCTGTAATCCTATAAATGCCTCCTTCCAGCTCACTCAACACAGCTGTGGGACTATCCTGGCTCAGATCTAGTTCCTTGCATGGCAGAGTATACATGCTGTCTCCAGCTTCTAGGTTGCAGAGAGTAAGATGGCAGCCTTGCACTAAAGATTTGCCTAGAAAAAAACAACTCGCTTTCAAACTCTGTCCATCTGCTTCAGTTATTGAGACAGCCTGGACACCATATGTACCAAACAAGAATTGATCCACTACATTCTTCACTCCATTGGTATTAACAGCTAGTAGATTGATGGCATAAATTTTGTTATCTGCTAGGTCATCAAATTCATAGCGTACTTGCAGCTTCTGTGTAGCCTGGTCTGTGACAACTGGAAGTAGTGTGGGTGTTACCAACAAGTAGGAGGAGTTGAGCAGTTCAACCTTATAGGCATCATAACATGTAGTCTGAACAGCCAGTTGGAAGTTTAAACTAATAGAGTATTTTGTATCAGTAGAAAGAGACAACTGCAGCATAAAATTGTTCACACTAAAATTATCTGTTGCGTTATCTGTTGTGCAAGGAAAGTGAGTTATATCACTTTTTTCTCCATATCCAAAAATGTACATTGGAGTTACAGAAACCTTGATGGTGAGGCGGACATTGAGGTAAGAGTACGATTCTTGTTGCGTAAATATGCACTGGTCCAGTGCATTATCAGAGAAATTGAAGCACACTCTGTAATGAATGATATCCAGTTCAGTAATATTTAACACAAATGGACGTTCCCATGAAAGCAGCTTAAATTGAGCTTTGGTTGAGTCCATAATGCTAAGTCCAGTTAAAAAAGGCAGTCTTTTGTTAACCAGCAGAAATGCGCGTGAGCTAAATACTGAGTTTCTATCAACAAAGGCTAAACATATTATCTCAGTGTTGTTGTTCACTGGTAGTGGTACTATAGTTAAATATCCAAAATTCATGAAATAATCAACAGTGATGTTTCTGCTCTTCATTAGTGTAAAACCTACAGTCATGCCATCCACAAGGAAATTATTCATTCGTAATCCTTTTAAAGAGCAGTTGAATTGAACTGGAGTGGTGTCTCCTTCTAGTATATAGTGGATGGTTGGAGTGAGTATTATAGAATGCTGCGCTTCACAAGTATCTAAACCAATATTTATGAAAAATAAAAGGGTGAAACATGGAGTTGATAATTTGTTCATCTCGAGTAGGTTGCTACGCCAAATTGGCGACTCTCGCGCGTGCGCCATATAAAGAAGGAAGGAGGTGGAGCCTGTGAGAGGGACTAGTGACCGCACTCTTCACCCACTGCGCACGCGCATAAGGTTATTTCTTCCTCCCACGCAAATCAGCCATATTACTCGCACAGCTAAGCCATTGCTGGGACACAGATATCTACAGATACTCAGCAGAGTTGCCAACCGTCCCGGAATTTTGGGCCTTGTCCCGGTGATGTGCTATGTGCACCTTGCGCTTCCACTCGCTTAGGCCACTGCAGTCCCAAGCATGTTTAGTTTAATCCTTTAACACTCGTAAAGCAACAAAAACAGGACACGTTTTAGGAGAGAATAACTTCAGATAAACAATTACGGCTCCAGCGGGTTTGCCAAACAACCTTTGACCTTGTTTCGATTGGAGGTGTGGCACTCACGTGAAACTTCCAAACCAGCCAATCTCAGCAAAATGGCTGCTATGTAGCAAAGAAACTGTTAGCAGAAGAGAGAATGCCATTTTGACGGATTAAAACACTCTCAGCGCCATAAGCGCCTACAGGCGCGAACTCGACATCACTAGCGTAAAAATTAATTAAAATTTACGCGAACGAGCTACAGATTTACCAGGGGGTGCGCGAAAGATAGTTTAAACATACAACCAAAGAAAAATTCCAGGTAGCACGTGATTCCAAACTGGTCACGGCAACAAAATTATTTTTTTGACAATGATTACTTTACTTCACTGTGGCCGTCCCGATAGCTTCTGGAGGCTCTTCTTCGGTGGAAAGCTGCAAAAAAAAAGTCGCTCCTGGATCTCTGTTGTTAGTGACTTTTTTTTTTTTTACTGTTGTAGACATAGGGATACGTAACTTTTGTTTGCCTGCTCCAATAGAGCTGATTCATATACCAAATTATAGCTCTTTCAATTTGCAATCAATGATATGCTTTGTTTCAAACTTTAATGGTTATAAAAAAAGTTATGAAATTCAAAAATATTTAAAAAAAGTTGGAAAGATATGTTTCAAAAAGGTATGTTTCAAAGTATAAATAAAACAAATAATTATAATGAAATTGATTTACTTTAAGCATGGAATAAGCATGGAATATCAATACAGGCATCATGGGGACAGCATGCTAATTAGGGGGCCTGGTCGCGTCGGAAATGTCCCGGAATTAACTTATGGCAAGTTGGCAAGTATGAGATAGTATTATTCGCGTAGCTAAGCCGTTGCTGGGAGACAGATATCTACAAATAAGTATGTACCAATAATACCATTTCCCTATGATGTTGATCTAACAAACTATCATACTACCCCTCAGATATAAAAGGTTGATATTTGAATTTTGAAGTCAGTCATGGCGAACAGAGAAAGACCCACGTGTGTTCCTGCGGAAGGTTGAGTACTATTTACAGAATGGTGCATATAGCTATTACACAGTGGTTGGAGAACCAGTGGTATTCGGAAGAGGAGCATCAGTTTTCTTGTCATTGGTATGTAAATCAGTGGCGTAGGAACCAGGGGGGCTGGGGGGGCTGCAGCCCCCCTTTATATTCTCAGAATGAAATTAAGTAAAGTAGGAGTGCGTTAAATAGGTTCTGTATTGCCTCATCGCGTGCACAGTTATACCGTACTTACTTGGACTGAAGATGCATCACAGACACTCTCAGCACACACTGCTAAACTTTACACACTCTCAGCACACACTGCTAAACTTTACACCCAGAAGAATGGAAGCTGAAATTTCAGATCTGTGGCTATACAATAGCAAGAATAAGAAGAGACTCGATAATAGGCTGTTCGCTGCATAGCTTAGTCAATGAGATAATATCTCTAGATCCTGAGAAAATCTACCTATCATAGGTAGTATTTTCTCAGGATCTAGAGATATTGATTTATTTGTGAAGATTGAGAGTAAGCTTATGCTCAGACTTTACTGCTGACTGAGCCACCAAGGTTTCTGCTAGCTAGCTTACTCAGTGACCATGCATATATTTTTTTACCCTTCAATACCCTTCAATATAGGTATGGCAAGGTCTACAGATACAAGTGGCAATGCTGAGGCTTCTACCTGCCATAGCCTGGAGTTGTCATATGAAAGTTGCTGCCAATGCCAATGCTGTTCTGATCCTTCTACTCCACAACACCCTTTAGACCTGGCCCATCAAAGTAAAGGGAGTGGCAAGAAATCATATCTAAGACATATTCAGCCGAGTTGGTACAAGAGTTTTCCTTGGATAAATGTCTGTTCTACAGCCTTTAAAATATATTGTAGTACTTGTCGCAGTGCTAAATCTCTAGGTACATTATAAATCTGCATTTGTGGATGATGGCTTTACAAACTTGAAGAAAGCTCCGTGATCACGAGGCTATTGTCATGCACAGAGAGGCTGTGTTAAAAATAGCAGCTACCAAATCTGCAGCAACTGGAATATGTGCTCGGCTTGAATCTGATCAAAGGCATCACAGGAAAATGTTGATGAATCTACTTTCTTGCATAAAGTACCTTTCCCGGCAAGGGTTGCCGCTTCGTGGACACAATGAAGATTTGCAATCATTTGAGGGAAATCTATATCAGCTTCTGTTGCTTCAAGCTCAATGCTGCCCAATGCAGAAGCCATGAATAAGAATGATATTTTCAAAGCAATGCTAAGTGAGGTTTACAAACTTCTTAAAATCTACTTGACATTCCCAGTCACTACAGCTACAGCTGAAAGGTCGTTTAGATCTCTTCGGAGAATTAAGACTTTCTTAAGAAGCTCAATGAGTGATTGCAGACTTAACAACCTGTTTCTGTTATATGTGCACACTTCCAGAACCGATGCACTGGACTTGTCTTTGTTTCTATTAACTCTAGGCGAATTATATATTTTGGAAAATGTTGAATTTTGGAAAATGTTGAATGTTTTTCTTTGCTCTTCTTGTGTAGTACTAACTTTTACACTCAACCTAAAGTAGAGCCCCCCTTTATCAAAGCATCTTCCTACACCACTGTAAATAATCCACCACCTACTTGTGGTGTTTTCTCACAGCTTTACTGGTTCAGATTGTGGTTGTCATGATGTGGTTGTCATGATGTGGACATAAATTGATCAATGCCAATGATTTCATAAGCCTCCAATACATGGTCTATATTCTCCACAACAAATTAACATAAACCATTGCTTTCCTGATGTTTGTGTTGTATACATGATTATGTAGAACTAGGCAGATTTCTTTCAAGTGACCAAAAATAAAATAAATTATTCAAGACACTTATTCAGGTGTCTTGTTATAAAGGTCTATGCAATAATGTACATGACACAACTTGTCATGGCTATTTTGTCTATAGGTGAAACAATGTTCTACCCACAACCAGCAAAAAACCATCCAAATGAGAAGGTTAAGCGCTTGGTCCTGTTCTCAATTGATGAGCAGCAGAACGTTTTGTGTGAGGCCCATGACATCAATGGTGCACATCAAGGTCAGAAGCGTACCTTGGCACGTCTTACACAGAACTATTATTGGACGACTATGGTTTATAGTTGGGTAAGTATTTGTACATAGTGATATATAATGTTGTAATATCGTAAAGGCTGAAGCTGGGATCATGTTATATTAGATACCTGTTTTTTGTTAAGTGTCTACTTAGCTATTGATGTTGAGATATATTTTATTAAGCTCAGCCATCTGCTCACCCAAAGCCCACCCTCCTGTCTCTCCACACTTGATCTTTCTCCATCATATGGTCACCAAATCTCCGTGCATATGTATGATGACCTCAAACAGCACTGTTCTGGGTGTGCTCTGCCAGAACTCCTGTAGGTTGGGAGGCTAATTCTCTAGCTCTCATGCACACAGGTGCAGAAACAGTAGACAAACAAATAACAATCAGGGTTTTCATATTATGCATGTACTCTGTACCCTCACTGTTATATATATTATAGTTGCTCAGTTTTAAGTGCCCATTTTGTTGTTTACTGATATAATAAGTGGCCCAGCTTGACAAAATGGTAGTTTTGTGGTGACCTATGGATATCTCAGTCACTACATGCAGCTGTTCATGGCTTATCACTGCATGCAGCTGTCATCTCTAAGTGGTGATGGACCAAGTGATCCAGAAGATAGCTTCCCTTTGTCTATGAAACAAGCTGGACTATTTCTACTCAAAGTTTAAAAAAGAAACTTTGTTGAACACGTTATAGAATTTGTCATGATCGTTTATGCTCGATATTGTGTCAATATCGATGTTTCTTTCAGAAATTCGAATAAGGGTGTCGGGTGGTGGGACAAAAAGCAATGTTATAATGAACTGAGGGGGCAGCATTCCTTAACCCTTCCACCGCTGGATTTACACAGCACTTTTTAAAAATAGTGACGTTATTTTACATAATATTTTATATTCAACCAGGAGTGCACAAATGTCCCTAGCAACCATGGTTGATGTTATAGCATTGGTGTTGACAAACATTGTGGTCAACTGTAGGTTTCCTAGCAACTGACCACATACAATGTATATAATTATAACATTTGATTGTTTGTTTTGATTGTATTTTTAGGCAGAATATGCAGATAACTGGAGATTACATCATGATGTAAATATAATAAAATGACAGTGTCATATTTTACTAGGGCAGATAATTAGAAACCATAGCTAACTAACTACCTACTAGCTTTATATTATTATAGCTATATAGATGGATAGCTAGTACCCGCGAAGTACCCAGGTAAATGCTATTTTTTATACAAGTCAGAAAAAAAGCAGTAATGCTAAAGGATCTTACATGTATGGCTATTTATTTTCCTGGGACATCTTGTTCCTGTTCTTCACCATCGTCAGTCTCAAGACCTGGATCCCTACGCAAATCAGTGCTACTATCTCTGGACTGGCAAAAAAAGGTTCTGAATCTACGATGTCATTCAGAGTTGCTAGCTCTTCAGGATCTCTAGTCTGTTCTCCGTGGTAGGCAAATATCCCTTCTCCTTCCTCATCACTGCTTTCAACCTCAGACAGACCGAATTCGTCGTCATCCAGCATTGCCAAAACATCGTCCAATTTAGTCTAGAAGCCATTTTTTAATCGATCAGCTGAGTTTGACGTCACGAATACCTTGGTTACCTAGGCACTATACCTCAGATATTTTAATTCCAGCTCTAGCAAAGCAAGGGACATCCCCAGGTATATTTAGCACATGCGTAGCTAAAATTAACGATTTTATATATTTGTTTTTGTCGCGGTCATTTACAACTCCGCCAATGGCGGATACGGCGGTGAGACGGTTAAAGGAGCATAAATGAATTTATGTTCTCTGAAGTTACTATAGGTGCTCTCTGGGATGTGGTAATCAGTAAATGTTTTAGAACAAAACAGGTCAACACTAAAACTCTGGTGTATGGTACACATCTGTAGTATGCACTGCCAGCAAATGTCACATCCATGGATCTTCATCACTATTATCAATATCCAAGAGAATATATGGCTCCAGAGAGGTTTTACTGCTACTGCATTTTGATCATTATGACAGGCCCTCTAAACATCTAATGAAAAGCATAGCATGTACTTGTAAACAAGGTGTAAATCAAGAGGTAATCCTTTGATTAAAATCACAGTGCTGAGTGCATCATTCCAAAGTGTTCTGTACAATACTGTGGTCCTGTCCTCCTTAAGTGTATGGGATGCAACACGATGCAATGCATTGCATTGCGATGCAAACCTCATGTTCACAATTGATGCATCGTGTTGCAATCGTCGCCGCGCAAGCGATGCGTCTATTGTGAACCAGCCTTTAGATTATTTAAAAAACAACAACTTGTGGTTACCACTTTATAGCTCCATAGATTCTGTAAACTTCATTGTATGGACTTGATATATAGCTCAAAAGATAGGCCTCTCTGAGTGCTCTCTTTTGATACTAAAATATTTTTCATAGGTATAATGATTGCCAAGTTTCTGGAGCTAAAGTGGGGGTACCTGAAAACTTGAATGCCTGTGGCTCTGCATAAATATCTCCAGATTGCAAAGTGTTCGAGTTCAAATTAGCACCTGTGGCCAGAGGAAGCTCTCTATGCAATGAGTGCTTTCATTAGGTGCTTAAACGTAAGTACTCGGTCAAGCGCGCGTGTGGAAAAAAATTATTTTTCTGAAAACACTCCCTTCATGTAGCACTAGTAATCAGGTAAGCAGGGAGGGCAAAGCTAGGCACCAGTGTGTGCCTCTCCATGGTGCATGTGGATCCAAGTGGAGGCTCTGGCACATGAATGGTAGACATGAAGTATATACTCCTCATGTCTACCCAGACAGTAGCAAGTAGGGGGCCATTGGAGCCAAAGTCCATGACCATTGGTTGCTGTTTGTGACCTTTGTTAGCAATTCTTTGGGAAACCCTGCCCTGTTAGGACAGGCTGTTCCACAGGCATGGATGCCTGAACCTGAACACTACCCATTTATAAAAATATGCCATGGATATACCGTAAAGTACGCAGCAAGCGCCCACGGGCGCTTACCTTTCAAACCCCAAATCTTAGGTGTGGGTGCTTGCTACATGTAGTGGGCGCTTGCCTCGTGATAATGGTGAAACAATTCTTAATAACGCACATCGGGCTGTTTTGAAACAAAATAAAGTCGAAGAGTTCAAGCTAAAAATATCTATCTCTAGTCTAGGGTAAAATGTTATTTTGTTCTGGAAACTAACATTTAGCTAGTGCTATTGCTCAGGTTCACTGAAAGACGCCAAGTCATTCACATCTTCATCCAAATCAGCGATCTCTCTCCTCTCTGTTTTCGCTCAGCGTCGGAATGCAATCTCTAATTAGACTATCCTCAGAGCCATCAATGCTGTTGGAGATGTCACAAGAGAAAAAGGAACTATCAAATTTCCTGGAATTGACTCCCAGGCAGCAGAGACCCAATCAATGGCTGGTTGTCTTGAGGGCTGCTTGAGATTGCCATGGGATGTTCTACTGTTGCAAGTCCTACGCCATTCCATCCACAACTCTTTTATTTTCTCTTTAAAGGGCTTATTTATGGACACATCCATAGGCAGGAACAGTAAAGCTTCTTATTTTTTGTCCTGCATGACATTTTCAATTACAGGTAACAGTTCTGCCAAGGTGGCAAATAAAAAATAAGATTTTTTCTGAACAGACGACAACGGAACACATGCATATTATTGCACATGCAGTGCGGTTGAATAAATCCATTTCGAAAGCGAGGCATGACTGCATTAACTTATTATACTCTTTAACTTTGTTACCTCAGTTATTGTGTTGTCTATAAAAATATATTTAAAAAATTGAATAGAAGAAGAAAAAAAGAAAGAAAAAAAATTGGTGCATGCGCTGCTTATATTACGATCAATTTCTATATAGTGGGCGCTTACTATATACATGAACCCTACAAAATCCTTGATCGCTGAAAACAGCCTAGTGGGCGCTTGCTACGTGGAGGGCGCTTGCTGTGTACTATACGGTATATATATACACATACACATGGCATTGGTATTCTATTTGATGCCTCTCTTACATTATTTCAACTGACACTGGCCTAGTATGGTAAGCTCTAAGTATGAAGTGTGGATCATCTTTTGTATTGACACAGCCTATAGTTTCCAACATACGTGTTTTGAGCAGACAGTTGATAAGTTTCTCCTTAAAGTATAGTTAGTGTGGACAATCTATGAGTTGCTTGCTCAATGTGTGGACCAGTATTAGTGTGGGCAATCTGTGAATTGTTCAAATCCTGGTTTGCTCATAACATGAAATGTTGCCTCATGAAGCTACAGCATTTTATTGTGTTATTAGATATCCACTTGTCAACGGTGCCAAAAATTGGAGAAGATTAAGACCATTGCAGAGCTACATCCTATCAAAGTTTCCAACAGGTCACTGATTTTATATCGTGTAGCTAAGGTAAAGATTGTCTAGTGGCAAACTATAATTAACGAAATATGATTTAGAAACTAATTCGCTGTGCATATTTTATTTGTGAATGAAATTATTGGCAGTTTTCATATTGATGTATGTAAAATGATCCACAGCAACTCTTTTTATTATACTTCTGTATTCACTTAGGTACAGGCCCTGGATGAACAGGTACGAGAAAAAATTGAAGAAGCTAAGGCCAAGCACAAGTTGTATTTTGATGCCAAGCAAAAGAAAGGCTTAAAACGCTTCCAGTTTGCAATAGGTATGCTTAGGGTGATGACAAAATTAAGATATTTATGTTGCTATATACTGCTCTTGTGTGAGATACAGAGAGGAAGGGCAGTTAATTGTTGAGAAGAAATCAGTTTCAATAAAAGACATCTTGCATAGAACTTTATATTTCCAATCCATTTTATGTTCTTAATAAATTGCAGACATAAATTTTGGCTTGAAGATATGCATGTGTTCAAAATTATTTGTTGTTTGCTGTAGGTGACCATGTCTTGAAGAGGAATGTATGAAAAGCATCAAGGAAAAAAGGTGACAGGTTATCACAAGACTGGTTGGGGCCTTACGAAATAACTGACATCATTTCTATGGGCCTCTGCACGTTGCAGGATGGTAATGGCAATGCCATGAAAAGTAAGGTCAATTCAGGACACCTAAAGCCTTGTTTGACCCGTAGTATATCAGGTCATGAAACCATGCTTCAAGACAATCTTGTAGGTGATGTGTCCCAACAAATACATACAACTGAGAGTGGCTATGCAAGCTTGCAGACAAGCTTACCCCTCCCTCCCTCTGACCTACAATACCTGGATTGTGACTTTGATTGTGATACTAGTATCGAGGAAGCCACGGTGAATCTGGCCATGAATATTGCAGAGAAGAGTCCACCAAGGAAGAGGCAGTGCACAGTAAACCTTGGTGTGGTGTCAATTCTTAGCCTACATCCCAACAAACCCTATACTGAGAAACAGAGCACAATCATTCTACCTCCAGTCCAACCACCCACACTGTGGACCAGGACCAATGAACCAGGACCAATGACAACCAGAAAAGATGTGCATTTCCACGGAATCTTCACAGACCGAGACAGGTTGTTTTGTGACTGGTGCGACCCAGACTGTACTGAGGGTAAATGGCATATGCCTACCGTGCCAACAGGTTGTCAGCTACAGAGAGTTACCCAGAGACTTTCTCATAACTCTCCAATCTGGAGCATGGTTGGAGGACACCCACATAAATGAAGCACAGGCCCTACTTCATGTACAGTTTCCAAAGTTCAATATTTGGCACCAGGCAGCGGAGGCTCACTTACTGGAACTCCAGTAGAGAATTATGTGCAAATCATGAATACTGGCGGCCACTGGGTTTGTGCATCAAATGTAGGAACATCCAAGGGCACAGCATTGTTATATGATAGCCTCCCTACCAGAACCAGTAAGTCATTGTGTTTAAACTATGTCAACTAAAATCCAGTGATTTTTTTATTTGTTATTTTTTTAATTTTATCGTTTGACATGTTTTCTTCAAGTCGGGTGAATGGAATTTACATTATTCACCTTAATACATGGACCTAATGCTTTATTATGTCTGTTCTTATCATTGATGCAGAATTGGATACGTTGCCTGGATGGGGCATTATGCTGGAACCTACCTTATCATTGGGAAACCAAAAATACAGAGACAGGCTGGAGGCAATGATGTGGGTTATTTGCTATTGCAATTGCAACAGCTCTATGCAGTCGGATTAATCCATCACTCATCACCTTTGACCAGAGCAAGATACGACACCATCTATATAGCAATGTCCTTCCAAAAACCAATATTACTACCTTTCGCATTGAAAGGTCTCAGACGGACTGTGACGTACAAGAGGTTGGACGAAAGAATACCACTTATCTGCATATGTAGGCAGCCCCATGACCCTGCCCTTACGGTTGCACAGTGCTGTTCATGTAAGGAACAATCTTGTGCTAACATTCCTTCATCAGTCATTGCAAACTTACATGAAGAATGGAATTGCCAGCAATGCAAAATATATTGTGAGTTATTTGGAATTCATGGTCAGTTGTCAATGAGAATAATTCATAGAATGCGTTTTCCTATATATATACCACAACACTTGACGAAATGGGAGTAATGTGACGGGTGCGATATATAGCATGCCATATAGTTAACTAAAAGCTATATGGCTATATATATGTATATAAGAATAATTCACACTTAGTATATATTAGAAAGAGAAGATAAGTGAAATTAGAATATCTAATATAACAAGCAGATGAAATGGAAATGAATGAGGGTCCTGGGTCAGCAAGGTACCCACCCCACTTTGGGCATATATTATAGTCCCACAGAGCTTAGGGCAATAATAATTATATATATATATATATAGTGGAGAGAGAACTGATGGGCAGAGCTGACTTATATATACTCTGCTCATCTTTAGCTCTGAACATCACACAGGAGCATACCATTGCCACTTTCTCACCATCATCAAATAAACCATAATTTTATGCTAATGTAACCGTCGCGGAGCCAGCGTTAAACAGGGCACAGTATCTTAGTACAGTTATTATTTTAGCATCCAAGCAATCATACATACAGTATCCAAAAGCACGGCATTATATCGAATCATTACATGACTTGTCAATCAGTGATTGGTCAGATGACCTGACTGTCCAGCATATACTTATATGGGCATCTAGAAGAGATACAAAAACAACAACAATCCAAAGGTCAGATAATGAGTAATGATAGTTAGTAATTAACACTGTTACACTAAGAGCTTGATTCCAAAACCCAGGCAGGGTCTTATGGAGTGAGTGACCAAGGGCCCCAATTTCCACGGTCATAAGACCCTGCATCTATGCAATCATTGATGCAATAATTGATCATTGTGTTTCTCACTCTTTCTCTATATAACTCATGTTAATTATATTTAAAGATTGAGTTCTGTGAGAATTTTGTACTGATAATCAACTGCAAATTTCATGATTCTGATAATTATGGAAGATGTAGCTATATAATGGGTGTTGTGAAGATTGTGCACTTCGTGTTGTACTGTGGGTAGTTTGCTGGTGATTGAGGAAGATTATTGGATATGGTTGAGAGCATTGAAGGGTCTGAGGAGTGGGTGGTAGAATGGAGAAATGAAGATGATGAAGGGGAGAGTAGGCCTAATGTTGGGTAGGTGAGTATATAGCAGGGGTGAAGGAAGAGGTGTTGGGTATGGTAGACCAAATTGTAATTGTAATGGAAAATGTGTTCAAATGGTGGGAGAAGAGGAAAAGATTTTTAGCACCTAGCCCATGTCCTTATGTCTTTGGCACCTCCCCCACCATCCCAAAACAAACACTGTTGTAATAATTAATCCATGCTTTTTTTCTTCAGTAGTAGAGTCGTTTATTGTTCGTATATATGTACTTAGTAATGGCCCATATCAAGGCTCAACAGAATCAAGGCTCAACAGAACAATTAAATTCTACATTTGGTATTTTTGTACTAACTTATTATTATTTTATGTTGAAGGGAAAAAAAAGTATTTACAATATTATAACATTTTTTTTTAAAGCACACTTTAAAAAAACTACATAGTTATCAACTAAGTTCAGTGTAGCCCTTATTAACCCTACCACAGATACTGCGTAGCCATCTGGTGGCAGAATCATCTCCTGGGGAGTAATTTGGCACTTCCGGAAATAAAGATTTGCGCATGCGTATTGGATGAAGTGCGGCAGTGCGAGTAATATGGCATGGTCTCCATGCCATATTACTCGCACTTCCCGCGGGGCGGAAGGAAATAAAGATTTGCGCATGCACAGTGGGTGAAGTGCGAGTAATATGGCAGTGGGCATGACACATGTTGGACACCCACTTTGATATGTGCTTGTTTTAAAGATAGTTAAAATTAGTGCGTAAGCGTCGTCAGTAAGACTATGATTAGCGCTTCACTGGAAACCCCAGCGCACAGTGTGGCAACGTGTGATGAACACCATCACAATTACAATGGAGAGAGTGGGTCTTGGCCCTTATCATATTGGACATAAAATCCTTAATCTGTTTTTATTGATGGAGGGGCATTTAGAATCTACTGCTACTGTTGCTTTTTCTGTGTCAGTCTGTAGCCTCACGTGACAATCATTGTCTTTCCAAAAGGCCTCTTATGAAAACAATATCCGCAGGCTGGAAGGGATGTTAAGGAATCTCAGGTATATCAACCGAAGAACGAAGTGTTCCCGCCTGAACTGTGACTGGGACAGCATTTGATAACCTGCCAAGTATGAACATGTGACTAAGCTTACAACTTTAAACCAAGTAGCTAGATATCTCAAGATCAAAGGGTTAAAAATCCCAGGGTTAAAAAATCTAAGGGTTGTATGGACCCCTGCACATCTGCAGACGTGTTCCTGAACATACACCAGGACAGAAGAATAAAGGAGGAGGGGGATAATAGAAATCAATAATGTATAGAGGCAACCCCCTAGAAAATCCTCGTGTTATTTCTAAAAACAATTGGCCATTAAGATCCTAGAGAAGGCCGAGTTTTTCAACAATTAATACAGTCTTGACGAAAATTGCGAGAATTAATTATCAGTTACCAAAATTTGCTATCCCAAGAGCAAATCCAGATAAACTGAAGTGTTTTTTTAAAAGTCCTCTCACATCCTAAAGCATCAGGTTATGGTGGTGTTGGTGACTTTGTTATTAGGTATATATAATATACTGCACAGAGCTATCAGTCCTTGCAATTTTCCAATCGAGCACAAACACTGTACAAATGCAAAATCCACAAGATTTGTGCAGTCTATAAAAATGGTAACAAAAGTGGTGTAGCAAACTATCAGCTAATATAACCTCCTTCTCCCATTCCCCCTCATCTTCATCACCGGTGAGGGTTCACTTAGTTCACCAAAGCATAGAATAATAAATTTAAATATAGACTTTCTCAATTATAGTTCTTATTGAGAAGGTCATTGTAATTTGTTATGTCAACTGAAAGTTAGTAGTATATTTTGCAAGTTTGTACTGCCATAAACTAGTAACTTTTTGTGATGTTCCATGTCATCTTATTCCTCAATATGATAGTGACCTGCAGAGAGTGTTAAGTTGGATAGAAGCTCTGGTGTGAAGGTACTGCGGTAACCGTCAGCAGTGTAATAGACTGGTTGAGAGGTGTGGGACAGAAATAGATTCCTTACATAATGAGCGCGGAAAGGATGTATATATGTGTCATCTCAGAGATATAAATAGTTATGTTGTTAAAGTGTGTGTGTAGTATTGAAGGAGGGTGTCCCTATCATTTATAAGTCAAACTTTGTTATTGCTGGTATATATTATTACAGTGCTTTGAAAACACTACCATGAAAGATTTAGTCAATTGTTTCGGTGGGTGTGGTGTTGTGGGGACATCTTTGATAACCACTATGATCATTATAAATGGTCACAGCTATTTTGGGGGAGGGTGGGGGGGGGTTGCTGTGCTTGTTGAAATTATAGCCACTAGTTAGAAAGAGCTCTAGGTTGAATTATGCCATGAACCCCCAGCAAATACCAGCAGTTTAGACAAGCAGACAGGAGAGAGATATTTTTTATTTGCAGAAGATGTATATAAAAACTATTGGGTTGGGTAGTAGAAATCATCAATATTTTATACTGAACCCTTCACTGAACCTTTATATTCCCAAAAACATAATTCTATCTGCACCAAATACTTATATAATGAGAGTGTATAATAATTATAGTAAATATGGATAAACCATATAACAACGAAATTAAGTGAGGGCTTTATGTAAGAGTCGACTGGATAATACTGACTGCAAATGGTGTGCTGATGGATTGCCACTCAGCATGAGTACTCCTTTATTCTGTGCAGTGGTGGAGGGACAATAATTGATTTGATGGGGCTCAAGCTCCACATAAATGGTGAAGGAAGGGTGCAGGAAAAACAAAATCTGACCAAATTAAACAGACCGTGCATCTGGTGGCATTATGTATCAGTCAGACCAAAGTGATGAATTTAGGTGGTCCAAATATGTGTATGCTGATCTGTGAGATCAAATCCACTAAGAGCCTATCAATCTGCTCTATCCTGAAGGCCAAAATATTCCTCTTCTGCATTATGAATGAGCATGCCCGTGGAAGTTGAGGCCAAAGCTGGAGAATGCAGCATTCAAGTAAATAACACTTGCTTGACCTATGTCTGAAGTTGTAGTAAGTCTGCAGCTCATCATCCATTGACACCTCTCATGAGCTACTGGTAGCATGGCTGGAGAGTGTGGCATAGTATCTCTTCTATGTGCTTCACCATGGCTAGCTAGAAGCCTGCAGGAGTCGGCAGGGTGAAGAGTTCATAAAAATAAGTGGTATGGTAGTCGGCACAAGCAATCAGATTATTGGAGTGATTGTCAAAGAGCCCAAGGTTGATGGTAGTATATAGGCTTGATGACAAGATCCTTTGAAAAGTGTGACAGTTGTACCCACATGTGTTGATGTCGGCAGTTGTGAGGGTATAAGGCAGGACCAGTATAATAATTATTTGTGTAAGTGTGTAAAGGTGGAGCCAGCTGAACTGAAAAACCTGCCGAAGATCCACGATGGCCTTGCTAACAGTCACTATCATGTTTACACTCTTGCCGGTGAATAGCTGAAACATTTTGCCATAGCCACTTGTGCAGCCAGCAACCATTCTTTGACCACTTAATTCACTGACTTGCCTTTCAGATACTGTTTTGAATCCAAGCTGGACTGATAATTGTGCCTCATCAGTGGTTCATTGCTGGTGCATGCTTGACACGGATTCAAACTTGGGCACTCTCATGCCCCATAGCTTCTTCACCTTGGAAAGCCAGTAGTTAATAAGTGGCTAGCTAATAGGGAGCTACTGAGTGCTCTCAGTTGTGTGTAAAAACCAGAACAGATGCTCAAACCTTATGCAGTGCTGAAGCATCCAGTACAACTCCAGTCTTGGTAAATGCATTATTCCCCTGAGACATTCAAGTCCATGAAAGGCTTTGATCTCCTCAATAGTGAAGCCTTCAAGGAAGAGCTTGGAAAATAGTGCTAGTACATTGCATTGCATGCCTGTTTGTCTCAAGTCCCACACATCATCTGAGAACAGGTCAGCTGTAGACAAGTGTGCACCTCGACAGATTGTAGGTTCAATGGGCCACATATAAACTTATAAAGGAATGATGTACTTGTAGGTTCAGACGTACTGCATGAACAGGTCCAGTCGCAAAATGGAGCCACTAGCTGTAGCTGGACCAGGAGTGTTAGCGGCTCTGTTACCTCAACTGAGCACACTCCTTCAAATATATGTCTACGAGTTTGTCCATGAGCCGGATCCGTTCTCTGTGCTTCTTCAGTGTCAGAACAATCATTGTACAAATGGAAATGATTTATAATATTTTAAGGCTACCAACAAAAACTGGAGAGAAAGAGTTTGTCTTGTGACCAGTCGATGGAGCTAATCTCACAAACCACACAACAAAGGAGCAAGTCCCTTGAGGACTAAAGAAGGAACTCAAGCATAACATTCCAACTGATTTCACTCCCACAATTCTTGTCCCAGATACACTAGTGGCATAATTTACTAGCTAGATATGCAATCAGGAGGCCTATTGTGAGTCCTTTGGAACTTCACAGGCTGTGTAGGAGGAGTAACCTGAAAAGTAATACCAACCAACAAATGTCTATAAATGCCCTGGAAATGTGAAGCATGAATTTTGTTGAATTTTGTTGGCAAACTATAGACGGCTATATAGGTGTTTTATGAACTACATTGCCTTGACTGATACTTATTTTAACCAGAGACAGAACTTCTCAGAGATGTCATAAGGGTTAACTAAGACTGTTCTTAGTGGCTATAACAATTTAGGGAGTTTACGATATTCACGACCTTCATAAGTGATATAATGATGTTTGGATGTGTTAGGAGATAACTGGTTATTTAGCATCTCCACATATGACTAGACTTGCAAGTAATCCAGTGTCAACAGCGAAAAAGGCACATTCAAAATAGTTTCAACATAATATACATCTATTTTCGAGAATACTATACGTATATCTAGGTGTGGGGAAAAGGAAAGCTGTTATAGAAGCCAGATAACATTGCATTGGCATAGGATTGTTTCCTAAATGAAGTCAACATGATTAGCACAATGAAGGCATAGCTATATAATATATCCATATATGACATGGCTGAAAGTAAAGGTAATAATCTGTAACAATATCCTTAGTATATATGTGGAGCTCTGCAGGATATGTACCATTTTGGTTTTCCTTCTGCTATATAGAGCCAACCTTGGTTGAGAAGGATTCTTCTTTCCATTGGTGCTTCCAAACAAAGGAACCATTAACCAATATATTGGAAAAAATTGGCCACATGGCATGTGGACACACTCATCAAGGTCTACTCTGATTCAAGTTAAGCTATGTGCGTTTATCTTCAAAATGACATCCTGAAGACCCAGAAAGATGAGGTCACTGATCACTGTGAGGCTATCACTAGACTCCCTGACTGCCACACCTGTAATCCTATAGATGCCTCCTTCCAGCCCACCCAAAACAGCTGTGGGATGAGCCTGGCCCAGATCTAGTTCCTTGCATGGCAGAGTATACTCTCCAGCTTCTAGGTTGCAGACAGTAAGATGGAGCCTTGCACTAAAGATTTGACCATGAAAATACAACTAACTTTCAATCTCTTTCTCTCCGCTTCAGTTAGCGAGACTGCCTGGACACCATATGTACCAAACAAGAAATGAATACTACATTCTTAACTCCATTGGAATTAACAGCTAGTAAATTGATGAGTAAATTTTGTTAGCTGCTAAGTCATCAAACTTATAATGTACTCGCAGCATCTGTGTGCCTAGGTCTGTGACAACTGGAAGCAGTGTGGGTGTTACAAATGAGTAGGAGGAGTTGCGCAGTTCAACCTTATAGGCATCATAACATGTAGTCTGAACAGCCAGTTGGAAGTTGGAACTAATAGAGTATTTTCTATCAGTAGAAAGAGACAACTGCAGCATAAAATTATCCACATTAAAATTATCTGTTGCTGCTGTAAGAAAAGTGAGTTATATCCATATCCAAAACAGTACATTGGAGTTACTGAAACCTTGATGATGTGGTGGACATTGAGGTAAGAGTACGAGTCTTGCTGCATAAATATGCACTGATCCAATACCTTTCTATCAGAGAAATTGAAGCAAACTCTGTAATGAATGATTTCTAATTCAGTAATGTTTAACACAAATGGACGTTCCCATGAAAGTAGCTTAAATCTAGCATTGGTTGAGTCCAAATGCTCAGTTAAGGCAGTCTATCGTTAATCAGGAGCAATCAACGTGTGCTAAAATATAGTGGTGTTTCTGCTCTTCATTAGTTTAATAGCTAAGGTCGTGTCATCCACAATGAACTTAGTCCTGTTACAGAGCAGTTCAATTGAACAGGATTAGTGTCTCCTTCTAGTATATATATAGTAGATATTTGGAGTGAGTGTTATAGAATTCTTCGCTATTTGAATGGCTAGCTACTCTTGTCTTTATAATACTGCTAGATGCTATAGCTACGCTTGTCTCCATACCACCTCCGCTAGCTGCTGCTTGCATGTGGCTATCTTCTCTTGTCTCCATAACTTTAAAACTTCTGCTTTTAGAGCTAGTGGTTAGAGAATAATAGACTAATGTGATATACTATAGTATAAGGACCCCTTACCTGTTATGTCATTCAGTGTACGTGGCTGAGTCTGAGGGGACTGTTGCTGAGGTCATCGCTGATGGTTATTCTCGGTTTCTGTGCGTGGACTGGGACATTTCCGCAGGAATTTCCTGTTGTGCAGGGTCACTCTGCCAGAGCCATCGACCTTCATGACATATTGGTCAAATTGGCAGAACTCTATGACCGAGCCACGTCATTAAGTCTTCCCCCCAGCCTACACATGGACAACAAAAGATGCCAACACCTCCTGTGACATCCCCCACCATGTCACCAATGCCCATCACCATCCTATCACCTGGTCTGCTGCCCCCCACTACGGGAAGACCCACACTCAATGCTAGGCTCCCCCAACCTATCTTTGACGAGAACACCCCACCATCACAGACCCACCCACCACCAAAAACACTACCCCAGCCACCTCCACCTTCCCTTGCACCACTACACCATTCACCGCCCTAGGAAACCTTACTTAGATGCTCTACATGTGAAAGCAAACCACCTGCATGGCAGACTACTGGGGACTATAACATGTATACGATATATGCTCCCAACCACTGATGCACAACATTCGATTGCTCCTTGACGAATGACACATGATTGCTACTTGATTTCAGTCATTGCCAAATCTCCAGACAAGATGTAGCAAAAACTTGGGGGAGATAGAGAATAATAGACTAATGTGATATACTATAGTATAATGACCCCTTACCTGTTATGTCATTCAGTATTGAATACTATCTATGAACATTTAATCGTAGATACACAAATGGGAGTTGTCCCTATTTATCTAGTGGTATGTTTCCATTGTGAGGCCTATTGAAATACTGATGACCAA
This sequence comes from Cladorhizidae sp. MBARI D1340-BT2, assembly GCA_028752905.1. Taxonomy (NCBI): domain Eukaryota; kingdom Metazoa; phylum Porifera; class Demospongiae; order Poecilosclerida; family Cladorhizidae; species Cladorhizidae sp. MBARI D1340-BT2. Next base: position 40,180,888 of record JAQNBH010000017.1, on the reverse strand, counting down.
TAAGGTTCAGTGTAAACCAAGTTCAGCCTGTGATATTTAAAACAATGGGTCGGCTAGGGCTAGGATCATAGCCCGACACCTTTATTAAGACTATTAACAAGTGATAGTTGATATTATTACAGCTATCTGATATATGCAAGTCATTGACACACGAGAGTCTTGTTCAGTGTGCAGCTGCTCCACTGGTTGAGTATGCCTCGCTGCTCCAGAAAGTGGATGCACAGGGACTGGCTGGTTAACTCCCTCCACTCACTGAATCTTAGAAAATACTAGCAGCTTAGACAGGCACAGGTGAGATATATATTTTTATTACAAAAAGGGTATATAGAAACTATTGGGGTAGCTTAAAAAAATGAAAAAATATAGAGAAAAGTAGACCATTTTATATTGCATCTACCCATAATTCAAATACTTAAATGACACTGTAGTAAATATGGATAAACCACCTCAAATGATGGATAAGTGACAGCCTTATGCAAGAGTCTACTGGATAATGTTGACTGCAAATGGTGACTGTTGGAATGCCACACTGCATGAGTACTCCTTATTGTGTTGTACATTCTGAAGCATTCCCAACTCAAACAATCTTGTGATGCAATGTGAGCAAAGAAAGTGTGGCTTATGTCTCTGCCTCTAGGCAAAAAAAACAATGTCATTGTGTACCAGTCAAGCCAAAATGATGAATTTAGGTGGTTCAACTGAGTGCACACTCAGCTGTGGGATCAAACAATCCACTGATGAGAAGGTATGAGCTCCTCAGTCTCTGCTCTATTGTGAAGGCCAAAATATTCCTCTTCTGCATTCATGAATGAGCATCTCCATTACTCGGACAAATGGGTCGAGGGCAAAGCTTTTGATATGACAGCATTCAAGTAAAAAAGAAGAACTTTTTAACCTACATCTGGAGTAGTATGTCTGTAGCTGATTATCTACCGACACCTCTCATGAACTGCTGGTAGCATGGCTGGAGAGGAAATACAGTACACACTTTCTATGCACTTCACCATGGCTGGTGATAAGCCTGCTAGAGATGTGGCAGGATGAAAAGTCCATACAAAATAAGTCGTCCGGTAGTCAGCCCATGCAGCATGCAGCAGAAGATCATTAGAGTGATTGTCAAAGTGCCTATGGTGGCTGGTAGTAGCCTTGATGACCAAATCCTTTGGAAAGTGCTGTATCACATGCATTGATGTCGGCATTTGTAGAGGTGAGGGAAGGCAGGACCAGCATAATTATTATTATTTGTGTAAGTGTGTAAAGGTGGAGCCAGCTGAACTCAAAACCAGCCATCGATGACAGTCACTATAACTGTCCACCACACTACTCTTGCCGGTAAATAGCTTAAACCTTTTGGCATAGCCACTGATGGAAGCAGCCAGCAGCCATGCTTTGATCCCCTACTTCACTGGCTTGCCTTTCAAATACTGTTTTGAATCCAAGCTGGATTAATTGTGCCTCATCAATGGTATTGCTGGTGCATGTAACGCTCAGATTCAAACTTGGGCACTCCCATGTCGCGTAGCTTCTTCACCTTGGAAAGCTGGTGGTTAATAAGTGGGTAAATAATCGGGAGCTACTGAGCACTCTCAGTTGTGTGTAAAAACCAGAGCAACTGCTAAAACCTAATGCAGTTCTGAAGCATCCAGTACAGCTCCCATGGTAAATCCATAATTTCCATGACACACGAAAGTCTGAGAAAAGTCTTATGTCCTCAATAGTAAAACCTTCAAGGAAGAGCTTTGGGTGTAGTGCTAGCACATTGCATTGCCTGTTTGTCTCAACCACTAGTAAGTCCAACACATCTTCTGAGAAGAACAGGTCAGCTGTAGACAAATGCGTACCACTGCATATTGTAGGTTCAATGGAGTCATAAATAAAACTCTAAGGGAACTATGTACTTATAGGTTCAGAGCTAGTCCATGAACAGTCCTGAAATGGAGCACCTGCTGGAGCTGGACCTGGAATGCTAGCGGCTCACCTGCATACATTCCTTCTAATATATGCGTACTTTGTAGAGTAGGGCTCCCTCTAGCCACAGATAAACAAATCGCTAGCACTTTCCAATCAGGAACCACAACTACAGCCAGTTCAGGCACTGCATGTGACATATGGAAATTTAATAGCAAAAGAGAGCACACGGATATATATCAAGTTCAGTGAAGTGTGCAGGATGTATGGAGCTCCAAAGTCATAACCTCAAGGTTTTAATAGACTCCCTTCACATAAACATAAGTCCTCTTTAAAGAAAAAGTTCTTGGCAAGTTGTAGTGTTTGTATGGCTCTATCAATCACAGTTGTTGTAGCCATTCAAGACTAGATGCTGCTAAGTGTTCATCAAAATGGTATGGGGTATGATTTCACTTCACATTCCAACGTGCAGTTCCAAAAGATAAACATGGCAAAACGAAAGTACCATCAGAAAGAACACATATAAATCAGGACCATAAGCATGAACATGTGCAATGGGTGAAAATTGGATTTGGCACTGGCGATGCTTAGATTTGTTGTTTTGTCTGACAATCCAATTGATATGTTTGCTGTGTCTATAAAAAGGCTGTATTACCAGCTACTGCCTGTTCTGTTCTTTGCATCTTCTAAGTTAGCTCTAAATACTCTGAGTCTAGCTGAGTCTGTCCAACTGAGTTGTGTTCTGTATTCTTGCTACAGTATATAATAATAATTTGGCTACATTATTGGAGATTCATTGCGCTCCCTTTGAAACTTCGGCGATGATCATCACAGAGGTGTAAAACATTTGACACACAGAAGTTACTGTAGTTTTATTCTATACCTCTCTAGGATTATCAAAAAATATTTCGCCCCCCCTACCCAACCACACCCATGCCCGCAATATTTCTGGAAACCATGCCATTTTTTTCCAGTTCAGCACAATCCAGGGAAAGGTTAATGTAAATTTGTTGGGATTCATACGTTCACAACCGATAAAAAATTTGTATGGGTCAGGAGGTGTAGACTCTAGAGCAACATCTTGGACTTTGCTCTAGCTAAACATTGGTACCCATCGTTTTGGAACCTATCTCTCAGTGCAAGTTGGGACACAAGTATTCCTGTGTGAAGGTTGGGTGGGTATGCAGAAAGTGCCTTCCAGAAAACCTAGGTCAATGCCTCAATGTGGTCAATGCCTCAATGTGCTATCACATGCTTCATTACAATTCAGCCAATTACGATTGCAAACACTCGTCTGCAATACAAGCAGCTCCTGTTGCCTCCTTGCAAACTAACCTCCTAGTCCCATCTTCCTCAGCACAAGCTATTTGCCTATCTCCATTTGCCTCATCGCAGGCCAGTCGTTCAGCTCTAACTGCCTCTTACAAACTAGTCAACCAGGTCTACCTGCTCCTTCATTAGAAACCTCTGTGCATAGCATGCTAATTTCCCCTACTCTTGTTCCCTCTGGCTCCACCCTCCCCTTTTGATCCTTTATCTTCTCATCCTGAGTATCATCTCTCCATCATGTGCTAAAGGATACCAGTGATGCCTGGGCTACAGTCTACAGTTGTCACAGTGGTTTTTTGGCCATCAATATGGACCAGCAAACCTTGACACCTGGCGTAAGTCATATGTTCTCCAGATCTATTTTGGCAAATGGATCATGGTGTGAAACACTCAATATTGTGAGGGCCCAAATTAAGAGGTCGTGGTCAGGTGATATTTTGGGCCTCTGATCTGACATCACGGCTGCTGAGGAGAGGCATTCCCATACACACAGAAAGCCATAGAAGCTGGCCCACCATGAGATCTAGCGAGCTTCGAATATCAGGCAGGCAAAAAGGCTGTAGAAGCAGGAGTAAGAGAGGCAATCCAGGCTCTAACCTCCCAGTGTCTTTCCCAAGATCCTGCTCACCAACCATCAGTAAACTCGAAGTTGTCAAAGCCCTGTGATCTTTCCCAGGTGATTCTTTCCTAGGCCTTCAAGTTACAGAGCTAACCACTTCAAAGAAGCTGTGTTCTACCTCTCCACTGCTTCAGGCAATCTCTGGAATTCTGGCATCTGTGTGCCACCCAGAGATCACACCCTCCCCACTTCTCTGCAGTACCATCCTTCTTGCCTTTCACTGCACAATCGCTGTGGTTGAATTTCTTCATCGCCTCACATCAAAATGTCATTCTTGGGTAGTCAAACCAGAGGCTTTGCACATCCTTATGCCCTACAACTTCGAGTTGGATTGAAAGCATCTTGTTAAGATCACAATCTTCCCCTCACCCCTCCAATTCCCAGTTGTCCCTAATGTTAGATTTTTTATCAGCAGGGTCAAGTGGGATTTGTGTATTGAGGAAGTGTGAACACGCATCCCAGTGCTGGCATCCTGGGAGGAGCCCTGCTATGGTTCCAAACCTCTACTCTACTTCAGAGACAACACTATCCTCAGCAAGTGCGGCATCCAGCAAGGAAATCCCCTGGGCCCTTATTCTTTGCCCTCACCCTTTACCCCACTCAAAAGAGAGGTGCCAAATTTGTATAAATGTGTGGTAATTGGATGACAGAACTCTGTGCGGCAAAAACTTGCTGATGGCCTTGAGGATCGTGGAAGAAGATGGCCCCACCAGGTGTCTACACTTAAACAGAGACAGTTCTCTTTATCCCAACTGATGCAGATGCTGCGAATAACCCACTCCCTTTCTCCCTTGTTTTGTATATATATGTACGTATAATGTGAATATTTTTGTCCTTAAATAATGCAGGATTGCGAAAAATCTGGAATGGTTGTCATACTAAAGAGATCTATAAAGTGAAGGTCTGGGATTAGAAGCATGACTGGTCTGGTTGTGCTGCGCAAATTAGAAACTGATGCAATCCTATTATATGAGACAGCAAATTAAACCGGCCAGTACTAGTCCAAACAACAAATCAAGACACTGATAACCTCAGAATCCCTCCAAAACCATTTCTCCTATAGGCCCTCATAATAATAATAAATTTGATACCCTGGCAGGTGAAACTGGCTGATTGACTGACTGGAAAGGCTAATATAACAGAGCTATCCTTTTCATCACATGCTTTAAAAATTTTCTTCGCTCAACAAGCCTTCGTTTTGGTATGGGGGCCTATGTGAAGTGGTTTGGAGAACTTGGTAGAATATCACTCAACACCTGGAAAACTGGCTGGTTCTGTGACTATATACACCCTCCTCAATATCAAACATCGCTGACATCAAGACTCTTTTGTCCACTGCTTCTAACTGGTAAAGTAATTATTGTTATTGTTATTGTTATTGTTATTGTTATTATTATTGTTGTTGTTATTATTATTATTATTATTATTCTATTACTATTATTACTATTACCATTATTACTATTACTATTATTACTATTACTATTACTATTACTATTATTACTATTATTACTATTACTATTATTATTATTACTATTATTATTATTAATATTATTATTATATTATTATTCCAATTATATTATTTTATTATTATTATTATTATTATTATTATTATTATTATTATTATTATTATTATTATTATTATTATTATTATTATTATTATTATTATTATTATTATTATTATTATTATTATTATTATTATTATTATTATTATTATTATTATTATTATTATTATTATTATTATTATTATTATTATTATTATTATTATTATTATTATTATTATTATTATTATTATTATTATTATTATTATTATTATTATTATTATTATTATTATTATTATTATTATTATTATTATTATTATTATTATTATTATTATTATTATTATTATTATTATTATTATTATTATTATTATTATTATTATCATCTTCATCATCATTCATCATCATCATCATCATCATCATCATCATCATCATCATCATCATCATTATCATCATCATTATCAGCTATATAGACCCATCATTGGTATATATCACAAGCTCAAATTTTCTAGGGGTTTTGTTGCTTTTAGGATGTTTAATACTGAAATCTGAATCATAATAGCCTTAATGGAGACTTTCCAATATCTAGCAGAAGCTAGAGTTATGGAGATAAGAGTAGCTGGCTATCCAAGTAGCATCTAGCAGAGCAATGGAGACAAGTTAGCTAGCCACCCAAGCTGCATCTACCAGAGTAATGGAAGCAAAAAGTACCAAATATTAAACTTAATTCCATGGCATAGAATGGTGACTAGACCCATTTCAAGGACTAACACATCCATAAAGTGTTGAATTTTTTTTGGTGGAGGCATGAAGTATATAAAATTCCAGGCTTTATGATAACATGATACTATTCATGTTGAACTTGACTGATGTAAATCGTGCACATTACTTGCAGCAGATTCTGAAGGCTCATTAACTCATATATAAGCTCATGGCCTACAGCTCTTCCCACCAGCATTTATAACGATATTCATTGCACATAATAGTTACCTATGCCAGCTTCGGTATTTATCGGAGTGAATCTCAAAATAGTTGCCTGTACCTCTGTAGCTTTCACAAATCTCGTTGACAATCTGGAATGGTGATTTTAGCTGACTTCCAAAGGATTTATCTTGTAATAAAAATGTTGGTATGAAAACAAATTTGAGGTTAACTCAATGCACATTTTACGAAGTCAGCTAAAAAATCACGATGCTAATATTCATTAAATTTCTGCTGTACTTATATTCTGACCACTTCCAATACTTGGCACATATATACCCGACATAATTCAAGCTCGGGCTATTTCCAATTTTAGCCAGAAAAATATTAACCCAATAATAGTTTTATGTCCCCATTAAAGATGCCCCCACATCCAAACAATTGACTAAATCTATCATGGTTGTGTTATCAAAGCACTACACATATACCGGTAATAATAACAAAGTTCGCGACCATTTATATATGAATGGTAAAGGGTGAATTTCATAACTATTATACACAAACACCTTTACAAACATCCTTGTCTATATCTCTGACACGACTCAATCTCTTCCACTCATTTTCTAGTGAATCTATTTCCATCCTGTACCTCTCAACCAGTCTATTACATTGCTGACAGCCATCACAGCCTTCCCACCAGAGCTTCTATCCGACTTAATGCCCTCTGCTAGTCACCACACCCATCAAGGAATAACATGACATGATACACCACAAAAAGTTAAGTCTATGCTAGTACAAACTTGCAAAATATACTTGTATTCTACTGAAGGTGCTCACACACTCTAAAACCTGCTTTGAAAACAAGCTTTTCATCCACACTCAAAATGGATGCACAACATGTACCTTCTTTCTCACACAGCTTCAATTCAGCTATCATCTAGGTCTAGCACACATCGCTATCTTTTTAATTAGGTTAACCTTGGGCTATATACATAGTTGAGGAGGGAATTGATGGGATGGTAGACCATTTTTTTCTATCTGTTCTTTTCCTTCTCCATTCTATACCTTCACTATTATACTAACTGCATTTCAAGTTTCGACTCATCATTGTCAACCATTCTTGAGTTATGGTATATACTTTTTTTTTATTTTTTTTTTTTTTTTTTTACAATTAAACATGTTTTTATTTACCACTAACAAGTAATAACTAGTACATAGGTACCTCAGGTGCATTATTCATATAGTTTATAGAACCCCCTTCCCCTCAAGTTCAAATGTTCAAATGATGACATAAGGGAAATGGCTCATCCCCAACCCTGATGGCAAAGATCCCATTACTGAGGCTGCATTCACACGATGCACAGCCACAGAAATCTGTCGAAGAAGATGTTGATGGGAGTTCTCTTCATAAGTCACTGACCTCAGGTGGCATTCCAACTCCCTGAAGAATGCCTTTGCTTGAAGCCCAAAGGATCCACACGTCTCTACCGCCAATGCCGAGTCCAGGTGGGCGTACTTCTCACCCTTCAAAATCTTCACCCGGGCTGCCACTGCACCCTCAGTGACTGCAGCCAAAAGGTTGGATGGGGCAAAGGTATCACTGCATGTTGCATCCCATACCAAGAGTCTACCACTTGACCATGGAATGATGGACATGCCATCAGGTCTCTTTCCATCGGCCCAAAGCAGACCTGAGGGCTCCAGCCGGAAGGGACATTTGCAGCAGTTAATGACCGGTAGATGATATAATTTAAAGCACCATGGCGAGAAAGCCTTCCCTGACTGTGCCTGCAGCTCAACCCATGTGTGCATCCGATTCACAGTAACTACAAGAGTGTGGCTGGCACAGGGGTGCTCCAAGACGTAGCCCAACTGCTATTCTAACTATGTCATCGCTCATTCGGAGACCCAGTGAGGAGATTGGCAGGGCATTAAGCCAGGCACCTGATTCACATGTAGACACTGCGAGGAGACGAGCTTTGGTTTTGGGGTCACTAGCATTCCGCAAAAGTGACTCTGCCCTTTCCAAAATACGAGGGATGTCCCACGACTTCTACTGATGGGAAGCAGGCGGGGCTGGAGGAGGCAAGACAAGGTCATCACCCCAGAGTGAAAGGGCAACCTCCATCTCAGGGTACTGGACAGCACTAAATCAAGGGGGGAGGATATAGTGAATGAGATTGGACGATCCATCTGCAGAAGCCAAAAAGGCAGAGGGAGCAAGATGAACCACACTCCTAATTCCAATTCCCACATGGTTCACTGGAAAGGTGGCCTGTAGCCAAGAAGGGTCATTGTTCTGAAAATCTATATTAGTGATATTGCTGAATCGACTTGAGAAGGTACTCATAGGCTGGGAGATGACTGGAAGAGAAACAGGAAGCAGAGCGAAGAATGTGCATCATCTTAGGAATCGCAAATGAGGGACGCAACAATGTGATAGCATTATGTGGTTGCAAATGGCAAAGTCTATCACCCATCAACTGCAGCAGCTCTGTCTTCTCCCTTACACATGCATCCACTGATTGTAACCCTCTCATTTATATACCTCTCATAGGTGGGATACCAAACACTCATTGTGGCGAGTAGAGCTTCCTCTAGCCAATTTCAACTGTCTTGCACTTTCCAATTACAAGTTAGAAATGCAGAAATCTTAGGCAGGCTGATTTTGAGTCCTCCAATTTTGACTGCATGAACCTTGGGTTTGGTTGTACCTATGCAACAGTTTTTAAAATAAAAAAGAGCATACAGAGAGATCTATTTTTTTAGCAAGTTCATAGAGTAAAGTCTGCAGAATTTATAGAGCTACAAAGTGTTAACCACAATTTTTTTTAACACTGTAAAAATAAGAGGAAACCCATGTGATTTTAGTGTTATCCTTTTCAAACTGATTTACCAGGAAAGTATAATTTCATGCATTGATACCATATAAAGCTGTCTACCTCAGTCAATTTTTGTCTTTAGTGATATAATATGAAAGCTCTTCTTTATTTTCTATTGGACAGTTTTGTAATTCAGTCATTTTCTGATTAGATATATATAGTCGGCACCTGACAGCAAAAAAGATATTGGGATAATTGGGAGAATAAAATTGTTTTATAAAACACATCGCTAAGTTGTATATATTTGTAGGTACTCTGATATCACAAGTGTTGAAGACCTATAGTTGGGGAGCAAGAGCACATAATTTTTTTCTAATGACGGTTTTCCCCATATTTCTGCCATAGTTTTTTTTATGGCAACACCACTATTGTAACATCATTGGAAAGGGAATACCTTTTAAGAACAAAATCTTTGAAAGATTGTTGTTATTTTTATTGTTGTTGTTGTTGTTTTGTTTGTTTGTTTTTTACCACGAGAAATGGTATTTGAAAAGAACGCTCGCTGGGTGTGTGTAGAGGAAGTGGTAGTGCGTGCTGGGTCGGGCTCCACCCCTTTCCCTTCTGTATGTGGCGCATGCCTCTTTACGAGTCGCCAATTCTGCGTAGCAACCTACTTGACTTCACGAGATGAAGAGTTCAAGTTTTGTCCTTGTATTTTTCATACATATTGGTTTAGATACTTGTGAAGCGCAGTATTCTATAACACTCACTCCAAGTATCTACTATGTACTAGAAGGAGACACCACTCCTGTTCAATTTAACTGCTCTGTGACAGGATATTTATTGAATAGTTTCCTTGTGGATGGCATGACTGTAGGTGTTACACTAATGAGGACCAGAAACATCACTGTTGACTATTCCATGACTTTTGGATATTTAACTATAGTACCACTACCAAGGAACAACAACACTGAGATAATATGTTTTACCTTTGTTAATAGAAATCCAGTATTTAGCTCACCCGGAGTGCTGCTAGTTAACAAAAGACTGCCTTTTTTAACTGGACTTAGCATTATGGACTCAACCAAAGCTCAATTTAAGCTGCTTTCATGGGAACGTCCATTTGTGTCAAACATTACTGAACTGGATACCATTCAATACAGAGTTTGCTTCAATTTCATAGATAGTAATGCATTAGACCAGTGCATATTTACGCAGCAAGAATCGTACTCTTACCTCAATGTCCGCCTCACCATCAAGGTTTCTGTAACTCCAATGTACATTTTTGGATATGGAGAAAAAAGTGATATAACTCACTTTCCTTGCGACACAGGAACAACAACAGATAATTTTAATGTGGATAATTTTATGCTGCAGTTGTCTCTTTCTACTGATAGAAAATACTCTATTAGTTTAAACTTCCAACTGGCTGTTCAGACTACATGTTATGATGCCTATAAGGTTGAACTGAGCAACTCCTCCTACTCATTTGTAACACCCATACTGCTTCCAGTTGTCACAGACCAAGGCACACAGATGTTGGAAGTAAACTATGAATTTGATGATCTAGCAGCTAACAAAATTTACGCAATCAATCTACTAGCTGTTAATACCAATGGAGTGAAGAATGTAGTGGATCAATTTTTGTTTGGTACATATGGTATCCAGGCTGTCTCGCTAACTGTCATGGATGGACAGAGTTTGAAAGTGAGATGTTTTTTTCTGGACAAATCTTTAGTGCAAGGCTGCTATATTACTCTATGCAACCAAAAAGAAGGATACAGCATGTATACTCTGCCATGCAAGGAACTGGATATAAGCCGGGCTAGTCCCATAGCAGTGTTGAGTGGGCTGGAAGGAGGCACACATAGGGTTACAGATGTGGCAGTCAGGGAGCTTAATGGTAGCCTCACAGTGATCAGTACCCTCATTTTTCTGGGTCTGCAGGATGGTATTTTGAAGAAAAGTGCAAAAAGTGAAAGTACGGGGGAACCCATCAGAGTAGACCTTGATGAGTGTGTCCACAAGCCATGTGGCAGTAATGCCCTGTGTTACAATAATAATGGAAGGTTTGAATGCATCTGTAAAAGTGGCTATTCTGGCAATGGACAAGTTTGTTTAAATGCCAATGGTCACATCATTAACATTAGTGTTGCCAGTAGTGCTAAAAATGAGAATAGAAATGAAGTTAAAGTTCTCGTCATCACTGCTGCCATAACAATTTTCCTGATGATGCCATTCCAAATAATAATATATTGGGCAATGCTTTCTTTCCTTGGAAGCTCCAATGGAAAGAACAATCCCTTTCAACCAGCTTGCAGATAGATAATCAAGGAATAGGAATATATATATCCTATTCAACTGAAGATTAATCTGGAAAACAATACCACCTAAAAAGAGAAATATTTTAATGATATTTATTATTATCACTGCTTTCATAAATGTCCATATCTTGCATAACTCCACATATATACTAAAGACATTGTTACACTTTGCTTTTGGCTATGTCCTATATGGTTATAAGCTAGACATGAGTTTTTATATGATCACATAAAACATATGTTTTCACATAAAAGGGCCTTTTTTTGCGACTGTAAGTGTAATCAGGAAGTAAGACATTCAATAAATGTCAACTGTAAAGAACTTGACAAAAACAGGAGCTGTGTTTCACTCAGCATTTATTTAACATGACTCAGACACTTGTGGCTCTGGGACACCTAAAACACAGGTTTTATCCACTGGGTTGGGTTAAATAGGTTTTACCCGGGTAAAATGTGAACACTGATTTCACTGCACAAAAAACTCTGTGTACCCTGTCTTTCCTGTAGACAGAGATCAACTGGTTTTGTTTGTTGATTTCACTCACTTCTTCTTTCAACACGATTGTCGTGAATATGGCATCCTCGTCCACCAAAGAAAAGTGGCTTGAGGAATTTAATTCCAAAGAAGGCACCAAAATCTTCAAGTTCTTGGCCGACGGGAAGACCCTCTTCTGCAAGGTCTGTGAGAAGGCTTACGAAAATGTGGTTAAGAAGAGTCAGATCGGGCAACATGTAGGGTCCAAGACACACGAGAAGAACCGCGGAAAAGAAATGTGATCCAGGCACAACTTGAGGATTGTTTCGCCACGACACCGAAGAAATCAAGAGCTACAATTGTTGGAAAAAAGCTCTGTGAAGCCTTCCTCACTGCTAGCATTCCATGGATGAAGTTGGACATGCCCATATTCCGCGGATTCTTGGAGTCAAACATCGGAATCTCAATGCCAGATAGAACCACCCTTGAGAAGAAGTACTTGGGTGAGTGCTACCAGGAAGCCTTTTGCAAGATTCAGGACAGTTTGGGAGACAAACCGATTTGGGTGGGCGTTGATGAAATGACGGATGCCATGGGCCTCTACATGGCAAATGTTTTGATCGGGAGGCTCGACAATGAGAAGTACCATGCCCCTTACCTTGCCAATGTGGTTTTCCTTGAGAAAACCAACTCAGCCACCATCTCTCGCCTAGTCAACAACACCCTCAAGTTTCTGTGGCCCAATTTTGATGCTGATCTGCTTCTCTCCAATGCTGCAGCATACATGCTAAAATCAGGCCAGGAACTGAAGGTCTTCTACCCCACACTCCTTCACATCACTTGTCTGGCCCAAGGTCTCTGTAGTGTCTGTGAATCTGTCTGCGAAATGTTTCCAGAGGTCAATGATCTTGTCTCCACCATGAAGAGGATCTTTGTAAAAGCCCCCTCCCACATCATTATCTAGAAAGAGGTCTGTCCTGAAGTTCCCCTTCCACATGAGCCTGTGCTGACAAAATGGGGCATCTGGATAGGTGCAGCTTTGTTCTACGCCAAATTTTTTGAGAAAGGCAAAACCGTTGACAGCCAGTTGTCGCCAGAAGATGCAGCAGCCATCGGAAAATGTCAGAAATTGCTCAAGAACCACCGCCTTGCCTCAGACTTGGCCTTCATTACAGGAAACATGGCTTTCCTTCCTGCTGTTCTGACTCGTCTTGAAGAAGCGAGCTTGCCTTTGGAAAGAGCCTTTGCTATCCTCGATGAAGCCAAGTCCAACCTCGACAGCATTGCTGGCCAAAAGGGGTTGCTGTTACAAAAATCAACTCGGTGCTGGAGAGAAACCCTGATGTTCTGGTGCTATGCTCAATTGTGGGGTGCTTGAAAGGTGAGGAAGGCTTCCTCCCCAAAGGATTTGGTCCTGGAGACGTCGCCAACTTCAAGTTCTGCCCTACCGCCAATGTTGATGTGGAGAGAACCTTTTCGGTCTACAAAACTGTGTTGACTGACGGGCGCCACCATTTGACTGAAGAGAATATGGTCAAAATTATGGTGACACACTGTTTCTATTCTTGTGCTGCTGACTGCTAGTTGTTCTATCTTGTTTATTTTTCCTGATATATAGCCCCTACTTATCTGAATTTCAGAATCACATATTTTGTCATATTTTGGCATTTTCAGCACATATTGTACCCCCAAAAATGACATAAAAACATCATATTTTGCTGAACAAAATGACATAAAAATCCCAAGTCTAGTTATAACTCATTATGTTAACTTGCTCATGTCCACTATTTTAATCATGTTGACTTCATTTTGTCAACAATCATATACCTTCACATGTTTTTTAAAATGCGATATATTATTGCAATATTGCTGCTACATTGTAATGTGAATAATCATGCTAAGCCCCCCCCCCCCCCCCCCCCCCCCCCTATCCCAATACATTTATGTTCGCACCAATTAAAAAAAAAGTATCACATTTTCTACTTGTCGAGGTGGACTTGACAGGCTTTGTGCAGATGGCCTTGCAGCTAAGGCAGGCTACAGCATTCCTTGATAATTGCTTGAGACATGCAGGACAAAGCTTGTGAGAGCGGCCAGCGTTTAACAGAGAACATGAACTTGTCCCCCTAGGTGTAGTCACTTCTGATTTTGAAACTTTTTTCTTGCATTTCACAGGACCTGCAGAGCTGAAAATTGGAGGTGAAAAGATCATGATAATCGATTCGGTTAATCAGGGATTCAGTACACACCTTGAGACTTGGATAAACCTTAGTTGCATGTGGCTATCTTCTCTTGTCTCCATAACTTTAAAACTTCTGCTTTTAGAGCTAGTGGTTAGAGAATAATAGACTAATGTGATATACTATAGTATAAGGACCTCTTACCTGTTATGTCATTCAGTGTTGATAATCGTAGATACACAAATGGGAGTTGTCCCTATTTATCTATGATAGTATTCAGTCTTCCCGTAGTGAATAGTGATAGGATGGTGATGGGCATTGGTGACATGGTGGGGTGTGTCCCAGGAGTGTTGGCATATTTTGTTGTCCATGTGTAGGCTGGGGGGGGGAGACTTAATGACGTGGCTGAGTCTGAGGGGACTGTTGCTGAGGTCATCGCTGATGGTTATTCTCGGTTTCTGTGCATGGACTGGGACATATTTCCGCAGGAATTTCCTGTTGTGCAGGGTCACTCTGCCAGAGCCATCGACCTTCATGACATATTGGTCAAATTGGCAGAACTCTATGACTGAGCCACGTCATTAAGTCTTCCCCCCAGCCTACACATGGACAACAAAAGATGCCAACACCTCCTGTGACATCCCCCACCATGTCACCAATGCCCGTCACCATCCTATCACCTGGCCTGCCGCCCCCCACTACGGGAAGACCCACACTCAATGCTAGGCTCCCCCAACCTATCTTTGACGAGAACACCCCACCATCACAGACCCACCCACCACCAAAAACACTACCCCAGCCACCTCCACCTTCCCTTGCACCACTACACCATTCACCGCCCTAGGAAACCTTACTTAGATGCTCTACATGTGAAAGCAAACCACCCGCATGGCAGACTACTGGGGACTATGACATGTCCTATACGATATATGCTCCCAACCACTGATGCACAACATTCGATTGCTCCTTGACGAATGACACATGATTGCTACTTGATTTCAGTCATTGCCAAATCTCCAGACAAGATGTAGCAAAGACTTGGGGGAGATAGAGAATAATAGACTAATGTGATATACTATAGTATAAGGACCCCTTACCTGTTATGTCATTCAGTATTGAATACTATCATTTATGGTCTATGAACATTTAATCGTAGATACGCAAATGGGAGTTGTCCCTATTTATCTAGTGGTATGTTTCCATTGTGAGGCCTATTGAAATACTGATGACCAATAAGGTTCAGTGTAAACCAAGTTCAGCCTGTGATATTTAAAACAATGGGTCGGCTAGGGCTAGGATCATAGCCCGACACCTTTATTAAGACTATTAACAAGTGCTATATAGTTGTTGATATGCCTACATGATCTCGCAAGGGGTGATGAACTGGTAATTAGTGTTATTCTAATCATGTGATTAGCCCACATGGAGATTTTTGAAGAAAGTTTACAAAAAGGTATTTCAATTTGATAATACAACAACAACAACAATAATCATAACAATAATACAATAACAACAACAACAATAATATTATTACAGCTATCTGATATATGCAAGTCATTGACACACGAGAGTCTTGTTCAGTGTGCAGGTGCCTGGTGGAGTATGCCTCGCTGCTCCAGAAAGTGGATGCACAGAGACTGGCTGGATAACTCCCTCCACCCACTGAATCTTGAAAATACTAGCAGCTTAGACAGGCACAGGTGAGATGTATATTTTTATTACAAAAATGGTATATAGAAACTATTGGGGTAGCTTAAAAAAATGAAAAAATACAGAGAAAAGTAGACCATTTTATATTGCATCTACCTCAAATAAGCATAATTCAAATACTTAAATGACACTAGTAAATATGGATAAACCACCTCAAACGATGGATAAGTGACAGCCTTATGCAAGGGTCTACTGGATAATGTTGACTGCAAATGGTGACTGTTGGAATGCCACTCTGCATGAGTACTCCTAATTGTGTTGTACTTTCTGAAGCATTCCCAACTCAAACAATCTTGTGATGCAATGTGAGCAAAGAAAGTGTGGCTTATGTCTCTGCCCCTAGGCCAAAAAAACAATGTCATTGTGTACCAGTCAAGCCAAAATGATGAATTTAGTTGGTTCAACTGAGTGCACACTCAGCTGTGGGATCAAACAATCCACTAATGAGAAGGAAAAATAGATATGAGCTCCTCAGTCTGCTCTATTGTGAAGGCCAAAATATTCCTCTTCTGCATTCATGAATGAGCATCTCCATTATCGGACAAATGGGTCGAGGGCAAAGCTTTTGATATGACAGCATTCAAGTAATAAAGAAGAACTTTTTAACCTACATCTGGAGTAGTATGTCTGTAGCTGATTATCTACCGACACCTCTCATGAACTGTTGGTAGCATGGCTGGAGAGGAAATACAGTACACACTTTCTATGCACTTCACCATGGCTGGCGATAAGCCTGATAGAGATGTGGCAGGATGAAAAGTCCATACAAAATAAGTCGTCCGGTAGTCAGCCCATGCAGCATGCAACAGAAGATCATTAGAGTGATTGTCAAAGTGCCTATGGTGGCTGGTAGTAGCCTTGATGACCAAATCCTTTGGAATGTGCTGTATCACATGCATTGATGTCGGCATTTGTAGAGGTGAGGGAAGGCAGGACCAGCATAATTATTATTATTTGTGTAAGTGTGTAAAGGTGGAGCCAGCTGAACTCAAAACCAGCCAACAGATCCACGATGACAGTCACTATCACTGTCCACCACACTCTTGCCGGTAAATAGCTGAAACCTTTTGGCATAGCCACTGATGGAAGCAGCCAGCAGCCATGCTTTGATCCCCTACTTCACTGGCTTGTGTTTCAAATACTGTTTTGAATCCAAGCTGGATTAATTGTGCCTCATCAATGGTATTGCTGGTGCATGTAATGCTCAGATTCAAAGTTGGGCACTCCCATGTCGCGTAGCTTCTTCACCTTGGAAAGCTGGTGGTTAATAAGTGGGTAAATAATCGGGAGCTACTGAGCACTCTCAGTTGTGTGTAAAAACCAGAGCAACTGCTAAAACCTAATGCAGTGCTGAAGCATCCAGTACAGCTCCCATGGTAAATCCATAATTTCCATGACACACGAAAGTCTGAGAAAAGTCTTATGTCCTCAATAGTAAAACCTTCAAGGAAGAGCTTTGGGTGTAGTGCTAGCACATTGCATTGCCTGTTTGTCTCAACCACTAGTAAATCCAACACATCATCTGAGAAGAACAGGTCAGCTGTAGACAAATGCGTACCACTGCATATTGTAGGTTCAATGGAGTCATAAATAAAACTCTAAGGGAACTATGTACTTATAGGTTCAGAGCTATATAGTCCATGAACAGTCATGAAATGGAGCACCTGCTGGAGCTGGACCAGGAATGCTAGCAGCTCACCTGCATACATTCCTTCTAATATAATTATGTCTATGATTTTATCCATGAGCAAGATATGTTCTCAAGTTACTTTTGTGACAGAAGAACCATTGTAGCTATTAATAGAAGTGATTAAGTACTAAAACATAATGAAGTAGGCAAGCTGAAAAGAAGAAAAAATTTCCGTCGATTTTTTTCTTCCAGCACCCATGCTTGCCTAATTAAGCGCGTAATGAATACGTACTTTGTAGAGTAGGGCTCCCTCTAGCCACAGATAAACAAATCGCTAGCACTTTTCAATCAGGAACCACAACTACAGCCAGTTCAGGCACTGCATGTGACATATGGAAATTTAATAGCAAAAGAGAGCACACGGATATATATCAAGTTCAGTGAAGTGTGCAGGATGTATGGAGCTCCAAAGTCATAACCTCAAGGTTTTAATTTTAGACTCCCTTCACATAAACATAAGTCCTCTTTAAAGAAAAAGTTCTTGGCAAGTTGTAGTGTTTGTATGGCTCTATCAATCACAGTTGTTGTAGCCATTCAAGACTTGATGCTGCTAAGTGTTCATCAAAATGGTATGGGGTATGATTTCACTTCACATTCCAACGTGCAGTTCCAAAAGATGAACATGGCAAAACGAAAGTACCATCAGAAAGAACACATATATAAATCAGGACCATAAGCATGAACATGTGCAATGGGGGGGAAATTGGAATTGGCACTGGCGATGCTTAGATTTGTTGTTCGTCTGACAATCCAATTGATAAACTACCACTATGAAGTGCCATTGATCTGGCTAACTAGCTAGCAATTCTTTTTTGTTTATACAGGTAAAATATACTCAAAGTGGAAAAATGAAGGCGACCTGGGAACTGCTCTCAAAAGATGTAGAAACATTTCTCTAGCCATGTTTTTTTGTATGATTCAATAAAATCATGGTAACAACATACATTTTTACATTTATCTATCCTACTTCCCCTCGAGATCTAGAGGCTGTGCATTTGATAAGAAGATGGTCTGGCACTACCTGGAAGCCCACTCACGGTGTGGTGGATTGACTTCGAACATTATGTTTGATTGTAATGTGTGTAGCTTGTGTTTATAGCTGTAGGCTTATCATCAGCCCAGGATCTTGCACAAAACTTGCACGAACCTGCTCGATCCTGCTGCTGCAGGATTAATCCTGCACCCTTTGATGTGTGTTTGTGTGTCTATAAAAAGGCTGTATTACCAGCTACTGCCTGTTCTGTTTTTTTCATATTCTAAGTTAGCTCTAAGTACTCTGAATAGCTGAGTCTGTCCAACTGAGTTGTATTCTGTATTCTTTCTACAGTATATAATAATAATTTGACTACATTTGGAGATTCATTGCGCTCCTTTGAAACTTCGGCGATGGTCATCACAGAGGTGTAAAAATTTGACACACAGAAGTACTTTTATTCCTTACCTCTCTAGGATTATCAAAAAATATTTCGACCCCCTACCCACCCCCACCCATGCCCGCAATATTTCTGGAAACCATGCCATTTTTCTCCAGTTCAGCACAATCCAGGGAAAGGTTAATATAAATTTGTTGGGATTCGTACATTCACAACTGACCAAAAAAATTGTATGGGTCACCCGCCCTTGTGCATAGCAGGAAGGTGTAGACTCTAGAGCAACATCTTGGACTTTGCTCTAGCTAAACATTGGTACCATGGTTTTGGAACCTATCTCTCAGTGCAAGTTGGGACACAAGTGTTCATGTGTGAAGGTTGGGTGGGTATGCAGAAAGTGCCTTCCAGAAAACCTAGGTCAATGCCTCAATGTGCTATCACATGCTTCATTACAATTCAGCCAATTACGATTGCAAACACTCGTCTGCAATACAAGCAGCTCCTGTTGCCTCCTTGCAAACTGACCTCCTAGTCCCATCTTCCTCAGCACAAGCTATTTGCCTATCTCCACCTGCCTCATCGCAGGTCAGTCGTTCAGCTCTAACTGCCTCTTACAAACTAGTCAACCAGGGCTCTACCTGCTCCTTCATTAGAAACCTCTGTGCATAGCATGCTAATTTACCTTACTCTTGTTCCCTCTGGCTCCACTCCCTCCTGTTTTGCCCTTTATCTTCTCATCCTGAGTATCATCTCTCCATCATGTGCTAAAGGATACCAGTGATGCCTAGGCTTCAGTTGTCCACAGTGGTTTTTTGGCCATCATGGACCCAGCAAACTTTGACACCTGGCGTAAGTCATATGTTCTCCAGATCTATTTTGGCAAATGGTGTAAAATAGGATCATTGTGTGAAACACTCAATATTGTGACGTCCCAAATTAAGAGGTGGTGGTCAGGTGATATTTTGGGCCTCTGATCTGACATCATGGCTGCTGACGAGTGGCATGCCCATCACACAGAAAGCCAAAGAAGCTGGCCCACCATGAGATCTAGCGAGCTTAGAATATCAGGCAGGCAAAAAGGCTGTAGAAGCAGGCCAGTAAGAGAGGCAATCCTCTAACCTCCCAGTGTCTTTCCCCAGCTACTGCTAAGATCCTGCTCACCACCCATCAGTAAACTCGAAGTAGTCAAAGCCCTGTGATCTTTCCCAGGTGATTCTGTCCCAGGCCTTCAAGTTACAGAACTAACCACTTCAAGGAAGCTGTGTTCTGCCTCTCCACTGCTTCAGGCAATCTCTGGAATTCTGGCATCTGTGTGCAGGTGGAGCTCCACCCAGAGATCCCACCCTCCCCACTTCTCTGCAGTACCGTCCTTCTTGCCTTTCACTGCACAATCGCTGTGGTTGAATTTCTTCATTGCCTCACATCAAAATGTCATTCTTGGGTAGTCAAACCAGAGGCTTTGCACATCCTTATGCACCCTACAACTTCGAGTTGGATTGAAAGCATCTTGTTAAGATCACAATCTTCCCCTCACCCCTCCAATTCCCAGTTGTCCCTAATGTTAGATTTTTTATCAGCAGGGTCAAATGGGATGTGTGTATGAGGAAGTGAGAACACGCAACCCAGTGCTGGCAGCTTGGGAGGAGCCCTGCTATGTTTCCAAACCTCTACTCTACTTCAGAGACAACACTATCCTCAGCAAGTGCAGCATCCAGCAAGGAAATCCCCTGGGCCCTTATTCTTTGCCCTCACCCTTTACCCCACTGTGGAGAAAATGAAAAGAGAGGTGCCAAATTTGTATAAATGTGTGGTAATTGGATGACAGAACTCTGTGCGGCAAAAACTTGCTGATGGCCTTGAGGATCGTGGAAGAAGATGGCCCCACCAGGTGTCTACACCTAAACAGAGACAGTTCTTTTTATCCCAACTGATGCAGATGCTGCGAATAACCCACTCCCTTGCTCCCTTGTTTTGTATATATATGTATGAATATTTTTGTCCTTAAATACTGCAGGATTGCGAAAAATCTGGAATGATTGTCATACTAAAGAGATCTATAAAGTGAAGGTCTGGGATTAGAAGCATGACTGGTCTGTCTGTGCTGCGCAAATTAGAAACTGATGCAATCCTATAGGAGACAGCAAATTAAACCGGCCAGTACTAGTCCCAAACAACAAATCAAGACACTGATAACCTCAGAATCCCTCCAAAACCATTTCTCCTATAGGCCCTCATAATAATAATAAATTTGATACCCTGGCAGGTGAAACTGGCTGATTGACTGACAGGAAAGGCTAATAAGGCTAATAACAGAGCTATCCTTTTCATCACATGCTTTAATTTTTTTCTTCGCTCAACAAGCCTTCGTTTTGGTATGGGGGCCTGTGTGAAGTGGTTTGGAGTACTTGGTAGAATATCACTCAACACCTGGAAAACTGGCTGGTTCTGTGACTATATATATACACCCTCCTCAATATCAAACATGGCTGACATCAAGACCACTGCAAAACTGCTTCTAAACTGGTAAAGTAATTATTGTTATTGTTATTGTTATTGTTATTGTTATTGTTGTTGTTATTATTATTTTTATTATTATTATTATTACTATTACTATTATTACTATTACTATTATTACTATTACTATTATTACTATTACTATTATTACTATTACTACTATTACTATTACATTACTATTACTATTACTATTACTATTATTACTATTACTATTATTACTATTACTATTATTATTATTACTATTATTATTATTACTATTATTATTATTACTATTATTATTATATTATTATTACTATTATATTATTTTTATTTTTATTACTATTATTATTATTATTATTATTATTATTATTATTATTATTATTATTATTATTATTATTATTATTATTATTATTATTATTATTATTATTATTATTATTATTATTATTATTATTATTATTATTATTATTATTATTATTATTATTATTATTATTATTATTATTATTATCCATGCCCTTCCCATGTCATCCTTAGGCCTCCGAATGGATGATGATGTGATTAGGGTGGCTACTGGTTTGCATTTGGGTGTTCCTCTCTGTCATCCCCACAATTGTCTGCAGTGTGGATCCCAAGTGAATCAGTTTGGCACTCAGGGTCTCAACTGTCGGAGAAGTCAAGGTCGTTTCTCGAGGCATGCAGCTGTAAATGACATTATTCATAGATCACTAGCTTCCATAAATATTCCCTCTCACCTGGAGCCTTCAGGCATTTCTCGCTTGGATGGCAAGCGTCCTGATGGAGCTTCCATTGTCCCCTGGAAGAATGGCCGTATCCTTGTGTGGGATGCTACATGTGTGGACAACTTTGCTCCATCCTATGCAAACTTATTACATGAAGGTCCTGGGGCAGTGGCAAACAGAGCCGAGTCCCTGAAAAAGGAAAAATACGGAAACATTGTTGATACACACTTCTTTGTCCCAATTGGGATAGAGACCACTGGAGTGTTTGGAGGGGAGGCATCTTTGTTCCTTCGGGAATTAGGTGGCCATCTCAAAGCAAAGTGCGATGAACCACGTTCCCATCATTTTCTCCTTCAGAGAATTTCCATTGCAATTCAGCGTGGGAACACTGCAGCGGTGTTAGGCACTAGTCAGTATACTAGTGATGACTATTTCTTACTTAAATTAGCTAGCTAGTTCTTTATTGGTATATAGTTATTCGGCATATTATTGTTTGTTTATAATAATAATAAAAATTATTATTATTATTATTATTATTATTATTATTATTATTATTATTATTATTATTATTATTATTATTATTATTATTATTATTATTATTATTATTATTATTATTATTATTATTATTATTATCATTATTATTATTATTATCATCATCTTCATCATCATTCATCATCATCATCATCAGCAGCAGCAGCAGCAGCAGCATCAGCATCATCATCATCATTATCATCATCATTATCAGCTAGACCCATCATTGGTATCACAATTCTAGGGGGTTTGTTGCTTTTAGGATGTTTAATACTGAAATCTGAATCATCAGTATTTTAATAGCATTTGGCCCTCATAATGGAGACTTACCAATATCTAGCAGAAGCTAGCAGAGTTATGGAGATAAGAGTAGCTGCAGTATCTAGCAGAGCAATGGAGACAAGTTAGCTAGCCACCCAAGCTGCATCTACAAGAGTAATGGAAGCAAAAAGTACCAAACATTAAACTTAATTCCATGGCATAGAATGGTGACTAGACCCATTTCAAGGACTAACACATCCATAAAGTGTTGAAAAGTTTTTGGTGAAGGCATGAAGTATATCAAATTCTAGGCGTTATGATAACACGATACTATTCATGTTGAACTTGACTGATGTAAATCGTGCACATTACTTGCAGCACATTCTGAAGGCTCATTACTCATATATAAGCTCGTGGCCTACAGCTCTTCCCACCAGCATTTATAACAATATTCATTGCACATAATAGTTACCTATGCCAGCTTCGGTATTTATCGGAGTGAATCTCATAATAGTTGCCTGTACCTCTGTAGCTTTCACAAATCTCATTGACAATCTGGAATGGTGGACTTCCAAAGGATTTATCTTGTAATAAAAATGTTGGTATGAAAACAAATTTGAGGTTAACTCAATGCACATTTTACGAAGTCAGCTAAAAAATCACGATGCTAATATTCATTAAATTTCTGCTGTACTTATATTCTGACCACTTCCGATACTCGGCACATATATACCCGACATAATTCGGCTATTTCCAATTTTAGCCAGAAGAAAATTAACCCAATAATAGTTTTATGTCCCCATTTAAAGATGCCCCCACATCCAAACAATTGACTAAATCTATCATGTAGACAATACTGTGCAATAGCTAGATAACGCTGTAGACACATCCTCGTACACGACCCTTTACCCCTTATTGCCATACATGTACGCATGCGCAGAACATCAATACTGTCTTATACCAGCATTTCTATTCTTAAGAACCTATTTATACCTAGTTGCATCTTTGATCAAATGAGCAATAGCTCTATTATCTATCATGGCTGTGTTATCAAAGCACTACAGTATATATATACATAATTATACCGGTAATAATAACAAAGTTCGCGACCATTTATATATGAATGGTAAATGGTGAATTTCATAACTATTATACACAAACACATTTACAAACATCCTTGTCTATATCTCTGACATGACTCAATCTCTTCCACTCATTTTCTAGTGAATCTATTTCCGTCCTGCACCTCTCAACCAGTCTATTACATTGCTGACAGCCATCACAGCACCTTCCCACCAGAGCGACTTAATGCCCTCTGCTAGTTACCACACCCATCAAGGAATAACATGACATGATACACCACAAAAAGTTAAGTCTATGCTAGTACAAACTTGCAAAATAGATAGGAGAATGGTCGTCTTAGTGAAGAAAAGTTTAGAAAGTGGCAACTGATTTGAAGCTAGAGGAAAGAAAACGAGCTGTATAGGTGAGTGAGACTGGTCTGCATGGGTAAGGATAGGAAGATGGAGTTTCATTCTGGCATGCCCTCTATCTATGGAGATCTGATACGGCCTGAAAGTTTGCT
Source organism: Cladorhizidae sp. MBARI D1340-BT2 (assembly GCA_028752905.1). Lineage (NCBI taxonomy): Eukaryota > Metazoa > Porifera > Demospongiae > Poecilosclerida > Cladorhizidae > Cladorhizidae sp. MBARI D1340-BT2. The sequence continues at coordinate 40,156,401 of JAQNBH010000017.1, read as the reverse complement.
AAACTAGAAATGATCATCTTAGTGAATATGAAGAATATCTGAGTGTTCTCTTGCCTCAACTTTGCACAAGTCTGGATATATTATATAAACAAGTTAAACGTGTTTTATTTAAAAACAAAATGTTTGACTAGTAAAAAAAAATAAACGAGACAAGAATTTATCAAAATCATTTACAGGAGACCCTTTACCTGTTAATATAGTAAAGCAGTCTTTAAATAATTGGTCTTCTATATACTAGTTAAAGGATCCCTGCAATTGTTTCTGGTCTTCATTGATAAATTATTGTTCTATTTCTTTTTTGACAATAATTTATACAGATTTTGCAAACGTTTTTGTCTTGTTTCCATTTCTTTTCTTTTTGTAGACAAGCAGTCACCTTCAAGAAGTTACTCAGTGTAACACCAGAACTAACCAATCAGAGACAAACACATTTATTGTTTTAAAGTAGATGAGTAGATGTAACAAGGAAATAAATTTTAAAAATAGAGAAGAGACAATAACAAAGTTGCTCTCTATAGATTTCTTTTTCGATCAACTTTTTTGTTTTTTCAGCTTAATTAATTAGGCAAATAAAAACAAAAAAAGTTGATTGAAGAGAAATCTACAGAACATTCAATAATATCAGCTGAAACTAATCGTGTATGTTTGAACAATATTATTGTCTTTTTTAAATGAGTAATGATATTGGATTGACTTAAATATTAAGTATTCATGTAGAAACCAGTTAGCGACTTAACAAACAAAAAACACAGACCTTCCTTGTTGTAAAGACAGCTGGTGTATCTTTGATCATTATGTTTCAATTGTACACCACTATATATAATGATGAACCTTTGGGAGCCATAATTCGGCTGCGATGTTGAATCTGAAGGTTTAATGAAGAAATAGGCACTTGCTTATCAACAAAATCTAACTTCAGTTATTCACAAAAATACAGTAATCTTATGCATAATTTCAGTTGCTAAGTAAAGATTTTTTTATTGTTATTTTTTTAACATCATAAACTAATTATATATGCTTACAGATATTTATGTTAAATCCAATGCTTATTCATATAGTTTTATAGAAACCCCTTCCCCTAAAGTTCAAATGTTCAAGTGATGACTAGGGAAATGGCTTGTCCCCAACCCCGATAGCAAAGATCCCATTACTGAGGCTGCATTCCCACACTGCACAGCCACAGAAATCTGTTGAAGAAGATGTTGATGGGAGTTCTCTTCGTAAGTCACTGACCTCAGGCGGCATCCCAACTCCCTGAATAATGCCTTTGCTTGAGGCCCAAAGGATCCACACGTCTCTACCGCCAATACCGAGTCCAGGTGGACGTACTTCTCACCCTTCAAAATCTCCGCCTGGGCTGCCATTGCACCAACCTCAGTGACTGCAGCCAAAAGGTTGGATGGGGCAAAGGTGTCACTGCAGGTTGCATCCATACCAAGAGTCTATCACTTGACCATGGAATGATAGACATGCCATCAGGTCTCTTTCCATCGGACTGAAGCAGACCTGAGGGCTCCAGCCGGGAAGGAACATTTGCAGAAAGCACCATGGCGAGAAAGCCTTCCCTGACTGTGCCTGCAGCTCAACCCATGCGTGCCAAACTGGTCAACATCTAACTACAAGAGTGTGGCTGGCACAGGTTGCTCCAAGACGTAGCCCAACTGCTATTCGAACTATGTCATCGCTCATTCGGAGACCCAGTGAGGAGATTGGCAGGGAATTAAGCCACCTGATTCACATGCAGACACTCACATGCAGACACTGCGAGGAGACGAGCTTTGGTTTTGGGGTCACTAGCATTCCGCAAAAGTGACTCTGCCCTTTCCAAAATACGAGGGATGTCCCACGACTTCTGCTGATGGGAAGCAGGCGGGGCTGGAGGAGGCAAGACAAGGTCATCAACCCAGAGTGAAAGGGCAACCTCCAGCTCAGGGTACTGGCCTTCAAAATCAAGGGGGGAGGATATAGTGAATGAGATTGGACGATCCATCAGCAGAAGCCAAAAAGGCAGAGGGAGCAAGATGAACCACACTCCTAATTCCAATTCCCACATGGTTCACTGGAAAGGTGGTCTGTAGCCAAGAAGGGTCATTGTTCTGAAAATCTATATTAGTGATATTGCTGAATCGACTTGAGAAGGTAGTCATAGACTGGGAGATGACTGGAAGAGAAACAGGAAGCAGAGCGAAGAATGTGCATCATCTTAGGGATCGCAAATGAGGGACGCAACAATGTGATAGCATTATGTGGTTGCAAATGGCAAACCCATCAACTGCAGCAGCTCTGTCTTCCCCCTTACACATGCATCCACTGATTGTAATAACCCTCTCATTTATATACCTCTTATAGGTGGGGATAATACCAAACACTCATTGTGGCGAGTAGAGCTTCCTCTAGCCAATTTCAACTGTCTTGCACTTTCCAATTGCAAGTTAGAAATGCAGAAATCTTAGGCAGGCTTATTTTGAGTCGTCCAATTTTGACTGCATGAACCTTGGGTTTGGTTGTATATACCTATATATGCAACAGTTTTTAATATTAAAAAAGAGCATACAGAGAGATCTATTTTTTTAGCAAGGTCATAGAGTAAAGTCTGCAGAATTTATAGAGCTACAAAGTGTTAACCACATATATATTTTTAACGCTGTAAAAATAAGAGGAAACCCATGTGATTTTAGTGTTATCCTTTTCAAACTGATTTACCAGGAAAGTATAATTTCATGCATTGATACCATATAAAGCTGTCCACCTCAGTCAATTTTTGTCTTTAGTGATATAATATGAAAGCTCTTCTTTATTTTCTATTGGACAGTTTTGTAATTCAGTCATTTTCTGATGAGATATATATAGTCGGCACCTGACAGCAAAAAAGATATTGGGATAATTGGGAAAATAAAATTGTTTTATAAAACACATCGCTAAGTTGTATATATTTGTAGGTACTCTGATATCACAAGTGTTGAAGACCTATAGTTGGGGAGCAAGAGCACATATAATTTTTTTCTAATGACCATATTTCTGCCATAGTTTTTTTTATGGCAACACCACTATTGTAACATCATTGGAAAGGGAATACCTTTTGAGACCAAAATCTTTGTTGTTATTTTTATTTTGTTGTTGTTGTTTTGTTTGTTTGTTTTTTACCACGAGAAATGGTCTTTGAAAAGAACGCTCGCTGGTGCTGGGTCGGGCTCCACCCCTTTCCCTTCTGTAAGTGGCGCATGCCTCTTTAACACGAGTCGCCAATTCTGCGTAGCAACCTACTTGAGAGATGAAGAGTCCAAGTTTTGTCCTTCTATTTTTCATACATATTGGTTTAGATACTTGTGAAGCGCAGTATTCTATAACACTCACTCCAAGTATCTACTATGTACTAGAAGGAGACACCACTCCTGTTCAATTTAACTGCTCTGTGACAGGATATATAGTGAATAGTTTCCTTGTGGATGGCCTGACTGTAGGTGTTACACTAATGAGGACCAGAAACATCACTGTTGACTATTTCATGACTTTTGGATATTTAACTATAGTACCACTACCAAGGAACAACAACACTGAGATAACATGTTATACCTTTGTTAATAGAAACCCAGTATTTAGCTCACCCGGAGTGCTGCTAGTTAACAAAAGACTGCCTTTTTTAACTGGACTTAGCATTATGGACTCAACCAAAGCTCAATTTAAGCTGCTTTCATGGGAACGTCCATTTGTGTCAAACATTACTGAACTGGATATCATTCAATACAGAGTTTGCTTCAATTTCACAGATAGTAATGCATTGGACCAGTGCATATTTACGCAACAAGAATCGTACTCTTACCTCAATGTCCGCCACACCATTAAGATTTCTGTAACTCCAATGTATATTTTTGGATATGGAGAAAAAAGTGTTATAATTCACTTTCCTTGCGACGCAACAGATAATTTTAATGTGGATAATTTTATGCTGCAGTTGTCTCTTTCTACTGATAGAAAATACTCTATTAGTTTAAACTTCCAACTGGCTGTTCAGACTACATGTTATGATGCCTATAAGGTTGAACTGCGCAACTCCTCCTACTCATTTGTAACACCCACACTGTTTCCAGTTGTCACAGACCAGGCTACACAGAAGCTGCAAGTACGCTATGAATTTGATGACCTAGCAGATAACAAAATTTATGCCATCAATCTACTAGCTGTTAATACCAATGGAGTGAAGAATGTAGTGGATAAATTTTTGTTTGGTACATATGGTGTCCAGGCTGTCTCGCTAACTGTCATGGATGGACAGAGTTTGAAAGTGAGATGTTCTTTTCTGGACAAATCTTTAGTGCAAGGCTGCTATATTACTCTATGCAACCAAAAAGAAGGATACAACATGTATACTCTGCCATGCAAGGAACTGAATATAAGCCGGGCTAGTCCCATAGCAGTGTTGAGTGAGCTGGAAGGAGGCACACATAGGGTTACAGGTGTGGCAGTCAGGGAGCTTAATGGTAGCCTCACAGTGATCAGTACCCTAATTTTTCTGGGTCTGCAGGATGCTATTTTGAAGAAAAGTGCAAAAAGTGAAAATACAGGGGAACCCATCAGAGTAGACCTTGATGAGTGTGTCCACAAGCCATGTGGCAGTAATGCCCTGTGTTACAATAATAATGGAAGGTTTGAATGCATCTGTAAAAGTGGCTATTCTGGCAATGGACAAGTTTGCTTAAATGCCAATGGTCACATCCTTAACATTAGTGTTGCCAGTAGTGCTAAAAATGGGAATAGAAATGAAGTTAAAGTTCTCGTCATCACTGCTGCCATAACAATTTTCCTGATGATGCCATTTCAAATAATAATATATTGGGCAATGCTTTCTTTCCTTGGAAGCACCAATGGAAAGAACAATCCCTTTCAACCAGCTTGCAGATAGATAATCAAGGAATAGGAATATATCCTATTCAACTCAAGATTAATCTGGAAAACAATACCCCCCAAAAAGAGAAATAATATAACGATATTTATTATTATCACTGCTCTCATAAATGTCCATATCTTGCAAAACTCCACATATTATAGTAAAAAAACATTGCTTTTGGCTATGTCCTATACGTAGACATGGGATTTTTATGTGACACATAAAACATATGTTTTCACATAAAAGTGCCTTTTTTGGCGACTGTAAGAAATTAACTCTGTAATCAGGAAGTAAGACATTCAATAAATGTCAACTGTAAAGAACTTGACATAAACAGGAGCTGTGTTTCACTCAGCATTTATTTAACATTACCCAGACACTTGTGGCTCTGGGACAGCACTGTGACAGCTGACAAGGCCACAAATAAGTGCTTTATCTTTTATATCACTGGATAATACCTAGGGAAAACCTGGGGAAAAACCATGGGGAAAATAGGGGTAAAACCTGGGTGAAATACCTAAAACACAGGTTTTATCCACTGGGTTGGGTTAAATAGGTTTTACCCAGGTAAAATATGAACACTGATTTCACTGCACAAAAAATCTGTAATATCTGTGTACCCTGTCTTTCCTGTGGACGGAGATCAACTGGTTTTGTTTGTTGATTTCACACACTTCTTCTTTCAATGTGATTGTCGTGAATATGGCATCCTCGTCCACCAAAGAAAAGTGGCTTGAGGAATTTAATTCCAAAGAAGGTACCAAAATCTTCAAGTTCTTGGCCGACGGGAAGACCCTCTTCTGCAAGGTCTGTGAGAAGGCTTACGAAAATGTGGTTAAGAAGAGTCAGATCGGGCAACATGTAGGGTCCAAGACACACGAGAAGAACCGTCAATTGAAGCGGAAAAGAAATGTGATCCAGGCACAACTTGAGGATTGTTTCACCACGACACCGAAGAAATCAAGGGCTGCAATTGTTGGAAAAAAGCTCTGTGAAGCCTTCCTCACTGCTAGCATTCCATGAAGTTGGACATGCCCAAATTCCACGGATTCGGCCAACCAATAGAATCTTCCGCAGGTATATAAAATGATTGCTTGTAGAGCACAGTGCACTACAATTAACCAATGTCATGGCAGGACCTAAGAATACACGAAAGCCCTTGTTAAAATAATGGCTAAGCAGGAGTCAGACATAGGAATCTCCATGCCAGACAGAACCACCCTTGAGAAGAAGTACTTGGATGAGTGCTACCAGGATGCCATTTGCAAGATTCAGGACAGTTTGGGAGACAAACCAATCTGGGTGGGCGTCGATGAAACGACGGATGCCATGGGACGCTACATAGCAAATGTTTTGATCGGGAGGCTCGACAACGAGAAGTATCATGCCCCTTACCTTACCTTGCCAATGTGGTTTTCCTTGAGAAAACCACCTCAGCCACCATCTCTCGCCTAGTCAACAACACCCTCAAGTTTATGTGGCCCAATTTTGATGCTGATCTGCTGAAGCTCTGATGCCGCAGCATACATGCTAAAATCAGGCCAGGAACTGAAGGTCTTCTACCCCACACTCCTTCACATCACTTGTCTGGCCCATGGTCTCCATCGTGTCTGTGAATCTGTTGCGAAATGTTTCCAGAGGTCAATGATCTTGTCTCCACCGTGAAGAGGATCTTTGTAAAAGCCCCCTCCCGCATCATTATCTAGAAAGAGGTCTGTCCTGAAGTTCCCCTTCCGCCTGAGCCTGTGCTGACAAGATGGGTCATCTGGATAGGTGCAGCTTTGTTCTACGCCAAAATTTTTGAGAAAGGCAAAACCGTCATCAGCCAGTTGTCGCCAGAAGATGCAGCAGTCATCGGAAAATGTCAGAAATTTCTCAAGAACCACCGCCTTGCCTCAGACTTGGCCTTCATTACAGGAAACATGGCTTTCCTTCCTGCTGTTCTGACTCGTATTGAAGAAGCGGGTTTGCCTTTGGAAAGAGCCTTTGCCATCCTCGATGAAGCCAAGTCCAACCTCGATAGCATTGCTGGCCAAAAGGGGTTGCTGTTACAAAACAAGTTCAACTCGGTGCTGGAGAGAAAACCTGATGTTCTGGTGCTATGTTCAATTGTGGGGTGCTTGAAAGGTGAGGAAGGCTCCCTCCCCGAAGGATATGGTCCTCGAGATATCGCCAACTTCAAGTTCTGCCCTACCGCCAATGTTGATGTGGAGAGAACCTTTTTGCTACCAAACTGACGGGCACCACTGTTTGACTGAAGAGAATGTGGTCAAAATTATGGTGACACACTGTTTCTATTCTCGTGCTGCTGACTGCTAGTTGTTCTATCCCGTAATAAAAGGTTTAAAGCTGTTTATTTGAGATATAGCCCCTACTTATCTGAATTTCAGAATCATCATATTTTGGCATTTTCAGCACATATTTTACCCCAAAAAATGACATAAAACATCATATTTTGCTGAACAAAATGACATAAAAATCCCAAGTCTAGTTATAACTCATTATGTTAACTTGCTCATGTCCACTATTTTAATCATGTTGACTTCATTCGGTCAACAATCATATACCTTCACATGTTTTTTTAATGCGATATACTATTGTAATATTGCTGCTACATTGTAATGTGAACAATCATGCTAAGCCTCCCCCCCCCCCCCCCCATCCCAATACATTTAAGTTCGCACCAATTTAAAAAAAAAGTATTAATAGAGGTCACATTTTCTACTTGTCGAGGTGGACTTGGCGGGCTTTGTGCAGATGGCCTTGCAGCAAGGGCAGCCTACAGCATTTCTTGATACTTGCTTGGGACATGCATGACAAAGCTTGTGAGAATGGCTGGCCTTTAACAGAATACATGGACTTGTCCCCCTAGGTGAGGTCACTTCTGATTTTGAAACTTTTTTCTTGCATTTCACAGGACCTGCAGAGCTGAAAATTGGAGATGAAAATATCATGATAATCGATTCGGTTAATCAGTGATTCAGTTCACACCTTGAGACTTGGATAAACCTTAGTCAAAAAGAAAAAAGATTTGCAGGAATGTGTGTTGGGTGCTTTTTATACATGAACTGCTGGTACTAGTAATGATTGGGATAAATAAAGACCAATTCTAGCAGCTAGATGGTGAAACCATCTTTATTGTCTGCATTGAAGCCCCATATCCATCAATTCTGAATATTCACTCCATATTTTCTAGGCAATACCATAAAATCGGGTTGTTTGTCTGGAGATTAGCACCCATCAGCATGCTTTCATGGTCATTCAGGTTCATCTATGTTAAGTGGCTCATGTTATCTCTGTGAAGTGTGAAGCAGTAACCTTTGAAGAAAGTGTGTGAGACCAACTGCTGCTTGTACTGGGTATCAGTGCAGCAGACTCTAACTCGAGATGGCTCCCAGCTTCCTTTTCTTCTCTGACTTGCATAACAGGTTTCCTATTTTTGCCACACCTAGAAAATAATTCATAATAAATGTAGAAAAATGAATGGATGTCCATTATTTTAGAAACATTTTGTAAGTGCCCTTTCACTGTTGACACTGGATTTCTTGCAAGTCTAGTCATATGTAGGGATGTTGGACAAGAAGACTATATAGTATATCTCCTATATACCACATCCATATCGCATATGAAGGTCTTGTATATCATAAACTCTAGCTATTATGCTTCCCAATGTTTAGCGCACATAAACTGTTACAATCACTAGAAATTAATCTTAGTTGGTATCTCTATGTGAAGTGCTATCTCGCTGTCTCTGGGGAAAAAGTATCAGTCAAGGTGACAAAACACCAAGGCAAGAATTACTGTATGACTAAGCTACAACTGTCTACACTCCACCAACAACTTCTTGTTTCATATTTCCAGGGCATTTATAGACCTTTGTTGGTTGGTATTACTTTGCAGGTTACTCCTCCTATATACATGGCCTGTGAAGTTCCAAAAAACTTTCAATATGCCTCCTGATGCATACCTTGCTTGTGAAGGAAGCCATCAGCGTTCCTGGGGCAAGAATTGTTGTCATATTTCACCAAACAGAGCCTATTGTATTGCCATGACGGGCATTCAGATAGTGCATTCAGATAGTGTCATAGAGCTTTGAGGAGTACAAGGTCAGTGGCAATGTTGTGCTTGAGTTCCTTCTTAATCCACTTTGAGGGACTTGCTCCTCGTTGTCTGCTTGTGTGATTAGCTCTTTCCACTAGCTCAAGACAAACTCAAATCTTTGTTGGTAGCCAGCCATAAAATATTACAAATTACTTCCATGTCTTCTGACACCAAAGTAGAAGTGCACAGAGGACATGTCCGACTCATGTACAGACTTGTAGACATATATTCTAAGCAGAGCATGTAGTTGAGGGGCTACAGCCACTAATACTTATGGTCCAGCTACAGCTGGTGGCTCCATTTCGGGACTGGACCTGTTCATGGACTAGCTCTGAACCTACAAGTACACCATTCTCAATTTGTGCCACGTCGAACTTACAATCTGTAAAGGTGCATAGTTGTCTGCAGCCGACCTGTTCTTCTCAGACAATGTGTGAGACTTGCTAGTGGTTGAGACAAACAGGCATGCAATGCAATGTGCTAGCACTACCCTCCAAGCTCTTCCTTGAAGGCTTCACTATTGAGGAGATGAAAGCCTTTCTTGGACTTGAGTGTCTCAGGGGAATAATGCATTTACCAAGACTGGAGCTGTACCAGATGCTTCAGCCACTACATTAGGTTTGAGCAGCTGTTCTGGTTTTTACACCCGACTGAGGACATTAAGTAGCTCCCTATTAGTTACCCACTTATTAACCACTAGCTTTCCAAGGTGAAAAAGCTACGGGACATGAGAGTGCCCAAGTTTGAATCCAAGCATTACATGCAACAGCACTGTACCATTGATAGGGACAATTCCTTTCAAAGTCCAGCTTGGATTCAAAACAGCTTTTAATGACTTGGCCTCCTAGGTGTAGTCACTTCTGATTTTTAAACTTTTTCTTGTGTTCCACAGGACCTGTACAGCTGAAAATTGGTGTGAAAATTTCATGACAATTAATCAATGATTCAGTACACTCTCAACCCTTGGATAAACCTTAGTTAAAAGAAAAACTATTTGCATGAATATGTGTTGGGTATGAACTGTTGCTGGTAATGTGATTGGTCTAAGTAAGCAAGAGTAGTACTAGCAGCTTGATGGCGAATCCATCTCTATTGTCTGCATCGAAGAAACATTTCTGTTAATTAAAACAATAAAATTAATACTTACCCCAACAATTCCTGGATTTTCTAGAAAATCAGGTTGTTTAGCGATTTGGATGATTAGCACCCATCATCTTTGTTAAGTGTTTCATGTTATCTCTGTGAAGTGTGAAGCGGCAACATTTGAAGAATGCATGGGAGACCAACTGCTTGTACTTGTGATCTATCCAGTGGAAGTTCGAGAGAGAGTGTGCTTTACAAATCATGGTTGAAGCAGTGAGCAGACAAACTCAAGATGGCTCCCAGCTCCCTTTTCTTCTCTGGCTCACGTAACAGCTTTTTTTGGCACACCTAGAAAATAATACTATTATTCTCGTAATAGATGTAGAAAAATGAATGGATGTCTATTATTTACAAACTATTTTGTAAGTGTCTTTTCACCGTTGACACTGGATTTCTTGCAAGTCTAGTCATATATATGTGGGGATGCTAAACCACCAGATTTTATAGTATATTCATCAACACATCCACGCATCCTTATATCACATATGAATGTCTTGTATATCATGGCGTGATGTAAATCAGGTTGCTATACTTCCAGATGCTTAGCACTGTTATAGTCACTACAAATAGTCTTAGTTAGTGCCCTTATGGTATCTCGAGTGCTTTCTCTCTTCCTCATCATGCAATCATAACAGCATCTCAGCCTCTGGGTAAACATTGAACTACTATTAACAATCACATCAGATATATACCTGGCTAGCATATGGGAATAAGCACTAAAATTAATGGGTAAAAGAAGTGTTGCTCCTTGAATGAAGTTGTAAAGTGGACTACATCCAATGTGTGGTGCTGATATATCCTACTTCTGATCTTCCAACGGCATTCATGCTGTGTCCATCTGCTACTACATGAATGTATGCAGTGAAGCTGCCAATTATTAGCATTGCTCAACTACATTGCTGTTGCAGCAGGCCTGTGATCCAGGTACTAGCTCATCTTGCGTTAGGGATGGTTGAACTGTCCAACATGCACCCATTGAGCAGACATCTTGGCTAGGTTACTCATGACATGAGCCAAGACCACGGACTAATTTAACTGCTACTGAGTAGACTGAACTTGGTGGATTCATCCAGATAGTTGGGTAGATCGGATGTGGCAAAGCTGAATACAGATAAAGGCACAGTACAATTTTTCCAGAGTAAAAGGAGTTCACAAGAAGAGAGAATTTCAGATGATTGGCAATGGACAAACCTAGGCATATTTAACTGTGCCGGATTCTATTTTCCTACTCTAATTTGTTGCGGCAACAATGTATTGACTCTCTAATTTATGACACTGATGGAAGAGAGAGAGATTTTATGTATGTAGCACACATGCGCATATAAATTATTGCTGTTTGTAGCGCTTAATGTTTCTTTTGTAATATAATGGATTTGGTTTTGGTGACAAATTTATGATGTTTACATTAAGTATGAACTAGGGTCCTGCTAAAAACATGAGAATCACACACTGCCGATAATGAATTCGTATGCAGTGTAGGAGGATATTCCCTCCCCCAGAATTATATCCCCCCTGATGAATTTTTCTAGGTTAAATTCTCCCAAGGGACAAATAATCCTAGGATATAATGTGATAGGGGGAAATCCTAGGAAATATTGTCCCCACTAGACTAGAGTCCCCCAGTGTAAACTTCTCAAGACAAGCCGATTAACAAATCCCTTACCAGTGAATCATGGATTCCTATCAAGTAAGCTCATGCTCCACAGGGTGATGTGTTCTCTGAGTACCATCTTGTTATTATTATAGTTACACTAACAAAACAACAACTATTTTGATAGAACAAGTTCTTTGAACGAAAATCTCAATCTTTTCAATAAACAATACTAGATTTGTAAATTAAAAAATGTTCACTTAAATTTGACTGTTGTTATTATTATTATTATTACTATTGTTTGTCACAAACATCTCAGTTATATAGTGCTCATTTACGTGCAACATTTCCATTTAATATCAGGTTGTCTGGCTTCTTCCGGGACATTAACTCATGTACTCCTTGCAACAGAAGCACTGCATCATTTTTCCAGACTCTGTAAGCCTGCATGTACAATGGATCACCTTTTTCTGTATATTCTTGACACACACCTTGCCTCTTCTCCCATCATAAGGGAACATAGAAATAATTCTACTTTCCGGACAATTCAGTAAATGCTGGTGCATTACATCTTGGAAACCTTCAGGAGAATGTTTCAATGCTTTTACCATTGCATAAGCTATGGCAAACAAGCTACAGTCCGATTCTCCATACTGCTGTTGAACATCAATGAAGATTAAATGCACCTCATATATAGAACTCATATTGAGCAGTGCATGAACATAGCTGTTCACAGACTTGTATGCACTGTCATACACCAAAACTGTAGGATGGACAGTGTAACAGCGGAGATGAGAATCCAATGACCCCATCCTGTTTATTAATCTGGTTGCTGTGACACCCCAAGAAACTTTCTGATGACCGATAATTATAGCACAACTCCTTGATCAAGCTCAGTGCAGCATCAATTATGCCATCCATTATCCACTGGCTTTTATTGAATCATACATATTCAGTCCTGATATCCATAGATTCAGTTCAGGTGCTTGGGGGAATTACTTTTCTATAACTGTAGCTGGAGATTCTATACTGACCGATTCTCCTCTCATTTTGCCAAGCATGAGCTTCCTTACAGACATTGGATCATGTCGATGGCAGACATTGTCAGGATTTTGTTGTAACAATAGATCCTGCAGTACAGCTGCGTTCTAGAACTCACTTTGTGACTAACAATTGGAGATGGTACTTCAGATAAGTCGGAGAAAAAGAAACAAATTTCCTTATTTTGTGGTGTGCTATGGCTGACCCATTTGACCAACATAGCACCAACATTCCATATCGCTGAGCTCTGTTTGAAATAAACACGTATTTGTGTTTAACTCTGACATGTCAAATTCATCAGCATTAGCCACTTTGCTATATAACCATCTCAGGAGACTGCATTGGAGGTTATACACATGCCTATATATTGCACACACAGAAAAACTTGCCTTGTCAACTAAATCAACTGGACTAATTGAAAAATCTTAGGTTTTCTATACAGTGAACAACATAATATAGTACCATAGGAGGGTCATTAAACTATCATAGAAATAACGCTATTAATTCATGAATGTGGCTTATAATTCTGCTCATTAGGAAATAGTAAGTCCAATCTCTGTTTCTTGAGATGAGCTTTGAAATGGACAACTTTTAAAGGAAAGACATTAACAAGATTTCACATATATATTTCTTTTCAATTGTACTGTAGTTGTACACAGCTATATGTATAGGATAGCCTATACAAAAGAGTCGGTTATGCGCCTATGTAACCTCCGAGTTTGCGGTTCGAAGCCGAGGAATGTAACAGCAAACGAGTAGGTTACACTGGCAACTTACTTCTTATACTACATTGCGCATGCGCTAAACTACATAGCAACTAGAAATGAAAGAATTTTTTACTCAAGGCGCCCCAGCTATTGACAAAGTACTGCTAGATAAACACGCAGCTGAGTTGGAACAACTTCCTTCAACTGATAATAAAAAACTCCTTCAACTTCAGGGATTTATGAGCCCAGATATTTTGCAGTGTTACGCGCAAACGAGTAGGTGACACTGCAGCACAGAACATCTATATAAATTATATCAAGTGAATATTATCATGACATTAAAGCTTCATGAACAGTGAACATTAATAGCTAAAGCGCAAACGAGTAGGTTACACTGGCGCTATACTACATTGCGCACGCGCTAAGCTACATCCGGTTAAAAGTGTACCTATGTAACCTACAGTTATTAACCAATCAGATTAGCCACAGATGACGTGATGTAGTATAAATATAATTATATAATTATTCTAAGTTGAGTTTGCGTACTTTGTACGTTGATCAACTCTGATTTAAAAATTCAATAATGTTGAACAATATTTTCATCATGCAAGATGTGGACATTAATGAGAGCATATAATTATAGCTGGAAGTAGAAGATTTCCAATATCGTTAATTTTCTTGAATTTTCTTGTCTTCTTCAAATTGTTTTTGAGCTCTAATATAAGATCGATTCATTTCTGTCATACAGGATTCATGTATATCTGTATGTGTAGTACGGGGGGAATAATGTCAAAAAAATACACCTCGACAATACCAATCATAACTTCCACCCACTACCCTCTATCAACATAATTTTTGTACCAAAATGTAGCTTAGAAGATAAGCTATTTAATGATGTATTTAACTTTTGTCATATGGCAAAGTGTCAGCCAGGCAATCCAACTTTTGCCCTGTCCGCAAATTACAAATCCATTAATAATGCTAAGTGGCTGTTAGGTGGTTTATGGTAAGAGTACATGTAGTAGTTTCACCTAAACTATTTGAATAAGTTTGATAATGCACCACAGGAGAGGGGGGGGGAAATCACACACAAACCACATGCAGATATGCTGGTCTATACCCAACACATTCTCATAACAGTGAAAATAAAATAGTTTAGGTTAAAGAGCACACAATAAGCATTCTGGTGATATATAAATTATTGAGATTGGGTGAGAAATGAGGGAGAAATTTGTGGAAATATGTGGAAATTCTTCTAATCTAATGCGACGCAATTCTTCTTCACACTTGCTGGGTTTCTAATGAAAATAGTGAGTGCAAAAGCTGTCGTAACTGCATCATAGACCTTCAAATGTTCTGAAACTTGGAACATGACTTCAATATGAGCAAATACACCATTTAAAATAGTTTGTGAAAAAAGTGAAAAATTAGCATTTTGACTTTATTCCCCCCTTAAATCCAGCATTGGTTGAGTTCAGTATGCTCAGTCCAGCTAGAAAAGGCAGTCTTTCGTTAACCAGCAGCAGTCCACGTGTGCTATATATTGTTGTATCTTAGACAATACTAACTAAACTATAGACCTATATGTATGCATATCACTACGTAGAACCCTTTACCTTGACGATCCCTTACCATGCGCATGTCTATTCACATACAGTCAGTTCTGCATACATCTCTTACATGCAACTTGTTTTATTAATCCTGTTACATCCTTTGTTAAGAGACGGCGCAACGCGCTTGACTATGTATGCAGAACTCACTGATAGCATCTTATAACTACCACACCTCACCAGCAAGAGTGCTGGCTGGAGGATAGAGAGTTTTTCTATTTGGAGCCCACCACATGGCAGTAAACTGTCCCTACCCGGGCTGTGACTTCGCTACCACAGATGGACTGGCCCCAGCAGTGGTAGCTGCCCTCCTCAATGGACATATGCTGGTCCACAGCCAGACTGCCAGAATCAAGCCGACCCCAGTCCGCCGACCAGAGATCGCGGCTGGGGGGACCACAGAAGGATGCCACTACTTTTTAACCAGATGGAGGGCCTACTCCTTGGCCGTTCGTCTGGTAGGCACGGACATCCCGATCCAACTGCTCGAGTGCCTCGACCCGAAACTCCGCCGCGATGTCACCCGCAACATCGTCGACACCGTACCAATCGAGATGCACTCTGAGGCCGACCTCCTCGAGGCGATCAAAGCCCTGGCCGTCCAGGAAGAGAACCCGAAGGTGGCCCGTGTTGCCCTCTCCCGGATGGTCCAGGATCGAGGTGAGACAATCAGATCGTTTGCAGCTCGACTTCGCGGCCAGGCTGAGGTGTGCCGATTTGTGATGAAATGCACCGGCTGCGAAGTCCTGAACAACCAGGGCGAGCAGAGGGTGGCAGACCAACTCTGCGTTGGGCTGGCCGACCAAGACATCCAGGAAGATCTCCTGAAGGACCCCAACCAGGCCATGACCGTGGAGGAAACCATACGGTTTGTCGAGGTGAGGGCCGCAGGCAAGCGATCTGCGGTCACCATAACCACACCCACCTCGGCAGACGCCATCCACGAGGGGACCGACCAGGAGGACGCTCTACCAAGCGGCTACAGGCAGCAGCAACGCCAGCTGACGCCTCGCCCATCACCAAGGCCCACACCTACCAAACCCGGCCGCCCGCGGAACCTCACACCTCGGGCACAACCACGGAACCAGCCCAACCCGAACAAAGCGCAGCCCACCGATACCAGGCCACACAACACCTCGAAGGCCACCTGCTGCTTTTGTGGCCACCAGGGCCACGGAGAGAGGGCACGCACGGCCATTAGGAGAACCCAGTGCCCCGCCTTCGGTTCCACCTGCTCCTCATGTACCCGCCCCAACCACTACGCACACCTGTGCTGGCAAACAACGACAGAGCAGGAGAGTGCCATAAATGAAAATATCCTCACCATGACAGAGGGCACCCTACCCCACCAGTCCTGGGACTCCTCAGCCGGCACATGGATCCAGCGGCGATCCCCACCCCAACCAAACCTGGAGGTGATGGTGTCCTCACACGCAGAGGACTTCAGGGCACATGGCCACACCCTCAGGGAGGAGTGCCACAACCTGCCCACAACTGCTCTCGCTGACACGGGATGTCAGAGCTGCCTGGCCGGACCAACACTCATGCAGGGCCTCAACCTCAGACACCACGACCTGATACCAGCCACTCTGGCGATGAACTCGGCCAGTGGCAATCCGCTACCTATCATAGGGGCAGCCCTACTAAGGATCAGGACCCGCCACTCCAACAAAGCGACCAGGCAGATGGTGTACTTCTCCCCACTAGCCACCAAACTTTATCTGAGCCTGGCAACTTGTACTGACCTTGGGCTGATCGCTAAGGGGTTCCCCCTCTGTACGCCGACGCCACCTTCGGGGAACGGCACGGGTACATGGATGACCCCTGATCAGCCACTGTCGCAAGTCCAGGACCTGCAGACCAGACCTGTGGACCTGCAGACCAGAACCAATCGACCTGTGAGCAGACCAGACATCCCACCCCAGATGAGCACCCCAGCGGACCTGCAGGCCAGACCCTCGGGACCCCACACTCCATCAGTGGTGAGCCAGCTCGCACACACCCCACCCAGACCCTGCTCATGCCCAACCAGGGCACCCCCCCAGACAGACCAACCTCCCTGCCCTTCCCAGGTACGGAGGAAAACCGCCACAGGCTTGAGCGTCACTTGCTGGACTTATACTCAGCAAGTGCGTTCAATGTCTGTGAGCATCAGCCCCTCCCAATGATGTCTGGACCCCCCCTCTCCCTGAGCATCAACCCAACCGCCACCCCCAAGCCTTGCCACACCCCCATCCCCATCCCCATCCATTGGCAGGATGAGGTGAAGGCAGGCCTTGATAGGGACGTCCGCCTTGGCGTGCTGGAGAAGGTCCCCCTGGGTACGCCCGTCACTTGGTGCCACCGTATGGTCATCTGCACCAAGAAGAACGGGTCGCTCAGGAGGACCATCAACTTCCAACCCCTAAACCAGCACGCCACGCGTGAGACCCACCACTGCCCCTCCCCGTTCCACCAAGCTCGAGCCATTCCACGCAACACCAAGAAAACCATTTTCGACGCGTGGAATGGCTACCACTCGGTGGCCCTCAACAAGACAGATAGACACTTTACCACCTTTATTACACCATGGGGAAGGTATAGGTATCTTACAGCACCCCAAGGCTACATCGCCTCGGGTGATGCCTACACGGCGCGGTATGACGCCCTCGTCGCCTCCGTGATGTCCAAAACCAAGTGCATCGACGATGCACTGCTCTGGTCGGACGACATCACGGGGGCCTTCCACCAGGCGACTGAGTGGCTCCACATATGCGCCGTGAATGGCATAACCTTGAACCCGCGCAAGTTCCACTTTGCTGAGGACACAGTGGAATTTGCCGGGTTCACAGTGACCCCCACCGAAGTTCGCCCAGCGGACAAGTTCCTCGTGTCGATTACCGACTTCCCGACACCCACCAGCATCACCGACATACGGGCCTGGTTTGGCCTTGTAAACCAGGTCTCGTACGCGTTCGCGATGACTGCTGCGATGCTCCCGTTCAGAGCCTTGCTCAAGCCATCCACCCCTTTCGAATGGACGGACGAACTGGCCGAAGCATTCGCCACCTCCAAAAGCCACATCTGCGAGCGCATCAGGGTCGGCGTCCAGATCTTCGACAAAGACCGTCCAACCTGCCTGGCCACGGATTGGAGCAAGAGCGGGATCGGGTTCTGGCTGTTTCAAGAGCACTGCCAGTGCCCATCCCGTGACTTGTTCTGCTGCCAGGACGGTTGGCGTGTCACCCTGGTGGGCTCGCGGTTTACCCACTCAGCAGAGTCTCGCTACGCCCCGGTGGAGGGGGAGGCTCTGGCTGTGGCCGACGCGTTGGACAAGGCCCGACACTTCGTCCTCGGGTGCAAAGATCTCACCGTAGCGGTTGACCACAAACCGCTGCTGAAGCTCTTTGGAGATCGCTGCCTCGAGGACATCCCCAACCCCCGACTAAGGAACCTGAAGGAGAAGACCCTCCGTTACCGGTTCCGGATGGTGTACATCCCTGGCGTGAGAAACCATACCAGCGATGCTCTCTCACGCCACCCATCCGGAACACGGACACCTCCCAGATTTCACCTCCCCGATGATGTGGCAACCCCCGACCCAGCCTGCCCAGGAAGCCTCGACTACCCCGTTGACACCACTCACGCACTAGACGAGGACGACGGACTACCACTGGCTATCTGCGCAGCAACTTCTACCATCCCAATAGCTTGGGAACAGCTCCAGATTGCAACCACGTCAGACCCCACCATGCAGGACCTCATGTTTTACGTTGAGGAAGGACCACCAGTTGACAGGCACATGCTCCCCGCGAGCATCCGTGCCTTCTTCCCAATTCTACACGACATCACCATCATCGACGATGTCGTGTGCTACGGTGAGCGAATCGTCATTCCCACCTCCCTCCGACCTACGTGCCTGGCCGCTCTTCACGCCGCACACCAAGGGACAAGTGGCATGATAGCCAGAGCTACCTCATCGCTCTACTGGCCAGGCCTGACCGCTGACATCGCCGCCACAAGAAACAGCTGTCCTGCGTGCAACAGCAACGCCCCATCCCAACCGGCTATGCCGTCAACTACACCCGAGGAGCCAGAGTATCCCTTCCAGCACATCTGTGCGGATTTCTTCCACCACGAGGGATCCGCATACCTTGTACTGGTCGACCGATACTCTGGCTGGCCAATCGTCGCCCCCGCCACCAATGGAGCCACAGGACTCGCCAGCATCCTGCGGGACACATTCGCTACTTTCGGGATCCCTGCCACACTCACATCGGATGGCGGACCCGAATTTGCTGCCCACTCCACCAGGGAGCTTCTGACCAGCTGGGGCGTACACCACCGAGTCTCTTCAGCCTACAACCCTCACTCCAACAATCGGGCGGAGACCGGGGTAAAGACCATCAAGCGACTGATCGCGGGCAACACTGGCCCGGGCGGATCCCTCCAGACGGCATTCTTCAAGGCCCTGCTCATTTACAGGAACTGCCCCAGCCCGGACACAAAGATGTCCCCAGCGATATGCCTCTTCGGCCGCCCCACCAGGGACCTGCTCCCCAACATCCCGGCCCGACTCAAACCATCCCAGGAAACACCCGACCGACTCCAGCACCGAGACCAAGCCCTTTCCCGCCGACAGACACTTGGCCGCGCCCGGTGGGACGAGCACACCCACGGCCTCTCCCCCCTTCGTTGCGGTGACAGAGTATTCGTCCAAAACCAGACAGGCCGTCACCCAACGAAATGGGACAAGACCGGAGTCGTCGTGGAGGTGCTCCAGTTCCACCAATACCAAGTGCGGATGGATGGAAACGGCAGGCTGACCAAGAGAAACCGCCAATTTCTCCGCAGACAGAGCAACAAACCCCCCCCACCCGACCACCCTTTCCAGCGACGCCTGCCAGACCAGATATACCCTGTGCGACCACTACCCAATCCAACCCAACCCACCCATAACCCACTAACCCCAATCACTATGCCACCTACCCCCCTACCCCCCCCCCCCCTGCCTCAGATCCAACCCCAACCACCGATGCACCCTCCAGACCCGACGCCCCAGACCAAAGTCAACACACCCGTGCACACTCCGGACCCGACGCCGGACCAACTTGTACCACCCTTCATCACACCTGCCAACCAGCAGTCATACGCGGCAGTGACCGGCACCCCAACCCCACCCCTGCGTCGAATACAACCTGACCCTGGAAACCTGGCCAGGACCCCAACCCCCGCCCTACCCGAGACTCCCACCCCTATCCCCGGACCCAGAAGAAGCAAGCGAGGCCCGAAGCCCATCCTACGCTATGGACAGTCAGTCCCCCTGATGTCGGACTTGGGGGGAGATAGACAATACTAACTAAACTATAGACCTATATGTATGCATATCACTACGTAGAACCCTTTACCTTGACGATCCCTTACCATGCGCATGTCTATTCACATACAGTCAGTTCTGCATACATCTCTTACATGCAACTTGTTTTATTAATCCTGTTACATCCTTTGTTAAGAGACGGCGCAACGCGCTTGACTATATCTCTGTTAAAAAAAAAATACAAACCACCTCAGTGTTGTTATTAAGTGATAGTGGTGCAAATCCAAAATTCATGACATAATCAAAACTAATCATTCTGGTCATTTTTATTTGCTCACTAATTATGAACATGCCATCCAACATGAAGACAATCATTTCAGATCCTGTTACAGAGCAGTTAAATTGAACAGGATTGGTGTTTCCTTCAATTACATAGTAGATGCTTGGAGTGAGTGTTACAGAATTCTGCGCTTCACAAGTATCCAAACCAATATGTAAGAAAAATATAAGGGCAAAACAAGGACTTGATAACTAGTTTCATCTCTAGGTGTTGCTAGAGTCCCTGTATATATAAGAGTAGTGCCATGACTTTTGACCGGAAGTAATACGGCAGCCATTTTGGACCCAAAATAGAGCCAGCTGTAATAGTCGTGAATGCCGTCCTGTAGTGCAGTTGGGTGCACTAACCGTGCAGAGAGAGGAGTTAGACTGTTTCGCCTCCAGGCAGATGCTAACAGAAGGAAAATTTGGGAACAAAAAGTCGGCCGTGTCCCGACTCAGCAGAGTAGACTGCGAACAGCTTTATAATTATATTATAGCTAGCTAATTATTAACTTAACAACAATTTGGATTAACAACAATTTGGAAACAGTAAATGGCAGCTTGATCAGATATATACACCTTGAAAACAGAAGCGAATATCATTGAGGGACATTACTGGGGGTGGTAGCTAAATGTGTTGAGTTTGAGAGCATGGACAAATGAAGTGAAATGAGCAGGGAGGGATTAAAATTGGTGGGATATTTGATGGTGTTTTTATTTTGAGCTAGCTAGAGTTTTTTCCCTTTTTTTCTCTTTCAGGAACACTTTGATGAACAACAGTTTGAGAATAAGAGGATACGGAAATTGAAATCAACAGCTGTTCCCACCATCTTCATCCATCGCACAGCTCCAAAGCTAAGAAAGCCTCCCATGAAACGGAAGCTGTCCTACACTGAAGATGAAGTCTCTACTGTATTGTCAGACCATGCCGCTTCATCAAGTTCATGCAGTCAAAGTGTGCTTGGTAAGTTATAAATGTTATGTTCCGAATACATTATCTCCTGTCTTATATCTATATGTTCATCTTCATAGATACATGTTGTGGGGAGGAAAGTTCCATGGAAGATCTAGATCAAGTACATGTTCCAGATTTACAAGGAGGAATCGATAAAATGAAGATGGAACTGCCAAGAAGAAAATAAAACAATTGGAAAAGGCCAAAAGTAGACAAGAAGCAAAGTTCGCTGGACTATTCAGATCAGACCAGCTGAAATGTTTGGATCGAGGTGGCATGAGAGGAATAGAGTGGTCTTCTCCTACAGTGAAGAAGGGTGTTACAAAAATTGTTTGTTTGTGAAATGCCAGGTTATAAGTTATTGCTAAAAGAAGGATTCCCCCTACCGTCCATCAGAACTCTTCAAAGAAGGATGCAGACAATTCCCTTTCAACCAGGTGTATTGAAACATGTATTTCAATATTTGACTATCAAGATTGAAGGCATGTGAGAAGAGGAAAAGGTGTGTTGTCTGACGCTCGATGAAATGAGCAGTACGCAGCGCTTGGAATTCGATGTTGAAAGTGGTAGTCTTATCGGGGAAGTCACACTTCCACATCATGATGGAACTGCTACCCATGCATTGATTTTTATGATGGGTGGCATCAACACTATGTGGAAACAAGCAGTGGCTTATCATTTTACTGGAAATTCACCAACGGAGCTGTCATAAAGGAAATAATATTAGACATTTTGAAGGAGGCACACGGCATAGGTCTTAATGTGAAAGTTGTGACAAGTGATATGGGTGCTTCAAACAGAGCCATGTGGCGAAGTTTTGGTGTCGAATGTGATCGCACAAGATGTATCAACAAGGCCACTAGTGGCAGGAAAATATCTTTATTTCATGGCAGATGACATGTGACCCATTTGATGAAGAACATTAAAGCCTCATTTACAAACCATGACACTGTTACTCTCTCTGCTGACACTGTTGAAAAGCACAATCTTGACACACCAATGCTGACCATTTTATTCAGATTGTTGAGTTTCAAGAGAATTTACCCAATTTGCGCATATGCACTCAACCTACTAAGAAATCAGAGAATCTGTTCAACCATTTGCTTTTACACACTCACAAAGATATTACCAGCAGTTACTTTGATAGCTAATGAATGGTTGCTAAGGAGCTGAGGAATGATCTTTGGTCCCCTCCCGTCCCCCCCTCCTTGAGCAGCGGGACACTCATACTTAATATTGTGGATAACTTTATTAATTAAGTACTGTTGATTTTTAATATATATTTTATTAGGTTAGTTACTAAATAGTCCCACACTGTGTTGTAATATATATGTGATGGCCTTAACAGGCTCAGCAATATCAAGATTAAATCATTCTGAGCATTTTCATAAAAAATCCCTCCATTCTCACAAGATTGGGTGGTAGTGGTTCATGAATGTTTAGTGATGGCAGACCTCTTTAGATTGTCTGCACGCCTCCACATGTTACTTTTACTCTGGTCTCCAACCTCCTCTGTTCTCCAATTTATAGACTTTCCCACAGCTGCATGGAATGTTGTACTCAAAATATTATTGTTCTAATTCCTGACGCAAGATGAACACTTGACTTGTGTTGCTTGTGGAGGAGCACGCTTTCAAGGTACTGGATCATATGCACAATCAGTTTCATTTGAAATGTCCCTAGACTCCCAACTGCCAGGCATTTTCAAGGAAAAGAGATAAAAGATGTTTCCTAAATGGAGTATATAGTCAGTATGAAATTGACCTTGGCAAGCACAAAATGATGTTTCTGTAAAAATTCAAAGCTTATCCAAATTCATCTTGTCCATGGCAACTGCTGTGATTTGTCTTTGACAGGAAAGGTCATCACTGAATCAAGTAATGTGACATGGTGAAGACTTAATTGGTTGGTAAAATGACTGTGGTACCTACATTTTCATTCCACATGGCCAGAGGTAATGCAATATATTTGAAATTATGGAATATGATCAGGAAAATATGTGAAGCCAATTGCTTTAGTGGTGAAAATTCACTTCCATTCCCTGTAAGAAAATCATGCCTCTATTGGTATTTATATACTAGGACACAGTGACTCCGTGGTCACCTATCCTAGTACTAACTTGGTGACCGGATGTCACTGAGAACTAGGATACAGTGATCACCAGGGTCATTTTAAAGGGAGATCACCAGATACTGCAACAGGCTACACTCCATCCTTAGATAATATCTTGACAGAACTACTCCACTAAAATCTAGTTCTATTTATGCTCAAATGAACTGCCTCCCACACGACCATCAAATAGCGACAGGGGTGTCCCTCCATCCCGAGATAGTCACTATACAGTGAATAAGGGTCACTGGAAGTCACATACTGCAACACCTGTCATGCACTGCACCTGAAATACCTGCTAGACAGGTCATAACAAACTCGGGGTAGACTATTCCATTCAGAGGAGGGGTTCCTGTTATTGCCACTTTTCTCTCACTCAAATGCACTCTTTATCAGATAGGTCTCTGAGTATTTGACTGTAACCACTTCGCTATCCACGATCTTCCGAGGATGCAGTTCATTTTAGATACTATGATTTCAGTAAGGCAGACAGGCTAAACCATATTTATTGATCGACATAGGACCGATAATACTGTGGTTAGAGAGAGCAAGGAAAATATCCTTACATTTATGCTTTTGTTGTTTTAATGAATGCCATAAAGGATCCTCCAGACATTGGGATCCTCCAGACATTGGGATCCTCCAGACGTTGGTAATGCTTGGCCTTAGTGAACCTACTATTGTTATCACAGTCATTTTGGTGATACTGACCATCTTTAGGGGGCAATTCATGATTAGTTTGATGACCATTTGTATAAACAATACTCTTCTCAATAATCATTTTCTCACTCAACATTTCGGCTAGATGGTTTATTATCTAGCCCAAGAGTTGATTATTAGAAAGTACATTATGTCAACTGAGTTTGTTGGGAGGAATACTCTTATTTTCAATCTCAGTTCAATAGTCCAATAAGATCAAAACCAAACTATCTAGCAATACTTTATTTATAACAACCTGTTATTTATAACAACCTGGAATAGTGATGGGTTCATATAGAAAATTATGCAAGTTGAGGAAAGATACCAAGAGCTGGTGGTGGAGCCAGAAGCTACCACAAGTCTCCAGAGAGATTAGTTACCAGGCTCCAGAGGGTCTAATAGAGTTTGTCTTCTGTATAAAAGAAAGCCAAGTTCTGGAAGAAGTAGCAAGTGGATACCACTAGTGGAGCCCCCAGTCTACCAGTGTCCCTCCACCAGATCCTCTGACACCCATTTCATGACAAAACCCGATAAAGTTGAAGTGAGAAATATGGCTGCAAAAAAAAAAACTTGAAATTTATCTAGCGGAAACGTGTCGTGAGAGTCATTAATGTCATCGTTATGTCATCGTTGAGACCAATTTTTTCCCTCTGCTGAAACTCACTTAGGCAACTTCTTGGTATGATAAATGCCGATTTTGATTACAAAAAAAATCGAGAGTGCCTAGAATGCTTCGCAAAGGTTGTAAACAACGAGTCCTCCCCCCCCCCCCTCAAAACGTTAAAACATTTTTCATTTTCAAGGTCTTGTATCTTCCCACACAAAACTTGCGTACCGTCGTCATAATTTTACAACCTGAAAACTCCAGTGTCCACTGCATTGCAACGAGCATCATATAATCCATGTGTAATATTATTATTGCTTCTCCACAGAACTGCAGACTTACAATATAAAAATGGACCAAATTGTTAAGAAGCAGGATGAAATCAGTTCTGTAGGTCTGCACTTTCATGCAGCCCTGAGGTTAACAATAATTGGACAATATAGAATGTATTCTGGGTTGATATAACAAACATTTATTATATGGACAATGGAGATGAAAGTGCTATATATGATTTCTGAACAGTTTCTTTTCAAATATTTAAACACTTGTATCGTTCCTATTTGGCCAAGCGGCCACCTACAGGAAGTTACTCAACATAACACCCAAGCTAACCTATAGTAGATATTATTTCCCATGCTTATTACTAAAGTAGATACACGTGTCTACGTACCATGCAACACACAGACACATGCATTTTAACCCTCTCACCGCTGTAAGCGCCATATGGCGTAATGGACTTTAAAAATCGCTAATAAGTCATAATTTGCATACCACCGGAAAGAGCAACTATTACTCTATAATTATGACGTCCAAAAATCACATCCGGAAACGCCCGATTAGTTAGCGAAAAATACGTGCAACTACCGACGGTTCGCGGTTTTGACGACCTAAAAATGAGTGGATGTTTAACGCTTAAAGAAGTACTTTCCCTGGTTTCTAGCGAGAATTTTGCTCTCACTGAGGATGAGGAAGAAGAAGGTGAAGAAATATGTGGCTACCTTGGAAATGTAAGTTCTGATAGTGCAGCAGTGCATTCTTTAGCCGCTGTAGTTGACCCTACTTTAGACCCTCAGGATTCTTCCTTTTGCTATAACCAGCTCTCTAGTTATAATGAAATTGATCAGGAAGCCTTCTCAGGTTAGCTAAAGTATCTACATATTTGTATTTGCATGTTCTTTCTCAAATAGTTGAATTTCAATAACATAATAAACCATTGTATTGCTGGGCTATAGAATCATATGATCAAATTTTGGCAAAAACCCTCCGCTATATATTGCTATATGCCTAAATTATTATGACTAATGTTTACTAAATGCTAACTAAATGAGTAAATATATTATAAACATTTTTTGTTGATTAAATGTTAGATATTGATAGAGAAATTTAGCATAATGATATTCATATTTTGTGGTTGATAATGTGGTTAACTAATGAGATCACATTGTTTATAAACAATGGTGCTATCACATGACAAAATTACAACTGATATGAATGGATTGCTGATTTTATAATGATTTTTTTTGGTAGCTGGTATACTTTAGGGAAAATGTCCAGGAAAGTCAGCGGTGAAAGGGTTAAGTAGCCACCTGTTCTTGTTGATGGTCGCCCTGTTAATTATTGCCACACAAGTAAACTTCTGAAGAAACCAAACTGATTACGCTAGGAAAGCAATGTATATAGCTGTCAGTGACTCAACAGAGTTCATTGTATTTGCCACAAGAGCAAGCTTCTGAGGAAGCCAACTGGTACTGTGAGAAAAATGGTATCAATCTCAAATGTAATGCTGAAGATTGGAGCCAGCACCTATTATATCCAGTTTGCACAACAGACTGTGCTCAGCAGGTGGCTTGCAGTCCCTTCCCCATATGGTGTTTCAATTGCTCCCACTCAAGCAGGCCTTTTCCATATGTATATCAGGCACTGATATATCTGGGCCTACTAGTGTTACTGTCAACTCTGTTATGTATAATCTGGCACTGGTATATTTAGGCCGACTAGTGTCACTGTCAACTGTTATGTATATCTGGCACTGGTATATCTGGGCCGACTAGTGTTACTGTCAACTCTGTTGCGTATATCTGGCACTGGTATATCTGGGCCGACTAGTGTTACTGTCAACTCTGTTGCATATATCTGGTACTGTTATATCTAGGCCTACTAGTGTCACTGTCAACTCTGTTATGTATATCTGGCACTGGTATATCTAGGCCTACTAGTGTCACTGTCAACTCTGTTACATATATCTGGTACTGTTATATCTAGGCCTACTAGTGTCACTGTCAACTCTGTTATGTATATCTGGTACTGGTATATCTAGGCCTACTAGTGTCACTGTCAACTCTGTTACATATATCTGGTACTGGTATATCTAGGCCTACTAGTGTCACTGTCAACTCTGGTATATCTGGCACTGGTATATCTGGGCCGACTAGTGTTACTGTCAACTCTGTTGCATATATCTGGTACTATATCTGGGCCTACTAGTGTCACTGTCAACTGTTATGTATATCTGGCACTGGTATATCTGGGCCTACTAGTATCACTGTCAACTGTTATGTATATCTTGTATATCTGGCACTGGGCCTACTAGTGTCACTGTCAACTCTGTTGCATATATCTGGTACTGGTTGGCCTACTAGTGTCACTGTCAACTGTTATGTACATCTTGTATATCTGGGCCGACTAGTGTTACTGTCAACTCTGTTGCATATATCTGGTACTGTTATATCTAGGCCTACTAGTGTCACTGTCAACTCTGTTATGTATATCTGGTACTGGTATATCTAGGCCTACTAGTGTCACTGTCAACTCTGTTACGTATATCTGGTATTGGTATATCTAGGCCTACTAGTGTCACTGTCAACTCTGTAGAGACCATATCATGATGTTCTGAATCTTCACTTCACTTGCTTGCCCTCCATGCAGCTGAACACTGCCTTGTCCTCATAGTAACAGCTGTACCAGAGAGATAGCCAAGTTTATGTTGACCACTTCTCCCTCTCTGACGAACTTAATGCACTTCAATAGTTGGAGATGGAGTGATGCACGAGCATGGTAAACATGCTGTATAGTACTTAAGGGGGTCCACTACCCAAAAAAACAAAAAACAAAAATAAACCACAACTTCTCTCTGCTTCAGAATTTTTATTTGAAATCTTGTATGATGTGTAGCTATACACAGACCTACCTTCTGGTGCTGTGCCAACTACCCAGCTACAACTGATCCGGGCTTAGTGAACATTTAAGATTTCACGAGGACGGTCATATTTGGAGACAAATTTACTTTGGAATTTCACAACTTACCACAGGGGAAATTACAAAGTATGAAACACAATATAACATTGAGTTTATTTTAAATAGTGTGATCATGGACTTTAAAAACTATTGCAATATCTTGGTAGCATTTTCATTGTTTTTTTGTACCTGTTGACATCACACTTGCTTAAAATTAAAAACAGAGAATGTCATCTTGTAGCTCTCATTGAGGAAACAGAATCTATATAATTTTTTCTGATTACTCCAAATATGAAGTAGGGAGAACCGTCCTTGGCTCAAAAAAACACCTTTTTCGGGACAGGCATTTTAAGGACTAGTATAGTATTTCAATGGTTGAACTGACCATACCATTACAAAAACACCAAAGTGGTATACATAATTATACATGCTATATAGAAAAATCAAGAATAGGGAGGGGAAGTTTGGTCTGTCCTATATAGGCCGCTTCCTAGGGGGATGACCAGAATCACTGGTTTGCTTCCCTTGTCGGTCTCCGCGGCCATTGAAACTCACTATTACGTGAAGCATCTTCTTCGCAAATTTGGGAGTACTCAAGTTAGTATAAGTCCAGAATGGAGCATCCAAATCTTCTCCAATTTGGAAGGCAGCATCTTGCATGTACTGTCATCATATTTTGGAGAAAAACCCCAAAACCCCCCCCCCAAAAGTTTTTCTTGGGTAGTGGACCCCCATAAGTATGCGAGGCAAGTCTCTTGATCGCCATAGCAACCTGCACAGCAACAAGATTCATCTTGAATAACTTAACCGACTCTCAACTAATGCGGTGACTTCCTATTCTCTTTTTGGCTGTGATGTAATGGAGTTCAGTAGACCACGTGATGTGTGTGTGTGTGTATGTATGTGTGTGTGTGTGTATGTGAGTGTATCTGGTCATTTGTTTATGTGGCCTATGCAGTAATAACTAACTGGTGTTGTGTGACCTCATTTGATGGTAGTGAGGAAGGTGACCTTGTTGCTATATAGATGGCGAGTTGTATAAGTATTTAACTGCTCTAAGCTTTAAACAAATACAACATAACCCTATCCAACCACCTATCCAACCCACCCATCCAACCCACCTATCCAACCCACCCATCCAACCCACCTATCCAACCCACCCATCCAACCCACCCATCCATCCAACCCACCCATCCAACCCACCCATCCAACCCACCAATCCAACCCACCTGCCCAACCCACCTATCCAAGCCACCCACCCAACCCACCTACCCAACCCACCTACCCAACCCACCTACCCAACCCACCTATCCAACCCACCCACCCAAACCACCTACCCAACCCACCTATCCAACCCACCCACCCAAACCACCTACCCAACCCACCTACCCAACCCACCTACCCAACCCACCCAACCAACCCACCCACCCAACCCACCTACCCAACCCACCTATCCAACCCACCTATCCAACCCACCCACCCAACCCACCCATCCATCCAACCCACCCATCCAACCCACCCACCCAACCCACCCATCCAACCCACCCATCCAACCCACCCATCCATCCCACCCATCCATCCCACCCATCCATCCCACCCATCCATCCCACCCACCTATCCAACCCACCCAACCCACCTATCCAACCCACCTATCCAACCCAACCTTCATGGCATACACACATCTGGTAAACCATGCGCTAGTCACAAATTATCATATCTTTTCCCCCCTTGCTTTTAAGTGTGCAATAAAGAGTAATTAAAACCAGTTAGAGTGAGCAAGAAGGCAGGCCAGCTAATAGGACTAACCTGCAAACGGGGTGGGGGAAGGGGCAGGTGACACCCATAAAACAAGGCATGGCAAGTCTGTGTTGGATTAATTAGGCACAATGAATCATGTGGGATTCACTCTCTGGCTCATGCATGGATGAACCTCTCCATTATCCCATGCACACATGGAAGTACTCAGAGCTAATGCCTGGTTCATGAGCACCTGATTTCCTTAGCAGAACCTCCGATTTCTATTAAAAATACTCTAGTTCTATTCCAAACAAAAGAAGCACTGTATGAGTTAGATCCAGGTAATGTATATAGCCTGGAGCAAATTCTGTGAGATCCGTGAACAGGGCCAAGTGTTTTCCATATACCTTGTGTGTTATAATTGCTATGCTGTAGTGGAGTCCTCCACCTACAAAACTTGCCTTTACACATTTAAATGATATAAGGTGGAAATAAGAAGGTCCAAATGACAATAAAATATACACAATACAGAGAATGACAAGACAAGAACATAACCGACTCAGTTCTATTCGAAGGTTACTTTTGTGCTTAGTAGGGTTGCTATGAGGAGGAAGCTCGGTCTCTTCTCAGGGACGACGTGCCAGCATGCCTTCATGATCCGAGCCACCACACAAGGACACTCGGCAGGAATCTCTAAACGGTTTCCCTTCATCACCTGCCAAGAGGGAGAATAGTTATGTTTGCTAGGTGTGGTACAGACAGCAAGATATTTATCTGGAATTGTGTCATAAACGTAACTAAGAATTAGTAGAGGTCAATGAAACTATAATTTTAATCTTTGTACTGTTTCAACATACATGTTATATCAAGCTTTAAACCCATCTCAGGGAAGTTAAATACATGGGAGAGGATCTTAGTTCACCTTTTAGAATTCTTTTGGTGGAACTGATATTTTTTCCTTCAAAAAGAAGCTAGTGTTCCGGCTTGTGTCAGTTGATAGTGGCACACACATGCAAAGTAAGTTGTCGGTCATTGGGTGAAGATTGTTATCCATGCTAAGCAACTAGTGAATGTTTACAGCGAAGAGGAAGGCCGAGCAGCTCTGGTTTTGTTTACTTCCTATAGTCTCATACAATGTGATAAATAAATATAATTTGTTATAATAGTATTGGATATGTGTTTCTTAAGACACCTTGCCTTCCTCCCTGATCTGATAGCATAACAATACTATGTACATACATAGGCACTCAGGAATGTCTAAGGAATATCCCAGACAGTTTGTTGTGCAAGGACTAGAAGGTTTGGGGTGAGGATCCGCTATGACAGTCACAAAGAACACCATAGCAGGGAATTAAAAAAAGGAAGGGAATAAAAAATATATATATATTTTTAATGCGTGTGCCTGTGAGAGTAGCTATCAAAATCTCTAGTCAAGGATTGCACAGCCAACATTCACAGGCAAAAGTCCTCCCTCCATTTTAACACAAGATTGACCCACCTACTGTGCTTATAATCACGTACCTTCAGAGCCACTTCAATGTTGCCAAGCTTGTGGTAAGGCGTCTTCTTGGGATGGAACATCTCCCACTGCAGAATACCAAAGCTCCACACATCCGAGGCAGGAGAGAACCTCCTGTCAGAGATGCTCTCAGGTGACATCCAGCGCACCGGGCACGGGATGTTACTCTGCATGTGATAGATCGAGTCGTCTTTGGGCAGCTCTCGCAGCATTCCAAAGTCAGAAATTTTGCACGTTTCGTCCTCGCTGACCAAGATGTTACGAGCGGCTAGGTCCTGTTTGAGAAAGGGAACATGAACAGACAACTTTTAAAAGGAGATCTATTGGAACTATTAAATGCACATGGAATTAATCAGAGATACATCTGATCTGTGATGGAGAGGAGAAAGAAAGAGAGAGGTAATATCAAGGCCTGGGTCCACCAATATAAATGCATCGGAAGTGCATCCAGTCCTGAGCAACCTGAATTTGAATAAATGCGTGTTGATCGTGCCCACACTAGCACTTCAATAAATAACATGCTCCTGGGGACCAGCTACTGCAGAGCTAAAGGAGACCTGTGCACAGAGCAGAGAGAGGAAGGAGTTAAGGGCAAGGCAGCATTGTCAAAGGATGATGCTCTATGAATCCCACAGGTGCACGAACCATCCAGTACCTACGGGGAAGGGAATCAGAAAGTATTTCCTAGCTATGTAGCTGCATCGAAAGTTAGTCAAGATGTTGAGCTTATGCCTATGAACAGTTTCTAGCAAGTAATCCCCGATCAGCAACCTACATGTAGTACATGTCGTCTCCTCCGCTGCAGACACAGCGATTATTTAATGCACATTGATAGATTAATTTCGGTGCTTACATTTATTCCTTTCAACCCACCTCTGAAGACACACTGGATCTGACACTTTCATAATAAGAATTCAGTGGTGGATTCAACCAATTCACATTAATTAATGCGCATTAATTGACGTGCATTGAGTGTGCTGTGAGGGCAAGGCTATATTCATCAATGCCCAGCCAATTTTAGCACGCTGTTCTCACAACATTACAAGCCACATGTCTGAAAGGAGAATCTGGGGGTAAAATGCTTCAAGTTGGTCAGTAATTGCTGTGGGAGTGTGCGGCATTTACAACAAAAATTAACCAAATCTTTCTGTTTCATACTGTGGTTGCAAATCTGGTCGTTAAGCAAGAATTAAGCAAGAATCTATATTAAGTATCTACTTTTCATTAGCGCCTATTTTACTGTTGGCTCTAGCCTCTCTACTAAGTGTGGATTTCATTGTTTCCCCCTCCTCCTGCTTGGTCTCCCATTGCTACGCCCACACAAGGATGAGATGTCTATGTCTTACCCTCTCTGTAAGATGTAGGACACCTCTCCAGGCTAAGCTTTGCTCTGAATGAAACATTTGCATCACTTTCTAGCTAGCTTAGTAAAGGCCTGTCCACACTGCACAATAACTGGATTCGCATTGAGACACACTAGCTACCAAGAGAGTCTCAATGCGCGTCCAGTCACGACGTCGCGTCCACACTGACATGACAATAAACCAAACGCGCATAAAAACCACTCCCCCTCCAAGAAAACTGCACCCACGTCACAATGCACAATGGATACGGTGTTATTTGTTGGATTTCTTCTGTTATGGACGAGATACCTACAGACGCGAAGGAAGCATATGCTGCAGAGGAGAAGAAGGATTTATAAATAGAAAAAGGCAATACAGTAGACGGATGGCGCTCCATGAACTCCATAAAAGAAGGCTGCGGCGGTAAAATTTTCGAAGTCTATTTTAGCATTTAGCTTGATCTTTGCCTGTTATAGGTCCTTTGATTGTGGCAATGATGGGGCTGACTACCAGCATCCATCTGTGCGCCAGGTTTGGTGCAAGCCACGCAGTAAGCACTGGTGGGAATCAGCTACAACTTCATAAATGATTCTGTTTATCTTTTAACGCGCACCCGCGTAATTAATTTTACGCTTGGATTTGTTGCTCTGGCTCGACTCAAACCACCTATCGAGGTGGACTGGACCTAATGCGCGTTAGGTCCAAGAAATCTAATTCGCATTCAGTGTGGACGCAACGAACGCGCATTCGTTGAGATCTAACGCGCATTCAGTGTGCAGTGTGGACAGGCCTTAAATATACTCGGCAATCTGTGCATAAAAATTGATTAAGTCTGCTGGACATGGTTTGTTACGGGAGGGGGGTGGGGGGACTAAACAATGACAACCCCCCAAAAAAATTCACGTGGTTATGACTTTGGAGCTCCACAGACTCTGCACACTTCATTGTATATGTATGTATGAAGTAGCTTATGATGGATCTCTCTGTGGGTTCTCTTTTGGTACTAAAAAAAAGTACATAGGCATAACCCTAAAAAAAAGTACATAGGCATAACCATGCCAAAGTTATCTGTAGCTGAACTGGGGCACCTGAAACGCTGAGAGTCTGAAATGGCTGAAGTGTGTTGGCTCATTGGTGTCTGTAGTGAGAGGAAACCATGAGTAAGTGCAAGGGTGTAGTTGAACATCAATCTTCTTCCCTCAGCTTTAGTACTCAGGCTTTCCTAATGTCCAATAAAATAGGACTTCCTCTAGCCATAGCAACTTCCTACTCAGGAACTATAAGAATACACACTGTGGTCCAGCCAGTGAAAGCCAAGACTACCTAGCTGTCTATTCCATCTGTATATATTTGAAAGAATTTAAGACTGAGCACACAAAGCCAAGGGTTAACCCAATCTGTCCTCTTGCACATTCAACACTCAATGACTTGCAGTACTGCCCCAGAGAAGACGGTCAGGAACCAACAGTAGCATGTAAAAATAATTGATGAGTAAGTATGAGATGAATGCTCTCACATGCTTACTCAGAACATATCCTACAGTCTCCAGAGAGAGCACCTGAGGAAGGTACAAACACCACTGAAATCATTGCAGTAAAAAACACAAATGTTAGCTCGCTGTGCCTTGAGGTTATTCAAGGCTGGCTCACAATATGCGGGTCGCATTAGCGATGGACATAGTCGTACCATGAACATGAAAACGCATCACATCATCTAACATCGTTTGAATAGAATTGAGTTCTTTCAAGAGGCAGTCCAAATTCATCTCATTTGTGTGCTTTATTATTTGATGTTTCATACAGGATTTTTCTGTGGGGGATAAAACCTCAACTAGATGGGACACGCCCCTTTCATGACCACACCCATTATAAACCACACCAGTTATAAATACATGTGGATTGTGTGTACAAATCAGAATTGAATTTTTTAAATCTTCTAACTACACTACACAATCTAACTACACTACACAACATGGATATCAGAAAGTTTTTATCTAGGAAGAGACCAAGTGAGGATTTAGATGAATCTAATGATGAGCTTACTAGTACCGTAGCTACTCGTCAGTTTGATGATGAACCTATGACTCTAGCTACCCCCCAGTCTAGTGAATCTACCAAAGCTAAGAAAAAAAGGTCTACAAATCCAGGCTCATTCACTTACAGATCTCAATGGGAGTCTAAATACCCTTGGATATTATATTTTGATGAGGCAGAGAAAGGTAATGTTTTGGAAAACCACCAGCAAATGCCTGTTGGGCCAGGTCACAAAATCATGACATGGAAAGCTAAAAAAATATTTTGTCGTAGGGCCCAAAATGTTTATGAACCTAAAAATACACTCCTTGGGACCTTTAATAAAGTTGGTTTTATGTGGATATCTAACATACACACAGTACAGTAGTGTTTGAAAGTTGAGTTAAAATTTAACTGTAATTTCGAGGGAAAAAATTGAAAGTTTTCCATGCTATAATATATGATACCATAAAGATATTACACTTATGTGTTACTTTTTGTGTGGGGATTTTAAAGGTCTACCAATATCTAGAACAATTTTTGGCTCAGAGCTATCTACCCGAGTATTGCACGTTAATTTCAAACCCGATGTTTTGATGTAACGAAAGTAACGCTCAACTTCAAGAAGTTCCCTTTGCTCATGGATTTCTAAACCTAACTTCATAAAAGTAAAAATTTGGTAAAGATCGCAGGAATAAATTTTTGTTTATTTCAGTTCAAAGGTTTGTAACGAAAGTAACGTAACGAATATAACTTAAAAGTAGTGGAAGGTAAGCTTGTAACGAAAGTAACGTAAAATTAGACATATGTACATATGAAGATGGGGATCTGGCACAACTCTTAAGGGAGATCAGGCCATTAACGTTGCAAACAGGTCGCAAAGACGCCCGAGCAACTACTCATGCTGGCGAAAAGAAACAATCACGCCATTTGGTGTGTACGCTGAAAGAGACTCGTGGCCTCTCTTTGGCACAGTACCCTGATGTTCAGATTTGACTTACAAAGTTCTAAAGTCTACCCACCTCATGTCCTATATTCAAGTCTGACTCCACAGAATGGCTGTGTTTGCCAGTACCACGAGGACATCATACTTGCACTTGATGCGTTCCACAAGTTGGAGCCAGCATTGGAGAAGTATAGTTCTAAAACCCCAGACAGCTGGGTATGCAAGAACCCTAAGACAGAGTGTTGGCTTGGCAAATGCGAGGAGTGGAGAACAGCCAGCTCTTCCTGGAGCAACATAATTCAGTGGTGATGGTTGAGAAAGCAGTGACCTGGTTGTCACGGGGAAAAGACGGCAATGAAAGGTTGCACAAAGTCCAACATGAGGGATAACAGAGGAGCACATTCTCAAACTTCTTCCCAGTTCCTGATCCACAGCCTTGTAAAGCGAGCTCAAGCCGAGAGCTACAACATAGAGCGTGCAGATGTAGAAGCAACTTCTCCTGACTTCAACAAATTTCATGCACTACTTCAAGGGACTTTTCGGAGAATTTTGAATGCATCTAACAAGATGAGATACAGTCAGCACATTGGGGCCACAGCCCTGTCTCTCTATTCGCCACTCATTGTGGTACGGGGGAGAACACCACAGTGGTGTCATCTGTTCAGATTCTACTGATCACTCGAAGTGGTCCATCCTCCCATATATGAACAATCTCCTTAGCCGACTACCAGATGATATAACTAAATTGTCAATCTGGTCCGACGGTACATCAGCTCAGTTCAAGAGCGATTTATTGTAAATGCGTTGCAGAAGCTTGAGGAGGCACATGGCCTCAGCATCACCTGGAACTTCTTTGCAACTTCGCATGGCAAAGGCCCAGTTGACGGGACTGGTGGCAGTGTAAAGCGGCATGTCCACAACAGGGTGAAGGCATGGCAGGTGCTTGTTAGGGATGCTTCATCATTCGCTGCAGCTGTATCTAATATGATGACGGTGGAGGTTACAGTGATGAATGAAGCAGATATCAACAAGTCAAATTATGACATGGGCTTCACGCAAGCTTTCTGGGATGCATCTCCAGCAATAGCTGGAATACGTGGCTATCATTGCCTGCGCAATATTGACGGGATGGTCGTACACTCTCAGCTGACACAGGAGTTTTCTGTCCCAAACAAGCAACAGAAGAAGCAAGACATGGAGATGGAGGTGGACGTTGGTGAAAATTTTATAGTATCTGAATTCTAAGCTGGAGAGTTCTTGGCAGCAGTGTACGATAGGAAGGCATGGATTGGCGAGGTGGTACAAAGCTTCCCTACTCACGTTGTCATCACATTTATGAAGAGTTGTGGGCTGAATAGGTGGAACTGGCCTACAAAACATGACCCACTTCCAGTACCCAGAGAGGACATTCTCTGCAGACTTAGCCCACCAGCTCCTATCAGCAACTACATAGCCGGTTTGTTACTCTCAGTGACAGTGATGAAAAGGAGATAGTTAAATGTCTTGAGGAGTGGAACATAACTAACTAAATTTGTGACCAAACTTTCAGATCAATATTATACCACCCCCTCCTCAACCCACCCCCTACCACCTCATGCACCTTGCAACCTTTGTCTCACCCCCTCATTCATGCAACCTTGCAGTCCATCTTGCTGCACCCCCTCTCCCCACACACACAGTGATGTTTTGTACATTATCTTTATGTAAATATAAATGTATTTAAACTTTTAAGTAATTTGGTGTTGGAATCCAATAATTATGTATAAAAGTGCAACACATTCCCATCAATACTTGCATCAAAAGGAACGTAACGAAAGTAACGTAACGAAAGTAACAGTCACTTTTTAGCATAATGGGTGCTGTCCACCCATTATGGTTGAACATGTAACAAATAAACCAGGGGAATTGATAGTCAACTACATTCTGTAAGACATAATTGAAAATCAAACAAATTGAAGGAGCCTTTTTTCTAGGATTCACAAATGAACTTTGAAGACAATTTTTCATGTCCAAAATTCGTAACGAAAGTAACGGGCACTCATTAATATCTAGCTGCTAGACCGTTTGGAATTTTTCAATAAAACCTGGCGTGCAACAAGAACTAACTATGTCTTTGATAAACAAACTTAGTTTGGGTTGATAAGTTGATGCATGCCAGAGTGACAGGTTTGACAAGCTGAAAAGTCGTAACGAAAGTAACGCTGACCTGGCCCTGTTGAGCTTGAACATCACAAGGAGTACTGGACTGGAACCACGCCCCCGAGTTATTCAAGCTACACAATTATTCCAAATGGCACAAGGATGCAGCTATGCCTGCAAGGATGGCTGAACAGCCAAGTGTTGTTGATCTCTAATGTGCTGCAGCTGTAAGGAGTGCCAATGAAAATCGAGCAAATAACAGGGCAATACTTCTAAAATTGCTGCACTCGGTCTACTTCTTGCTCAAACATAGAATTCCAAATACTACCACCTTTCAGAATCTCCTATGTAGCTCAGGTTGCTAATGGTGACAAACTTCTTCAGCCGCACATTAATGGGGCTCCTGCAAATGCATGGTACACCTCTAAATTTTCTGTGACATCCCTCATAGAAGCTATTGCCACCTGGATCGATAGAAAGCTTTTGGTTAGCTTAAAGGAGAGCCCGTACTTTCGATCCGTGCCGATGAGTGTGAGGACATTAGCACACAAGAAGAACTTTCTGTGTGTTGCTGATGGATTGCAAATGGCCAGCCAGAGGAACATTTCCTAACAATCCTACACATTCTCACTTGTGATGCTGCAACCATCACAGAGACACTGGAATCCTTTATTGACTCAAGACATCTTGATACCGCAAATTGGTTGGCCAAGGATATGATGGTGCAGCGATGTTTGCAGGAAGTAAAACTGGAGTGCATGTAAGGATGCAGACTCACTCTGCACATGCCATGTACATCCATTGCTCTCGCGACAAGCTACAGCTAGCAAGTGTACAAGCAGCTGAGAGTGTTCCTGAGATAAAGAAGATTTTTGGCTTTATGGAAAGTTTATGGAAACTCTTCTTCTACTCACCCCAAAAAACTCAAGCCTTAAAAGAAGTACAGGTTGCTCTCAGATTGCCTGAATTAAAGATGGCGAAGCCTAGTGACACGCATTGGCTTTGGAATGAGAGGTGTACGAGAGCAATTTGAAAGGACCTTCCTGCTCTTATAACCACCTGCAACAACTTTACTAGATCACAGGATGCAGAAGCATTCGGCTCGAGTACACTTCTTGCTAACCTTCGCTGCAATAGCCAGTATTGGCTTTCTTTCAGAGGTTCTTGACATCTTGGTAAGAATGAATGCTTTCATGCAAAGGAAAGTGGCTGATTTCAGTCAGTTACTGTTTTTATTGACGTGTACACTTGATGAATTGAAGTCACTGAAGAATTTAAAAAGCAGAATGGTGTTCCACTAAATTAACTTATACAAGTTAGAGACCGAGTATGGCATAGATATTGGAAGACATATTTCTGGATCAGCCCGTTCAAGATTCATGCCCATCACCAATTCAAAGGAGCATCTTGATCACATTGCCATCCCATACATTGATGTTTTGATTGACAACATCAAGGGGCGATTTTCTGACAAAGCAGTTCCTTGTTACCCACAGAAGAGTCCTATGGCCATGAAGCGATTCAGAATTTGGCTGGGTTCTATGGTAATGAAGCCTCAGTGAATGTTATAACTTACACATCACCTCCACTACTAGATCCAGAAGAACTTGTGTCTGAATGGAAATTTTTCAGGAGGACATTTTGCAAAGAAAAGGAGGTGATAATGCATTCGAAGAAGCTAGCAAAACCTCCTAGCATGCAAGATGTAACTCAGTCAATGGAAGCTACTGAAGTATATGAAGGCATATTTCCACAAACCTTTGCCCTCCTTCATATCATTTTGGTCCTGCCAATCGGGACTGCAACAGTGGAGCGATCTTTCAGTGACATGAAAATAATCAAGACCAGGTTTAGAAATTGCCTATCTGATTGTAACCTGTCTAGGTTAATGAAGATTGCCATAGAGGGACCAGAACTGATGAATGTGAAATTTGAAGAAATGCTTGAC
Organism: Cladorhizidae sp. MBARI D1340-BT2; assembly: GCA_028752905.1. NCBI lineage: Eukaryota > Metazoa > Porifera > Demospongiae > Poecilosclerida > Cladorhizidae > Cladorhizidae sp. MBARI D1340-BT2. Next base: position 40,116,461 of record JAQNBH010000017.1, on the reverse strand, counting down.
GTTTTAATACACATATATACATGCACAAGCAATATTTTGTTTTGGCATTTAATTATAAATTTGATCTAAGGGGGAAATTGGGTTATGGGGGATATCCCCCTTTCCACCTCCACCGTATGAAACCATGATGGATGATCAAAGTTAAATTTGGTCCTGGTCCTCTTCACTTGAATGTTGGTTGTCAACATTCAACATCACCACCAACTGCTTCAACATCACCACCAACTGCTTTAACATCACCACCAGTTGCTTCAACATCACCACCAACTGCTTCAACATCACCACCAACTGCTCATCACCACCAACTGCTTCAACATCACCACCATCACCACCAACTGCTTCAACATCACCACCAACTGCTTTAACATCACCACCAGTTGCTTCAACATCACCACCAACTGCTTCAACATCACCACCAACTGCTTCAACATCACCACCAACTGCTTCAACATCACCACCAACTGCTTCAACATCACCACCAACTGTTTCAACATCACCACCAACTGCTTCAACATCACCACCAACTGCTTCAACATCACCACCAGTTGCTTTAACATCACCACCAACTGCTTCAACCTTCAACATCACCACCAACTGCTTCAACATCACCACCAACTGCTTCAACATCACCACCAAATGCTTCAACATCACCACCAACTGCTTCAACATCACCACCAGTTGCTTTAACATCACCATCAACTGCTTCAACATCACCACCAACTGCTTCAACATCACCACCAACTGCTTCAACATCACTACCAACTGCTTCAACATCACAACCAATCGCTTCAACATTATGACCAACTGCTTCAACATCACCACCAACTGCTTCAACATCACCACCAGTTGCTTTAACATCACCATCAACTGCTTCAACATCACCACCAACTGCTTCAACATCACCACCAAATGCTTCAACATCACCACCAACTGCTTCAACATCACCACCAGTTGCTTTAACATCACCATCAACTGCTTCAACATCACCACCAACTGCTTCAACATCACCACCAACTGCTTCAACATCACTACCAACTGCTTCAACATCACTACCAACTGCTTCAACATCACAACCAATCGCTTCAACATTATGACCAACTGCTTCAACATCACCACCAAATGCTTCAACATCACCACCAACTGCTTCAACATCACCACCAGTTGCTTTAACATCACCATCAACTGCTTCAACATTACCACCAAATGCTTCAACATCACCACCACCTGCTTCAACATCACCACCAGTTGCTTTAACATCACCATCAACTGCTTCAACATCACCACCAACTGCTTCAACATCACCACCAACTGCTTCAACATCAATACCAACTGCTTCAACATCACAACCAATCGCTTCAACATTACCACCAACTGTTTCAACATCACCACCAACTGCTTCAACATCACCACCAATGACTTCAACATTACCACCAACTGTTTCAACATCACCACCAACTGCTTCAACATTACCATCCATTTCTAGAAAGTGTGCTCGATTTCAAACAACAGGAATGTCGTCAATGTCGTCAATAAATTAAAAGGATAGAGTTCATAATTTGAGGTGAAAGTTCAATTTCGAATACGAGTTGTCGCAGATATTGTGAACGGCTCATAGAAACATGATGCAACAAATATAGCGACCATTGAGACACGCTGTGTGAAGGAGCCTTCAGCATGTCAGAGGAACCATTACACTGTACATTAGCATTGTGTGCATGTGCCATTGACAGCATACTACTGCACATGATAATTAATAGGAACTTACCCGGTGCACAAAGCCCTTCTCCGATAAGTAATGCATCCCCATGGAGACGTCAATCATGTACTTGACTAACTTGGCCACTGGCTTCCGGTGTTTCTGGGACAGTAACAAAGGTTAGAGTAACAAAGGTTAGAGTAACAAAGGTTAGAGTAACAAAGGTTAGAGAACAAAGGTTAGAGTAACAAAGGTTAGAGAACAAAGGTTAGAGTAACAAAGGTTAGAGTAACAAAGGTTAGAGTAACAAAGGTTAGAGAACAAAGGTTAGAGTAACAAAGGTTAGAGTAACAAAGGTTAGAGAACAAAGGTTAGAGAACAAAGGTTAGAGAACAAAACAAAGGTTAGAGAACAAAGGTTAGAGAACAAAGGTTAGAGAACAAAGGTTAGAGAACAAAGGTTAGAGAACAAAGGTTAGAGAACAAAGGTTAGAGAACAACACTCCGAGTCAAACCCTATCATTATTTGGAATAAAGTTGGTATCCAAGGCATAATATTCAAGAGTATTCAAGGTAGAGGTATAACAGTATCCTGGATGTAGAAGCATCGAAACATGATATGTTAGTATCCAAGATGTAGTTGAACCCAACATATAGCAGTATCCAAGATACAGCAGTATCCAAGATACAAAGGTGCTTGCAAACTATTTCCTAGAATGATTACTGCGGGTTTAAATAGTTTCAGCTCACCTAATGAGTGAGCACTAAACAATGGTGGATACAATTGCAAGTTCATTCACCCTCGTGCAATAGCTCCTCCCAGTCAGTGTTGAGATTGAACCAACAAATGCTAGCACAAGAAAATTGAGAAAAAGGGCCTAGAACCCGATCAAATACTAGGGCTGATCAAATACTAGGGCCGATCAAATACTACGGCCTAGAGCCTGATCAAATACTAGAGTTTAGAGCCTGATCAAATACTAGAGTTTAGAGCCCGATCAAATACTAGAGTTTAGAGCCCGATCAAATACTAGAGTTTAGAGCCTGATCAAATACTAGAGTTTAGAGCCCGATCAAATACTAGAGTTTAGAGCCTGATCAAATACTTGAGTTTAACTAGAGTTTAGAGCCTGATCAAATACTAGAGTTTAGAGCCCGATCAAATACTAGAGTTTAGAGCCCGATCAAATACTAGAGTTTAGAGCCCGATCAAATACTCGAGTTTAGAGCCTGATCAAATACTAGAGTTTAGAGCCTGATCAAATACTCGAGTTTAGAGTAGAGTTTAGAGCCTGATCAAATACTAGAGTTTAGAGCCTGATCAAAATAATACTAGAGTTTAGAGCCTGAAGAGTTTAGAGCCTGATCAAATACTAGAGTTTAGAGCCTGATCAAATACTAGAGTTTAGAGCCCGATCAAATACTCGAGTTTAGAGCCTGATCAAATACTAGAGTTTAGAGCCTAGAGTTTAGAGCCTGATCAAATACTCGAGTTTAGAGCCCGATCAAATAGAGTTTAGAGCCCGATCAAATACTAGAGTTTAGAGCCTGATCAAATACTAGAGTTTAGAGCCTGATCAAAATAATACTAGAGTTTAGAGCCTGAAGAGTTTAGAGCCCGATCAAATACTAGAGTTTAGAGCCTGATCAACTACTAGAGTTTAGAGCCTGATCAAATACTAGAGTTTAGAGCCCGATCAAATACTAGAGTTTAGAGCCTGATCAAATACTAGAGTTTAGAGCCTGATCAAATACTAGAGTTTAGAGCCTGATCAAATAGAGCCTGGTCCAAATAGGGCCTAGGGCCCGACTAAATGAGGGCTTAGGGTCCGGCCAAAGATGGAAACAAAATTTGCTAGTCCTCAGTAACCAACTAGTAGTTTGTTAGTTTTCAGTCCTTTGGTCGTTATTGACAAGGCCCGAGAAAGGGTCACTAGAATCCTGACGTTCTTGACTTTCCTTGGAAGTGAGCTCAGCAATTTGTGGCAACTTCAGCAGCCACCCCTCCCTGCTTTAGGCGGTGGATTTCTCCATCTTCGCTGCCATCCTCCTGACGCTCTCGACTTTCAGCTTGGAATTAAGATATATCTGTGCATGCACGAGATGTGCATACATTGCAAATACAATTCGAGGGCAAACACTACTTGTTGAGACCTGGTAAGGGGGTTAGCACTAGCCGAGGGCGAATACCATTCGAGGAAATACGATACATTGGAATAACAGAACCTCTGACTCCAAGAAGAACATATCATTATACATAGGTACCTACCTTGAGGAAATGTTTCAAGTCCCCATTGTGCAAGTATTCTAACACAATCCAAGGTGCCGGCACATCTAGCAACAAATTACAAACAACATATGAACAAAACACATGTTCGCACACACTCACAACATTAACCTTCACACTGTGAGCCTTAATGCTCTTCATTAACTATGACCTGGCCTTCATTCACTGAGACCTGGCCTTCATTCACTGAGACCTGGCCTTCATTCACTGAGACCTGGCCTTCATTCACTGAGACCTGGCCTTCATTCACTGAGATCTGGCCTTCATTCACTGAGACCTGGCCTTCATTCACTATGACCTGGCCTTCATTCACTGAGACCTGGCCTTCATTCACTATGACCTGGCCTTCATTCACTGAGACCTGGCCTTCATTCACTATGACCTGGCCTTCATTCACTGAGACCTGGCCTTCATTCACTGAGACCTGGCCTTCATTCACTGAGACCAGGCCTTCATTCACTGAGACCTAGCCTTCATTAACTGAGACCTGGCCTTCATTCACTATGACCTGGCCTTCATTCACTATGACCTGGCCTTCATTCACTGAGACCTGGCCTTCATTCACTGAGACCTGGCCTTCATTCACTGAGACCTGGCCTTCATTCACTGAGACCTGGCCTTCATTCACTGAGACCTAGCCTTCATTCACTGAGATCTGGCCTTCATTCACTGAGACCTGGCCTTCATTCACTGAGACCTGGTCTTCATTCACTGAGACCTGGCCTTCATTCACTGAGACCTGGCCTTCATTCACTATGACCTGGCCTTCATTCACTGAGACCTGGCCTTCATTCACTGAGACCTGGCCTTCATTCACTGAGACCTGGCCTTCATTCACTGAGACCTGGTCTTCATTCACTGAGACCTGGTCTTCATTCACTGAGACCTGGCCTTCATTCACTGAGACCTGGCCTTCATTCACTGTGACCTGGCCTTCATTAACTGAGACCTGGCCTTCATTCACTGAGACCTGGCCTTCATTCACTATGACCTGGCCTTCATTAACTGAGACCTGGCCTTCATTCACTGAGATCTGGCCTTCATTCACTGAGACCTGGCCTTCATTCACTGAGACCTGGCCTTCATTCACTGAGACCTGGCCTTCATTCACTGAGACCTGGCCTTCATTAACTGAGACCTGGCCTTCATTCACTGAGACCTGGTCTTCATTCACTGAGACCTGGCCTTCATTCACTGAGACCTGGCCTTCATTCACTATGACCTGGCCTTCATTCACTGAGACCTGGCCTTCATTAACTGAGACCTGGCCTTCATTCACTGAGACCTGGCCTTCATTCACTGAGACCTGGCCTTCATTCACTGAGATCTGGCCTTCATTCACTGAGACCTGGCCTTCATTCACTGAGACCTGGCCTTCATTCACTGAGACCTGGTCTTCATTCACTGAGACCTGGCCTTCATTCACTGAGACCTGGCCTTCATTCACTGTGACCTGGCCTTCATTAACTGAGACCTGGCCTTCATTCACTGAGACCTGGCCTTCATTCACTATGACCTGGCCTTCATTAACTGAGACCTGGCCTTCATTCACTGAGATCTGGCCTTCATTCACTGAGACCTGGCCTTCATTCACTGAGACCTGGCCTTCATTCACTGAGACCTGGCCTTCATTCAGAGACCTGGCCTTCATTAACTGAGACCTGGCCTTCATTCACTGAGACCTGGCCTTCATTCACTATGACCTGGCCTTCATGCACTGAGACCTGGCCTTCATTCACTGAGACCTGGCCTTCATTCACTGAGACCTGGCCTTCATTCACTGAGACCTGGCCTTCATTCACTATGACCTGGCCTTCATTCACTGAGATCTGGCCTTCCTTCACTGAGACCTGGCCTTCATTCACTGAGACCTGGCCTTCATTCACTGAGACCTGGCCTTCATTCACCGAGACCTGGCCTTCATTCACTGAGACCTGGCCTTCATTCACTGAGACCTGGCCTTCATTCACTATGACCTGGCCTTCATTCAGAGACCTGGCCTTCATTAACTGAGACCTGGCCTTCATTAACTGAGACCTGGCCTTCATTCACTGAGACCTGGCCTTCATTCACTGAGACCTGGCCTTCATTCACTGAGACCTGGCCTTCATTCACTGAGACCTGGCCTTCATTAACTGAGACCTGGCCTTCATTAACTGAGACCTGGCCTTCATTCACTGAGACCAGGCCTTCATTCACTGTGACCTGGCCTTCATTAACTGAGACCTGGCCTTCATTCACTGAGACCTGGCCTTCATTCACTATGACCTGGCCTTCATTAACTGAGACCTGGCCTTCATTCACTGAGACCTGGCCTTCATTCACTGAGACCTGGCCTTCATTCACTGAGACCTGGCCTTCATTCACTGAGACCTGGCCTTCATTAACTGAGACCTGGCCTTCATTCACTGAGACCTGGCCTTCATTCACTGAGACCTGGCCTTCATTCACTGAGACCTGGCCTTCATTCACTGAGACCTGGCCTTCATTCACTGAGACCTGGCCTTCATTCACTGAGACCTGGCCTTCATTCACTAAGACCTGCCATGTTGTCTTGTCACAGTCTCTTTAGGACAGGGCTTTCCTGCTTGTCTCTCAGAATGCTCACTTGTGCTAGTGTTGCTGGTACCAATCACAATTTGCTCTCTGCCTTTCTTCCAGTTGGTTTGGCTTCTCTGGATTTTCTGGATTTCTCTGGCTATTCCAGCTGCTTGGTGCTGGCTCCAGTAAATTAAAGGTTTTAATTTACTGAATATTTTGAGGGCAAAGTTCTTGCACTTCTCCCTCAAAATATGCAATCACAATAGACAATAATCCTTTTACTGGGTAGCTAACTTCTTAACATTATCAAACCCATTTAGGGGTGTAGATAGCAAAAATAGTAGGCTCCAATTTTTTTTTGTGGTTACCACTTTATAGCTCCATAGGTTCTGCACACTTTATGGTGTGGACTTGATATATAGCTCAAAAGATAGGTTTCTCTGTGTGCTCTCTTTTGATACTAACTAAGACATTTTCCATAGCTATACCTAGAGTTACTGGAGTTATTTTGACTCCAGTTTGTCAAGTGCTCGACAGCTGAAATTAGCACCAGTGGCTACTCTATACACTGAGAGGTTTCATTATGCACTAAAATGTAAGTACATGTCAAACAGCAGTTGGAAAATTAAATTGATTTTCAAACACAAGCACGGCAGCATGACCACGTACTCAAGTTTTAGCGCCTAATGAAAACACTCGTTTGTATGAGCAGAGGCATGGTAGTAATTTCAGCTTCTAGCACTAGACAAACGGGAGTTGACTTAATTAAAATCAGGCCCTCAGGTTTTGAGGTACCCCCACTTTAGCTCCAGTAACTCGGATATAATTATACCTATGAAAATGCTTTAGTATCAAAAGAGCACACAGAGAGACCTACCTTTTGAGCTATATATCAAGTCCATATAGTGAAGTGTGCAGAATCTTTATCCCTTAACACTTACACGGCGGCAATTGGAAACGTCACAATCATTGTACGTGCGTTATACTCAAACCGGAAGTAGTCACCTGGGTGCGGCATTGTTTTTCAAAAAAATTGTCGATCGCATGGGGAAGAAACGGTCTGTTGTTAGTTGCTCCTACGGCATATTTACTACTCCAAAATTGACCAAACAACAGAAACAGGTCCAGGGAACATTGGTTATCTCAGCAAACTGTAAGTATTCGATAGCCAGTTAAAAAAAACCCATCGTATTGACGCTATTGTTATACCTTTGTTTAGAAACTAGTCATGGTAGCTTCTACGCTATTTTTGTATGTTAATCGGCTGCTTAGACTATGCAAAGTATGCTAGATTTGTCTGTATGCTGTATGGTAGCTATAGGATAGGCAATTTAGGTTGGTGGGAGCTATTTTTGTTACATTGTGTACTAAAACTTACCTGGATATATAGCTATCTAGCTAGAACAAGATTGTCAGCAGCAAAAATCCATTTGAATACCTTGCTAGATCAAGTACAATGTTTTATAAGAAGATAATTTAATAACAATATAGTCATTGAATAACAATATAGTCATGAGTTCACTGTGTTGCTCTTGGTTTCTCGCTATTGTTATACCTTTGTTTAGAAACTAGTCATGGTAGCTTCTACGCTATTTTTGTATGTTAATCGGCTGCTTAGACTATGCAAAGTATGCTAGATTTGTCTGTATGCTGTATGGTAGCTATAGGATAGGCAATTTAGGTTGGTGGGAGCTATTTTTGTTACATTGTGTACTAAAACTTACCTGGATATATAGCTATCTAGCTAGAACAAGATTGTCAGCAGCAAAAATCCATTTGAATACCTTGCTAGATCAAGTACAATGTTTTATAAGAAGATAATTGAATAACAATATAGTCATTGAATAACAATATAGTCATGAGTTCACTGTGTTGCTCTTGGTTTCTTCAGGATCTTGGCTGTGTGGTACTCTTTGAAGCACTCTTCTGGATGTAGAGGTGGGTGGTCAGAGCAAGTCTGACAGTAGTACACACTGAGCCTGAGCGAACCGTAAGTGGCCTGTTTACGATCAGAATTTGTGTATTAATATTTGTTTCACGCACTACTAGGTCAAAAACCTTGTCTGCAAAGAACAGGTGAAGAAATATCCTTGGGCTCAACATCATCATCTGGCAAATTTGAACCAGGAGTTTCTACGCTCGGTGGGGCTCATAATATTGTCAACTTCTTTGCACCTGACAAGCCCACTTGAAGAATTTCCACTCGTATGGCCAGTTTCCACATCCATTTCCCCATAAGTCTCATCTACACTACTGCTGCCATTAGCATCTTCCATTTCTTCAGGGGCCGGCCATTCTTCCACATCATATTATAGTTCATCTTCCAATATCATCTAGTTCATTTCTTCCACATCATCCAGTTCACTGTCACTTTCAAAGTCATTCTCAATATCAGAAAGAGCCTCCAATACTGCCTGCAGATCCATATTTGTGTTTGTTTTGGATAAAAATACACACCATGTTTCTTATTTGTATCTGGCAATGAACCACGAAATAAAACGCCTGTTTTTTTGTTTTTTGATGTTATTCATAGAGATGGTGATGCATTCCCAAGTTTGATTATAAACCCATCAACCTTACCTAGTAAGTACAGACTATAAAACAGACAATCCACGGAGCTATGCAACAAGAAATATCATGTCACAGATGCTGTGACACACGCATCCGTGAGGTGGATTGTAGTGTCACAAACGCCGTGACAAACGCAGTGTAAGAGTTAAGCATATAAAGTGTCTGGCTCAGAGCTGATTCTTATAGCAAACTGCAGCTTATTGTATCTGTTGAGTTTGAGAAGTGTATTCTTAAAAAAAAAGTTAGTAATTGATGCAACAAACCACAAATAAAGTTGGCGTTCAACTCTAAATGAGCCATAAGTCGCAGAGGTCAAACTAGAGTTGGTGCAATTATGAATCCCACCACATCACTTCCTGAGTATACTAGATGCATCCTCTATATACTAAGATGCACCCTCTAGTATACAGAAACCGGTACCATGGCTCCTTTGGTCTTAGCTTATGGATGGATGATCAAAAGTTCTGCGTGTAAAACGTAAGTATGCGGTCAAGTGTGTGGGTGGAAAATGAGTTTTATGGATTATTAACGAAATTCATTTTCCACCTGCACGCCTTGACCACGTACTTACATTTTAACGCCTAATGAAAACACTCATTGAATAGAGGAGGGCTTCCTCTAGCCACTGGTGCTAATTTCAAATCTTTAGCACTTTGCAATCTGGAGATATTTATGTGGAGGTTTCAGGCATTCAGGTTTTTGAGGGTCCCTCCACTTGTAGCTTCCATAACTTGGCTATAATTATACTTATGGAAAATATTTTAGTATCAACAGAGAGCACAAAGAGAGATCTATCTTTTGAGCTATATATCAAGTCCATACCATGAAGTCTACGGAATCTATGGAGTTATAAAGTGGTAACCACACACACACACACAAACAAAAAAGCATGTGGGTCATCCCCCCACCCCCCCCCCCCCCCCCCCCAAAATGCAACTGTCTCCCCTTTAAAAAAGTACATGAATGATTAATCTGTAGCTCTCGTAAGGATTAGCTCAAGCTCTCTTCAGCTTCAAGTCTCACTCACTCTCTCTATCTTCCTCTAGATGGGTTCCCAAGGAATGCCTAATCCCTTCAACAACATTTTGAAACAGGAGGCTACTCAACCGTACAGTTCCTCTTTTGTGTTTCATTTTCAAAGATGTTTGAGAAACTCATTTACTCCAAAGTTATTAGCTTATTTCACTAGCACCACTCATGTCATCAGTTTGGATTTCTTCCCCACCGCTCAGCCTGCAACTATTCACTGTGGTATTGTGTTAACATTGATTCCATTCCAATAACAACACACTCAGGTATGTCCAAGTACATCATTCCATATATAGAAACTATCAATAGACTCTCTAATTACATTTTTTTAGTCAGTTGTTGGAGACAATGGTACATGCCACACGCACAACAAATGCAGAGCCTCCATTAAAAAATTTGATTTAAGAGGGACTTTGGGGAGGAATTGTACAATTAGGGGGGACAGGCACGTGATCTATATAGGCCACTTGAGAGCCATTTGTTTTTAGAATCATTCTTGTTGTTGCTTAGATGTTTGGTGAGAGATCACATTTTAGATCACATTTCAGATTGTGATGTTTACTGTCTTCTTTACAGTTACAGCTAGAGCAAGCAAGGAAGAAGTGGGGGAAGGGACTGTGGGATGGAACGGACGATGGCTATGAAGCACCTTGCACCATCCCCTCTTTTATTAATTCTCAAGAAGAACTAAAAAAAATCTCCTTCTGGGGGAGGGGGGCAAAATTCAAGCATATTGTCATGAAACATTGCTGATCAGAAAGGTTATGGATACGTATCATGTTACACTGTTATTTCTCATGTTGGTCTATTTCTTCCTCCACCCTTCATTCTCCATCTGATGCAGCACAGTGGAAATCAAAAGCATGAAGGAGAGGACTACTTGCTTGTACACATTCAAGTAGTCCAGCTCTGAGGAAGCTGCTCTTGTTTGTCTTGATATTGAGGTGAAACGCAGAATGCTCTTGCAATCTGGTGAGGAAAAACCATCTTGCAAACAAACCCAAACCTACCACTATCCCACTGCCGCTATTCTTTCCAACTTTGCTGGAACTTGTCCATCTTGAATCTCTTTGCAGTAGCAGATGTAGCCTTGCTGTTTTCGAGGCCCACATTCAGGGAAGCGGGAGACCAAGTCCAACTCTGAACGAGCCCAAACTACAACTCCGATGTTGTTGTTTTTTGCGCACTATATATGCGGAGTTTTCCCCGCACCCCCCGCACCCCCAGAATTCTATTTATGCAGAATAATATTGAACTAGCGGGAATCCTGCACATTAACGGAAGCTCAGCAGATATTGGGACAAGCTTTTGAGTCAAAAGAAACCTTCAACTCTTGCTTCTCACAATGGATTCTGATGTGTAGCTATGCATGTGGCACTGGTATCATGGAAGCTTGCAGTGGTTGGTATCATAGAAGGTTGTGGCAGTGGTATCATGGGAAGCTTGTGGCTTGTGGCAGTGGCAGTGGTATCATGGAAGCTTGTGGCAGTGGTATCATGGAAGCTTGTGGCAGTGGTATCATGGATGTGGCAGTGGTATCATGGATGTGGCAGTGGTATCATGGAAGCTGGTGGCAGTGGTATCATGGAAGCTTGTGGCAGTGGTCATGGAGGCTTGTGGCAGTGGTATCATGGAAGCTGGTGGCAGTGGTATCATGGAAGCTTGTGGCAGTGGTATCATGAAGGCTTGTGGTAGTGGTATCATGGAAGCTTGTGGCAGTGGTATCATGGAAGCTTGTGGCAGTGGTATCATGGAAGCTTGTGGCAGTGGTATCATGGAAGCTTGTGGCAGTGGTAATCATGGAAGCTTGTGGCAGTGGTATCATGGAAGCTTGTGGCAGTGGTATCATGGAAGCTAGTGGCAGTGGTATCATGGAAGCTTGTGGCAGTGGTATCATGTGGCAGTGGTATCATGGAAGCTTGTGGCAGTGGTGTCATGGAAGCTTGTGGCAGTGGTATCATGGAAGCTTGTGGCAGTGGTATCATGGAAGCTTGTGGCAGTGGTATCATGGAAGCTTGTGGCAGTGGTATCATGGAAGCTTGTGGCAGTGGTATCATGGAAGCTTGTGCAGTGGTATCATGGAAGCTTGTGGCAGTGGTATCATGGAAGTTTGTGGCAGTGGTATCATGGAAGCTTGTGGCAGTGGTCATGGAAGCTTGTGGCAGTGGTATCATGGAAGCTCGTGGCAGTGGTATCATGGAAGCTTGTGGCAGTGGCAGTGTATCATGGAAGCTTGTGGCAGTGGTATCATGGAAGCTGGTGGCAGTGGTATCATGGAAGCTTGTGGCGGTGGTATCATGGAAGCTTGTGGCAGTGGTATCATGGAAGCTTGTGGCAGTGGTATCATGGAAGTTTGTGGCAGTGGTATCATGGAAGCTTGTGGCAGTGGTCATGGAAGCTTGTGGCAGTGGTATCATGGAAGCTCGTGGCAGTGGTATCATGGAAGCTTGTGGCAGTGGTATCATGGAAGCTTGTGGCAGTGGTATCATGGAAACTTGTGGCAGTGGTATCATGGAAGCTTGTGGCAGTGGTATCATGGAAGCTTGTGGCAGTGGTATCATGGAAGCTTGTGGCAGTGGTATCATGGCAGCTTGTGGCAGTGGTATCATGGAAGCTTGTGGTAGTGGTATCATGGAAGCTTGTGGCAGTGGTATCATGGAAACTTGAAGGACTGTTCTCTTTCTTCAAATCTACATTAATGGCCCATCTCCAAATCCTCCCATTTCTCCCTGTTCTTCCCTGTCCTTCACTATGACACTGAGTGGATGTCCACATCCCAAGACTTTGAGTAGTCTCACCTTCATAACGTGGAGCAAACATGGAACCCTTTCCCAATCAATACATCTAAACATGAAGAAGGGGGTGGGTCCTAGCTAGTCTCACCAGCCTCGTCATAGATGAAGGATTCAGAGGGCTGGGTGCTTGCTACGTGTACCCAACCTAGTCCTAGATGGAAAGATTTGGAGCTGTGGGAACTTGCTACGTGTACCCAGCCTAATCCTAGATGGAAAGATTCAGAGGTGTGGGTGCTTGCTACATGTACCAAGCCTAGTCCTAGATGGAGAGATTCAGAGGTGTGGGTGCTTGCTACATGTACCAAGCCTAGTCCTAGATGGAAAGATTCAGAGGTGTGGGTGCTTGCTACATGTACCAAGCCTAGTCCTAGATGGAGAGATTCAGGTGTGGGTGCTTGCTACATGTACCCAGCCTAATCCTAGATGGAAGGATTCAGAGGGGTGGGTGCTTGCTACATGTACCTAGCCTAATCCTAGATGGAAGGATTCAGAGGGGTGGGTGCTTGCTACATGTACCTAGCCTAATCCTAGATGGAAGGATTCAGAGGTGTGGGTGCTTGCTACGTGTACCCAGCCTAGTCCTAGATGGAAAGATTCGGAGCTGTGGGTACTTGCTACATGTGCCATGCCAGATACACACATTCAATGGCATCTAAAAGTATTCCACACAGCAGCATTTGTACCTAGCTGATCCGAAATTGTTTGTGTCAAACCATGACACCAGAGAACTTGACACTGACACTCTCCAATCGTAGCATCCTGGTGCTGATTAGAGACCAAGGAATCATTGCCTCATCAACTATCATTTTGCTAATTTGTCATTAGAGTGGGGTCATGGGGTTGCCAGTCTTGCCATTTGGGGTTGCCAAGCTTGACATACAGGATTGCCAGGATTGCCATACGCAGTGTGGGAATTTACAGTCGGACATCAACCATTTCCTGAACATCTTTTGTATTTGTCTGAACAAAAATTAATTTCAGTTCTCAACGAACTCTCAGTCGACATAACAAAATTACAATGACACTCTTAATAATCAACTTGAATTTTACTCTCTCGCCGTTTCAACTAGCCTTTATCAGGAACAAATATTAATTCCTGATGAAGGCTAGAGCATCTTGTCGAAATCTCGAGAGAGTAAAACTCAAGTCGATTATTGAGGTCATTGTAAAAATCAATTTGCTCTCTCAAAATGTCCGACCAAACCTTATGCTCATGCTTACAGCCACGAACGTATTCAAGCATCACATCAGATGCTCCCTCTGAAAGAGTCAGTAATGAGGAGGAAGAGGAGAAGCTGTCACTTGCTGACTGAGTACAGGATGACTGACTCAATCTGGTGCTTATATTGTTCATTATAGAGTTTGCACTCATTATATACTTGATGATTTGAGTGCATTTAAGTTAAGATTAATTTGATGGCAGATCAAAAGTCTGGAAATTGATTGTACTGACAAATTGTGCAAACAGATTTTGGTTGAAATTTCCCGCACTACATATATACATAGAAACACGTTGCTCTGACACGTCAGCGTCTCACGACAACATAGCGCCTGACACGTCAGCGTCTCACGACAACATAGCACCTATGCCTGACACGTCTGCATCTCACAACAACATGACGCCTGACACATCTGCGTCTCATGACAACACGACGCCTGACACATCTGCATCTCACGACAACACGATGCCGACGCCTGACACATCTGCATCTCACGACAACACGATGCCTACGCCTGACACGTCTGCATCTCACGACAACATGACAGCTGACACGTCTGCATCTCATGACAACACGACACGTCAGCGTCTCACAACAACACGATGCCTACGTCCAACACGTGATACTGCACGAAGCCTACGCCCAACTCGTAGCACCTCACGACAACACGACGCCAATGCCTTGGATAGTCTGAGCTTGTCTACCTTGGTTGATGTGGCAAGAACACCTATTCTATAAGATACCTTTTATAACAGCAAAAACACATCAGAACTAGGTGTGGGTCTGTAGCAGGAATCCTGACAGCTATTTCAGGAATGGTGACATGCCAAGGTGCGACCCTATGCCTGAGGTGCTGATGACAACCTCAGGCAGGCTTGCATGAACTCCATGACTCTGATTAAGAACTACTGAACACGCATGCATACACACACACTAGCATGTGATTGGACAACCACATCATTAATGTAGATTGTATTTGGTCATACGTATGTCAGCTGAGCCTGGCAGCCTATTTTAAGAACTAGGCGAGGCACTGTGTAGTAGTGTTGAGTTATACTGTACTGAAGTAAAATTGTAATGTGGCGTCCTCTAGATTGCAGGACTGAATTACTATGACGTTGAATATGTTCATAGAGCACATGCACCAGTGCTGTGTGAGGTCACTTACCTGCAATTAAAATAGACCTTCTTAATGTTTTGAACTTTACCCAATAGATATTCAGTAATTGATGATATTCAATTGCTAAATGATATTCGATTGCTAAATGGTGACCCCGACGAGGAAAAGCCCCCTCTACTGACTTCGCCGACTGTCTCACGACGTACAGCGGCCTTCCCGACTGTCCTCCACTGCTCCAGTAAAAACTAAACAAACGAGGACAGAGACATCAGGTCAGAAGCGTCCCTTTACCTATGGATCTCACAACTCAAGCAAAGCTCGTCGCCGATCTGGCAGCCGCAGTGCCAGGCAAGGATGACATTATCGCTGCAGTAGTAGCTGCACAAGCAGCCCTCGATACAGCACATCCCCGGCCCAGGCTTCACAAGTAAATGCAGCCAGGATTGAGCTTCCTGAGCTAGACCTCGATGACCCTGATTACTGGTTCCTCGCTGCTGAGGCGCAGTTCCACCTTCGAGGCATTACAGCTGATATTACTAAGTACTACTATATTGTAGGCCGGTTCGATAAGACAGTACAGAAACGCATGCGGTCTGCGCTGCAGAAGACTCCAGTCACCGACAAGTATGAGTACCTCAAGACAGCTGTGCTAAAGATCTATGGACAGACAGCTCAGAAGAAGGCCATGGCCTTTTTCTCCAGCTGTGAAGCCCGCAACCTAGTTGACAGGCGCCCTTCAGACCTGCTTGACCACCTTCGTGGCCTCTTCAATGCCGAAGACATCTTTCGCCAAGGTTTCCTCATGCACCTATCTGAGTGTGTACGAATGCAGCTTGATGGCAGAACAGGCACCCTGGAAGAATTGGCCGAGAGAGCAGATGCCATCATGGAAGGTCAGTCAGCATTACCAGCGATTACTGCATTCGTTGGGAACCCAGCTAGAATGACGAAAACAGCAGGAAGTTCTCAATACCAGAGTCAGAAGAAACCCAAGAGACCATCGGGTTCTGACTCTGACACTGGATTTTGCTGGTACCACCTCAAGTTTGGACAAAATTCCAACAGGTGCGTCAAACCCTGCAAGTTTCAACATCAGACACAAAAAGCGATCACATACATTGATCCATCGGAAAACTGCTTGGCCGGGCGCTAGTGGCGTCCGCGTCCGGCCTTCAAACAAACAATCCTAATCGCCTCTTTTACATGTATGACCAGAACTCATCCCGGCGCTTCCTTGTTGATTCAGGAGCCCAGATTAGTGTGTTCCCTGCATCCAAACTTGACAAACGGGCTGGTCAACATGGTGAAAGCCTAATTGCGGCCAATGGGTCCCACCCACATCATGACCTTCGGGAAGCGCACAATGTCACTAAAATTTGGCGCACGCCATTTCACCTGTGAATTTCTCCTCGCAGATGTGACACAGCCAATTCTCGGTGCTAACTTCTTAGAACCTACTCATGGACTGCAAGAACAGACGCTTGGTTGATGTCAGCACCTACGAGACCATGCCAACTCAGCCACTTCCTGACAGAGTTCAAGCCATAAAATTTTTCCCTGCACCAATCACCACCAAGAGCATGCTGGAGTGGCTCGGCATGATCAATTTTTACCACCGATTCATTCCACATGCAGCTGATCTAATGAAGCCCATGCACAAGGCTGTGCACACAAAGCCGTTCCGTTGGTCTGAGAAACTCCAGGCGGTCTTCGAAGCGGCCAAGGCTGGACTTTCATCTGCAGCCCTTTTAGCACACCCAAGCCACAACGCACCCACCAGCATCACAGTCGATGCTTCAGATACAGCTGTTGGCGGAGTCCCTGAACAATTCTTGGACGGAGATTGGCGCCCCATTGCCTTCTTCTCCAAACAGCTGGATCCAGCTCAATCCCAGTATAGTGTGAACTGCTGGCAATGTACCTGGCGGTACGCCACTTTCTCTACTTTGTTGAAGACAGACCTTTCGTCCTCTACACAGACCACAAAGCATTAACCTTTGCATTTGCCAAACAGGCTGGCAAGTATACCCCAAGACAACAGCGCCACCTTGCCTATGTCAGCGAATTCACTAGCGACGTCCGACATATCAGTGGGAAAAAGAATGCAGCACAGCAGATGCGCTTTCCAGAGTGTTTCCGGGCGGAAGCCAAACCGAGGAGCCACAATCAACTGACACAGGCTCTTTGGACATAACTGCCATCCATATGCCAGAAGTGGACTTCGTAGCCATGGCACAGGACCAACTGACTGACCCAGTGGTATGGGCCACACGTACAGCCATCACTGATCTTAATCTCAGTGATGAGCCTCTGCCCAACACTGATCTCACCCTACTTTGTGACAAGTCAACAGGACAACTAAGGCCGTTGGTCCCTCACACTTGGCGTAGACGACTGTTTGATACAATCCAGTCTCTCTCACCCAGGCATACGTACTTCACGCAGGATGATGGTAGACAGATTTCTCTGGCATGGCATCAATAAAGATGTGGGACACTGGGCAAAGACCTGCATGAGATGCCAGAAGGCAAAAGTGCACCGACATGTCCGAACTCTGGTACAACATGGACAATTACCCAGCCGAAGATTTGAGCAGCTGCACGTGGACATTGTTGGCCCTCTGCCAGAGTCTCGGGACATGAAATATCTGTTCACAGTAGTCGATCGGTTCACCAGATGGACAGAGGCCTTTCCAATGGCTGAACAGATTGCGACATCCTGTGCCAGAGCACTTCTAGAACACATTGCCAGTTTCGGCGTTCCAAGTGACATATCTTCGGACAGAGGTCGGCAGTTCACATCCGGTCTATGGGGACAGCTCAATGCTCTCTTAGGATCACGGAAGCACCAAACCACCAGTTACCACCCACAGAGTAATGGCATCATTGAGCGATTCCATCGTCAGCTCAAGGCCTCTCTAAAGGCATGACTGGATGGCCCACACTGGATGCACGAGCTCCCATTATCATGCTTGGCATTCGGACAGCACCCAAGGATGACCTAGGTTGCTCATCAGCTGAGTTGGTGTATGGTGAGACATTAAGATTGCCGGGAGAGTTTTTTGAAACTGGACCACACTGCCAGACAATCCCTCCACTGAGTTGTTGCCACACCTGCGGGAGGCCATGAGGAAACTGCGTCCGACAATAACAACACACCATAGCCAGCCATCATGCCCTTTACCTACTGCTATGCTCACTTGCAAGTTTGTGTTCGTCCGCCGAGATACCCATAGGACTCCATTACAATGCCCCTATGAGGGACCATTTCGTGTCCTGCAGAAGACTGACAAGTTCTACACATTGGACATGAATGGAAGGTCCGACACTATATCAATTGACCGCCTCAAGCCAGCCTTTTTGGAAGCCGAATCTAAGTCCACAGCTGCCCAGGCAGTAATACCTCCAAATACAGTACCTCACCCTTCATCTACTGCTCCATCCTATGCAGAAGTCACTGGCAGACAGGAACATCTGGTTCCATATCCTCGAACAACTCGCTCTGGACGTGCAATCAGGACACCTGTACGATTCTTCCATGCCACAACCATTTAGGTTGCTAGGGGGGGTAGTGTGGCGTCCTCTAGATTGCAGGACTGAATTACTATGACGTAGACCTTCTTAATGTTTTGAACTTTACCCAATAGATATTCAGTATTGATGATATTCAATTGCTAAATGATATTCGATTGCTAAAGTTACGTCGTATCAACTAAAGAAGACTTGAACTAGTAAGTAGTAGGTTAGGCTACTGCCCTTCAGGCCAGCTGCTGCAAATACATGTAGCAAGGCTTGTGGCATAACCATCACCCCCACCCTAGGAGGAGTCCTGGGCCTAGCAATAGCCCCAGCAACTGAGAACAACCCATCACAGCAAGTATTACTCCCACCCTAGGAGGAGTCCTGGCCTAGCAGTGGCCCCAGCAACTGAGAACAACCATGATAGTCAAGTATTACTCCCACCCTAGGAGGAGTCCTGGCCTAGCAGTGGCCCCAGCAACTGAGAACAACCATGATAGTCAAGTATTACTCCCACCCTAGGAGGAGTCCTGGCCTAGCAGTGGCCCCAGCAACTGAGAACAACCATGATAGTCAAGTATTACTCCCACCCTAGGAGGAGTCTGGCCTAGCAGTGGCCCCAGCAACTGAGAACAACCATGATAGTCAAGTATTACTCCCACCCTAGGAGGAGTCCTGGGCTTGGCAGTGGCCCCAGCAACTGAGAACAACAATGACAGTCAAGTATTACTCCCACCCTAGGAGTTTTTATGCATTTCTAGACAATAAAATGCAGACAATAGTATCAAGTTTCCTCCACAAATGCAACAACATCCATCTTGGATGTTACTATATAACCAAGATGCCTCCCAACTATTCTAGAGCTTATTCCACTTGAGCATATAGACTCCTCCCACTAACCACACCCTGGCTGTGTCTTCAGAGTAAGATAACCCCTCCCCAAGCATTGTCTCTCATGCAGACTACCAACTAAACTCCAAATAAACGGTAAACTTATCTCACCATCTCTGATGATTCCATGAAGCTGCACGATGTTGGGATGCCTCATTTGTGACATGATGTTCATTTCCTTGTCAAACTCCACCCTCCCTATCTCTGAGGAGCTCTTCTTGGCTGTCTTCACGGCGACCTTCAATGGCCTACCTCCTCTCTGCATGACTGCACTGAAGACCTTGCCAAACTGACCTGGGTACACACACGAGGAAGAAGGTGTTTAGTCAATGAGAAAAGAGACATAATGGATCGGCACATCCCCAGATAACAAATGTCCATTTCTACACAGCAAATAAGTCAGCAAATAAGTCCACACACACCAATTACTCATTCACACACCGACACACACACACAAATAAATGTTAGGGAAATGAGAGGGAGGCAGACAACTGCCACTTACCCCACCCCAGCCTATTATCTCATCTGTATGGGGCCAAGTGATTGTGCATGGAGGTTGTCAAGCCATTCTTGGCAAGAAGACCTTGGACTCACCCCACCCCTCATTCATTTGCACACTCACCTTACCAACCAAATGAAGTGTTAACAACAGCAACACAAAATGAGAGGAGGGAGAGAAGGAGGGCAGGAGAGAGAGAGGGAGAGAGGAGGAGAGAGAGAGGAGGAAAGAGAGGGAGAGAGGAGGAAAGAGAGGGAGAGAGGAGGAAAGAGAGGGAGAGAGGAGGAAAGAGAGGGAGAGAGAGGGAGAGAGGAGGGAGAGAGGAGGAAAGAGAGGGAGAGGAGAGGAGGGAGAGAAGGAGGGCAGGAGAGAGGGAGAGAGGGAGAGAGGAGGAGAGAGAGGGAGAGAGGAGGAAAGAGAGGGAGAGGAGGGAGAGGAGGAGAGAGAGGGAGAGGAGGGAGAGGAGGAGAGAGAGGGAGAGAGAGGGAGAGGAGAGTAAAGAGAGGGAGAGAGGAGGAGAGAGAGGGAGAGAGGAGGAAAGAGAGGGAGAGAGGAGGAAAGAGAGGGAGAAAGAGAGGACGAAAGAGAGGGAGAGAGGAGGAGAGAGAGGGAGAGAGGAGGAAAGAGAGGGAGAGAGAGGGAAAGGATAAAAATATTTGCACCATCGTCATAAAAAATTAACAATAATTAAATAAATACACAACACCACCACAGCACTAGGTGAAACATTTTGTTATTGGCCAGGCAAAGTTAGCAAATAACAACTCCTTATTAAGGAGGAATGGTTATAGGGGTGGAAACATGAATAATTTTAATTAGTAACTAATATGTGATCCGGTTCCCGAAAAGGCGGTTGTTTAAAAAATTGATTTTTTTTGATTAGTAGAAACTATTCTGCCCAGTTCATGTCCTGAAAGTTTGAAAGTGTTTGAGTGTTTGCCAATGAGATGAAGCAGATCCCCTCTGACTAGCGCAAAAAAAATTTTTGGAGAAATTGCATTCAAAATGCATTGATAGGGTGTGGTCAAGATCCGAGATGAAGCCATACTTATTAGAGTGTGCAACTTTTGGAGCATCTCACCATTTTGAGGCTCTCCAGGCGGCCAATCTATTTAGAGCAATATCACCAGAATGCATCTTTGTAAATGAAGGCAACTTCACAGCAGAAGAAAGCTAGACAGTGAAGAAAGCACACCTAATTGGCGTGCTCGAAGCCGGCCTAACAACACTCTGTTCATGAAGGGTAAGTGTATTGACCTAGCTCACTGCAAAGGCTTATTTTGTCCTCGGTAGCGCCTGGACCTATCATTGCCACAGGTGTATAACTGACGTTAGCTCAATAATACATCATCATTATTTTCCCCAAAAAATAATAAAACTGCCTATATCTCAATAACAGTTCTGCATTTTTTTTTACAACTCTGGTTATATCTACTGAACTGTTTCCTTCAACATATACCTACGTACAAATTATTGCTCCTAACCAGAGGAAAAGGATAATTATAGAGGTAGTGGACAAACTCCAGAGGAAAGGATAATTATAGAGGTAGTGCACAAACTCCAGAGGAAAGGATAATTATAGAGATAGTGCACAAACTCCAGAGGAAAGGATAATTATAGAGGTAGTGCACAAACTCCAGAGGAAAGGATAATTATAGAGATAGTGCACATATTCCAGAGGTGGGCATCAATGCATGTGCACAGGTTATGGGAGACATGGAATATTCTGACAGGATCTGAAAAATGATCAAGTTAGAGTTAGCCGGCATCAGATCTAACAGCACACAATTCCTACAGAATGGAACTCGAATCCACTCTTGAATCCATTCCAAACAAGAACTGTGACACCTCAAGGCAGAGGCTAAGCGTGAGGAGCAAACTCTCCTATCACACATGTCACACACTCACCCACAACACTTGTCACACTCTCCCATCACACATGTCACACACTCACCCACCACACATGCACACACTCACCCACCACACATGTCACACTCTCCCACCACACGTCACACACTCTCCCACCACACATGCACACACTCACCCACAACACTTGTCACACTCTCCCATCACACATGTCACACACTCACCCACCACACATGCACACACTCACCCACCACACATGTCACACTCTCCCACCACACATGCACACACTCTCCCACCACACATGCACACACTCACCCACCACACATGTCACACACTTTACCACCACACATGTCACCCACTCTCCCACCACACATGTCACCCACTCTCCCACCACACATGTCACCCACTCCCCCACCACACATGTCACCCACTCACCCATCACACTTGTCACACTCTTCCATCACACATGTCACACACTCTCCCACCACACATGTCACACACTATCCCACCACACTTGTGTGATGGATAATGTGTGTGCATGGCTGTTACAGCCATGATATGTGCACCTCGCGCCTTGAGGGCATCCATAGCAGGCAATTAGTGGCACACATAGCCGGCCATTGCTTCATTGCTTAGCCAATTGTGATTCTTCTGAAGTGATCCCTAATATGCTCAACTATGATCACAACAGCCAAGAAGTCAATCAGAGTGCAGATCTACAAACAACAAGTTATCCAAAACATGTCCCATGGGACACCCTTTGCCAGCCCAAGTATAGTGCACATGAGACTGTAAAGTGCTCGTCTGGGTTGAGTTCCGACTTTAGGAATGTTGGCTCGTTCCAAGGCGTCAACACCTGGCAATTGATGTAATGAAGATGATAAACTGCATGAAGCCAAACCAAGCTACAAGACAGTTTCTTTGTGGGCCAACATCTCAGCGTTACCCCCCAAAACCAGCCCGCCCCCAAGCATCCGCTGTACATGGCTCTTGAGGTACATTCAATGTACAAATTATTTGCAACATTCTGTAACAAGTTGGTTGCTATGGGGATGTGCTGACTTGCATTCCTTAAAAACACATGTTACAGTATATATATATGTCCATAATGGAATAATGGAATAATGGAATAATGGAATGGGAAAGTGGTAGAGCTCTGTGCACCCATCATGATGCAAATAATATCTTCGGTAAACACAATCTCATCTTCATCTAAACTCTTTTCCTGCTGTCATCAACCATGCAGTCATGTTTCATGTCTCAAGACCAACCCACACTGGTTAGGTCAGCAGTTAATCACCGCCTTCAACCTTAACTCACCCTCGTTCTCAGCTGATTGCAGTCTCAGCAGCATCCATATCCGCCATCTCCTTGAACACCGTTTAATCTTCCACGCCCATAACTAATTTTTTTTGTCAAATGACAAATGGCTTGAGCATGTCAGTTCAAAGGCTAAACCATGAGCGCTCGTAAGTTTGCTTCTAATAAAAGCCTCACACTTGACATTTTTTGGTACACGAAGATGTGCTTTAACAACCAATCAGCAGCAGGTGGCTAGTTCATATTTGGTTGTTGTACATATTAGTAGCTTTTGAGTGAACAACTTGGGAGGTCCTGGCAGCTGCAGTTAGCTCGCTCACACCAATAAGGAACCCAGAGGTCAAAGGTAGAGGGAGTGATATTTTTGTCCCTCTTCTTTTCCCTCCTTCCCCCCTTTAAGTGACACATTAATTATAGTTTCCACATTAATTATCACAATCTCTGTGGCTGTAGGCTTGGGCTGGGTATTACATGTATGTAGAGATCTGTAGGCTTGGGCTGGGTATTATGTAGAGATCTGTATGCTTGGGCTGGGTGTAGAGATCTGTATGCTTGGGCTGGGTATTGTGTAGAGTACCTGTAGGCTTGGGCTGAGATTGTGTAGAGTACCTGTAGGCTTGGGCTGAGATTGTGTAGAGTACCTGTAGGCTTGGGCTGGGTATTGTGTTGAGTACCTGTACGCTTGGGTTGGGTATTGTGTAGAGTACATGTAGGCTGTGGGCTGGGTATTGTGTTGAGTATTTGTAGGCTTGGGCTGGGTATTATGTAGAGTACCTGTAGGCTTGGGCTGAGATTGTGTAGAGTACCTATATGAGATTGTGTAGAGTACCTGTATGCTTGGGCTGGGTATTGTGTAGAGTACCTGTACGCTTGGGTTGGGTATTGTGTAGAGTACCTGTACGCTTGGGTTGGGTATTGTGTAGAGTACCTGTACGCTTGGGTTGGGTATTGTGTAGAGTACCTGTACGCTTGGGTTGGGTATTGTGTAGAGTACCTGTAGGCTTGGGCCGTGTAGGCTTGGGCTGGGTATTGTGTAGAGTACCTGTAGGCTTGGGCTGGGTATTATGTAGAGATCTGTAGGCTTGGGCTGGGTATTGTGTAGAGTACCTGTAGGCTTGGGCTGGGTATTGTGTAGAGTACCTGTACGCTTGGGTTGGGTATTGTGTAGAGTACCTGTACGCTTGGGTTGGGTATTGTGTAGAGTACCTGTACGCTTGGGTTGGGTATTGTGTAGAGTACCTGTAGGCTTGGGCCGTGTAGGCTTGGGCTGGGTATTGTGTAGAGTACCTGTAGGCTTGGGCTGGGTATTATGTAGAGATCTGTAGGCTTGGGCTGGGTATTGTGTAGAGTACCTGTAGGCTTGGGCTGGGTATTGTGTAGAGTACCTGTACGCTTGGGCTGGGTATTATGTAGAGTATCTGCAGGCTTGGGCTGGGTATTGTGTAGAGTATCTGCAGGCTTGGGCTGGGTATTGTGTAGAGTATCTCTAGGCTTGGGCTGGGTATTATGTAGAGTATCTGCAGGCTTGGGCTGGGTATTATGTAGAGATCTGTAGGCTTGGGCTGGGTATTATGTAGAGTATCTGCAGGCTTGGGCTGGGTATTATGTAGAGTACCTGTAGGCTTGGGCTGGGTATTGTGTAGGCTTGGGCTGGGTATGGTATAGAGTACCTGTATGCTTGGGCTGGGTATTGTGTTGAGTATTTGTAGGCTTGGGCTGGGTATTGTGTCAGGTACCCGTAGGCTGGGTATTGTGTAGAGTATCTGCAGGCTTGGGCTGGGTATAGTGTAGATCTGTAGGCTTGGGCTGGGTATTGTGTAGAGTATCTGTAGGCTTGGGCTGGGTATTGTGTAGAGTATCTTCAGGCTTGGGCTGGGTATATTGTGTAGAGTATCTGTAGGCTTGGGCTGGGTATGGTGTAGAGTATCTTCAGGCTTGGGCTGGGTATTGTGTAGAGTATCTGTAGGCTTGGGCTGGGTATTGTGTAGAGTATTTGTAGGCTTGGGCTGGGTATTGTGTAAAGTATCTCTAGTCTTAGGCTGGGTATTGTGTAGAGTATCTGTAGGCTTGGGCTGGGTATTGTGTAAGGCTTAGGCTGGGTATTGGGTCAGCAGCATGGTGGACATCATTAATATTCCATTATATATTTTGCAACGGGGTCACTAATGAAAAGTCAACCTAGCTTCAGAACGTAAACTTGTGTAGATTACAGGCCAACCCTCGTGATGTCATAGCTCAACTGGGAGTTGACATTCCTCGGGAAGTGCAGAAGTCAACAAAATCTCACTAGACAATGCAATGATGTCAGTTGCAGATTTGGTGCACATGGGCTGGTGCAAGCAACCACCTGTCATTAATCAACACACCTCACTAATCACTTTGTTCTGTCACCAATCAACACTCCCCCTGCCCAGCTTTCAACACATCTCACCTAATGACCTCAACAACCCATTCACTGGCCACTTCCTGTGTTCAGTCATGGACCTACCTTCTCCAATTTCAATAAAGTCAGTCAGTGTTGAGCGAGGTATGTAGAGCGCTTCCTCGTGCAAGTCTGACAGATCATCACATTCGGAGTGTAATGCCCTGGCGCACTGTCCCCCAGCCTTGGCCCAGTTTGGTCGAGGCTCATAGCCCTCGTCGTCATCATCTTCTGTCACTAGGCTAAGGTAGAGATAAGGGGTTAAATGGTAATGAAGGGAGATGGAGTTAAATGGTAAGGAAGGAGTTAAATGGTAACAAAGAGAAGGGGTTAAGGATAAGGAAGAGAAGGGGTTAATAATAAGGAAGGAAGGGTAAAGGTAAGGGAAAGGGAGTTAAAGGTAAAGAGAGGGGTTAAATAAAGAAAGGGTTAATAAAAGAGAGAAGGGGTTAAGGTGTTTAAGATCAAAATTGGAGGAGGGGGATTGAATAAAGGGGTGTTTCTCTAGTTGAAACTTCCACATAGCTCTCGTACAGGGCAGACCTAATGTTGCCGTGGGTTGCATCAATATGTCCAGTACATAGGTACCTTCTAACCACTACCTTACCGACACAGACCCAGCCACAAGAGCTATTTTAGAGCCATATGATAAGTATCTTCGAGAGGCTAATCAAAGGCTCTCTCAAAGTGAGGCCAACCATAGGCGGTCAACTCATCAGAGGAACACAGTCGAGATAGAAACTAATCTAGCGAACTCGCCAGCGCAAGGAAAGGAGATGATCCACACACCACATACACACATGATATGTTGTCAACTATATAGCTTGACCAACACCAACTCAGAATAATAATGATCATGATCTATACATTTTCTGGTGCTTCCCATCCGAACACACTCATATCATAGCTCATACATGGCCAGTGCTACCATAGAGTATCCTGGAAGCATCCAAAGTTCCTAATACTGATAGGTGATAACTTTGAACCTTGTACATACAGTAGAACCTCAGAGTTACGAACCCCTCGGGAAAATGAGTGTTCGTAACTCTGAAATGTCCATAACTCTGAAACAATTACATCATAATGATGCCATGCTTATTTAGACTTGTTTAACAGTACAGTATGTACTTGTACGTACTTATCTACTCTTCTGCAGGTATTTCACAATAGTTTCACTGTTACAAGACTCTTTTACCTCTCCACTTACTAAATGTTATGCCATCACATGTATTAAATTATATTCACTTGTACAAATTATGCCATTACACCAAGTATGTCTGTACTTTATGCACAAACATTTTACTATAAATGTACATACAGTACTGTATAACTAAGATTTAAAGAAATCAGTAATGTGTGTTTGTTTTAAAGAATCGTGTCTCTTCTTTGCTGCTAAAGAGTGCAGTTCACGTAGAAGTACTAAGTTCATTGGTGTAGCTTCTGCTTGTTGTTCCATCCATGTCAAACAAGTGCTGAAAGCTTCTTCAGCTTCAGTATGGGTGATGGTGCCAGAAGTTTGTTCTTCCTCTTCCTCCTCACTTTCATCAACTACTGATGATGCTCGAACAGTGCCTAGTATATCCTCATCAGTCATGTCCTCCACACCAGTTTCACCTTGGTCCATGGTTAGCCATTCTTCCATCTCAGCATCAGGGACACCTAACTGATTACATTCTTCCGACACCCCTGGCAATTCTTCTTGTTGACTACCACAGTCTGGACCAAAGCCTAGCTTGTTCCAGGCACGACTAAGTGAGATTGTAGAAATCTCATCCCAGGACTTGGCACAAAGATAAACCACGTCTTTGATGGTGAGGCTCTTGCTGAATTGCACAAACGAGTCATGCTCTGAGTGCCCCAGTAGCAGCTTTCTTAAAAGTAGCTTCTTATATCTACGCTTTAAGTTCTCAAGCACACCCTGATCCATAGGCTGAACCAAGCTGGTAACATTGGGTGGTAAAAATAAACATTTAATGTCACCGTCAGCAGACACAAGTGTGGATGGAGAGGGATGGGATGGAGCATTATCGAGGAGGAGGACAGCCTTAGAAGACAATGACTTTGACCGCAGATAGAACTTCACTGAGGGCACAAAGTGTTTGTGGAACCAATCTGAGAAAATTATTCTGTCCATCCATGCACTCTTCTGATTGTAATAAAGAACTGGCAGAGCCGACATATTGACTCCAGAAAAACAACGTGGCTTAGCACTTTTGTGTATAAATACTAAAGGCAGGTGGAAATCTCCACTGGCATTAGCAGTGGCCATCAATGTCACTCTATCCTTAGGAGATTTAAAATTCTTTGCTTTCTTTTCAGAAGCATCGGCTAAGGTTTTGTTCGGAAGAAGACGCCAATACAGGCCTGTCTCATCACAGTTAAAAATCTGGTGTGGAGACAGCTTGTGTTCTTCCACAAATTCATGGAAAAATTTCTTAAATTTTTTTGCAGCACTAGCATCTGCTGACAGGGATTCACCTTGTAGACTCAACTGCCTTATTCCATGCCTCTTCTTAAATCGATGCAACCATCCATTGCTACCTTTGAAGTCATCTTCAGATTTATCTGGATGGAGCTGTTGAAAAAGCAACCTTGCTTTTTCCATCATCAAGACACCACTGATTGGCGTGCCCTTATGCCGTTCTTGTGTGAACCACAAATGCATGGCTCTATCAAAAGCATCATCATCAGCTCTTCTTACAATGCACCTCTTTTTCAGGGAGCTAACATCTAGTGCTTCAGCAGCAAACCTCGTAATCTTTTCCCTAGCTTTTTTTATGTCCGTTACGGTTGTTTTTCCAATTCCAAACTCCTTGGCTACGGCTGACAAAGTACTGCCTTGGTCCACTTTCTTCAAAATCTTAAGTTTCTGATCGATGGATAGCGTGACTCGCTTACGTTTCGTAAAAGAGCTTGAGGCCATGGCAAAGAAACTACACGTAGCTGCGCGAAGGAGAGCAGCTGCAATTCAGGTATGCGCATGCGGGATAAATGTTACCGTGCGTCGAGTGTGACGACCCTTGACCCGTTTGGATGTTGACTTGCCGTTCGGTTGACCGAGGTGTTCGTAATTCTGGGGTTCGTAACTCTTGAGGTTCTACTGTACATGGACAATTCCAGAGATTGCCATAGCAACACCACTGAACAGACCACCATGCTCTGCGTTGGGAGCTTTGGCACCTCATCACATATGCACTTATATGTCTAGTACACACTCTTACTACACTCAGTCTGTGTGTACTTAAAGTTAATTGCATGAGTAATTAGCTACCACAGATACTTTACGCTTACCACTAAAAGCTTAGCTGCCAACTCCTCACAGAGCCTTCGTGTGAAGTATCACTTACACACCTAGGCACTTGCTATCCTTAGTCACACCAGCACTGCTTAAGTGCACCAGGATGGTTCCCCCCACCAGTGAACACAACAACACAGTATGTGTGTGTGTGCATGCACGTAGATAGCAAGCCGAGCTTCTTCCTAGGGTGTTCCATGCTCTCTCTCAGAAGCATCAGAATTCTACCTCAACTATTAAAAGACTGCATAAGCTAACTGTCATTACCACTTTTGCACAACCAGTAGCAGTAGTTTATTCAAGGGTCAAATCCACTATAAGTTGGGGGGAAGGGATTTGTTAAGATCAAACCCCTCCCACCCCAAACAAAAATTACTACGTCTACAACCAGAACTAAGAACAGGACAAGAAGTGTTTGCTATAATTAGGCTAGTGCAGGGTACTCGACCACACTATAGCTATGGGTTATCTTTGTCAACATCCTACCCCACGAACACAACCTCCCTCCTTCTGTTTCAGCAGAGGACGACCTTTTAAGGGTGCTTGTGGCTATTGCTAATTAAAATAACTGACACCATGTAATGATAAAACAAATTGTTTGCAATTGACACTCCTTCACAACTTACATCTTGTTGGTTTGAAGACTTCCACTGAGAGTCCTTGGTCCTAAGTGAGTGCGATATACATGCACTCCATCACTCAAGCTTGGGATGATATACTCACACTCAATTTGCTAAATATGCCATAATGTCATCACACTCATGTTACTAAATATAGTAACATAGAGACTAAATATAGTAACATAGAGACAACACCTGCAGCCATGTGACATGAATGAGTCTACTCGAGAGGGGAAGGCTCAAGCAGAACTTTCAGGCATGCACCACCACACTAGTAGCAGCAACAACAACAAATACCATTAGAGGTGCATGGCTGTAGTCTTCTAGAGGTGCATGGCTATATGTGTGTAGTCTTCTAGAGGTGCATGGCTATATGTGTGTGTCTTCTAGAGGTGCATGGCTATATGTGTGTAGTCTTCTTAGAGGTGCATGGCTATATGTGTGTAGTCTTCTAGAGGTGCATGGCTATGTGTGTAGTCTTCTAGAGGTGCATGGCTATATGTGTGTAGTCTTCTTAGAGGTGCATGGCTATATGTGTGTAGTCTTCTAGAGGTGCATGGCTATGTGTGTAGTCTTCTAGAGGTGCATGGCTATATGTGTGTTGTCTTCTAGAGGTGCATGGCTATATGTGTGTAGTCCTCTAGAGGTGTATGGCTATATGTGTGTAGTCTTCTAGAGGTGCATGGCTATATGTGTGTAGTCTTCTAGAGGTGCATGGCTATATGTGTGTAGTCTTCTAGAGGTGCATGGCTATATGTGTGTAGTCTTCTAGAGGTGCATGGCTATATGTGTGTAGTCTTCTAGAGGTGCATGGCTATGTGTGTAGTCCTCTAGAGGTGCATGGCTATATGTGTGTAGTCTTCTAGAGGTGCATGGCTATATGTGTGTAGTCTTCTAGAGGTGCATGGCTATATGTGTGTAGTCTTCTAGAGGTGCATGGCTATATGTGTGTAGTCTTCTAGAGGTGCATGGCTATATGTGTGTAGTCTTCTAGAGGTGTATGGCTATATGTGTGTAGTCTTCTAGAGGTGCATGGCTATATGTGTGTAGTCTTCTAGAGGTGCATGGCTATATGTGTGTAGTCTTCTAGAGGTGTATGGCTATATGTGTGTAGTCTTCTAGAGGTGCATGGCTATATGTATGTAGTCTTCTAGAGGTGCATGGCTATATGTGTGTACTAGAGGTGTATGGCTATATGTGTGTAGTCTTCTAGAGGTGCATGGCTATATGTGTGTAGTCTTCTAGAGGTGCATGGCTATATTATGTGTAAGTAATGCTAGGGTGGGTGGGATTTAAGTGGTTTTGACCTCTTACTTGTACATGTATGTATGTATGTGTGTATGCATGTATATACATATACGTATTATGTATGTATATATGCACATATGTATGCATGCATGTATATATATGTACGCAAGTATGCATGTATATATGGAATATTGTATGCATGTATATATATATATATATGCACATATGTGTGTATGCATGTATATATGCACTGTATATATATATGCACATTTGTATTATTTATGTACAGTATGCATGCACGTATATATGTATTGTATTGTACGTGGGACAGACATTCTCCCCACTGGCCCCACCAGCTACAAATCTCACTGTCACTTACGCATATCTGTATAACCATCGCTTCCCCCATTCTGTTGCGTGGAGCTCGCTGGTGCCCCATCTGGCGATGGCAATAATGGAGGTTGTTGGTCTGCAGCCTGCTGAAGCATCTTCCTCAACATCTCCAGCTGATCTGCATTCAGATTCCTCACAACATCCGGCTTCAAACCAAATACACTTAGATCCGAAGAGTTGTCGCCAGAGTCATTATTGGGCGTCAATT
Source organism: Cladorhizidae sp. MBARI D1340-BT2 (assembly GCA_028752905.1). Taxonomy (NCBI): domain Eukaryota; kingdom Metazoa; phylum Porifera; class Demospongiae; order Poecilosclerida; family Cladorhizidae; species Cladorhizidae sp. MBARI D1340-BT2. The sequence goes on along the minus strand of JAQNBH010000017.1, from coordinate 40,084,923 downwards.
CCACATAGACTGGCTTTTCTGGCGTTTTCTTCGTCCTTGCCTTGGGAACTGGTTTTATGCTATTGGTCGGGCTTTGATAGGGGGACATGCTTTGATGAGGTGGCACATTCGTCTCCTCACCATCTCTCTCATTCACATGACAGTGCATAGACACCGGCTTCGGGATTTGATAAGGGGATTCCAAAACTTCTTCACCACCACCTCCCCTCGAAACATGTTGCGCAGAGACTGACTTCAGACTCTGACAAGGGGGCTCTGTATTCAGACTCTGACAAGGGGACTCTGTATTCCTTTCGTCACCATCTCCCATCGAAATGCGTTTTGCGGGGACTGACTTCGGAATCTGATAAGGGGACTCTGAAATCTTTTCATCATTACCTCCCCTCGAAATGCGTTTTGCGGGGACTGACTTCGGACTCTGATAAGGGGACTCTGAAATCTTTTCATCATTACCTCCCCTTGAAATACGTTTTGTGGGGACTGGCTTCGGACTTTCACAAGGGGATTCTGGAATACCTTCACCACTTCTTCCCCTTGAAGTGAGTTGCGCATGCAGGGGACTTGCATTTCTAGGTAGATTTAGAGACTGGAGTTGCGCATGCACGGGACTTGCATTTCTAGGTAGATTTAGAGACTGGGATAATGAAATCCCCGGCAGTCTGCACTGCTCAAATTGAGGCATGCCAAATTCCTGTGATGTTGACTGCTCCGGATCCACCAAGGTCAAGTATGCATTGGCAACCTCGTTCTTCGCTGAAGGAAATAAGCTATCGAAGGAAGCATTCTCACCCAGCTGCGGTGGGTGCCTCTTACTATGCTGTCTTGCATCAAAAGAAGATATTGCAGGAGCTGGTGATATTTTACATGACCTTGCATTGGGAGGAGCTCTGTTTGGAGGTGGGGACTTGACCTGTCTCTGTATAGCCTCCATGCCCGGGTCCATCTCGTAGAGCTGTGTGGTGTTAACAACTGCGCCACTTGCTATTGCTTCTCTATGCCGTAAGTTGTTGGGGGGAAGTTTAGGAGGACCACTGGTATTGGGTGGAGACATCTCAGGGGACTTGACCCGTCCCTGTGCAGTCTCCATGCCCGGGTCCAGCCCTTGTTCTGGGATATGAAATTTGTTGCTTTCAGTCATGGACCGCACAAATGGAGAGACATTGGTTTCGCGCTTGCCAAATGCAAACGTTTGTCTGTGCCGTAGCGGCAGTTCAGGGTTCCCGCTTTTAAAAAACCCAGTTCCTAGGGTTCTGATTTTATTCGCCTCAGATCCTGCATTGGTCGAGTGAATGGTCTTACTTCTACATGGAACAGAATGACATGGGTTGTTGGCGTACCCAGACTGGTCACCCCCAGCTCCATCGATGACACAAGGCTCCAAATAGTTTTGCGGCTCATATCCTGGTGTGGATGAGAGGGAGCCATTACTGTCTCGATGCCCGATTACTTCAGATGATGCTATAGAGTACGGGTTCTCCTGGCTGAGTGGTGGAGAGACAGGGTGTGTGAGATGAGAATCACGTGCAGTGCTAGAGAATCGCTGGAGCTCTTTACTGGATCCTGGTAGAATGGCTTCCATCCATTCGATTCGCTCCTCCTAAATAAATAAAATTATTATTATTATTTATTTTTTTAACTTTAATTTGACTGTGAGATGAATATTGTATGTTGGAGAAGATGAAGTGAATGGAGTATTCAACATCAATTAATCAGATATATACTTGTTCAAATAACAGAGGGTCAGAGGAGGGGTGTTCCTCACACCACCAAAATGGCATGAAAGTCAACCAGCATGACAGTGCAGGTAGGACTACACACCAACTAGCATGGCAGTTCAGGTAGGACTACACACCAATTAGCATGACAGGACTACACACCAACTAGCATGGCAGTACTGGTAGGACTACACACCAACTAGCATGGCAGTTCAGGTAGGACTACACACCAATTAGCATGACAGCTCAGGTAGGACTACACACCAACTAGCATGGCAGTACTGGTAGGACTACACACCAACTAGCATGGCAGTACAGGTAGGACTACACACCAATTAGCATGACAGCTCAGGTAGGACTACATACCAACTAGCATGGCAGTACTGGTAGGACTATACAGCAACTAGCATGGCAGTACAGGTAGGACTACACACCAACTAGCATGGCAGTACAGGTAGGACTACACACCAACTAGCATGACAGTATAGGTAGGACTACACACCAACTAGCATGGCAGTACAGGTAGGACTACACACCAACTACAGGTAGGACTACACACCAACTAGCATGGCAGTACAGGTAGGACTACACACCAACTAGCATGACAGTATAGGTAGGACTACACACCAACTAGCATGGCAGTACAGGTAGGACTACACACCAACTAGCATGGCAGTGCAGGTAGGACTACACACTAACTAGCATGGCAGTGCAGGCTTACGTCCATCATAGAGTAAACAGCTGCTTGGGTTGGAGTGGAGTTTCCCAGCTGCATTACCAATTGAAAATCCTGCTGAGAGTAGCTCAACAAAAACGAAAACAATTCAGTAACTAATCATCATTTCCACTGCAGGAGGGACGGTCACTATCACAGCAAGAATGATAGCTGTGAATCTATCTTGATACTGAAGCAGGAGCACTTCACTAATAAAGTATCAACGTTGACTCAAGGAGTTTCACCAATAAAGTATCAACATAATTATACTTAGGTCTAATGGTATCTAGGCAAACATTTTTGTAAGTGCCACAAGTCTGTGCACACTGTCTAGTAGCTGCAGCTATTTAAGAGTCTGTGCACACTGTCTGGTAGCTGCAGCTAATTAAGAGTCTGTGCACACTGTCCGGTAGCCGCAGCTAATTAAGAGCAGCTAATTAAGAGTCTGTGCACACTGTCTGGTAGCCGCAGCTAATTAAGAGTCTGTGCACACTGTCTAGTAGCTGCAGCTAATTAAGAGTCTGTGCACACTGTCTGGTAGCCGCAGCTAATTAAGAGTCTGTGCACACTGTCTAGTAGCTGCAGCTAATTAAGAGTCTGTGCACACTGTCTGGTAGCTGCAGCTAATTAAGAGCCTGTGCACACTGTCTAGTAGCTGCAGCTAATTAAGAGTCTGTGCACACTGTCTGGTAGCTGCAGCTAATTAAGAGTCTGTGCACACTGTCTAGTAGCTGCAGCTAATTAAGAGTCTGTGCACACTGTCTGGTAGCTGCAGCTAATTAAGAGTCTGTGCACACTGTCTAGTAGCTGCAGCTAATTAAGAGCCTGTGCACACTGTCTGGTAGCTGCAGCTAATTAAGAGTCTGTGCACACTGTCTGGTAGCCGCAGCTAATTAAGAGCCTGTGCACACTGTCTAGTAGCTGCAGCTAATTAAGAGTCTGTGCACACTGTCTGGTAGCCGCAGCTAATTAAGAGTCTGTGCACACTGTCTAGTAGCTGCAGCTAATTAAGAGTCTGTGCACACTGTCTGGTAGCTGCAGCTAATTAAGAGCCTGTGCACACTGTCTAGTAGCTGCAGCTAATTAAGAGCCTGTGCACACTGTCTAGTAGCCGCAGCTAATTAAGAGTCTGTGCACACTGTCTAGTAGCCGCAGCTAATTAAGAGCCTGTGCACACTGTCTGGTAGCTGCAGCTAATTAAGAGCATGTGCACACTGTCTGGTAGCCGCAGCTAATTAAGAGTCTGTGCAGACTGTCTGGTAGCCGCAGCTAATTAAGAGCCTGTGCACACTGTCTGGTAGCTGCAGCTAATTAAGAGTCTGTGCACACTGTCTGGTAGCTGCAGCTAATTAAGAGTCTGTGCACACTGTCTAGTAGCTGCAGCTAATTAAGAGTCTGTGCACACTGTCTGGTAGCCGCAGCTAATTAAGAGCCTGTGCACACTGTCTAGTAGCTGCAGCTAATTAAGAGCCTGTGCACACTGTCTAGTAGCTGCAGCTAATTAAGAGTCTGTGCACACTGTCTGGTAGCCGCAGCTAATTAAGAGCCTGTGCACACTGTCTGGTAGCCGCAGCTAGTTAAGAGCCTGCATGATGATTTCACTGCAAATTTTTTTCTTCCAACCAAATGCTTCGGCCTTCATCCGAGCAAATAGAAAAACAAGCACAGTCCAACTCAGTCCAACTCATTCATACTCAACTGCAACGCGAAAATGCACGTGATTCATAGAAAATGCACATGATTCATAGAAAATGCACACGATTCATAGAAAATGCACATGATTCATAGAAAATGCATGCAATTCATAGAAAATGCATGCAATCCATAGCTCGGTCGGTCTGAATAATAGTTGCATAAGCACAATATCATATCAGGCATAATGATGGGTGGGTGTGGTCCCATGTCAATAACCTCAGGAGGGAAGTGCTTGTGAATGAGGCGCTGCACATCCTCCTTATACTCAGCGCTTCAATCAAAACATAGAGCTGGAGTATCCCGGTTGCTGGGTCTCAACACTCAAGGCTATGATGTGAAACCACACCCATCATTATCTGTTGGGTATGTTAATCATTATCTGTTGGATATGTTACTCTGTATCCACTTGAGTGGTCGGAAGATGTCATGTGGAATACTAAGCCAGTGAGTATAAATGATGTGTTTTTCATTGGCTCTGACGAAGACCGAAGCATTCCGTGGCAACAACAACAAAATGATGATTGAAGGAGAAATCTAATTTGTTAAAAGTTGTTGGTTTTTAAAAGTCATGTTTAAAAAAACTGTGGTTACAGCTTGGAGCTCCCTATACTCTGGTATCCATGCCGAGTAGTCAAACACCATCACTAGGGGCATCCCGGAATAGTCCCAAGTACCTGGGGATTCACGAATTCTGGTACCAACACTGTGTCACCCTCACTAGAGACATCCTGAAATACCCTTCATGGCAGTACTGCATCTCTCTAACGACCTTCAAATGCACTTAAATTATCTCTTTCAATCAATATTTAAGTCTCCTCCTTAACTGCTCGTAAACTTCAATGACTTTTTCGACTCTAGAAGTCGTATTCTGAATTGATCGAAATACCCTAGCCCAAGGACCTACTGGCACTAGCTAGCCCCAGTTCTAGTTCCAGGTTGCACGATGTGCAGTCAACCACCCACTAGGAACACACAGGACATACGAATCCGGTCATGTGCTAGAAGAGGCTGTGGAAGTGCTAGACATGCATGGGCCATGCTTAGCAGGGGAGTTCACTCTCAGGACACTGTGCTAGGAGAGGCTATGGTGGACATGCATGGGCCATGCTTAGCAGGGGAGTTCACTCTCAGGACACTGTGCTAGGAGAGGCTGTGGTGGACATGCATGGGCCATGCTTAGCAGGGGAGTTCACTCTCAGGACACTGTGCTAGGAGAGGCTGTGGTGGACATGCATGGGCCATGCTTAGCAGGGGAGTTCACTCTCAGGACACTGTGCTAGGAGAGGCTGTGGTGGACATGCATGGGCCATGCTTAGCAGGGGAGTTCACTCTCAGGACACTGTGCTAGGAGAGGCTGTGGTGGACATGCATGGGCCATGCTTAGCAGGGGAGTTCACTCTCAGGACACTGTGCTAGGAGAGGCTGTGGTGGACATGCATGGGCCATGCTTAGCAGGGGAGTTCACTCTCAGGACACTGTGCTAGGAGAGGCTATGGTGGACATGCATGGGCCATGCTTAGCAGGGGAGTTCACTCTCAGGACACTGTGCTAGGAGAGGCTATGGTGGACATGCATGGGCCATGCTTAGCAGGGGAGTTAACTCTCAGGACACTGTGCTAGGAGAGGCTGTGGTGGACATGCATGGGCCATGCTTAGCAGGGGAGTTCACTCTCAGGACACTGTGCTAGGAGAGGCTATGGTGGACATGCATGGGCCATGCTTAGCAGGGGAGTTCACTCTCAGGACACTGTGCTAGGAGAGGCTATGGTGGACATGCATGGGCCATGCTTAGCAGGGGAGTTCACTCTCAGGACACTGTGCTAGGAGAGGCTGTGGTGGACATGCATGGGCCATGCTTAGCAGGGGAGTTCACTCTCAGGACACTGTGCTAGGAGAGGCTGTGGTGGACATGCATGGGCCATGCTTAGCAGGGGAGTTCACTCTCAGGACACTGTGCTAGGAGAGGCTGTGGTGGACATGCATGGGCCATGCTTAGCAGGGGAGTTCACTCTCAGGACACTGTGCTAGGAGAGGCTATGGTGGACATGCATGGGCCATGCTTAGCAGGGGAGTTCACTCTCAGGACACCCATTAGAGGAGAATAGAGTGCAGCATCAGGTCTGTGTAGCACATCATGTAGGTCATCTTGAAACATCACGAAGAAACAAAATAACTTCACCTCACCTAATGTAAATGATGTCTGCTATGCTTCACAACTTACGTTGGACTCGAGACAGAGCGGCCATGGAGAACTAACCCCTTCCATGGGCTTGCCTCTGAAATGAACTTGAAGAGGGTAGATGGTGTCCTTATAGGCATCCATTTCCAGCTTGGATACGGCTGACAATAGGATCATGCCATCAGGATTGCGCAACTGTTAATTCAAAACACATAACAGAAGTAGCAACTTTTAGAGGACAGTAATTATGGGGTAGTTCTTAGTTTAGATGACAATTACAGTCATTAGTAAGATGACACATACAGTAGATTAATTAGGTGCAGAGAAAGGAAGTTCTTAGTTTAGATGACAATTGGAGTAATTAATTAGATGACATAAATTAAGTGCAGAGAAAGGAAGTCGATGACAATCAGAGTACATATATATTCAATCAGAGTACAGTATATTAATAAGAGTATATTAATTAGGTGCAGAGAAAGGAAGTTCTTAGTTTAGATGACAATTGGAGTAATTAATTAGATTACATTAATTAGGTGCAGAGAAAGGAAGTAGATGACAATCAGAGTACATGTACATGTATATTAAATCAGAGTATATTAATAAGAGTATATTAATTAGGTGCAGAGAAAGAAGTGCTTAGTTTAGATGACAATTGGAGTAATTAATTAGTTAGGTGCAGAGAAAGACCTCGTTTAATTATCCATGAAACCAAGAAATATTATGAAGCAAAAAAGAATCAAAAAAAGAGAAAGTTTTGCATAACTAATTAGAGTACATTAATTAGATGACATCTAGAGTAGATTAATTAGATAATTAGATGTGAAGAAAAGAACAGTAAAAACAGAAATTAACAGAAACTTTGAGTAGGGCCTAGTAATTAGGTACGACATAACAGACCCACATTGTCAGTCTTGAAATAGAGAAAATAGTTGGCGTTGACTTCAAATCGATAAGATTTCCATTGCTTCTTCTTCCTAATGCTGACAATGCCACTCTTCTTCTTCCTGGCCGAGAAACTCTGCAATCAACATTGCCACAAACGATAGTGATCAACAACACCATGCGTTGCCGTGGGATACATGGCAGAGAACTACCCAATTGCTGAGAAACTCTGCAAGCAATGTTAATTGCATTGCCACAAACGATAGTGATCAACAACACCATGCGTTGCCGTGGGATACATGGCAGAGAGCTACCCAATTGCTGAGAAACTCTGCAAGCAATGTTAATTGCAATGCCACAAACGATAGTGATCAACAACACCATGCGTTGCCGTGGGCTACATGGCAGAGAACTACCCAATTGCTGAGAAACTTTGCAAGCAAGCAATGTTAATTGCAATGCCACAAGCCACAAACGATAGCGATCAACAACACCATGCGTTGCCGTGGGCTACATGGCAGAGAACTACCCAATTGCTGAGAAACTTTGCAAGCAATGTTAATTGCAATGCCACAAAGATAGCGATCAACAACACCATGCGTTGCCGTGGGCTACATGGCAGAGAACTACACAATTGCTGAGAAACTCTTCAAGCAATGTTAATTGCAATGTCACAAACGATAGCGATCAACAACACCATGCATTGCCATGGGCTACATGGCAGAGAACTACCAGTTGCAATGCATGAGGAATCTCTAGTGTTTTAATTTAATCAGCGGACATACAGAAAGGAGTGCGGACATGGAAGTCGCACTAGCTGGCCCAGAATATGAAAACATCCACAGTTGATTTACACACAACTGCAAGTACTTACAATACATTCAGTCATGCAATGTGCTGGTCCATATTTAGGAGTCTACACAAGTGTCCACAACTTCAGTAAAACTGGTGATGTCAAGGTTATTATTAACTCAAGGTTAGTAACACAGGCAATGTCAAGATTAGTAGCACGGGTGCTACTCTACTGTAACTTGTTTTCCCTTCTGGAATGTACAGAAGACAAAGAACTTCAAAACACTGCCTCGTGAACTCCTCAAGTAGGCATACGTGTAAGATGATGTAAAAATGGCCACTAATCGGCAGCTCTTGATCCGCAATGAAATATCTTCACAATTACACCAGGACTGACATATATAACACAGGTAGGTGGAGCCTCTTATCATGGATAGAGGCACTACAACTAAGAAAGTCTTTGGCCTTTTCATATCTTTTTCATATCCAGTCAAGGCCATTTCTCAAAACCGAGCCGAGCAAGAATAAAGCATGACAATTATTGCTGGTGCAGCTCATGCTGTTGCTATTGCCACATGCAACAGCTAAAACAACACATCTCTAGTCTCGCTAGTCAGGCGAGTCGGGTTATTTACGAACGGGATTTCACAGTTCAAATCAGATTTTTGAGATGCTACCTTTTTGGTCAACATCCTGAAAGTCAAATACAAGCTTGCTCTATGAAGCATTAGCCGAAAAAACCCGTTCAATATCACCCAACTACAACTTTTCTATGAGACAAGCGCCTCCCAATACACACAGCAATGTATGCGCAGAGACAAGCGCCTCCCAATACACACAGCAATGTATGCGCAAGGTTTTACATACAACACATCTAAAAGATACTAGAATACTGCAACGTCTAGCAGCATTTAACACCAAGCTAGTTACTTACCATTGCTCTTCCGCGAGTCTAGTTTCAGTGTTTTTCTCTTAGCGACAACTCAGCAAGTCAGCTTATTGGAATGCGGGTATATCACATGCGTGCTCTTTGGTGATCCGGGGGGTAGGGGGGAGTTTTTTTGTTTGTTGTTGTATTTTTGGGGTGGGGGAAACGGCGTGGGAGTGGTGGTGACGGGGAAGATGTAAAGTGAAAAGGGGTGTGTGTGTGGGCGGTGGGTGTGATTTCGGGTAAAGGGTCTAGAAAAGGTAAAGATCGCCCAACAGGTGCGTGGGTTAATGGCGTCTTCTATGCTCTTTTCCTCACCTCAGAGTATCACTACTCCGAAGTTCAAGGTTATACCATCCGCTCACAAGCACCTGCAAGTTGTTACCAAAGGAAAGGGTGCGACGGAGTTGAAAGATGATTTAACTTCTAAGTTTGTTGAATCTTCAGAAGCTGCTGTTAGGAGGATCTCAATGAAGGGATTACGTGGCAAACCTCAGCGGGGCTTGGATGATCCAAGAGCCGAGAGGACCATTTTCATCGGGAATATTCCTAGCCAGTGTTCCAGAAAAGATATTAAAAAGCTGCTGAAAGGCCAAGGTTCTATTGAAACAATTCGCTTGCGGTCGGTCAAGATAACGGCGGGCGATAGACCCACAATGGTTGCTAGAAGAACTCACAAGCAGCTGCAAGAAGATAGCACTTTCAATGCTTATGTTGTGTTTTCTTCCCTAGCTGAAGCCAAGGAGTGTCTTAATCTCAATGGGACTTTGATTCATGGAAGACATTTGCGTGTGGATGATGTTGGAAAAGCAACAAACAATCCACAAGATAATCAAAGATCAGTCTTTGTTGGCAATATACCATTCTCTGCAGATGAAGAGAAGCTAAGGGAAGTGTTTAGTCCATGTGGAGACGTTGAAGCTGTAAGGATCATCAGGGATTCGAAGTCTGGGATTGGTAAAGGATTTGGATATGTCATGTTTGTTGACAAGGCTGGTGTGATGTTTTCTATAAGGCAAAACAAGAAATTGAAGATAGATGGCAGGGCTCTTCGTGTTAGTAGGTGTAAAGGTCAGCAGGTGATTTCAAAATCAAGAGGGGCTGATATTGTGAGTAGGAAGAGTAGGAAGAAAGGTGGAGTGAGTCGACTTGTGGCAACAAAGTATGTGGGGAAAAGAAGACCCGATGGTACTAAAAACAGACTTTATAGACTACCTGTCACTTCATGATATTCTAACGAGATAAAATACGCACACAAAAAAGAAGCATTTAATTGGTAAAGGATCGCTAATTACTACGGTTAGTATGTCCCTTTTCAGAGCGAGGTTGTCTTTCTCAAAATTTATCTCTGTATATATTCGTAAGAACTCGACTAACAATGGTGCAAGAGCTGATGTACTAAAAGGTCCCTCACTGAAAGACTTCATTAGTTCTGCAGGAACACAGGAGGAAGGGACCATCGAGTATGAGGATACTGTACCTTACGTTTCGCCACAGGACTTTGCAGCGCAAGGAAGGAAAGGTTATCACATGCTCCTATAATGTTTCAATGGTGTGTGTCTACTATATTGCTGGCAGCCAGCCTATAGAAGTATGGTGTTGTCCAAGTGAATCAAAAGTCAGACCTAAGAGGACGTACATTTTTGCCACGCTAGCACTAAAATCATAAGAAACTTGCCACAGATAGACCAACCTCAACCTCTCTTGTAAGATTTGGATTCACAGGTGTGTAAGTTGCCTGCATGCTCTTCCATAGTCACTCGGTTCAGCTTGGCCCCTATTCTATCTGTGGGATAACAACTACTGGTAGGTGCCAACACCCTGCTTTGCAAGACCCTGCTTCATGCCAAGACCGTGTTTCGTGGGGAGCCCACCTGATGACTGCTTGTGCCCCGCTTTGTGGGTAACCGAGTGTGGGTAACCGAGTAGAGGCTAAAGGTGAAATCATTAAAATTAAAAAAATTAAATAAAATTGACCAAAATATGCCCCAGGGCCCAGGATCACAGGATCACAAACATGCAACTAAATAGGATTGATGCAGGAAAAGGAAACGAGGCTGTACCCTTGTTTGAGCATGTTAAAAGTCCTTTACCATAAAATAATGGTAAAGGATGACATAAGTAGTGGGTCTAATGGCTATAATCTTGCTTGCTTATTTTTGCAAAGTCAATTCATTTTTTAAATCTTGTTTCTAATTGTTGTTTTTGTGTGTGTTTGTTTTTATTGTTATTGTTGCTTTTTAGCTGCTTCTATATAATGAGATAATTCAGCAGCTATGGCAATGTTCAAATGTAGTTTCTATTTTAGCGTCGTACACTATAGAAGTAAAAAAATACAATCCCTGTTACTGTTGTGCTCTCATGTTTATTAACAGAGTCTACTTTTCCGTATAATGCTACGTAACTTCTGCCATTCCAAGGACTTGGTAATGGTTGCATGATAGAGTTCCACATAGCAAACAACTAGAGCAAAGAGACCCCACAACATTAATGATGCTTAAGCAATTTTCGTAACGTTTTTTGTCGAGAGAGTAAGTTTCAAGTTGATTCTTGAGAAGGTCATTGTAATCATGTCTCTTGTTGTTCTGCATTGCACGTGCCACACCTTGTGGTGCTAACTCTTGTACTCATTTAATTTATTTTTGTTGTTTAAGTCTGCCTCCTTAGTAGAGGATTAGCTGCAGCATCCTTGAAGGACTTGTCACAGGACAACTACAAATCATGTGGCCATTCCTGTTTATATTTGAGCATGTGTGAGCTGGCCAGGTTGAGTTGAGGAACCACCTGTTCATCTCTAAATAGTGTCTGTGAGTGTAACCATGCCTTACCAACTGTGGTTTTACAATAAACTTCACAATAACCTACTTCAAATTGTATTCTCTCAATGTTCCGACTAGATACTCTAGCCTCTATCAGGAACAATGAGATGCAAAGACTCATGTGAACCTGCTATACACCGGTAGCCAGTTATCCACCACATGCTACAGGCACACGCGTCTAGCACGTGAACCAGATGTAATAATAACAACAACAATATAATAATAATAAATAATAATAATAATTAAAAATAAATTAAAAAATGAATGTCCATTTTACACCTACTTACACATCTACTTACACAGCATAGTTAAACCTACTTACACAGTGTAATGTGCACCTACTTACATAGCAGTGTGTACCTAATAGTTACCTAGTTACATAGCATAGCCTACTTACACAGCATAGTTACACCTCGTTACACAGTATAGTTACACCTCCTTACACAGCATAGTTACACCTACTTACACAGCTTAGTTACACCTACTTACACAGCATAGTGTGCACCTACTTACGCAGCATAGTTACACCTACTTACACAGCATAGTTACACCTACTTACACAGCATAGTTACACCTACTTACACAGCATAGTTACACCTAACTTACACAGGGTATTGGTCATAAAAACTCAATTGACTCACATATGAGAAGCAGACTATTGGACACATACCACTCAAGATTTTTATAGGAAGCTGCCACCATTTTAAGTGTGATGAACTTAGCCCTCAAGAATTCTGAAATAGCAGCTGCCCTTGTCAATTATTTCCAATCGATTCACAAAATCTTGTGCTTCCAACATCTTCATGTTGACACCAGGCATTAAAGTGAAGTAATATTTATAGATATATGTGACAGGATCTGAGAAAAGGGACCTTTCGTAGAAATTTTGAAAATTGAGTTATTGATGTTAGGACAAATAACACACAATTGCCTATTGAATGGAACAAAAATTAGCTCTTAATTCCATTCTAGACCAAAGATATGAACCTCAGAATGTAAGAGGATTACAGCATTCATTTCGAGAAAACGCGGTTTGAAAGGGTTTGCTTACTAATCTCCGTGCACCTCCGCGCACGCTTAGTTCGATTTCTGAGGTAAGAAATGCTTTTTTGGTCTTGTCTACGGAGCAAGGACTACGCTGTGTATGTGTACAGGTAACTTTTAAGACCATTGTTAGTGTGCGAGTAACAAAAATAATAATAATAAAGAGTGAGAAAACACACACGATGTTTATCTAGCAGCTAGTAGCTAGCTAATGCCCAACCAGTACTTAGCGAATGCTCCACCAGAAGCTAGCGAATGCTCGGCCAGTAACTAGCGACTGCTCAGCCTGTAGCTAGCGAATGCTCGGCCTGTAGCTAGCGAATGCTCGGCCAGTAGCCGCTGAGTCACTGTCACAACCTCTGTTTGATGTGAAGTAGTCACCAATAACCTCCAGGAGAGACTGCTGATCTCAGGGAGAGAATTTCATCAGTAAATTGATTGCTTTTGCAGCTTCCTGTGCACTTGGAGACGCCATTATTCACAAACAGTTCTTTTTAACGCGCATTAACGAGGGACTTTCCCCTTTCTAACGAGGTTTTTCCCCCCATTGTTCCGTATACGCAAGCAGTATTCTCTCAATTGCCCTCGCGTTACATACAAACGTAGGTCCGTCCACGTTTGACCAGCCATCTTCTAACAGCACGCTTGCATACAAGGAAGCCAGCAGAAGGTTCAAAACTTCACACAGAGGTAGAGGAAGGATAGTAGATACCTGTAATACAAAAAAAATTTTTTTGTCAAAGTATGACTGCTAGACTATTTTTGGTTATAGCACAAAACTGTTTTTTCTACGAAAGGTCCCTTTTCTCAGATCCTATCACATATATATAAGTCCTAAAACTAAATTGATATTTTGCGTACTTCTCCCCTGCAAAACCCATAAATACATGTAAATACGTGCTAATGAATGCTAATGAAGACTCAAATCAGCCACAGATATGCTCACCTTGAAATTCTTTCTTTGAAAACCCAAGTGAAAAATGACCCATGAACTTTGACCTCAGTTCAAAGTCACTAAAGGTCAATCGAATGTCAACAGCAGATTGGCTAGAGCATCTAGTCAAAACTTCGAGTGAAGACAATTTGAAGTTGATTATTGAGAAGGTGATTATAAGTTATGTCAAGAGAGTTAAATGTTGCTTTGGGGCCTCTTAAGAATGCAATTATAATGGTCATATGGGAGTATCCACCACAGGAACCAAAATCTAATACATTGCCCCCCCCCCCCTACTCCCACTATATATATATATATATATTATATAGATCACAGACTTGAGTCTGATATGACTAGATATTGTACACGTGCGTGGCGGTAGTCTCATCACCACGGGTTGTCAGGGATGCCCCTGCTCCATGTGCGAGTATGAACAAAATACCACGAGCGGGCAAGTCATAAGGGAATAATATTTTGTGGTTTTGAAAAGTAAAGTGGCATCAGCAGTTGTGGCTTATGAAGGGCTTCTTGACATCTAAAAGTGCTGGTCGTTGGCTGGTCAGCAACCATCAATAAAATGGACGCTCGGAAAGTCAGATGGTCCCCATAATGGGAGTAACAGACATGACCGGCTCTTAAGAGGAACCCACAATAATGTGCGTAGGAGCTTAACAAATAGAAGGTGCTTATGGTATGCACTTGACAACCTGTGGTTCCTATATAGAACAGGCATGTACACTATATCTGATGACTATTACCTGGTCTCTGATGTAAGCAAGTCTTATGTGGTCATTGTTGTCACTGCCTAGTATATCTGGAGACCTATGGCTGCCAGATGAATGTGAATGACACTGAGATTGCCTGGTCCATTCTGAAGGATGCTGGCTACTTGAAGACTCCTGATGTGTACGATGTAAGTTGAAGGAGAATGTGGAACAGGAGGTTTCAAAAAGTGAACTAGGGTACTGGCATACCTACATACTTAATATATGTATATATGTAGCTAGGCCCTACTTCATGGGGACTACTTCATGTGGAGCCTAGGCCCTACTTCATGTGGAGCCTAGGCACTACTTCATGGGGAGCCTAGGCCCTACTTCATGGGGTGCCTAGGCCCTACTTCATGAGGAGCCTAGGCCCTACTTCATGGGGAGCCTAGGCCCTACTTCATGAGGAGCCTAGCCCCTACTTCATGGGGAGCCTAGGCCCTACTTCATGTGGAGTGTACGTCCTACTTCACGGGGTGCCTAGGCTCTACTTAATGAGGAGCCTGGGACCTACTTCATGGGGAAGGGGAACCTAGGCCCTACTTCATGAGGAGCCTAGGCCCTACTTTACGGGGAGCCTAGGCCCTACTTCATTGGGAACCTAGGCCCTAGTTCATGAGGATCTAGGCCTGAGGAGCATAGGCCCTACTTCTAGTGGAGACTAGGCCCTACTTAATGAGAGCCTGGACCCTACTTCATGGGGAGCCTAGGCCCTACTTCATGAGGAGCCTAGCCCCTACTTCATGGGGAGCCTAGGCCCTACTTCATGTGGAGTGTACGTCCTACTTCACGGGGTGCCTAGGCTCTACTTAATGAGGAGCCTGGGACCTACTTCATGGGGAAGGGGAACCTAGGCCCTACTTCATGAGGAGCCTAGGCCCTACTTTACGGGGAGCCTAGGCCCTACTTCATTGGGAACCTAGGCCCTAGTTCATGAGGATCTAGGCCTGAGGAGCATAGGCCCTACTTCTAGTGGAGACTAGGCCCTACTTAATGAGAGCCTGGACCCTACTTCATGGGGAGCCTAGGCCCTACTTCATGTGGAGTCTAGGCCCTACTTCATGGGGTGCCTAGGCCCCAGTGGGGAGCCTAGGCCCTACTTAATGAGAGCCTGAACCCTACTTCATGGGGAGCCTAGGCCCTACTTCATGTGGAGTCTAGGCCCTACTTCATGGGGAGCCAAGGCCCTACTTCATGGGGAGCCTAGGCCCTACTTCATGGGGTGCCTAGGCCCTACTACATGAGGAGCCTAGGCCCTACTTCATGGGGAGCCTAGGCCCTACTTCATGGGGAGCCTAGGCCCTACTTCATGGGGTGCCTAGGCCCTACTACATGAGGAGCCTAGGCCCTACTTCATGGGGAGCCTAGGCGACCTAGGCCTACTTCATGGAGAGCCTAGGCCCTACTTCATGGGGAGCTAAACTACTCTGTTACGGAGTGTAGTTAATTTTAGACCTTTGCCAGTTTGGTGGGTATTTTGACCATCTGTAAATAGTGCTCACCTCATATCTGATCAATACTTGCATCACTCCTTCCCCCCCCCCCCCCCCCCCCCCCCCCCCACACCTCCCCCAGGTGTACCTTGCTACATGTATTATGTTTTCAAGTTGGCATCCAGAAAGGTTTGGCTTCTCCAGCAATTATCTAATCACTTTCTGTATAAATCATCTTGAAATTTACTCATTCGATGTTTCGGCTTAGATACTAGCCTTCATCAGGAATAATGACTAGATGCTCTAGCCTTCATCAGGAATAATGACTAGATACTAGCCTTCATCAGGAATAATGACTAGATGCTCTAGCCTTCATCAGGAATAATGACTAGATGCTCTAGCCTTCATCAGGAATAATGACTAGATGCTCTAGCCTTCATCAGGAATAATGACTAGATGCTCTAGCCTTCATCAGGAATAATGACTAGATGCTCTAGCCTTCATCAGGAATAATGACTAGATGCTCTAGCCTTCATCAGGAATAATGACTAGATGCTCTAGCCTTCATCAGGAATAATGACTAGATGCTCTAGCCTTCATCAGGAATAATGACTAGATGCTCTAGCCTTCATCAGGAATAATGACTAGATGCTCTAGCCTTCATCAGGAATAATGACTAGATGCTCTAGCCTTCATCAGGAATAATGACTAGATGCTCTAGCCTTCATCAGGAATAATGACTAGATGCTCTAGCCTTCATCAGGAATAATGACTAGATGCTCTAGCCTTCATCAGGAATAATGACTAGATGCTCTAGCCTTCATCAGGAATAATGGCTAGATGCTCTAGCCTTCATCAGGAATAATGACTAGATGCTCTAGCCTTCATCAGGAATAATGGCTAGATGCTCTAGCCTTCATCAGGAATAATGACTAGATGCTCTAGCCTTCATCAGGAATAATGGCTAGATGCTCTAGCCTTCATCAGGAATAATGACTAGATGCTCTAGCCTTCATCAGGAATAATGACTAGATGCTCTAGCCTTCATCAGGAATAATGACTAGATGCTCTAGCCTTCATCAGGAATAATGACTAGATGCTCTAGCCTTCATCAGGAATAATGACTAGATACTAGCCTTCATCAGGAATAATGACTAGATGCTCTAGCCTTCATCAGGAATAATGACTAGATACTAGCCTTCATCAGGAATAATGACTAGATGCTCCAGCCTCCAAGGAATAATGACTAGATACTAGCCTTCATCAGGAATAATGACTAGATGCTCTAGCCTTCATCAGGAATAATGACTAGATACTAGCCTTCATCAGGAATAATGACTAGATGATCCAGCCTCCATCAGGAATAATGACTAGATACTAGCCTTCATCAGGAATAATGACTAGATACTAGCCTTCACCAGGAATAATGACTAGATACTAGCCTTCATCAGGTATAATGACTAGATACTAGCCTTCATCAGGAATAATGACTAGATGCTCTAGCCTTCATCAGGAATAATGGCTAGATGCTCCAGCCTCCATCAGGAATAATGACTAGATACTAGCCTTCATCAGGAATAATGACTAGATACTAGCCTTCATCAGGAATAATGACTAGATACTAGCCTTCATCAGGAATAATGACTAGATACTAGCCTTCATCAGGAATAATGACTAGATACTAGCCTTCATCAGGAATAATGACTAGATGCTCTAGCCTTCATCAGGAATAATGACTAGATACTAGCCTTCATCAGGAATAATGCTCATCTAGTGGAGTGGTCGAGTGAGTAAATTTCAAGATGGTTATGGAGGAAGTGATTCTCTCCACTCCTGTTAACTGAGAGTTGGTTGAGAGTGTTATCAATGCTTGCAGTATTCCCTTACCTTGTCTTGGCAGTGCCAGGTACAGTGTAGAGGAACGTCATGGGCCGATCAAGAAGGAAGGCTTTAAGCCAACAGTTTTTGTGTTTGTGTTTCAGCAATGGAGTAAGTAGCTCATATTTGGGCATTTTGCAATACTTTGGCCTCCCTGTAAGTAGGGTTTCCCTCGCTCTATACCTACATGTTTGGCACCCTGTAAGTAGGGTTTCCCTCGCTCTATACCTACATGTACAATAATTAGTGAAAGCCATGCCAACACAAAGATTGCACTCAGTAAATTCTGTGAGTTAAGCCAAAGAACGTGAAGTTATTTGGCCATGCATACCCCATGGCTGTGTCTGTTCCTACCACGAGAATGTCTGCCTCCTGCTAGTCACACTAAATGGATATTCAACACTTTCAGTTGGTTTTCTTGAATGGCTGCAGCAGCAACAGGTGCCTCTGAAGTCTACAGCTGTTTTTTTTTTGTCTTTGGGGATGCACACCATGTAAGAGTTACCACGTGTCATGTGCCTTGAAGATGTTTTTGCAATTATAATGAAGTCTACCTTGACAACACTTATATCACTTTGCTCTTTTTGTCTGGGCAATGCCCGGGAACCCTGCTAGTACATATATACTACATATATATACACCTACATATATACTAATATATACATATAGACATACATAATAATATATATACGTACATACATAGTATATACATACATGCATACATACACATGCATACTACGTACTGTGCATATAATGAGTAGTGGTTAATTAAAGACTACAAACACCTTCCAGTCTGTGTACATTTGGCACCAAATCTTAAGATCTGACCAGTCACCTCCCCCTCCTCTCTCCCTTTTCCTGCTTTCTCCTCCCCCATCCTCCCCTTCAGGAAGTAGATTATGCACATGTTGTAAGCTCTAATTATTATTAGTGTTGTTGATTTTTTTTGATTTTTTTTATTAGAAAAAAAACTTGCCCTGTAGGTTTTGTGGTTTTCAGCGCTCTAGGGAATGACTACATGTGCTAGAGCAGAAGGTATTCTTGGCTGCAACTATGTGTGTGGTGGCTTGTTTGTGCATACATGTATTAGGCTGACGTGATACTGGCTGTGACTTGTGCCATACGTGAGAATGCTGAGTTCAAAATTTGGAACCGTTTGGATTTCTTTAAAAGTCTAAAGAAGAAGCGTTCACGTCTGCTGCCTCCATTGAAGATTGGAGTGTTAGGTAAGACTTGCTTGCTGTCTGCTTGTCCTTCATAATGTACCAAATAACATCCTCTTTAATTAAGGGAGTGCGACTTGTACCATGAATAATATTAGGGTCATCAAATCCAATAGTGCGTGTGGCATCAACAAGATCGTAGAATTGTTCTGAAGCTGCACTACTGAGTTGTCTGTCCATGGCTACAGCCAGCAAGAAGTGCATGAGCTACGCCACTGGGTTCAAGCTGCTGGTCATATCTTTCGCTGAGTAGAGTGGAAATCAAAGTGCAGAGAATCGTTCTGTTGCTCAGTTGTACCGTAGCTTCTTCCAGTCCAGCGGTGTAGCTACAGCTTAGCCTGCCTGTGTGTGGTGTAGCTACAGCTTAGCCTGCCTGTGTGTGGTGTAGCTACAGCTTAGCCTGCCTGCCTGTGGTGTAGCTACAGCTTAGCCTGCCTGTGTGTGGTGTGGCTACAGCTTAGCCTGCCTGTGTGTGGTGTAGCTACAGCTTAGTCTGCCTGTGTGTGGTGTGGCTACAGCTTAGCTGCCTGTATGTGGTGTAGCTACAGCTTAGCCTGCCTGTGGTGTAGCTACAGCTTAGCCTGCCTCTGTGTGGTGTAGCTACAGCTTAGTCTGCCTGTGTGTGGTGTAGCTACAGCTTAGCCTGCCTGTGTGTGGTGCAGCTACAGCTTAGCCTGCCTGTGTGTGGTGTAGCTACAGCTTAGTCTGCCTGTGTGTGGTGTAGCTACAGCTTAGTCTGCCTGTGTGTGGTGTGGCTACAGCTTAGCCTGCCTGTGTGTGGTGCAGCTACAGCTTAGCCTGCCTGTGTGTGGTGTAGCTACAGCTTAGCCTGCCTGTGTGTGGTGTAGCTACAGCTTAGCCTGCCTGCCTGTGGTGTAGCTACAGCTTAGCCTGCCTGTGTGTGGTGTGGCTACAGCTTAGCCTGCCTGTGTGTGGTGTAGCTACAGCTTAGCCTGCCTGTGTGTGGTGTAGCTACAGCTTAGCCTGCCTGTGTGTGGTGTGGCTACAGCTTAGTCTGCCTGTGTGTGGTGTGGCTACAGCTTAGCTGCCTGTATGTGGTGTAGCTACAGCTTAGCCTGCCTGTGGTGTAGCTACAGCTTAGCCTGCCTCTGTGTGGTGTAGCTACAGCTTAGTCTGCCTGTGTGTGGTGTAGCTACAGCTTAGCCTGCCTGTGTGTGGTGCAGCTACAGCTTAGCCTGCCTGTGTGTGGTGTAGCTACAGCTTAGTCTGCCTGTGTGTGGTGTGGCTACAGCTTAGCCTGCCTGTGTGTGGTGTGGCTACAGCTTAGCCTGCCTGTGTGTGGTGTGGCTACAGCTTAGTCTGCCTGTGTGTGGTGTAGCTACAGCTTAGCCTGCCTGTGTGAGGTGTAGCTACAGCTTAGCCTGCCTGTGTGTGGTGTAGCTACAGCTTAGCCTGCCTGTGTGTGGTGTAGCTACAGCTTAGCCTGCCTGTGTGTGGTGTAGCTACAGCTTAGCCTGCCTGTGTGTGGTGTAGCTACAGCTTAGCCTGCCTCTGTGTGGTGTAGCTACAGCTTAGCCTGCCTGTGTGTGGTGTAGCTACAGCTTAGTCTGCCTGTGTGTGGTGTGGCTACAGCTTAGCCTGCCTGTGTGTGGTGTGGCTACAGCTTAGCCTGCCTGTGTGTGGTGTAGCTACAGCTTAGTCTGCCTGTGTGTGGTGTGGCTACAGCTTAGCCTGCCTGTGTGTGGTGTAGCTACAGCTTAGCCTGCCTGTGTGTGGTGCAGCTACAGCTTAGCCTGCCTGTGTGGTGTAGCTACAGCTTAGCCTGCCTGTGTGTGGTGTAGCTACAGCTTAGTCTGCCTGTGTGTGGTGTAGCTACAGCTTAGCCTGCCTGTGTGTGGTGTGGCTACAGCTTAGCCTGCCTGTGTGTGGTGTGGCTACAGCTTAGTCTGCCTGTGTGTGGTGTAGCTACAGCTTAGCCTGCCTGTGTGAGGTGTAGCTACAGCTTAGCCTGCCTGTGTGTGGTGTAGCTACAGCTTAGCCTGCCTGTGTGTGGTGTAGCTACAGCTTAGCCTGCCTGTGTGTGGTGTAGCTACAGCTTAGCCTGCCTGTGTGTGGTGTAGCTACAGCTTAGCCTGCCTCTGTGTGGTGTAGCTACAGCTTAGCCTGCCTGTATGTGGTGTAGCTACAGCTTAGCCTGCCTCTGTGTGGTGTAGCTACAGCTTAGCCTGCCTGTGTGTGGTGTGGCTACAGCTTAGCCTGCCTCTGTGTGGTGTAGCTACAGCTTAGCCTGCCTGTGTGTGGTGTGGCTACAGCTTAGTCTGCCTGTGTGTGGTGTAGCTACAGCTTAGCCTGCCTCTGTGTGGTGTAGCTATTGTCTCCTTCCATGTAAATAATGTTTGAATAGGGACATAACTATGTTAGGCAGATTTGGGACAGGGACTAGCACCAAGGTGCGACTTCTTATATTCCGGCAGACATGATGCACTGTCAAGCTAGTGGGAACTACATGGTCATGTTTGCTCTAATTAATGCACAGTGTTATTGCCATCTTGGATTTATTTTTGCATGTGTTTATGCCTTATTCTCTCTGCTCCAAGTGCGAGACATGCAGTGGCAAGTAGGTGCAGCTGTCTGCATGGCGGCCATCTTCTATCAGTCCACCCAATATCTAACTTCTTTGAGGTTTCTCTTTAAAATCAGCTTTTGTTTGTAGTGCCAAAACGTTTCAACTGAAATAGTTCAGTCTTCATTGGGGGAAACGAAAACAAATCAACATATCCACACATGCTGGCAACACACCCACACACGCTGGCAATGCATCCACACTCGCTGGCAATGCATCCACACTCACTGGCAATGCATCCACACTCACTGGCAACACATTCACACTCACTGGCAACACACCCACACATGCTGGCAACACATCCACACTCACTGGCAACACACCCACACACGCTGGCAACACACCCACACACGCTGGCAATGCATCCACACTCACTGGCAACAAATCCACACTCACTGGCAACAAATCCACACTCGCTGGCAACACATCCACACTCACTGGCAACACATCCACACTCACTGGCAACACATCCACACTCACTGGCAACACACCCACACACGCTGGCAATGCATCCACACTCACTGGCAACACATCCAAACTCGCTGGCAATGCATCCACACTCACTGGCAACACATCCACGCTCACTGGCAATGCATCCACACTCACTGGCAACACATCCACACTCACTGGCAACACATCCACACTCACTGGCAACACATCCACACTCACTGGCAACACATCCACACTCACTGGCAACACACCCACACACGCTGGCAATGCATCCACACTCACTGGCAACACATCCAAACTCGCTGGCAATGCATCCACACTCACTGGCAACACATCCACGCTCACTGGCAATGCATCCACACTCACTGGCAACACATCCACACTCACTGGCAACACACCCACACATGCTGGCAACACATCCACACTCACTGGCAACACACCCACACAAGCTCGCAATGCATCCACACTCACTGGCAACACATCCACACTCACTGGCAACACATCCACACTCACTGGCAATGCATCCACACTCACTGGCAACACATCCACACTCACTGGCAATGCATCCACACTCACTGGCAACACATCCACACTCACTGGCAACACATCCACACTCGCTGGCAACATATCCATACTCACTGGCAACACATCCACACTCACTGGCAACACATCCACACTCGCTGGCAATGCATCTACACTTACTGGCAACACATCCACACTCGCTGGCAACACATCCACGCTCACTGGCAACACATCCACGCTCACTGGCAACATATCCACACTCACTGGCAACATATCCACACTCACTGGCAACACAACCACACTCACTGGCAATATATCCACACTCACTGGCAACACATCCACACGCACTGGAAATGCATCCACACTCGCTGGCAATGTGTTTCACACAACAAATGCACGTGGTTCATGATGCGTCTGAATAACAGAGTATATGCACAGCAGCACATCGGACAGACTTTGATGGGCATGGTTTCGCATGGATACTCTTGAGTGTTGAGATCCAGCACCGGGTACCTGCATCTGGATTGACGCTGATCCCTAGGGGTGAGGTGGATGTGCAGTGCCTCCTTCACGAGCAACTCTCTCCATCTGCTGGCTCTAGCAATCACAGAGGTCTCCTCCCACAAGATTGGGGGGTGTTGGCTCCACGCATGCTCTGCTATACAGACTCCTCAAGCTCTCCCTTTCTGCAAGCATCTTAAGCTCTCTGATTTGTGACTCCAACCTCCAGGTCTCACCAAGATACACTTTCCTACAGCTGCGAGGAATTCTATACACAATTGGTGACATCATTCTCTGTCTGAAGTGTTGCTAAGCTTGTACACATATTCAGACAGATCATGAATCATGTGTGCATTGTCAGCAAGTGTGGATGCATTGCCAGTGAGTGTGGATGCGTTGTCAGTGAGTGTGGATGCGTTGCCAGCGAGTGTGGATGCATTGCCAGCGAGTGTGGATGCATTGCCAGTGAGTGTGGATGCATTGCCAGCGAGTATGGATGCATTGCCAGCGAGTGTGGATGCATTGCCAGCGAGTGTGGATGCATTGCCAGTGAGTGTGGATGCATTGCCAGCGAGTGTGGATGCATTGCCAGTGAGTGTGGATGCATTGCCAGTGAGTGTGGATGCATTGCCAGTGAGTGTGGATGCATTGCCAGTGAGTGTGGATGCATTGCCAGTGAGTGTGGATGCATTGCCAGTGAGTGTGGATGCATTGCCAGCGAGTGTATGCATTGCCAGCGAGTGTGGATGCATTGCCAGTGAGTGTGGATGCATTGCCAGTGAGTGTGGATGCATTGCCAGCGAGTGTGGATGCATTGCCAGCGAGTGTGGATGCATTGCCAGCGAGTGTGGATGCATTGCCAGTGAGTGTGGATGCATTGCCAGCGAGTGTTGATGCATTGCCAGTGAGTGTGGATGCATTGCCAGCGAGTGTTGATGCATTGCCAGTGAGTGTGGATGCATTGCCAGTGAGTGTGGATGCACCAGCGAGTGTGGATGCACCAGCGAGTGTGGATGCATTGCCAGTGAGTGTGGATGCACCACCAACGAGTGTGGATGCATTGCCAGCGAGTGTGGATGCACCAGCGAGATGCATTGCCAGTGAGATGCATTGCCAGCGAGATACATTGCCAGCGAGTGTGGATGCATTGCCAGCGAGTGTGGATGCATCACTGGTGTGGATGCATTGCCAGCGAGATACATTGCCGGCGAGTGTGGATGCATTGCCAGCGAGTATGGACGGGTTGCGCTGTTCTATATAGCTCTGACTTGATCTGCCCTGGTGAAGACTGAAGAACTACGGTTGATACGCTGTCACTGAAACGTAAAGCTGATTAAAAGAGAAGCCCCAAAGTAATTCGATGTCAGCTGGAAAAAGGTAGAACTATCAACATCCATCAACATTCTATCTATCGACCCCCCTTTACCTAACCATTTGCTGTATCTATCTATATAAACATTTGTATATACTTATCTATCTATCCATCTATCTATCTATCAACATCTAGTTCATGCATATTATGTCCTTCCAATGTCCTAGTACATGTTAGTTTGTGACCTCTCATTGTTCAGGTTGTATGGCTGAGCGCCTCAAGACTGAACTGCTGGAAACCAACAAGAGCATAGACCTGGTAGCAGGCCCAGGTACGACTCATAACTAGACCTTGTAGCAGGCCCAGGTATGGCTCATAACTAGACCTGGTAGCAGGCCCAGATACAACTCATAACTAGACCTGGTAGCAGGACCAGGTAAGACTCATAACTAGACCTGGTAGCAGGACCAGGTACACTCATAACTAGACCTGGTGGTAGGCCCAGGTACGACTCATAACTGGACTTGGTAGCAGGCCCAGGTACACTCATAACTAAGCAGGTGCAGGTATGGCACAGCTCATAACCTTTCTCTCCCACCCCTAACCTTTCTCTCCCACCTAACCTTTCTCTCCCTCCCCTAACCTTTCTCTCCCACTCCTAACCTTTCTCTCCCACCCCTAACCTTTCTCTCCCACCCCTAACCTTTCTCTCCCTCCTAACCTTTCTCTCCCACCCCTAACCTTTCTCTCCCACCCCTAACCTTTCTCTCCCACCCCTAACCTTTCTCTCCCAACCCTAACCTTTCTCTCCCACTCCTAACCTTTCTCTCCCACCCCTAACCTTTCTCTCCCACCTAACCTTTCTCTCCCTCCCCTAACCTTTCTCTCCCACTCCTAACCTTTCTCTCCCACCCCTAACCTTTCTCTCCCACCTAACCTTTCTCTCCCACCCCTAACCTTTCTCTCCCACCCCTAACCTTTCTCTCCCACCCCTAACCTTTCTCTCCCAACCCTAACCTTTCTCTCCCACCCCTAACCTTTCTCTCCCACCCCTAACCTTTCTCTCCCACCCCTAACCCTTCTCTCCCACCCTAACCTTTCTCTCCCACTCCTAACCTTTCTCTCCCACTCCTAACCTTTCTCTCCCACCCCTAACCTTCTCTCCCACCCCTAACCTTTCTCTCCCACTCCTAACCTTTCTCTGCCATCCCTAACCTTTCTCTCCCACTCCTAACCTTTCTCTCCCACCCCTAACCTTTCTCTCCCACTCCTAACCTTTCTCTCCCACCCCTAACCTTTCTCTCCCACCCCTAACCTTTCTCTCCCACCCCTAACCTTTCTCTCCCACCCCTAACCTTTCTCTCCCACTCCTAACCCTTCTCTCCCACTCCTAACCTTTCTCTCCCACCCATAACCTTTCTCTCCCACCCCTAACCTTTCTCTCCCACCCCTAACCTTTCTCTCCCACTCCTAACCTTTCTCTCCAACTCCTAACCTTTCTCTCCCACCCCTAACCCTTCTTTCCCACCCCTAACCCTTCTCTCCCACCCCTAACCTTTCTCTCCCACTCCTAACCTTTCTCTCCCACCCCTTACCCTTCTCTCCCACCCCTAACCCTTCTCTCCCACTCCTAACCCTTCTCTCCCACTCCTAACCTTTCTCTCCCACCCCTAACCTTTCTCTCCCACTCCTAACCTTTCTCTCCCACTCCTAACCTTTCTCTCCCACCCCTAACCTTTCTCTCCCACCATAACCTTTCTCTCCCACCCCTAACCTTTCTCTCCCACCCCTAACCTTTCTCTCCCACCCCTAACCTTTCTCTCCCACTCCTAACCTTTCTCTCCCACCCCTAACCTTTCTCTCCCACCCCTAACCTTTCTCTCCCACCATAACCTTTCTCTCCCACTCCTAACCTTTCTCTCCCACCCCTAACCTTTCTCTCCCACCCCTAACCTTTCTCTCCAACTCCTAACCTTTCTCTCCCACCCCTAACCTTTCTCTCCCACCCCTAACCTTTCTCTCCCACTACTAACCCTTCTCTCCCACTCCTAACCTTTCTCTCCCACCCCTAACCTTTCTCTCCCACTCCTAACCTTTCTCTCCCACTCCTAACCTTTCTCTCCCACCCCTAACCCTTCTCTCCCACCCCTAACCTTTCTCTCCCACTCCTAACCTTTCTCTCCCACCCCTAACCTTTCTCTCCCACTCCTAACCTTTCTCTCCCACTCCTAACCTTTCTCTCCCACCCCTAACCCTTCTCTCCCACCCTAACCTTTCTCTCCCACCCCTAACCTTTCTCTCCCACTCCTAACCTTTCTCTCCCACCCCTAACCTTTCTCTCCCACTCCTAACCTTTCTCTCCCACCCCTAACCTTTCTCTCCCACCCCTAACCTTTCTCTCCCACCCCTAACCTTTCTCTCCCACCCCTAACCTTTCTCTCCCGCCCCTAACCTTTCTCTCCCACCCCTAACCTTTCTCTCCCACTCCTAACCTTTCTCTCCCATCCATAACCTTTCTCTCCCACCCCTAACCTTTCTCTCCCACCCCTAACCTTTCTCTCCCACCCCTAACCCTTCTCTCCCACCCCTAACCTTTCTCTCCCACCCCTAACCTTTCTCTCCCACTCCTAACCTTTCTCTCCCACTCCTAACCTTTCTCTCCCACCCCTAACCTTTCTCTCCCACCCATAACCTTTCTCTCCCACCCCTAACCTTTCTCTGCCACCCCTAACCTTTCTCTGCCACCCCTAACCTTTCTCTCCCACCCCTAACCTTTCTCTCCCACCACTAACCTTTCTCTCCCACTCCTAACCTTTCTCTTCCACTCCTAACCTTTCTCTCCCACTCCTAACCTTTCTCTCCCACCCCTAACCTTTCTCTCCCACCCCTAACCTTTCTCTCCCACCCCTAACCTTTCTCTGCCACTCCTAACCTTTCTCTCCCACCATAACCTTTCTCTCCCACCTAACCTTTCTCTCCCTCCCCTAACCTTTCTCTCCCATCCCTAACCTTTCTCTCCCACTCCTAACCTTTCTCTCCCACCCCTAACCTTTCTCTCCCACCATAACCTTTCTCTCCCACACCTAACCTTTCTCTCCCACCCCTAACCTTTCTCTCCCACCCCTAACCTTTCTCTCCCACCCCTAACCTTTCTCTCCCACCCCTAACCTTTCTCTCCCACTCCTAACCTTTCTCTCCCACTCCTAACCTTTCTCTCCCACCCCTAACCTTTCTCTCCCACCCCTAACCTTTCTCTCCCACCCCTAACCTTTCTCTCCCACCCCTAACATTTCTCTCCCACCCCTAACCTTTCTCTCCCACCCCTAACCTTTCTCTCCCACCCATAACCTTTCTCTCCCACCCATAACCTTTCTCTCCCACCCCTAACCTTTCTCTCCCACCCCTAACCTTTCTCTCCCACCCCTAACCTTTCTCTCCCACCCCTAACCTTTCTCTCCCACTCCTAACCTTTCTCTCCCACCTAACCTTTCTCTCCCACCCCTAACCTTTCTCTCCCACTCCTAACCTTTCTCTCCCACCCCTAACCTTTCTCTCCCACTCCTAACCTTTCTCTCCCACCCCTAACCTTTCTCTCCCACCCCTAACCTTTCTCTCCCATTCCTAACCTTTCTCTCCCACCCCTAACCTTTCTCTCCCACCCCTAACCCTTCTCTCCCACTACTAACCTTTCTCTCCCACTCCTAACCTTTCTCTCCCACTCCTAACCTTTCTCCCCCACCCCTAACCCTTCTCTAACCTTTCTCTCCCACCCCTAACCTTTCTCTCCCACCCCTAACCTTTCTCTCCCACTCCTAACCTTTCTCTCCCACCCATAACCTTTCTCTCCCACGCCTAACCTTTCTCTCCCACCCCTAACCTTTCTCTCCCACTCCTAACCTTTCTCTCCCACCCATAATCCTTCTCTCCCACTCCTAACCTTTCTCTCCCATCCCTAACCTTTCTCTCCCACTCCTAACCTTTCTCTCCCACCCCTAACCTTTCTCTCCCACCCCTAACCCTTCTCTCCCACCCCTAACCTTTCTCTCCCACCCCTAACCTTTCTCTCCCACTCCTAACCTTTCTCTCCCACCCCTAACCTTTCTCTCCCACCCCTAACCCTTCTCTCCCACCCCTAACCTTTCTCTCCCACCCCTAACCTTTCTCTCCCACCCCTAACCTTTCTCTCCCACCCCTAACCCTTCTCTCCTACTCCTAACCCTTCTCTCCCACCCCTAACCTTTCTCTCCCACCCCTAACCCTTCTCTCCCACCCCTAACCTTTCTCTCCCACCCCTAACCCTTCTCTCCCACCCCTAACCTTTCTCTCCCACCCCTAACCTTTCTCTCCCACCCCTAACCCTTCTCTCCCACCCCTAACCTTTCTCTCCCACCTCTAACCTTTCTCTCCCACCCCTAACCCTTCTCTCCCACCCCTAACCTTTCTCTCCCACCCCTAACCTTTCTCTCCCACCCCTAACCTTTCTCTCCCACCCATAACCTTTCTCTCCAACCCCTAACCTTTCTCTTCCACCCCTAACCTTTCTCTCCCACCCCTAACCTTTCTCTCCCACCCCTAACCTTTCTCTCCCACTCCTAACCCTTCTCACCCACCCCTAACCTTTCTCTCCCACCCCTAACCTTTCTCTCCCACCCCTAACCTTTCTCTCCCACCCCTAACCCTTCTCTCCCACCCCTCTTCTTTTTGCTGTCATTTAGTATCACCAGAGTTTACCTTGCCTGGGGATATATTTAATGTATACACAGACATTGTGTATGTATGTATTGCTGGTATTGTTGTGTGTGTGTGTGTGTGTGTGTGTGTGTGTGCCTCTAATTTGCAGATGCTTATCGTGACCTTCCTAGAATGCTAGCACTCACCGATTATGGACAGTCGGCAGGTACATAATCATAATATTCTGATGCTCTCATTTATCAAATATTCATTTAAAGTTTTTCTTCTCTCTCTCTTTTTGTCTTAAACCAAAAATAATTAAACTTTTTTCCTTGAAAATAAATGAAAGTCATGCCCCCGGCCGGGAAAGCCTTACTTAGTGGTCAGAACCTATTTGTTGTTGTTGTTGTTTATTCTGCAGTGAATGTTTTGCTGTCGTTGGATGAGACTTACGGAGATGTCGTTCCTGTTCGCATTAACTCTGATTCTCTTTCTGCCTTTGTGTAAGCAAATTGTTGAATGTGCCTGAAAAGTTGTAAGTGCCTTTCTGCATATCAATAATTAGCACTTTCAATATTGGGTTAACCTTGGGAGAATATATAGCCTGTGAATTTATTTCCCCACTAAGCTAAAACTTACCTTAGCAGCTTCTTTATAGACTCGATTATGTTCTATTAAATTATCCTGACAACTTCTGTTCCCCAGGTGTGCCTTATTAACAGATTAGCTACCAAACTCGGATATTGTTCGCCAGAAATATTATGAAATAGGACAACAGATTTATTTCATTTTTACTCCCTCACATTCTCATTCGCTGCTCTATAATCTTGAACAATCTGAAAACTTATTTCCTGCTTGACAGGGGGAGCAAGCAAAAAAAGGAGGGGGGAAAGATGGGGGGAGGGGAAAAAAGGTGGAGAGGGAGCCAGCAGAAAAGGGGGGGGGGGATGCCCAATATTGGAATTCCTTTGTTGTTGTTGTTGTTGTTGTTGTTGTTGTGGTGGTGGTGGTGGTTCTTTCCACGTCTTCAGATCAATTATGCGAGGCTGTGAGAACATGTGCAGTTTCTGCATAGTGCCCTTTACCAGAGGCAAGGAGAGAAGCAGAGCTGTGCCTTCCATCATGGAAGAGGTCCAGAGACTATCGGACGAGGTACATGTAATGTCCACTCTGCTCTAATAGTCACCACCAGACCAGAGTATCTAGGGTGTGGTTGCGTGCCCCCTCCCCCCCGCGAAACAATGGTGGGCATTTACTTCACTACAAAGGGCTTGAGGTTTTTTTAAATGCCATAAGTCCTTGTTAGTAGTGGCCTCCTCTATGTGTTGCTTAGATACTAGTCTTCACAACTGCAACCAGATTCCTCACACCCACCCAGTGGTGTACCGATATAATGAATATCTGTCTCTCATCAATCAACTTGAATTTCAATCTCTTAACGTTTTGAGTAGAGCTCCTGCCTTCATTATTCCTGATGAAGGCTAGAGCATCTAGTCGAAACGTCGAGTGTAAAATTCAAGTTGATTATTGAGAAGGTCATTGTAATTTCGTTATGTCAACTGATAGATAGTCTTATTTGCTTTTCACTGATTCTGGTTGACTGCTCTAAGTGTATATATTTGCAAACTTTGGATATCATTCACAAACATTAATGAACCATATACGCTAAACACCCGGGTTTTAACCTGCACAAGCCCCATAAATTAATAATAATAATAGTAATAGTAATAATAATAATAATAATAATAATAATAATAATAATAATAATAATAATAATAATAATAATAATAATAATAATAATAATAATAATAATAATAATAATAATAATAATAATAATAATAATAATAATAATATAATAATAATAATAATAATAATAATAATAATAATAATAATAATAATAATAATAATAATAATAATAATAATATAATAATAATAATAATAATAGTAATAGTAGTAGTAGTAGTAGTAATAATAATAATAATAATAATAATAATAATAAATAGTAGTAGTAGTAGTAGTAGTAGTAGTAATAATAATAATAATAATAATAATAATAATAATAATAATAATAATAATAATAATAATAATATAATAATAATAATAATAATAATAATAATAATAATAATAATAATAATAATAATAATAATAATAATAATAATAATAATATAATAATAATAATAATAATAATAATAATAATAATAATAATAATAGTTAATATAATAATAATAATAATAATAATAGTAATAGTAGTAGTAGTAATAGTAATAGTAATAGTAATAATAATAATAATAATAATAATAATAATAATAATAATAATAATAATAATAATAATAATAATAAAAAATAAAAATGCTGATGACTAGAGCTGCCATCATGAGCAGTATCTTCCTGGCCTTTACTACTCTGAAGGCCCTTCTGCAGAGAAAAGCTGCACAGGCATTTATGCCTACCTGGAACCCTTTTGCTCTTTAGAAAGGAGGCGCTCCTGGATGGATTTCTATGCAATGCAGCAGTGCTTAGCTTTTGTTTGCGAACTGCAACAGAGCTGACTCTCAATCCAAACTGTAGCTTATTATATCTGCACTCTAATAGTTTATCTTTAGTATTAGAAACACCTTAAAGCAATACTGTAATATATTCAATGCGAATCATCTGATGTGTATTCAATGGGAATGGATGGCACGAAAGATGGCACGAAAGATTGGACTGTATTACAACCACATGGAATTGAGACATCTTTAGCGGATCTGTTCAATGGACGGATCTGTTCAATGGAACCTCCCTTATCTGAACCCACCTGCTCCAGACACTCATGTCTGCCTCCTTCCCCACATCTCAGTGAGGCTGCCAAGTTTTATGACGTAGCAAAGAAGCACAGCTCCTTAATTCTAAGTGAAGTGCATCCCCTCATCCCGTACTTCCCGGGAAAGGAGGTTCCACTACATGTATATATATACATATGTCCCTATGTGTTGTCAGGGTGTGTGGCCATGACATGAGCATGTTGCAGGTCTGCTTGTGACCTGGTCCCTGCTCTACATTTCAATGGCGGGTGTTGTTGTTATGTTGCTATGCAGGGCATCAAGGAGGTGACACTACTCGGTCAGAACGTGAACAGCTACAGAGACGTGTCAGAAGCATCCTTCAGCCAGGTGGAGACAAAGCTTAGTCGAGGATTTCGGAGTATATATCACAACAGAGCTGGAGGCCTAAGATTTGCTGATCTTCTAGACCAAGTGTCACAGGTGATGATATGTGGAACATTATCTTCATGCATGTGTTGTGCCCAGAGAGTAGTTGTTAACCATTTTTAATCCCTTTTTAAAATGTCAGACATCGCCTCTTACTGTGTCTCCCATAAAAGATGACATCTTAAAACTCACACGTTGGCAGCTTTTGGGCTGACTAAATGTTGAGTTCAGCCGCTATTTGCACACCAAAGGGCGCGCCAGTTGCCTTGAATCCTTCACTAAGGGAGTGCACCGCCAGGCCTAGAAACTGTACAGGCTACTCTGTGAATATACATCGCCCTCCATCTTCAAGGTTCTATATAATATCCTCTTTTTGTTGTTGCATAATGTGCATACAATTTGCACGTGGAGATGTTTACACTGCACGATGAACGAGTTAGAAAAAGCATTTAAAACCCCTGGGAAGCTCCGAGTTGGACTTGGTGGAACTTTGACCTTGTGTAGTCCTCCACGCTCAACCAAAACAACAAAATTGAAACGAAACGAACAAAACTATTTTTCAACACGACTGTAACGAAGACCCTTTACCATTTTAAATCATGCACCAATATTGTAAAGTCGGGTATAATGATTGGTGTGCATGATTTTAAATGGTAATAGTGTTTCTAGCGGACTTTTATCTAAGTGGAACCCATTTTCTTTCTCCCTGGGCCGGTCAACCCAATAGAGTTATTCGTTTTTAATAGTTTTATTTAAAAAATGTTTTTTGTTATCTTGTATAATTATATGAAGAGGTAGCGTCCATTTTTTATATGCACTTTTTGTAGGCTGCTTATTTCTCAGGAACCCACAAACCCATCCAGAGTCTGGATGGGTTAGTCTTTAGAAACCACTTGGGGAAGTTTTAAATATGTTTAAATAAAAAATGTTTAAATTAAAAATGTCTGTTTAGTTATTATAAATATTATAACCTTCTCAATAATCAACTTCAAATTGTATTCTCTCGATGTTTCGACTAAATGCTTCGACTAAATGCTCTAGTCTTCATCTGGAATAATCAAGATTTAAAAAATTATTTAAAATATGTTGAAATAAAACGGAGTTGTGAAGGAAATAGCTGTTTTCTTGCTATTTGTGATCGGCAATGGCTATTTTGTTTTCAGAAATATCTGCACATGCGTTTTTCACATTCCCAACAATACACAGCATAACACAACATAACACAGTGCAACACAACACAGTGCAACACAGCACAACACAGTGCAACACCCAGCTACTGGGTGCCTAGGCCCTCCTTCATGGGGAGCCCAGCTACTGTGTTATGGAGGGAAAAAATAGCTCAAGTTAGGCCCTTTTTGAAAGTTTTGTGGGCATTTTCACCTCGTCCATGTGAATATGTTCCACCTCATATCAGACACCTTTATGGTTGGATTTTGAATTTTATAATGCAACTGTTAGGGTCATTTTGCCCCCCCCCCACACAACCCGCCCCCCCACACACACACAGGGGGAATGAGGGTACTCCTGCTGTTTTGTTTCCAAACTGTTGTGGCATTCAGAGAGACTAGCTTTAACAACAGCGTAAGATCTGTTATTAATACTTGCATTATTCCCTTGCTTGTCCGGCAGCACCGGTGGAGCCGACCAGACAAAACCTTGTGTGGGGTTAACTAGAGTAACTAGAGTAAGAGTAAAAAATGTAAAAATTAAATTAAATTTAATAATAATAAAAAACGGTTTTAAGTCCCCCAAGTCCCCCTTAAAGGACCACCCAAAGAAGACTTTAAGCCATGATTTTGCTTTTTTTTAATGGACTCATATTTGGGCCTTTCTTTGCAGCATATTGTGGCACACTGTAAGTTGTATTTCACTCACTTTAACAAGGACACACCAGATACCAGGCAAGGTGCCTAGGTGGCTTTCTGCTTTGGGGATGGAGGGAATGCTCATTTTCTTATGTTGCTTTGGGGACATTGTTGCCCCCATGTAAGTAAGATTCACCGAGTGTTGTGTATCTGTATGACTGGATCCTGCATTATGAAATCTATTGTTAAAATACTTGCCATCTTCCCTGTTTTGTCTGGGAAATTCCCAGTTCTGCTAGTGTACTATAAAGTACTGTAACAAGGCACACACACACACACACACACTATATATATATATATATATATTGACTAGTCAAGACAAGAATGTTTTATTAATGGAGGACTAGTCAAATAGAAACAAGACGAACATGTTTCAGTTTGACTGGTCATCCATTAGAAAACATTCTTGTCTTGTTTCAATGTTTGTTTTATAGTACGAGAAGTTACTCAGTGTAACTCCAGAACTAACCACTCTTTACTATGTTACTATGTTTATATAAAGTATAAAAATATGCCTGTGTATCGATATATATACACACATGCATCATCAGTTTATTATTAGATTATACACACATGCCTATGCTTCATACAGTAGATACACACAGACTCATGCATCATAAGTAGTATTACTAGAGTATACATACGTTCCTATGTATTTATATATACACATAGACTCGTGCATCATAAGTAGTATTACTAGAGTATACATACGTGCTTATGTATTTATATATATACACATAGACTCATGCATCATAAGTAGTATTACTAGAGTATACATACATGCCTATGTATTTATATATACGCACAGACTCATGAATGCATCATAAGTAGTTGTCTGGTTGTGTGGAGGTCTGTGCTGTTAACTATTGTCACAAGAGTAAGCTTCTGAGGACACTATTCCTGGTTGTGTTGGAGGTCTGTGTGTTAACTCTTGCCACAAGAGCAAGCTTCTGAGGACACTATTCCTGCTTGTGTTGGAGGTCTGCTGTTAACTATTGCCACAAGAGTAAGCTTCTGAGGAAGCCAACTCATCACTTCCTTGTAAAAGTGCAGCTGCTTGCTGACTTGGCTCGCTAAGCACTTACTCAAGCGGTTTTATTGTATTGATGATCCTTTACCTGCTTGTGGTTGTTTATTATTTGCGATCTTCTGGTAGTAAACTTATAATAACCTGTTGTACACAAGTTATGAGTGTAGGATACTAAGAAGTTGCCCGAGTGAGTCTAGGCCAAGATATCAACTTTGTTTTGTTTCAGACGCCAATTTTAAAATTGGAGTAAAACCAAATTTGTGGAAGTGCAGTATAGAGGAAGTGTTACTGCACTCCCTGGTATCTAGGATTAGTATGAATACACATAGCTAGCTCCCAATATACATGTATATAATTAAAATCACCTGCTCAATAATCAATTCAGGTTGTATTCACTTGACATTTCGACTAGATGCTCTAGTCTTCATCAGGAATAATGAGACACTAAGGCTCGCGTGAGTCTGCTATATACGGTCTGTAGCTAGCTATCCACCACGTGCCAGTACACACGCCTAGCATGTGCACCGGATGTTAAAAGTAAATAAATGATAATGATAATTATAATAATAGTAATAAATATTAATAGTAATAATTATTAAATAAATTAATTAATAAAAATAATAATTTAATTAAAAATATAAATGTAATTATGGTGGTCGTGGCTTCAAGTTCAGGCTCTTCAGAGTAGCCTCCCAGCAGCCAGGCAAGTCCATCCTACAGTCTCGATTGAACCGCTCACACTTTGGTGCTAGGCTGATGTGCAATGCCTCTTTCACTAGCACTTCCTTCTGTCTTCTGGCCTGGTCCAAGATGGTGGCTTCCTCCCACAAAATAGGATGTCCATTATCCCATGCATGTTCAGCAGTTGCAGACTTCTCTTTAGCACACTTTCTACAGGCATCTTGATGTTCTTTCACTCTGGTCTCTAGTCTTCTGATGATCTCCCCTATGTAGTATTTCCCACAACTATAAGGGATGCGGTACACAACACATGAGTACATATTAGCTGGTAAAACGTCCTTCACTCTGCTCAGTTGTGTCCTCAGAGTTCTTCCCAATCTGAAGACGACTTTGATGTTGAACTTCCTGCAGACCCTCCTGATGTCTTCACTCATCCCTGCGTCATAAGGAATCACTGCCAGAGGATCCTTCTTTTCAGATCCCTCATTGCCTGTACTGGTATCTTCCTTTCTGGTATCTTCCTTTCTGCGTTTATATGTTTCTGCAGACGAAGTCGAGTGAATACAATTTGAAGTTGATTATTGAGAAGGTGATTTTAATGTTATTATGTCAACTGAGAGTTCATTGAGAGTTTATTTAAGGGACTTTAAGTTGACTGCAGGTGCAAAGAGGACTAAATTAATGGCATGTTTATAAGTAAAGGTAATAGCACTGCATAAGAATTGAGAGGTGCAATAAAAAGAAGTTTCTATGCCAAACTATTGCAG
Source organism: Cladorhizidae sp. MBARI D1340-BT2 (assembly GCA_028752905.1). NCBI lineage: Eukaryota > Metazoa > Porifera > Demospongiae > Poecilosclerida > Cladorhizidae > Cladorhizidae sp. MBARI D1340-BT2. The sequence goes on along the minus strand of JAQNBH010000017.1, from coordinate 40,048,345 downwards.
CTCTACTCAAACATTTCAAGGAATTTCGTAGCGGACAACTTTTTTCCTGTAAGCATGCCACATGTATATTTATTCATAGTTTTGTGAGAACCTATCTACGACGTAAGTGTCACACTAATACCGTTATTCATGATACGACGGAAATGCAAGCAGTCGCATGATATTTCTAACCTGATGGTCCGTACTTTTTTCTCGTAATGATGTATTTTGTAAATTGCTTTTGTTGTTGACTGCCAACAGGTTGATCCAGAAATGAGGATTAGATTTATATCCCCACATCCAAAGGACTTCCCAGACGAGGTAATGATTACAGACTGCTAGTCAGTAATAACTCAGGTTGCAAGATACGTAATATTTATTTCTGCTTTGTATGTCTTGTATATGGTAGTTATATTCAAGCAGGTGTGGAATCTTTGAATTTGTGATTGTCGAGCCTTTTTAATTTTTTTTATCATTGGAAGAGTAGCAATTGATGACACAATACTTAATATATCGCCTAATCAGCGATTATTGGACTGACTCTCTAAAATAGAAAGCAAAGTATAGAAAGCAAAGTGCATGTAAAACGACAGCAAAACAATAGCAGGAAGATCTGCTGATGAGGTAAGATGCTGGAGGTGTAAACAAGCCCCGACCTAATCAAGGTGAAGGTGCGATTGCAGAGTTCATGTGAGTAATGAGATTGGATGAAGATTAGGACAGTTCGGTCCTGTTGAGTATGCTTTGAATCATGCTAATACACTGCCGTACGTATGAACTAGCAACGTTCCTGGTCCGTTTATTAATCAACAAAACTCGGGTGTGAATGTGACCAAACGAGTTTATGGATGTGGTGGCAGCATGTGACACTCTCCAGACTGTTCTGCGCTACACTTGAAGTGTTTGCCATTTTCCACATCTAGCCTCAGAAGCAGATGGTATGCACTCTATAGAGGCAAAAGCATCACAAAAAATAATAGGTTAATTTTATTTAAAAAAACACATAAACTCAATATAATATCCCGGGAAAGGTACGACATTATTTACTAAGCACTGGTTATTATTTATTAATCACTGGTTATTATTTACTAAGCACTGGTTATTATTTACTAAGCACTGGTTATTATTTATTAAGCACTGGTTTAAGCACTGGTTATTATTTATTAATCACTGGTTATTATTTACTAAGCACTGGAAGCACTGGTTATTATTTATTAATCACTGGTTATTATTTACTAAGCACTGGTTATTATTTATTAATCACTGGTTATTATTTACTAAGCACTGGTTATTATTTATTAAGCACTGGTTATTATTTATTAAGCACTGGTTATTATTTATTAATCACTGGTTATTATTTACTAAGCACTGGTTATTATTTATTAAGCACTGGTTATTATTTATTAAGCACTGGTTATTATTTATTAATCACTGGTTATTATTTACTAAGCACTGGTTATTATTTATTAAGCACTGGTTATTATTTATTAATCACTGGTTATTATTTACTAAGCACTGGTTATTATTTATTAAGCACTGGTTATTATTTATTAAGTGCTGGTTATTATTTATTAAGCACTGGTTATTATTTATTAAGTGCTGGTTATTATTTATTAAGCACTGGTTATTATTTATTAATCACTGGTTATTATTTACTAAGCACTGGTTATTATTTACTAAGCACTGGTTATTATTTATTAAGCACTGGTTATTATTTATTAATCACTGGTTATTATTTACTAAGCACTGGTTATTATTTATTAAGCACTGGTTATTATTTATTAATCACTGGTTATTATTTACTAAGCACTGGTTATTATTTATTAAGCACTGGTTATTATTTATTAAGTGCTGGTTATTATTTATTAAGCACTGGTTATTATTTATTAAGTGCTGGTTATTATTTATTAAGCACTGGTTATTATTTATTAATCACTGGTTATTATTTACTAAGCACTGGTTATTATTTACTAAGCACTGGTTATTATTTATTAAGCACTGGTTATTATTTATTAATCACTGGTTATTATTTACTAAGCACTGGTTATTATTTATTAAGCACTGGTTATTATTTATTAAGCACTGGTTATTATTTATTAATCACTGGTTATTATTTACTAAGCACTGGTTATTATTTATTAAGCACTGGTTATTATTTATTAATCACTGGTTATTATTTACTAAGCACTGGTTATTATTTATTAAGCACTGGTTATTATTTATTAAGTGCTGGTTATTATTTATTAAGCACTGGTTATTATTTATTAAGCGCTGGTTATTATTTATTAAGCACTGGTTATTATTTATTTAAAAAATCACTGGTTATTATTTATTAAGCACTGGTTATTATTTATTAAGCACTGGTTATTATTTATTAAGCACTGGTTATTATTTATTAAGCACTGGTTAAGCGCTGGTTATTATTTATTAAGAAGTACTGGTTATTATTTATTAAGCGCACTGGTTATTATTTATTAAGCACTGGTTATTATTTATTAAGCACTGGTTATTATTTATTAAGCGCTGGTTATTATTTATTAACTGCTGGTTATTATTTATTAAGCACTGGTTATTATTTATTACTGGTTATTATTTATTAAGCACTGGTTATAAAAATCACTGGTTATTATCTGGTTATTATTTATTAAGCACTGGTTAAGCGCTGGTTATTATTTATTAAGCACTGGTTATTATTTATTAAGCACTGGTTATTGTTTATTAAGCACTGGTTATTATTTATTAAGCACTGGTTATTATTTATTAAGCGATTATTAAGCACTGGTTATTATTTATTAATCACTGGTTATTCACTGATTATTATTTACTAAGCACTATGTTATAAATGCAATAAATGCAATAAATGCATCACCTTGGCAACCCGTTTTTACAGCATTCCACAAATGTGTGTGTGATGATATTTTGACTTAGCAACGACTTCCTCTGCTAATCCCCCCCACCCCCCTCCATATTAATAAACAGTGTGCTACGGGTTCTGTCTGTACATTCTTGCAGCTGCTGCACTTGATCAGTGAAAGACACAATGTTTGTAAGCACGTTCATCTGCCGGCTCAAAGTGGGAACTCTGAGGTTCTGCAGAGAATGCGAAGAGGGTATGAAAGTTGTATGTTGATGAGCCAAGTTTTGTGATGAGTCAAAATCTGTGGTCTATAGTACCAGTAGCCGTGGTAGTGCCAAAAACAACTCTCCGTTCCATTTCTGTACAACACGTTCAGCACAGAAGTGAAGCGTACTTTTTCATGACCGACCATAAGTCTCCCCTTCTTTTTCTTTCTTTGCACATTCCTTTCAAATCCATCTCATTTTTCTTAGCATTTTTCTTAGCATTAGGTCTATATAATGCCACAAGTTTCCTGAGCACTAGGTCTATATAATGCCACAAGTTTTCCTGAGCACTGGGTCTATATAATGCCACAAGTTTCCTGAGCACTAGGTCTATATAATGCCACAAGTTTCCTGAGCACTAGGTCTATATAATGCCACAAGTTTCCTGAGCACTTGGTCTATATAATGCCACAAGTTTCCTGAGCACTAGGTCTATATAATGCCACAAGTTTCCTGAGCACTAGGTCTATATAATGCCACAAGTTTCCTGAGCACTAGGTCTATATAATGCCACAAGTTTCCTGAGCACTAGGTCTATATAATGCCACAAGTTTCCTGAGCACTGGGTCTATATAATGCCACAAGTTTCCTGAGCACTAGGTCTATATAATGCCACAAGTTTCCTGAGCATTAGGTCTATATAATGCCACAAGTTTCCTGAGCACTAGGTCTATATAATGCCACAAGTTTCCTGAGCACTAGGTCTATATAATGCCACAAGTTTCCTGAGCACTAGGTCTATATAATGCCACAAGTTTCCTGAGCACTAGGTCTATATAATGCCACAATTTTTCCTGAGCACTAGGTCTATATAATGCCACAAGTTTCCTGAGCACTGGGTCTATATAATGCCACAAGTTTCCTGAGCACTAGGTCTATATAATGCCACAAGTTTCCTGAGCACTGGGTCTATATAATGCCACAAGTTTCCTGAGCACTAGGTCTATATAATGCCACAAGTTTCCTGAGCATTAGGTCTATATAATGCCACAAGTTTCCTGAGCACTAGGTCTATATAATGCCACAAGTTTCCTGAGCACTAGGTCTATATAATGCCACAAGTTTCCTGAGCACTAGGTCTATATAATGCCACAAGTTTCCTGAGCACTAGGTCTATATAATGCCACAAGTTTCCTGAGCACTAGGTCTATATAATGCCACAAGTTTCCTGAGCACTAGGTCTATATAATGCCACAAGTTTCCTGAGCACTAGGTCTATATAATGCCACAAGTTTCCTGAGCACTAGGTCTATATAATGCCACAAGTTTCCTGAGCACTAGGTCTATATAATGCCACAAGTTTCCTGAGCATTAGGTCTATATAATGCCACAAGTTTCCTGAGCACTAGGTCTATATAATGCCACAAGTTTCCTGAGCACTAGGTCTATATAATGCCACAAGTTTCCTGAGCATTAGGTCTATATAATGCCACAAGTTTCCTGAGCACTAGGTCTATATAATGCCACAAGTTTCCTGAGGACTAGGTCTATATAATGCCACAAGTTTCCTGAGCACTAGGTCTATATAATGCCACAAGTTTCCTGAGCACTAGGTCTATATAATGCCACAATTTTTCCTGAGCACTAGGTCTATATAATGCCACAAGTTTCCTGAGCACTAGGTCTATATAATGCCACAAGTTTCCTGAGCACTAGGTCTATATAATGCCACAAGTTTCCTGAGCACTAGGTCTATATAATGCCACAAGTTTCCTGAGCACTAGGTCTATATAATGCCACAAGTTTCCTGAGCACTAGGTCTATATAATGCCACAAGTTTCCTGAGCACTAGGTCTATATAATGCCACAAGTTTCCTGAGCACTAGGTCTATATAATGCCACAAGTTTCCTGAGCACTAGGTCTATATAATGCCACAAGTTTCCTGAGCACTGGGTCTATATAATGCCACAAGTTTCCTGAGCACTAGGTCTATATAATGCCACAAGTTTCCTGAGCACTGGGTCTATATAATGCCACAAGTTTCCTGAGCACTAGGTCTATATAATGCCACAAGTTTCCTGAGCACTAGGTCTATATAATGCCACAAGTTTCCTGAGCACTAGGTCTATATAATGCCACAAGTTTCCTGAGCACTAGGTCTATATAATGCCACAAGTTTCCTGAGCACTAGGTCTATATAATGCCACAAGTTTCCTGAGCACTAGGTCTATATAATGCCACAAGTTTCCTGAACACTAGGTCTATATAACGCCACAAGTTTTCCTGAGCACTAGGTCTATATAATGCCACAAGTTTCCTGAGCACTAGGTCTATATAATGCCACAAGTTTCCTGAGCACTAGGTCTATATAATGCCACAAGTTTCCTGAGCATTAGGTCTATATAATGCCACAAGTTTCCTGAGCACTAGGTCTATATAATGCCACAAGTTTCCTGAGCACTGGGTCTATATAATGCCACAAGTTTCCTGAGCACTGGGTCTATATAATGCCACAAGTTTCCTGAGCACTAGGTCTATATAATGCCACAAGTTCCTGAGCATTAGGTCTATATAATGCCACAAGTTTCCTGAGCACTGGGTCTATATAATGCCACAAGTTTCCTGAGCACTGGGTCTATATAATGCCACAAGTTTCCTGAGCACTAGGTCTATATAATGCCACAAGTTTCCTGAGCACTGGGTCTATATAATGCCACAAGTTTCCTGAGCAGTAGGTCTATATAATGCCACAAGTTTCCTGAGCACTGGGTCTATATAATGCCACAAGTTTCCTGAGCACTAGGTCTATATAATGCCACAAGTTTCCTGAGCACTATATAATGCCACAAGTTTCCTGAGCACTAGGTCTATATAATGCCACAAGTTTCCTGAGCACTATATAATGCCACAAGTTTCCTGAGCACTAGGTCTATATAACGCCACAAGTTTCCTGAGCACTGGGTCTATATAATGCCACAAGTTTCCTGAGCACTAGGTCTATATAACGCCACAAGTTTCCTGAGCACTGGGTCTATATAATGCCACAAGTTTCCTGAGCACTAGGTCTATATAACGCCACAAGTTTCCTGAGCACTGGGTCTATATAATGCCACAAGTTTCCTGAGCACTAGGTCTATATAATGCCACAAGTTTCCTGAGCACTAGGTCTATATAATGCCACAAGTTTCCTGAGCACTAGGTCTATATAATGCCACAAGTTTCCTGAGCACTAGGTCTATATAATGCCACAAGTTTCCTGAGCACCAGGTCTATATAATGCCACAAGTTTCCTGAGCACTAGGTCTATATAATGCCACAAGTTTCCTGAGCACTAGGTCTATATAATGCCACAAGTTTCCTGAGCATTAGGTCTATATAATGCCACAAGTTTCCTGAGCATTAGGTCTATATAATGCCACAAGTTTCCTGAGCACTGGGTCTATATAATGCCACAAGTTTCCTGAGCACTAGGTCTATATAATGCCACAAGTTTCCTGAGCAGTAGGTCTATATAATGCCACAAGTTTCCTGAGCACTGGGTCTATATAATGCCACAAGTTTCCTGAGCACTAGGTCTATATAATGCCACAAGTTTCCTGAGCACTAGGTCTATATAATGCCACAAGTTTCCTGAGCATTAGGTCTATATAATGCCACAAGTTTCCTGAGTACTAGGTCTATATAATGCCACAAGTTTCCTGAGCACTAGGTCTATATAATGCCACAAGTTTCCTGAGCACTAGGTCTATATAATGCCACAAGTTTCCTGAGCACTAGGTCTATATAATGCCACAAGTTTCCTGAGCACTAGGTCTATATAATGCCACAAGTTTCCTGAGCACTGGGTCTATATAATGCCACAAGTTTCCTGAGCACTGGGTCTATATAATGCCACAAGTTTCCTGAGCACTAGGTCTATATAATGCCACAAGTTTCCTGAGCACTAGGTCTATATAATGCCACAAGTTTCCTGAGCACTGGTCTATATAATGCCACAAGTTTCCTGAGCACTAGGTCTATATAATGCCACAAGTTTCCTGAGCACTAGGTCTATATAATGCCACAAGTTTCCTGAGCACTAGGTCTATATAATGCCACAAGTTTCCTGAGCACTAGGTCTATATAATGCCACAAGTTTCCTGAGCACTAGGTCTATATAATGCCACAAGTTTCCTGAGCACTAGGTCTATATAATGCCACAAGTTTCCTGAGCACTGGTCTATATAATGCCACAAGTTTCCTGAGCACTAGGTCTATATAATGCCACAAGTTTCCTGAGCACTAGGTATATATAATGCCACAAGTTTCCTGAGCATTAGGTCTATATAATGCCACAAGTTTCCTGAGCACTAGGTCTATATAATGCCACAAGTTTCCTGAGCACTAGGTCTATATAATGCCACAAGTTTCCTGAGCACTAGGTCTATATAATGCCACAAGTTTCCTGAGCACTAGGTCTATATAATGCCACAAGTTTCCTGAGCACTGGTCTATATAATGCCACAAGTTTCCTGAGCACTAGGTCTATATAATGCCACAAGTTTCCTGAGCACTAGGTATATATAATGCCACAAGTTTCCTGAGCATTAGGTATATATAATGCCACAAGTTTCCTGAGCACTGGTCTATATAATGCCACAAGTTTCCTGAGCACTAGGTCTATATAATGCCACAAGTTTCCTGAGCACTAGGTATATATAATGCCACAAGTTTCCTGAGCATTAGGTCTATATAATGCCACAAGTTTCCTGAGCACTAGGTATATATAATGCCACAAGTTTCCTGAGCACTAGGTCTATATAATGCCACAAGTTTCCTGAGCACTGGTCTATATAATGCCACAAGTTTCCTGAGCACTAGGTCTATATAATGCCACAAGTTTCCTGAGCACTAGGTATATATAATGCCACAAGTTTCCTGAGCATTAGGTATATATAATGCCACAAGTTTCCTGAGCACTGGTCTATATAATGCCACAAGTTTCCTGAGCACTAGGTCTATATAATGCCACAAGTTTCCTGAGCACTAGGTATATATAATGCCACAAGTTTCCTGAGCATTAGGTCTATATAATGCCACAAGTTTCCTGAGCACTAGGTATATATAATGCCACAAGTTTCCTGAGCATTAGGTCTATATAATGCCACAAGTTTCCTGAGCACTAGGTATATATAATGCCACAAGTTTCCTGAGCATTAGGTCTATATAATGCCACAAGTTTCCTGAGCACTGGGTCTATATAATGCCACAAGTTTCCTGAGCACTAGGTCTATATAATGCCACAAGTTTCCTGAGCACTAGGTATATATAATGCCACAAGTTTCCTGAGCATTAGGTATATATAATGCCACAAGTTTCCTGAGCACTGGTCTATATAATGCCACAAGTTTCCTGAGCACTAGGTCTATATAATGCCACAAGTTTCCTGAGCACTAGGTATATATAATGCCACAAGTTTCCTGAGCATTAGGTCTATATAATGCCACAAGTTTCCTGAGCACTAGGTATATATAATGCCACAAGTTTCCTGAGCATTAGGTCTATATAATGCCACAAGTTTCCTGAGCACTAGGTATATATAATGCCACAAGTTTCCTGAGCATTAGGTCTATATAATGCCACAAGTTTCCTGAGCACTGGGTCTATATAATGCCACAAGTTTCCTGAGCATTAGGTCTATATAATGCCACAAGTTTTTCCACAGTTGCATGACCACCTAAACCCCTTTCCCTTCTGCATAGTTCTATTATACCATTTTTTGCCAGTGGGAGATATCCCAAGACGAGTGGAAAGTTATTTTTGGCTGCTACTGAAGTACATATTTTCAGTGCAAGAACTTTTTCTTCTGAATTTGAGTTGTTTTGAGGAGACATGCATTTTTGATCAGCACTTACATCTGGATATCATATTGGATATTGCACTACCAGGTTTCCCCGACTACTAACTGTCGGTAGTGAGGCACTAAAACTTCCTTGTCTAAAGGCCAGTTCACAATAATTACGATGCTTGCCCAACGTATTGTATCGTCACATTGTGAATCAAACAATATCTATCACATTGTGAATCAGACAATATCTATCATATTATCACATTGTGAATCGGACAATATCTATCATATTATCACATTGTGAATCAGACAATATCTATCATATTATCACATTGTGAATCAAACATATTATCACATTGTGAATCAGACACTATCTATCATATTATCACATTGTGAATCACTATCACATTGTGAATCAAACAATATCTATCATATTATCACATTGTGAATCACTATCATATTATCACATTGTGAATCAAACAATATCTATCATATTATCACATTGTGAATCAAACAATATCTATCATATCACATTGTGAATCAAACAATATCTATCATATTATCACATTGTGAATCGGACAATATCTATCATATCATTGTGAATCAGACAATATCTATCGTATTATCACATTGTGATCAATCATATCACATTGTGAATCAGATAGTATGACAATACGATACAGTACGATGATACAGTGATGGAATAGGATCTAGTTCTATTCGGCATTGAACATCTGACCAATCATAATTATAGAATTTAACATTAGAGAACTGCAGCATCGACTGTTTATCTTCAAGTCAACATGTTGGCATTTGTGGATGAGAACAAGCTCTCCTGCTTGTGGCCGGTGCAGTGTAAACCTACAGAGTGGTGCCTGGAAACAGGTGGTACATGTAGGTCAAACTGTTGCATAGCTAGTTGGTTCTCTAGCTGATATAGTCAGCTAGTGGCTTTGCTACCAGATCTGCCTGTAGCTCTAGGGTAGCTAGTAGTTTGTATTACTAGCTTTTAGCTAGCTAGCTAGTTATTGGTTGTGTAATTTATTTAGCAATAGCTTGCTAGCTGGTGTAGCTGTATATAAAGTAATGTTGGATAGCTATAGCAATCACTTCTGTTCACAGCCACCATAATTATACTCCAATAGTCACGGCTGTCCATTGACGCCGGAGTTGAGGTCGAAGTTCGAGCTTGCTTCCATGTCATCGTAACGTTATATTGACAAAAAGATTATATTGACAAAAAGATGAACAATATTTAAGATTTGTACTAGACGATGGCCGAGAGTTCCATTGTGAACCAACCTTAAGGTGCTAAAACTTTCAGGGCTCCAGACCAAGCCAAACACTAACCGAGGGAGATTATATAATGTGCACCCCACCATCCATGAAGCTGGGTTATGAGACCTGCCTTCTCTCAGTGTATTACGACTTCGTAGCACTAAGTAAGTAATAGCTGGCTAGATGATAAACAGTAACCATGCTACTCAATATTTATGAATCAGCACAGTTATGCTGTGAAGGAGGTAACCATGACCACCATGACATCCACATAGCAAGCAAGCAACTCATTTATTTGTTGTTGTTGTTATATAGGTGAAGGATACATAGCCATGCATGTAGCTCATTCACCGACTGTTATAACTAGACACTGTCTCTGTGCGATTATATATATATATATATAAACTAGACGGTGTCTGTGTGTGATTATATATATATATATATTTATATAGTGTTATAACTAGACACTGTTTGTGTGTGATTATATATATATATAGTGTTATAACTAGACATTGTCTGTGTGTGATTATATATATAATTATACATGTATATAGTGTCATAACTAGACACTGTCTGTGTGTGATTATATATAGTGTTATAACTATACACTGTCTGTGTGTGATTATTATTTATATAGTTATAACTAGACACTGTCTGTGTGTGATTATATATATATATATAACTAGACACTGTCTGTGTGTGATTATATATATATATATAGTGTTATAACTAAACACTGTCTGTGTGTGATTATATATATAATTATACATTAGTGTCATAACTAGACACTGTCTGTGTGTGATTATATATATATAGTGTTATAACTAGACACTGTTTGTGTGTGATTATATATATAGTGTTATAACTAGACGCTGTCTGTGTGTGATTATATATATATATTTATGTAGTGTTATAACTAGACACTGTCTGTGTGTATATATATATATAGTGTTATAACTAGACACTGCTGTATATATATATATAGTGTTATAACTAGACAGTCTGGACACTGTCCGTGTGTATTATAGTGTTATAACTAGACACTATCATTGAAAAAGGCTTATACACCGTCGGCTGAGAATTCGTTGAGAGGAATATAATAGAAAGTACTGCAGTTCTAATAATTTTTGTACACCTTGCATTACACCTTGCATTCCAGGCATACTCGTGAAGCATATTTAGAACTCGTTAAAAATATCCGCAAGATAATATCAGGTAACGACTTCCACTTAAATATCGTTGTCTGTGATTGTGTATTATTCTACATAGTTCCTGCTTTTAACAGGTGTGACCATATCAAGTGATTTTATAACTGGATTTTGTGGCGAGACTGAGCAGGAGCATGAAGACACTGTGACTCTCATGAGAGCAGTCCAATACGACATGGCCTACATGTATGCCTACAGCATGAGAAAGGTTCGTGCACTCTCCTCCTCACTCTGTAATGGCGCCATTTAGATGCCATTTATTTTAATTTTATTCATTTATTATTCCCCTTCTCTCTGTCTCTGTACTCAAACAGTTTACAAGAACACAAAATGATCTAACAATTGGATCGACTGGTTAACAAAATGTGTGGGGTGGGATACAAGAACACAAAATGATCTAACAATTGGATCGACTGGTTACACAAAATGTGTGGGGTGGGACTAGATTGTACTCATGTAGACCATAAGAAAGATGATCCTTTATCATTTATAATCTTAATCAGTGAATTTTTATCCAACTGGCCAACTGGGTGTGGCTTACATGAGCATGCTCCTGCTTCCTCTCTTTTCTGATTAGTCACAATTTGTTGTTTGTTTTAAAATAAAAACATTTTTAGGGTTTTTTTAAAAATTTTAAAATTATTATTGTTGGTACACTACACAAGCTTGGAAAGAGTTGCAGAGGATAATTCCAGATCCTTCAAGGACTTGGAAAGAGTTGCAGAGGAGAATTCCAGATCCTTCAAGGACTTGGAAAGAGTTGCAGAGGAGAATTCCGGCAAGAGTTGCAGAGGAGAATTCTGGATCCTTCAGGACTTGGCAAGAGTTGCAGAGGAGAATTCCGGATCCTTCAAGGACTTGGCAAGAGTTGCAGAGGAGAATCCCAGATCCTTCTAGGACTTGGAAAGAGTTGCAGAGGAGAATTCCGGATCCTTCAGGACTTGGCAAGAGTTGTAGAGGAGAATTCCGGATCCTTCAAGGACTTGGCAAGAGTTGCAGAGGAGAATTCCGGATCCTTCTAGGACTTGGCAAGAGTTGCAGAGGAGAATTCCGGATCCTTCAAGGACTTGGCAAGAGTTGCAGACGAGAATTCCGGATCCTTCAAGGACTTGGCAAGAGTTGCAGAGGAGAATTCTGGATCCTTCAAGGACTTGGCAAGAGTTGCAGAGGAGAATTTTGGATCCTTCAAGGACTTGGCAAGAGTTGCAGAGGAGAATTCCGGATCCTTCAAGGACTTGGCAAGAGTTGCAGAGGAGAATTCCGGATCCTTCTAGGACTTGGCAAGAGTTGCAGAGGAGAATTCCAGATCCTTCTAGGACTTGGCAAGAGTTGCAGAGGAGAATTCCGGATCCTTCAAGGACTTGGCAAGAGTTGCAGAGGAGAATTCCGGATCCTTCTAGGACTTGGCAAGAGTTGCAGAGGAGAATTCCGGATCCTTCAAGGACTTGGCAAGAGTTGCAGAGGAGAATTCCGGATCCTTCTAGGACTTGGCAAGAGTTGCAGAGGAGAATTCTGGATCCTTCAAGGACCTGGCAAGAGTTGCAGACGAGAATTCCGGGTCCAAGGACTTGGCAAGAGTTGTAGAGGAGAGCTCAGAACTGACCAAACATAGCAGATACTATTCTATAGCAAGTCTATAGCTAAAGCCACACACGTAGAGTTGCTTGCTTTTGCTTACTTTTTGTCTGAAGAAGATAATTAATTAGTGAATCTACTGACAACTCAGTTCAGATTCAGCTGCATATAGCTTGAGTCATGTCATGTGATGGACAATCTTTAGATATATATAGCAGCACATGAGCTACCTTGATTTCATCATCAACAACAACTGCTACCCACTCCCAAGCCCAATTGAGTAACAGATCGGTCATGGATGTATCATAAATAGATCCATCCTTTCATTTCAAGGGGGGGGGGGGGGGAGTCTACCCTACCGGTGGAGACTATCTGCCTAAATGTGTAGTTAAGAAACTGCCAATGTGATTATTTGCTAAAATATGAGGGTTTTTTGGGGGGGGGGGGGGGGGGGGGGGGGTCCCATCTGCCATTTTAAAAAGTGTGTCGAGCCAAAATTTTATTCAGGGTTAATACCAAAAATATCTATTAAAATACAGAGCAGATTTAGCACGAGTACGTTCATTGAATTAAATCATGCCTTCCTCGGTGAGATTAACTTATAGCTTGTCATGACAAAGAAGTACCTTTATGATCAGCATGACCATAAACTGGTTATACCTGAAGCAGGTGTAATTGCTGATAATTATAGAATTTTTCCCTTTCTGACCGGATAAAGCAACAGCTCCATAAAGACGCCTTGTGTGTGTGTGTGTGTGTGTGTGTGTGTGTGTGATTATTTCATGTTCTTTTGCTTGAACTTGTTACAAATGTACACGCACATCGTGCTGACGCAACAGGATTACTTTAGCACACATGCATGGCACATGAGGAATCCAGTTATGCGAGTATAGAACATTATCTTCTAGTACTTGGCTATTGTGGTTGTAAAAGACAAGAATGCGAAGCTTGAATTATTGGAGCAGTATCCTCTAGTACTTGGCTATTGTGAGTGTAAAAGACAAGAATGCGAGGCTTGAATTATTGGAGCAACATTTTCTAGTACTTGGGTGTAAAAGACACAAGGATGCGAAGCTTGAATTATTGGAGCAACATCTTCTAGTACTTGGCTATTGTTGGTGTAAAAGACACAATGATCGATGAATTATTGGAGCAGCATCCTCATCTACAAAATCTATTAAAGATATCTCTCATTATCTGCTTGTGTCCTATCTCAATCAGAGTGGCTGGATCCTGAAATATATATACATACAAATATAAATGCTATCCGATATATAGTAAATGCTATCCCATATATGTATAATTCTTTATGTTTCAAAGTCGTATGATTTCTGCAGAAGACGCATGCTTATCATCGTTTTAAAGATGATGTGCCTGAAGAGATTAAAAAGACGAGGTTGCAGGAAATCATTGCGACTTTCCATTCCATCGCATCGGCCCGGAACAACCGATTCATTGGCACTCACCAACTTGTATTGGTGGATAAAGTAAGTGTCATTGTTGCCGAGATGTTTGCTGTATAGTGCCACAAGTCTAGAGACAAGATTTATTTCTTCTTTATTTCTATCTAAAATATATATTTCAAGACTCACAAGCAATATGTGCCGTATCTTGCAGTTAAAACTTGTCAAGCAGGATATGTTCACAAACTTTACCATTTCAAACCCAACCCATGCACACACACACCCATTAACACTTTCAATAAAGGAATAAAGACATCTTGACATATTGAGTGGCGAGGGAAGAAAAAGAAAAAAGCTAGAGCATGTTAATGAACCGAATAACTGTTCCATCATCCCTTCCTGTTAGCTGTTAACCACACCGTCTGTTCTCGCCTGCCTGTGCAGCAAATTCTTGTTGTTGATGTTGGTATGAGTGTCTATGTGAGGTGGTTCTTGGAGGGCTTGAGGAGGTTTATTAGGGTCCTGGTGTGTTGTTAGTCCAGCTGGCTTATTCTGCTACCTGGTAAGGGACACACAACCTATAAACGGTGTAACTCGTTCTCACTAGTACCGCAGCCAGGCCAAGCTAGTTTCGAATCTGCTGCTTGTTGGCATTTTCTCTCACTCACTCTCTTCTCTATGATGACCATTCCCAACTTACATTATTTAAGGCAGGTGAATTTTTTTACGGTTGAACATACGGTGAATACAAAGATAGATAGATAGATAGATAGATACAACATGCGCGGCAATATCAAGTTTCCCATCCAACTTCCCCCTGAGGGTTTGCTTCACTTGCCCGTTAATTTTAAGTTAAAAATATATTAAAATTAATCTCGGTGAAGTCTTGATGCACTTCATTATTTTATACATTGATAGTTACCTGTTTGGCATTAATACTGGACTGTCTTGTGCGGTGTTCTTGTATATCTGGAGACCAGTTACTTCTTTTAATTTGATTTGTGTTGCATGCAGGATAGCAAACGATCAAAGGATGACATGGTAGGGCGTACAGACGGAAACATTAAGACTATTGTGTTTGGAAAGAATGGATTAAAGAAGGGAGACTACGTCATAGTGAAGGTGATAATGTAATTAATTCTGCAAGGGTAACAACAGAATCAGCATCCATATACTGTAGGTCTGCATGCATTTAGACCGGAAAAACCTCCATATGAGTTGACCTTTTACTTCCAAATACCAAGCAAGCACATTCAACCTCTGATCCCTCTTCCTTGTGTATGCTTGTGGCAGCTACTGTACTATATAATATAATAAAGAAATAATGTGTATAGTTCACAAGCTGAAGTAGACAAGATTGTGGACTAGCATGGAACTTGATGAACTAGACTGTCGTCTGATAAAAGATGGACACATATGAGAGGTTGCTACTATTAAACTCGACTGTAGTAAGATGGACACACATGAGGTTGCTACTGTTAAACTAGACTGTAGTAAGATGGACACACATGAGGTTGCTACTGTTAAACTAGACTGTAGTAAGATGGACACACATGAGGTTGCTACTGTTAAACTAGACTATAGTAAGATACACACATGAGGTTGCTACTATTAAACTAGACTGTAGTAAGATGGACACACATGAGGTTGCTACTGTTAAACTAGACTGTAGTAAGATGGACACATACTAGAGGTTGCTACTGTTAAACTAGACTGTAGTAAGATAGACACACATGAGGTTGCTAGTGTTAAACTAGACTGTAGTAAGATGGACACACATGAGAGGTTGCTACTGTTAAACTAGACTGTAGTAAGATGGACACACATGAGAGGTTGCTACTGTTACACTAGACTGTAGTAAGATGGGCACACATGAGGTTGCAAACTAGACTGTAGTAAGATGGACACACATGAGGTTGCTACTGTTAAACTAGATTGTAGTAAGATGGACACACATGAGGTTGCTACTGTTAAACTAGACTGTAGTAAGATGGACACACATGAGAGGTTGCTACTCTTAAACTAGACTGTAGTAAGATGGACACACATGAGAGGTTGCTACTATTAAACTAGACTGTAGTAAGATGGACACACATGAGAGGTTGCTACTGTTAAACTAGACTATAGTAAGATGGACACACATGAAAGGTTGCTACTGTTAAACTAGATTGTAGTAAGATGGACACACATGAGGTTGCTACTGTTAAACTAGACTGTAGTAAGATGAACACACATGATGTTGCTACTCTTAAACTAGACTGTAGTAAGATGGACACATGAGAGGTTGCTACTGTTAAACTAGATTGTAGTTAGATGGACACACATGAGGTTGCTACTATTAAACTAGACTGTAGTAAGATGGACACACATGAGGTTGCTACTGTTAAACTAGACTGTAGTAAGATGGACACATGAGAGGTTGCTACTATTAAACTAGACTGTAGTAAGATGGACACATGAGAGGTTGCTGCTGTTAAACTAGACTGTAGTAAGATGGACACATGAGAGGTTGCTACTATTAAACTAGACTGTAGTAAGATGGACACACATGAGGTTGCTACTGTTAAACTAGACTATAGTAAGATGGACATACATGAGGTTGCTACTGTTAAACTAGACTGTAGTAAGATGGACACACATGAGGTTGCTACTGTTAAACTAGACTGTAGTAAGATGGACACATGAGAGGTTGCTGCTGTTAAACTAGACTGTAGTAAGATGGACACACATGAGGTTGCTACTGTTAAACTAGACTATAGTAAGATGGACATACATGAGGTTGCTACTGTTAAACTAGACTGTAGTAAGATGGACACACATGAGGTTGCTACTGTTAAACTAGACTGTAGTAAGATGGACACATGAGAGGTTGCTACTGTTAAACTAGACTGTAATAAGATGGACACACATGAGGTTGCTACTGTTAAACTAGACTGTAGTAAGATGGACACATGAGAGGTTGCTACTGTTAAACTAGACTGTAATAAGATGGACACACATGAGGTTGCTACTGTTAAACTAGACTGTAGTAAGATGGACACATACTAGAGGTTGCTACTGTTAAACTAGACTGTAGTAAGATGGACACACATGAGGTTGCTACTGTTAAACTAGACTATAGTAAGATGGACATACATGAGGTTGCTACTGTTAAATTAGACTGTAGTAAGATGGACACACATGAGGTTGCTACTGTTAAACTAGACTGTAGTAAGATGGACACATATGAGAGGTTGCTACTATTAAACTAGACTGTAATAAGATGGACACACATGAGGTTGCTACTGTTAAACTATACTGTAGTAAGATGGACACATGAGAGGTTGCTACTGTTAAACTAGACTGTAGTAAGATGGACATACATGAGGTTGCTACTGTTAAACTAGACTATAGTAAGATGGACATACATGAGGTTGCTACTGTTAAACTAGACTGTAGTAAGATGGACATACATGAGGTTGCTACTGTTAAACTAGACTGTAGTAAGATGGACACACATGAGAGGTTGCTACTGTTAAACTAGACTGTAATAAGATAAACACACATGAGAGGTTGCTAATGTTCTTCTATGGTCTATTTTATATGTTAATATTTACTTGTATATACCCTGTAGATAACTGGAGCGACTTCGTCTTCCTTGCAAGGATCGCCTGTTCTCAGCTGCACTCTTCAAAAAGGCAGTGCTCATCCATCCTTACAGTCCAGCTTAGAATGACAAAAGTGGCACTTTAAACCCGACTAGTTTTTGTTTAGTGTACTATATAGCTGTTTTATTTATGAATGGACAAAAGTTCTGATGTTCATATTATGATTAAATAATATTGCTGTGCATGTGTTTTCTGCGCAAGACTAGTTGCTGTCCACATATACAGCTCCCTGTCAGGCTCAGGAAGAGGTGGCGAGTTCCTTGCGGTGGGCGGAGGGCTCTGGTTTGTTGTCTGGGTGGGCCCGCTCGCTGTTCAGGGTTTGATGTATGGATGAGGCTGAAGATTGAAGTGGTAGTTCACCATAATATTATATCTGCACTATAAATCACACAAAACACACTACGTTTAAAGCAGTTCAACACATGCCATAGCTAGTAGGCTACATTTCTGGGCGGCTTCTAGAGGTTGCAATTGCAGTTATAAAAATTAATGGATGGGGGGGGGGGGCAAGAATCTAGGAATCCATTTCACTTCAGTATAGCTGTGCTTTAAATCACCAGAACACAAGTGATGTTGGGTATATTATTGGTTCTGCAGATCAGCGTTGTGAATAGTGAATAATTACCGATACCAATTGTAACCAATGGTTGGGGTTGAAGACTTGTGCATGAGGTAGCCAAGTATAATATGATTACTTTATTATTTTGGACAAAACTGCTAATCAACCAGGAACATCTCAAAAGGGGCCTACATGCAGGAGTTGGTACAAGATATATTAAAGGATTGTGATTGTTGGATATAACATTGAATCTATATGCAACAGAAACCTGTATATCTCGAGTGCACAACAGATTGCTAATGTGATACATATGGAAAAGAGGGGTATCCAAAACGAACGGTAAAAAAATTCTGCACCTGTGACAAGTCTCCTGGTTATTACAACTAAGTGGGCAAATATGAGATACAGTAAATTGTGATGTTTGATTGAACTTTTGAAGGAATCTGATGGAGAGCAGAGTTAACAAAGATTGCATATGTAGATGAAGAAAGGAATTAAGATGCTTGCTTGATGGTGGTGTGGCAAGGGCATGAGGGTATATAGGAGCTGACTGAATGATGATGTCTTGAGGCACATTTCTCCTGCCACATAAAATAGCAAAACTCATGTCCCATTCGAGAAATTGTACAGTTTGTCAAAGGATGGGTGGAACTGACAGAACTGGTGTGGCATCCAGCGACCTGCAAACATATATGTACACACACATTTATTTATGTAGACAGACACAGTTATCCAATATTTATTGAGAAAGTAATTTTAATGTTATTATGTCAACTGAGAGTTCATTGAGAGTTTTTGTTGTTTGTTGAAATGCCCCATAGAATTTCCTGTTGTTGGTGTGAGGGAAGAAGAACAGACAACCCCACCCTTTATGTAGTTAGATGGATGCAACTTTTACTTCTGCTATATATATATGTACTAAAAACTATTAATTGTAATAGTAGTAGTAATTTTTCCCCAACAAACTACTCTCAATGAACTCTCAGTTGACATAATAACATTAAAATCACCTTCTCAATAATCAACTACAAAATTTATTCACTCGACGTTTCGACTATATATATATAGATGCCCTATTTTATCGATTTTAGCTTGTCTCTAGAGTAGGATATATAATATACAGACATGTATTTAAAAAAAATTTTTTTTATTGAACTCGTAGCTGACAGAATCTTTCAATGACGAACTTAAAATCTATTTGTTGACATTTTCTTGATGTTACGGCTTGATTATTCCTGATTAAAAGTGTCTGCTTTTTGGTTGGTATATAGTTATCCTGTGCAACTGTTATATACCAAGTCTTTGAAGGAGACTGTAGCTGCCCCTACGTGGTCACAGTCAACAACAGCGAAGATATTGAGTATATCTTGATTGTAGTGGACAATGTGGTTTATATGGATGCAATCAGCAGCAAGACATGGCATTTGTTGATGTGTATAGTGTAACAGCGACAACAAACAATTTAGGAAGTGTCAAAAAAGTTAGGGAAAGTGTTAAACAAGGTAGGGTGAGTATCAAACAAGTTAGGGTAAGTGCCAAACAAGTTAGGGAAAGTGTCGAACAAGGTAGGGACGTGTCAAACAAGGTAGGGACATGTCAAACAAGGTAGGGACAGTGTCAAACAAGGTAGGGACAGTGTCAAACAAGGTAGGGACAGTGTCAAACAAGGTAGGGACAGTGTCAAACAAGTTAGGGAAAGTGTCCAACAAGTTAGGGAAAGTGTCCAACAAGTTAGGGAAAGTGTCAACAAGTTAGGGAAAGTGTCAACAAGTTAGGGAAAGTGTCGAAGCTCACACTCAGTATACAATATACAACAAGAGCAAAGAATGTGTTTATTAAAAGAACTAAGAAAGGAAACAAGACTGTATCCATGCCAACCAAAGCCATTTAGATAACCTAAAATTGTACGTGGTAAAGGGTGATCTAGCCAGTTGTGGTGTACATGGCGAGTCTCCTCTATATAGTTTTTTGTTGTTGTTCTTCAGGAATTAATTTGTCACATGACTTTGGGATCTTATCTGGCCTCCTACTCCTGCATGTGTTGTAGTGGTTCAGCTCGACCCAATCTTTGCATGCAGAACAAATATCACCTGATGACCAAATAAGTCGAAGATTGATACAAACTGCAAGATGTGAACTATTACGTGCTTCGATGCTATAGGGAAACGGTCATTTCACCCAATCCCACGTGGCCGTGTCTAAAAATGTTACTATTACCACGATGTTCAAGTTGAGCTTTGAAGGCTATGATGATTGTTTCAGCATTGAAGTTTTGGTCAGCTCTCCAAATCCAAGCAATGCCTAGCAATCCATAATTTCATCACTTGAAAATGGTGCCAACTTTCCCCTGTTAGGCCTTACCAACGCGGGTAGTTTTCCTCAGTGGGACTAATATGGCTGTGAAGGTGTTACACAAATCAACTCGAGGGAGAAAAGCATCAACAGAAAAAGGACATTTTGTTCTAACCCAGTGATCTATCAGTTGCAGATTCCATCTCTCCTGCTTCTCCAAAGATACTCGAGAAGATTAATTTAAAACTCTCTAAATCTTTCTGGGTAAGATAGCAGATAAAGTTGCGGATGAAGTTTTACTATTTGATGAGGTTCTAATTCCCTTTGGATGATTCTTCTATTACTCCAGGACAGGAGAGTTCTAATAAGTACCAATCAAGTAACTCTCAACATTTAAATGGAACAGGGAAAGCATTTTTCCTCCAATGAATGAAGGATCTCAGAGTAGGATATATTCATGTAATCCATGATAGAATCGGAGTGCAGCTCACCTCATGTGAAGTAAAGTTTAGCCCGAGCGGTTGGAGAGGTGGTAATGCAGACAGGTGCATTTTTAGCACACTTTTCTGCCGCATTGGACCACCCGATCCACTTTTGGCTGCCACATTTAGACCGGTGGGGGGGGGGGATACTTTTGATCTTTTGATATGACATTCCCCGCCAAGGGTTTTGCCCCTGGACACTACCCAGGCTCACTTGGCAGATCCAGCCCCCAACTGATGGAGAAGGACCACTCCCCTTACTCGGTCCTAACTTCCCACAAAGTCATCCCAAGCTCGCACTAAGTTGTCACTACTAATTCTTGAAGCAATCTGTGCCATTGGATATTCGATATGGCATATTTTTGGTTCGGGAGTAGGACACAATCAGTACCTGGAGGTTACACCTACCAAAAATAACACTCTCACCAACCTCTTTTAGGAATTAGTGCCTGGAGTTGTAAGCAAGCTAACTGTGGTACAGAATACAGAAAAATGCTTAGCACAAAATAATCCTGTACTGCCTTCAAAATTTTGAAGCTCAATAAATTCAGGTATGACTTAACTCATTCCCAATAACAGAGGTGTAGTGTAATACTTCAATTATATAGACATCTACATGTGTCCTGGCTTAGCACTATTGAGAGGGACAAGGTTCGGGTCTTATTAGGGCGGGAGACGACTCGCAGTGAAAAGACCACGTGTTTTCCCGTTATCGCTTTTTTCATGACGACCATTGCCGTAGGGTTGGTAAATGGTGTGCTTCATTTTGATGAGGTTTCAATAAGTACTGTTATAGTCAGTTGAACTGCTGGTAAGCCGGCAAATGACACCTCGCCACTTTAAAAAAACATTTTTTCTAATTTTGTGTAGGAGTCAAGATGCCTCGGATTATGATCAAAGGCGGGGTGTGGAGGAATACGGAGGTAAAAATGGTATTCTATGGTGTAGCTTGGTGACCACAGGTAGTTGTTGGTGTGCGCCTTTCTTCTGGTGGATGTGAAATGCTGTATGTGGCAAAGCTATGATATCTTGTTTTGCCTTCTTGGGTGTCCCAAAATCACTCTGGAGTAATCCTATCCCAAATTGTATGCCAAATGGAGTGTTCTCATAATCATTCTTAATGATTCTGTTAAATTTAGTTGTGAGTTGAGTTTGCTTTGAGAGTCGTTGATCTTGGTTATGAAAGTCTTTCCTCCAACATCAGTTCTTAATTTCATCGCATGCCTTGCCAGGTTCTTCCAAAATTACTGAAGTGAGTCGCGAAAATGCCCATGACCACCCAGAACAAGTTGTTATTATTTGTAATTTTATCACAGTGTCTTGGCAAATGGACCGTTTATGTTTAGACACGAGTCTTCAGTTATATATTATCTATTCCCAACCGCCCGCTTGACCACATACTTGAGTTTTAGCGCCTAATGAAACAAGTCGTTGCATAGAGTAGGGCTTCCTCTAGCCACTGGTGCTAATTTCAGCTCTCTAGCACTTAGTAATCTGGAGATATTTATGCAGAGAAATCAGGCACTTAGGTAGTTCCAGTAACTTGGGTATAGTTATACTTATTAAAAATATTTTAGTATCACAAGAGAGCACAAAGAGAGACCTATCTTTTGAGCTATATATCAAGTCCATACCATGAAGTTTACAGTATCTACGGAGCTCTAAAGTGGTAACCACACGTTTTTAACACTTACAACTACTTGATGGTTTTGCCCTCCCCCCCCCCTTTTAAGTAACTTTTTGGCGAGCGAACCAATTGCTTACCCACCAAAAATGTAGACGGGTTGCTCTTGCCTCCTGTACATAAAACTTTCATAAACAAGGAAGGAAATGTTGGTCTTTGTGAAAAAAAGATCGGAAGAGATCTAGCTCAAAGGTTTGAACAATGAGGAACGAGAACAAGCTGAACAGGGTCACAACAGATGGCACGGGTTAATAGCTGCCAAGGAAGGGATGCTGGAGCTTTAACCACATGGCTACTCAACTCCTCAACAAGAAGATGGATTTTGTCATAAGTGTGGGCAGTGTAGTGGCTATATTGGCTTGGAAAGGTAAGAGCACAATTTCTTGCTCCGCCTACTACGAGAGATAATTGCTACATAGCTGGTATTTAGAGGAACGAGAATCGACTCATCTAGTTAATAAGAGGATATGCTAATAATGATAGCCGATATAACTGATTGTGAGGAGGTCAAGAGGACAAAATATCTAAACTGCAATATCTGAGCTTATTGTCGGCCATTCAGTACTCTGTGATAGTCTTGTCAGCCAGCCTGGTGACCTCAAGTGTCCGAGGTCGTGTCAGCTTCTGCAGGTCCTCCTTCTCAATACAGGCTCAGATAACTCTTGTTAGCCATCAAGCAAAGCATGATAGCCTCACTCTTACTTGGTGAGCTTTCCATCTTCAGGGAAAGCTGCTTCTAAGTGCATATTCCTTTGTGCAGCCGTGCAATAAGCTGGGCATCTGTAAAGAACATGCAAGTACACTGGCATATACATGCAAGTGGAGTTGTGGCAAGGTGGGCATCTGTAAAGAACATGCATGTACACTATCACACAAGTGCAAAGTGGAGGCGTGGCAAGGTGCTTCAGCCACCATAGTGCCTTGCTTCTGGTTCAGAGGTCAGTGCTTGAATAAGTGACTAAGGAAGTTGAGATTGAAGGTGGTGTCTTTGTTGCTTATGGTTACAGAGCTGTTGGGATGTGGTTGAAGGTGGTGTCTTTGTTGCTTATGGTTACAGAGCTGTTGGGATGTGGTTGAAGGTGGTGTCTTTGTTGCTTATGGTTACAGAACTGTTGGGATGTGGTTGAAGGTGATGTCTTTGTTGCTTATGGTTACAGAGCTGTTGGGATGTGGTTGAAGGTGGTGTCTTTGTTACTTATGGTTACAGAGCTGTTGGGATGTGGTTGAAGGTGGTGTCTTTGTTGCTTATGGTTACAGAGCTGTTGGGATGTGGTTGAAGGTGGTGTCTTTGTTGCTTATGGTTACAGAGCTGTTGGGATGTGGTTGAAGGTGGTGTCTTTGTTGCTTATGGTTACAGAGCTGTGGGATGTGGTTGAAGGTGGTGTCTTTGTTGCTTATGGTTACAGAGCTGGATGGATGGGTTGAAGGTGGTGTCTTTGTTGCTTATGGTTACAGAGCTGTTGGGATGTGGTTGAAGGTGGTGTCTTTGTTGCTTATGGTTACAGAGCTGGATGGATGGGTTGAAGGTGGTGTCTTTGTTGCTTATGGTTACAGAGCTGTTGGGATGTGGTTGAAGGTGGTGTCTTTGTTGCTTATGGTTACAGAGCTGTTGGGATGTGGTTGAAGGTGGTGTCTTTGTTGCTTATGGTTACAGAGCTGTTGGGATGTGGTTGAAGGTGGTGTCTTTGTTGCTTATGGTTACAGAGCTGTTGGGATGTGGTTGAAGGTGGTGTCTTTGTTGCTTATGGTTACAGAGCTGGATGGATGGGTTGAAGGTGGTGTCTTTGTTGCTTATGGTTACAGAGCTGTTGGGATGTGGTTGAAGGTGGTGTCTTTGTTGCTTATGGTTACAGAGCTGGATGGATGGGTTGAAGGTGGTGTCTTTGTTGCTTATGGTTACAGAGCTGTTGGGATGTGGTTGAAGGTGGTGTCTTTGTTGCTTATGGTTACAGAGCTGTTGGGATGTGGTTGAAGGTGGTGTCTTTGTTGCTTATGGTTACAGAGCTGTTGGGATGTGGTTGAAGGTGGTGTCTTTGTTGCTTATGGTTACAGAGCTGTTGGGATGTTGTTGAGGGTGGTGTCTTTGTTGCTGGTCATATTCATACGTGGTTATCCGATTAGCTGCTATAAACTGAAATATTGGAAAACTCGGCCACAAAACATAAACTATGTGCTCAACACTGGATCTTGTTAAAGAAATCTGCACATGCCCAGTAGTCTGCTGCATTAACATAAATAATGGTCATAAACTTGACTTCAGGTATGACGGGGAGTAAAAAAAAGAGAAGAGAGAACCAGTTCTCATGATATTATTATCTATCACAAGTTGAAAGTCAGTTTCAAACAGCTCGTGGGTGGTCCTAACTATTCTGCCATCAATAAGCTGGTTGTTGTGCCAAATATAAGCAGTGGAAGTGGTCGGCAGCATTTAATGTTGGAGTTCTATTGTATTGCAGAATACATTCATGTAGGAGGCAACTCACAGCATTTTCGAAGAAGAAAATCTGTATGCTACTGACCCTTGACCTGAAAATCTGTGCCTCTTCCCAAAGATAATCATGCCTTTTTAAAGCACTCAGAAAGGTCTCCCTTTTAACACTAGAACCACCTGTGTGCGTGCCTTGTGTGCGTGCCTGTGTGCGTGCCTGTGTGCGTGCCTGTGTGCGTGCCTGTGTGCGTGCCTATGTGCGTGCTTGGGAGAGAAGGTATTGGTCCATGAGCAATGCCTAAGTACTGGTTGGTTTAGACTAGAGGTGCTCCCAGCTATGCAGTGCCACTTGCCTCTGGCTGCCATGAGGCCTGGTGTAGAGGCATGGCAGTGACTAGGCATGACTATGAGGCCTGGTGTAGAGGCATGGCAGTGACTAGGCATGACTATGAGGCCTGGTGTAGAGGCATGGCAGTGACTAGGCATGACTATGAGGCCTGGTGTAGAGGCATGGCAGTGACTAGGCATGGCTATGAGGCCTGGTGTAGAGGCATGGCAGTGACTAGGCATGACTATGAGGCCTGGTGTAGAGGCATGGCAGTGACTAGGCATGACTATGAGGCCTGGTGTAGAGGCATGGCAGTGACTAGGCATGACTATGAGGCCTGGTGTAGAGGCATGGCAGTGACTAGGCATGACTATGAGGCCTGGTGTAGAGGCATGGCAGTGACTAGGCATGGCTATGAGGCCTGGTGTAGAGGCATGGCAGTGACTAGGCATGACTATGAGGCCTGGTGTAGAGGCATGGCAGTGACTAGGCATGACTATGAGGCCTGGTGTAGAGGCATGGCAGTGACTAGGCATGACTATGAGGCCTGGTGTAGAGGCATGGCAGTGACTAGGCATGGCTATGAGGCCTGGTGTAGAGGCATGGCAGTGACTAGGCATGACTATGAGGCCTGGTGTAGAGGCATGGCAGTGACTAGGCATGACTATGAGGCCTGGTGTAGAGGCATGGCAGTGACTAGGCATGACTATGAGGCCTGGTGTAGAGGCATGGCAGTGACTAGGCATGACTATGAGGCCTGGTGTAGAGGCATGGCAGTGACTAGGCATGACTATGAGGCCTGGTGTAGAGGCATGGCAGTGACTAGGCATGACTATGAGGCCTGGTGTAGAGGCATGGCAGTGACTAGGCATGACTATGAGGCCTGGTGTAGAGGCATGGCAGTGACTAGGCATGACTATGAGGCCTGGTGTAGAGGCATGGCAGTGACTAGGCATGACTATGAGGCCTGGTGTAGAGCATGGCAGTGACTAGGCATGACTATGAGGCCTGGTGTAGAGGCATGGCAGTGACTAGGGCTATGCTCAATAGCTCGTCTGTCATTGGTACCCGGACTCTTTCGTCATTTCAGAGTGAGAAATTTCAAGGCAACACTTACTCTCCAATGCTTTTCTTGCCAACTTCCGTAGTGCCACGGGGACAGTCACAGCCGCAAGTCTTGTGGTTGAAAATCCTTGCATAGGGGCACTTAATTTCAAGGCAACAGTTTGCTAATCCCCGAACATTTCCTAACTCATCAAGGGCACAGATGGGAGGGGCACATTGTACACCTTTTGTTGTTTGTTTGTTGTCAATATTTATTGATTGTCAATATTTGTTGTTTTTTCCTTCCTGTTCTGTTGTTATATAATATTTATTTTTGTTTGTTTTCAAAGTTGTCAATATTTGTTTTTGTTTGTTTGTTGTCAATATTTGTTTTGATTGTCAATATTTGTTTTTTTTTAATTGTAGGATGAGATATTGAAAGCAGCTGTCATGAAATACGGCAAAAATCAGTGGGCAAGAATAGCTTCTCTCCTCCACAAGAAGAGCTCCAAGCAGTGTAAAGCTCGCTGGTAAGTCTTGGGAGAGATGTGCATGGGAGGTTCTCATTGCACTAGGACAAGTGTAAGATGTATTGGAGGTCCAGAGAATTTGCTGTGTGTGTGTAGGCCCGTCCTATGAAGCTCAGAAAACACACGTCCATTATCTTTGTGTTACTAGGTGTGTGGTCAAAACTAGCTGTAGTTTGTTAGCCTATAGGTTCAAAGGTTGATTTTACAGGAAGATAGGACATTGTTCAATGCTATGACCTATTCCTATTTATGAGGGGTGACCCGTTCTTATTTATGATGGGTGACCTGTTCTTATTTACGATGGGTGACCTGTTCTTATTTATGATGGGTGACCTGTTCTTATTTATGATGGGTGACCTGTTCTTATTTATGATGGGTGACCTGTTCTTATTTATGATGGGTGACCTGTTCTTATTTATGATGGGTGACCCGTTCTTATTTATGATGGGTATCCCGTTCTTATTTATGAGGGTGACCTGTTCTTATTTATGATGGGTGACCTGTTCTTATTTATGAGGGTGACCTGTTCTATTTATGTTGGGTGACCCGTTCTTATTTATGATGGCTGACCTGTTCTTATTTATGATGGGTGACCTGTTCTTATTTATGATGGGTGACCTGTTCTTATTTATGATGGGTGACCCGTTCTTATTTATGAGCATCCCGTTCTTATTTATGATGGGTGACCTGTTCTTATTTATGATAGGTAGCCTGTTTTTATTTATGATTGGTGACCTGTTCTTATTTATGATGGGTGACCCGTTCTTATTTATGATTGGTGACCTGTTCTTATTTATGATAGGTAGCCTGTTTTTATTTATGATTGGTGACCTGTTCTTATTTATGATCGGTGACCTGTTCTTATTTGTGATGGGTGACCTGTTCTTATTTATGATGGGCGACCTGTTCTTATTTATGATGGGTGACCTGTTCTTATTTGTGATGGGTGACCTGTTCTTATCTATGGGTGACTTGTTCTTATTTATGATGGGTGACCTGTTCTTATTATGACGGGTGACCTGTTCTTATTTATGATGGGTGACCTGTTCTTATTTATGATGGGTGACCTGTTCTTATTTATGATTGGTGACCTGTTCTTATTTATGATGGGTGACCTGTTCTTATTTATGACGTTATTTATGACGGGTGACCTGTTCTTATTTGTGATGGGTGACCTGTTCTTATTTATGATGGGTGACCTGTTCTTATTTATGACGTTATTTATGACGGGTGACCTGTTCTTATTTGTGATGGGTGACCTGTTCTTATTTATGATGGGTGACCTGTTCTTATTTATGACAGGTGACCTGTTCTTATTTATGGTGGGCGTCCCGTTCTTATTTATGATAGGTGACCTGTTCTTATTTGTGACGGTGACCTGTTCTAATGGTAAACGTTCTAATGGTAAACGGACACTGGAGGACCTTTCAGAGTCATTTTTAAAATGCTTCTTTCCTCCACATTGTCTTATATGTCATATTTAAGCAGGGGGGCGGGGTAAATTGGTTATTGTAATTAACACGTTTGTCAAGTCGTATTGTGTATGTGTGTGCTTGCAGGTACGAGTGGCTGGATCCCAGCATTAAGAAAGTAAGTTTGTGTGTTTAATCAGGGGAGAAAGGTGGAAGCAACCCTTTACCTGCCTTGATTTGCTAAAGAAGAAGACACCATTTTTCATGAGCATTTAAACTCTATGACAGTAGGTGTGTCCTGAATAGCAAGATAGCAATGAGTGGATTTGTTGTTTGTGTTGCATGAAGTCAACAAGTTGCTGTGTCAAGTTGTTTGTTGTTGTTCTATGTAGACGGAGTGGAGCCGGGAAGAGGAAGAGAAGTTGCTGCATCTGGCCAAGTTGATGCCTTGCCAGTGGAGGACCATAGCTCCCATTGTTGGTAGAACACCAGCACAGTGTTTGGAGCACTATGAAATGCTCCTGTGAGTCTAGGGACTAGGTTCCTGGCCCAACCCCAAACTACAGCCTCTGGCTGCTCCTACACAGCGTTCAGAAATAACTATAAATACGAGCCCATGCCCATGCACACAAAAAGTTATTATTATTATTGTTGTTGGTGTTGGTATTGGTGTTGGTGTGGTGGTGGTGGTTGTTGTTGTTGTCGTCGTCGTCATCGTCATTGGTGGTGGTGTTGGTGTTGGTATTGGTGTGGTTGTTGTTGTTGTTGTCGTCATTGGTTGTTGTTGTTGTTGTTGTCGTCGTCATTGGTGTTGGTGTTGGTATTGGTGTGGTTATTGTTGTCGTCGTTGTTGTTGTTTGTTGTTGTATATTTTAAGAATGGGTTTAAAAGTTTAAGAAGTTTAAGAATGGGCAACAATTGGGCAACAATTGTTAGGACTATCTCTTGCTGACTGGTTTTGTATGCACAGCTCATAGCTTAGATGTAACACAACATGGCTTTGGTTTGTACCCCGGCGGCACTTCTAGTTCTTAAAAAAACAACCCCACAAACATCAATATGAATTTAAGTAAGTATCCTAACGGCCTAACAGGTATTAACAGCCCTCCCTAGCTTCCTAGTGCCCTCTGCAAGTGAGAGATCCTTTACTGGCACTTGACAAAGAGCAAAGTTGAGGGTCCCTGACTAGCTAAATGACGGCAGCAGGAGAGTGTGCATGATATGATTTCCTGCGGTGAATGCTCTGCAGGACTAAAGCTCAGCAGCGAGAAGGTGGCGAGAGCGAGGACCCCAGGAAGCTCCGTCCTGGAGAGATTGACCCAAACCCCGAGGTGAAGCCTGCTCGCCCTGATCCAGTCGACATGGATGAGGATGGTGAGATATGTGGCCAGAGGAGCAGTAAATAATGATAACAATAACAGCAGCAGCAGCAGCTGTGGTGGTGGTAGTGGTGGTGGTGGTGGCGGTGCTAACAAAATAGAATAAGGAATCCCACGAAATCGAGACACATTGTCGAGAGTTTCTGCTGGGGTGTGTGGCCATGATACATGATAAACAAGCAACATTTGTAGTTTGCCTATATATTGCTTCTGAGACGGGCCACCATGGAGGGCCACTATGGAGGGCCACCATGGAGGGCCACCATGGAGCATGCTGGTAAGAATGGAGTGCATCTTTCTGTCGGTGCAGAGATGAAGCTTGTGATGGTCGAGCAATAGCTGTACTTAATGCAAGTCGAGGGAGGAGCTAGGTAGGAAACCATGTGGTCATCACATCTGGCAGGGTCAGACAGAGGTCACTTCATTTCAGCGACTACCTAAGTCCTTTCGAGATGCAGCTAAGCTTAGGGACAGCATACGGTAACTCCTTCCGGGGGACATAATGTTGCTGACATGTGTGCTGTAATTTTGAAGTGTGGTTTAATTCTGCCCAGCCGTGTTGTTCAGTGTGCAATAAGAGTTTGTGTATTGTTATTACTATTCACAGAGAAGGAGATGCTAGCGGAGGCCCGTGCCAGACTTGCTAATACTCAGGGTAAGAAGGCTAAGCGCAAGGCAAGAGAGAAGCAGATGGAAGAGGCAAGAAGATTAGCTTCTCTTCAAAAGAGAAGGGAACTTCGAGCTGCTGGCATTGGGTGAGTTACAGTAGGAGCTCTGAGAAACACTCCCATCGTGTTTGTGCGGGGTCAGCTCTGACATTTGGCAATGTGTGGCATTATGTTTCCGTCACCTCATTCCGTTAGATATAATTCTGGTATTAAGTATACGCTCAACTCGACTGCATGGCAGATTATTTAAAATATATATATGTATGTTATATTAAGCAGATTGTTAAAAATATATATATTATATGTATGTTATATTAAGCAGACAGTTAAAAAAATAAATATATGTATGTTATATTAAGCAGATTGTTAAAAATTGTTATATTATAAATGTGTGCCAAATCTATACTGCTTTACTATTACAGAATAAGAAGGGGTGAGATTAAAAAATTATAGTTCCCCTCTTCTCCAGTTTGTTGTGGCGTGCTATGCCTTGCATTCATTTTCAGTACTGTCCCGACCTTTCCTAAGACGTGGGATACTTGGGACCATTCCCGGGAGTCCTTGATGGGGTGATGAGGGACGTAGCAAGGATGCTGGAACCAGTGCTACGTCTAGATGCATTCTACGGCAGGGGGGAGGGGAGAGTTGTTCTCCCTTTGGGCCACTATTGCTCAATGTAGGATGTGACTGCTGTAGCTTAACATTTGTGGGGCAGCTTGGACAGAAGGACGCGCTGGATGGAGTGTGCTTTACAATCTTGATGAGTTTGGAAAAAAGGGTAGATGACAATTGCCAGAGTTTGTGCCGATGATCTTTACCTATGCCGTATGGTACAGGGGGGGGGGGGGGGGAGGATTAGCTGCAGTAATGTTCCGAACTTTGAATGTAGTAATACAGAATAATGAGGAACTTGTTATGTTCTGTGCTTGACTTTTGCACTATTCATGATTCATTTTTAGTGGGGGTGGCTATCGGCGAAAGAGGAAACGTGGAATTGATTATAATGAAGAAATCCCATTTGAAAAGCAGCCCCCTCTGGGGTTTCACGACACGTCCGAGGATGTTAGTACTCGAGCTTCTCATGACTTTAAGAGGCTGAGACATCAGGATGTGATAGGTGCAAGAAGAGATGACATTGAGCGGGTAAGCATTGGCTGTCATAGTTGTCTGGTGTCCTGTGAGTTGGCGAGATCTGCATGGCACCATCAATGTAGACAATTCTCTCTTATTCTCTTCCCTACTGACTATGCAGCCAGTTCTGTCTCCTCTACTTACTATGCAGCTAGTTCTCGCTCCTCTACTGACTGTGCAGCCAGTTCTCTCTCCTCTAGTGACTGTGCAGCCAGTTCTCTCTCCTCTAGTGACTGTGCAGCCAGTTCTCTCTCCTCTACTGACTATGTAGCCAGTTCTCTCTCCTCTACTGACTGTGCAGCCAGTTCTCTCTCCTCTAGTGACTGTGCAGCCAGTTCTCGCTCCTCTACTGACTGTGCAGACAGTTCTCTCTCCTCTAGTGACTGTGCAGCCAGTTCTCTCTCCTCTACTGACTGTGCAGCCAGTTCTCTCTCCTCTAGTGACTGTGCAGCCAGTTCTCTCTCCTCTACTGACTGTGCAGCCAGTTCTCTCTCCTCTAGTGACTGTGCAGCCAGTTCTCTCTCCTCTAGTGACTGTGCAGCCAGTTCTCTCTCCTCTACTGACTATGTAGCCAGTTCTCTCTCCTCTACTGACTGTGCAGCCAGTTCTCTCTCCTCTAGTGACTGTGCAGCCAGTTCTCGCTCCTCTACTGACTGTGCAGACAGTTCTCTCTCCTCTAGTGACTGTGCAGCCAGTTCTCTCTCCTCTACTGACTGTGCAGCCAGTTCTCTCTCCTCTAGTGACTGTGCAGCCAGTTCTCTCTCCTCTACTGACTGTGCAGCCAGTTCTCTCTCCTCTAGTGACTGTGCAGCCAGTTCTCTCTCCTCTAGTGACTGTGCAGCCAGTTCTCTCTCCTCTACTGACTATGTAGCCAGTTCTCTCTTCTCTACTGACTGTGCAGCCAGTTCTCTCTCCTCTACTGACTATGTAGCCAGTTCTCTCTTCTCTACTGACTGTGCAGCCAGTTCTCTCTCCTCTACTTACTATGCAGCCAGTTCTCTCTCCTCTACATACTATGCAGCTAGTACTCTCTCTCTCTCTACTTACTCTGCAGCCAGTTCTCTCTCCTCTACTGTCTGGCAGCCATTTCTCTCTCCTCCACAACCTGCACAAGTCATTTGCACACAACTAAAATAAGTATCCAAATGTAGTAGGCGTGGCATACTTTTGAGGTGATCGTTCATTTTCTGCTAACCAAGCATGTTTTTAATTAATCATTGAGAGCAGAAAGAGCAACAGAAAGATCGTGAAAACCAAAAGAAGAAGCAAGAAGACCTCTCCAGCACCATCATGCAAATGAACAGGTTTGTTGAATAACCTGACGGTGTGGTGTGTGTGTAGTGTGTTGTGACTGTGGTGTGTGTGTATAGTGTGTTGTGACTATGTGATGTGTGTGGGGTGTGTTTGTGGTGTGACTGTGTGATGTGTGTGTGTGAGTGTGTGGGGTGTGTGACTGTTGTGTGTTTGTGGTGTGTGTGACTGTTGTGTGTTTGTGGTGTGACTTGTGTGATGTGTGTGTGTGACTGTGTGGTGTGTGTGACTGTGTGCGTGCGTCATATCAGTATATATATTATTATTTGTCGACCAGGACCTCTGGCAGTGGCTCAGCCAGCATGAGGAGCAAGCTGGTGCTTCCTGCTCCGCAGATCTCCGACACTGAAATTGATGAGGTTGTGAAGCTTGGAGCAGCCACTTCGCTGGTGGGTGGAGTGATGACCCCGCTCATTGGCGGAGATACTTCGTTCCGAGGCGGGTTGACTCCGCGACAAACACCATTTCAAACTCCAAACCAGACACCCAGTAGGACTCCAATTCGCACTCCAAGTCGCACTCCAGTCAGAGATCAACTCAGCATTAACATGGAGACTCCGGACGAGTCTTTTGATGGCGATGCGACGAAGGAACATCGGCTGGAAATAACCGCCCAACTCAAAGCTGGGTTAGGGAGCCTTCCAACACCGAAGAATGACTTTGAGATAGTGTTACCTGAGAATGACCCGTTATCGGAAGTCACTGGAGCAGGTGAAGAGGATTGTGTTGTGGAAGATGCTGCAGATGTGGAAGAGAAGAATGCTTTGGAGAAGAGTGCCAGAGGTGAGGCCATGGAAGTGTTCCTCCTTGAGTGTTTACAGTGTCTTGTGTGGTGTTCAGAGGCTAGGGAATGGAAGTGCCAGTCTCAGTCCGTTCAGCGTGATCTTCCTAGACCTACTGATGTCAACACTTCTATTTTGAGGGGTGCCCCTCACAGGGATCAGAAATTCAGAGAGCTCTATAAGGTACAGGTTTGCTATTTTGAGGGGTACCTCTCACAGGGACCAGAAATTCCGAGAGCTTTATCAGTGTTGACTGTTACAATCAGTCTGGGAAACACAAGGACAATCACCAGAAACACCAGGACAATCACCAGAAACACCAGGACAGTCACCAGAAACACCAGGACAATCACCAGAAACACTAGGACAATCACCAGAAACACTAGGACAATCACCAGAAACACCAGGACAGTCACCAGAAACACTAGGACAATCACCAGAAACACTAGGACAATCACCAGAAACACCAGGACAATCACCAGAAACACCAGGACAGTCACCAGAAACACTAGGACAATCACCAGAAACACTAGGACAATCACCAGAAACACCAGGACAATCACCAGAAACACCAGGACAATCACCAGAAACACTAGGACAATCACCAGAAACACTAGGACAATCACCAGAAACACCAGGACAATCACCAGAAACACTAGGACAATCACCAGAAACACTAGGACAATCACCAGAAACACTAGGACAGTCACCAGAAACACCAGGACAGTCACCAGAAACACCAGGACAATCACCAGAAACACTAGGACAGTCACCAGAAACACCAGGACAATCACCAGAAACACTAGGACAGTCACCAGAAACACCAGGACAATCACCAGAAACACCAGGACAATCACCAGAAACACCAGGACAATCACCAGAAACACTAGAACAATCACCAGAAACACCAGGACAATCACCAGAAACACTAGGACAATCACCAGAAACACTAGAACAATCACCAGAAACACCAGGACAATCACCAGAAACACCAGGACAATCACCAGAAACACTAGGACAATCACCAGAAACACCAGGACAATCACCAGAAACACCAGGACAGTCACCAGAAACACTGACAGTCACCAGAAACACCAGGACAATCACCAGAAACACTAGGACAATCACCAGAAACACTAGGACAATCACCAGAAACACTAGGACAATCACCAGAAACACTAGGACAATCACCAGAAACACTAGGACAATCACCAGAAACACTGACAATCACCAGAAACACCAGGACAATCACCAGAAACACCAGGACAATCACCAGAAACACTGACAATCACCAGAAACACTGACAATCACCAGAAACACCAGGACAATGACCAGAAACACTGACAATCACCAGAAACACCAGGACAATCACCAGAAACACTAGGACAATCACCAGAAACACCAGGACAATCACCAGAAACACTGACAATCACCAGAAACACTGACAATCACCAGAAACACTGACAATCACCAGAAACACCAGGACAGTCACCAGAAACACCAGGACAATCACCAGAAACACCAGGACAATCACCAGAAACACCAGGACAATCACCAGAAACACCAGGACAATCACCAGAAACACCAGGACAATCACCAGAAACACTAGGACAGTCACCAGAAACACTAGGACAGTCACCAGAAACACTAGGACACTCACAGAAACACTAGGACAGTCACCAGAAACACCAGAAACACCAGGACAATCACCAGAAACACTAGGACAGTCACCAGAAACACTGACAATCACCAGAAACACCAGGACAATCACCAGAAACACCAGGACAATCACCAGAAACACCAGGACAGTCACCAGAAACACTAGGACAGTCACCAGAAACACTGACAATCACCAGAAACACTGACAATCACCAGAAACACTAGGACAATCACCAGAAACACTAGGACAATCACCAGAAACACCAGGACAATCACCAGAAACACTAGGACAGTCACCAGAAACACTAGGACAGTCACCAGAAACACTAGGACAGTCACCAGAAACACTGACAATCACCAGAAACACTGACAATCACCAGAAACACCAGGACAATCACCAGAAACACCAGGACAATCACCAGAAACACCAGGACAATCACCAGAAACACTAGAACAATCACCAGAAACACTAGGACAATCACCAGAAACACCAGGACAATCACCAGAAACACTAGGACAATCACCAGAAACACTAGAACAATCACCAGAAACACCAGGACAATCACCAGAAACACCAGGACAATCACCAGAAACACCAGGACAATCACCAGAAACACCAGGACAATCACCAGAAACACTAGGACAATCACCAGAAACACCAGGACAATCACCAGAAACACTGACAATCACCAGAAACACCAGGACAATCACCAGAAACACTGACAATCACCAGAAACACCAGGACAATCACCAGAAACACCAGGACAATCACCAGAAACACTGACAATCACCAGAAACACCAGGACAATCACCAGAAACACCAGGACAATCACCAGAAACACTAGGACAGTCACCAGAAACACCAGGACAATCACCAGAAACACTGACAATCACCAGAAACACCAGGACAATCACCAGAAACACCAGGACAATCACCAGAAACACTAGGACAATCACCAGAAACACTAGGACAGTCACCAGAAACACTAGGACAGTCACCAGAAACACCAGGACAATCACCAGAAACACCAGGACAATCACCAGAAACACCAGGACAATCACCAGAAACACTGACAATCACCAGAAACACCAGGACAATCACCAGAAACACTGACAATCACCAGAAACACCAGGACAATCACCAGAAACACCAGGACAA
The DNA here is from genome assembly GCA_028752905.1 of Cladorhizidae sp. MBARI D1340-BT2. Classification (NCBI taxonomy): domain Eukaryota; kingdom Metazoa; phylum Porifera; class Demospongiae; order Poecilosclerida; family Cladorhizidae; species Cladorhizidae sp. MBARI D1340-BT2. The sequence goes on along the minus strand of JAQNBH010000017.1, from coordinate 40,011,516 downwards.
TCACCAGAAACACCAGGACAATCACCAGAAACACTGACAATCACCAGAAACACCAGGACAATCACCAGAAACACTGACAATCACCAGAAACACCAGGACAGTCACCAGAAACACCAGGACAATCACCAGAAACACCAGGACAATCACCAGAAACACTAGGACAATCACCAGAAACACTGACAATCACCAGAAACACCAGGACAGTCACCAGAAACACCAGGACAATCACCAGAAACACCAGGACAATCACCAGAAACACTAGGACAGTCACCAGAAACACTAGGACAATCACCAGAAACACTAGGACAATCACCAGAAACACCAGGACAATCACCAGAAACACCAGGACAATCACCAGAAACACCAGGACAATCACCAGAAACACTAGGACAGTCACCAGAAACACTAGGACAGTCACCAGAAACACCAGGACAACCACCAGAAACACTAGGACAATCACCAGAAACACCAGGACAATCACCAGAAACACCAGGACAATCACCAGAAACACTAGGACAATCACCAGAAACACCAGGACACTCACCAGAAACACTAGGACAGTCACCAGAAACACTAGGACAATCACCAGAAACACCAGGACAATCACCAGAAACACCAGGACAATCACCAGAAACACCAGGACAATCACCAGAAACACCAGGACAATCACCAGAAACACTGACAATCACCAGAAACACTGACAATCACCAGAAACACTAGGACAATCACCAGAAACACCAGGACAATCACCAGAAACACTAGGACAGTCACCAGAAACACTAGGACAGTCACCAGAAACACCAGGACAATCACCAGAAACACTGACAATCACCAGAAACACCAGGACAATCACCAGAAACACTAGGACAATCACCAGAAACACTGACAATCACCAGAAACACTGACAATCACCAGAAACACTAGGACAATCACCAGAAACACCAGGACAATCACCAGAAACACTAGGACAGTCACCAGAAACACTAGGACAGTCACCAGAAACACCAGGACAATCACCAGAAACACTGACAATCACCAGAAACACTAGGACAATCACCAGAAACACTAGGACAATCACCAGAAACACCAGGACAGTCACCAGAAACACTAGGACAATCACCAGAAACACCAGGACAATCACCAGAAACACCAGGACAATCACCAGAAACACCAGGACAATCACCAGAAACACCAGGACAATCACCAGAAACACTAGGACAGTCACCAGAAACACTAGGACAGTCACCAGAAACACCAGGACAATCACCAGAAACACTGACAATCACCAGAAACACTGACAATCACCAGAAACACCAGGACAATCACCAGAAACACTGACAATCACCAGAAACACTAGGACAATCACCAGAAACACTAGGACAATCACCAGAAACACTAGGACAGTCACCAGAAACACCAGGACAGTCACCAGAAACACCAGGACAATCACCAGAAACACTGACAATCACCAGAAACACCAGGACAGTCACCAGAAACACTGACAATCACCAGAAACACTAGGACAGTCACCAGAAACACTGACACTCACCAGAAACACTGACAATCACCAGAAACACTAGGACAGTCACCAGAAACACTAGGACAATCACCAGAAACACCAGGACAATCACCAGAAACACCAGGACAATCACCAGAAACACCAGGACAATCACCAGAAACACCAGGACAATCACCAGAAACACCAGGACAATCACCAGAAACACTAGGACAGTCACCAGAAACACCAGGACAGTCACCAGAAACACCAGGACAATCACCAGAAACACTGACAATCACCAGAAACACTGACAATCACCAGAAACACCAGGACAATCACCAGAAACACCAGGACAGTCACCAGAAACACCAGGACAGTCACCAGAAACACTAGGACAATCACCAGAAACACTGACAATCACCAGAAACACCAGGACAATCACCAGAAACACTAGGACAAACACCAGAAACACCAGGACAATCACCAGAAACACCAGGACAGTCACCAGAAACACTAGGACAGTCACCAGAAACACTAGGACACTCACAGAAACACTAGGACAGTCACCAGAAACACCAGAACAATCACCAGAAACACCAGGACAGTCACCAGAAACACTAGGACAGTCACCAGAAACACTGACAATCACCAGAAACACCAGGACAATCACCAGAAACACCAGGACAGTCACCAGAAACACCAGGACAGTCACCAGAAACACTAGGACAGTCACCAGAAACACCAGGACAATCACCAGAAACACCAGGACAATCACCAGAAACACTAGGACAGTCACCAGAAACACTAGGACAATCACCAGAAACACTAGGACAATCACCAGAAACACTAGGACAGTCACCAGAAACACTAGGACAGTCACCAGAAACACCAGGACAATCACCAGAAACACCAGGACAATCACCAGAAACACTGACAATCACCAGAAACACTAGGACAATCACCAGAAACACCAGGACAGTCACCAGAAACACTAGGACAATCACCAGAAACACCAGGACAATCACCAGAAACACCAGGACAATCACCAGAAACACTAGGACAGTCACCAGAAACACTAGGACAGTCACCAGAAACACTAGGACAATCACCAGAAACACTAGGACAGTCACCAGAAACACTAGGACAGTCACCAGAAACACCAGGACAATCACCAGAAACACCAGGACAATCACCAGAAACACCAGGACAATCACCAGAAACACTAGGACAATCACCAGAAACACCAGGACAGTCACCAGAAACACTAGGACAATCACCAGAAACACCAGGACAATCACCAGAAACACTAGGACAGTCACCAGAAACACTAGGACAGTCACCAGAAACACCAGGACAATCACCAGAAACACCAGGACAATCACCAGAAACACTAGGACAATCACCAGAAACACCAGGACAGTCACCAGAAACACCAGGACAATCACCAGAAACACCAGGACAATCACCAGAAACACTAGGACAGTCACCAGAAACACTAGGACAGTCACCAGAAACACTAGGACAGTCACCAGAAACACTAGGACAATCACCAGAAACACCAGGACAATCACCAGAAACACCAGGACAATCACCAGAAACACTAGGACAATCACCACACACCAGGACAATCACCAGAAACACTGACAATCACCAGAAACACCAGGACAATCACCAGAAACACCAGGACAATCACCAGAAACACCAGGACAATCACCAGAAACACTAGGACAGTCACCAGAAACACTAGGACAATCACCAGAAACACTAGGACAATCACCAGAAACACCAGGACAATCACCAGAAACACCAGGACAATCACCAGAAACACTAGGACAATCACCAGAAACACTGACAATCACCAGAAACACCAGGACAATCACCAGAAACACTAGGACAAACACCAGGACAATCACCAGAAACACTGACAATCACCAGAAACACTAGGACAATCACCAGAAACACTAGGACAATCACCAGAAACACCAGGACAGTCACCAGAAACACCAGGACAATCACCAGAAACACCAGGACAATCACCAGAAACACCAGGACAATCACCAGAAACACCAGGACAATCACCAGAAACACCAGGACAATCACCAGAAACACCAGGACAATCACCAGAAACACCAGGACAATCACCAGAAACACCAGGACAATCACCAGAAACACTAGGACAATCACCAGAAACACCAGGACAGTCACCAGAAACACCAGGACAATCACCAGAAACACCAGGACAATCACCAGAAACACTAGGACAATCACCAGAAACACCAGGACAGTCACCAGAAACACCAGGACAGTCACTAGAAACACTAGGACAATCACCAGAAACACTAGGACAATCACCAGAAACACCAGGACAGTCACCAGAAACACTAGGACAGTCACTAGAAACACTAGGACAATCACCAGAAACACTAGGACAATCACCAGAAACACCAGGACAATCACCAGAAACACTAGGACAATCACCAGAAACACCAGGACAGTCACCAGAAACACTAGGACAGTCACCAGAAACACTAGGACAATCACCAGAAACACTGACAATCACCAGAAACACTAGGACAGTCATCAGAAACACCAGGACAGTCACCAGAAACACCAGGACAGTCACCAGAAACACTAGTGTGGTAGTACTGAATATCTTCTGATTATTTGCAGGCTGAGGAACTGATCAAGGTGGAGATGTTGGTAATGTTACGTCATGACTTGATCCAGCACCCCAAGGGCAAAGTTCCAAAAGGTGCACTGAGCAAAATCAAGGCTGACTTTGACGCTGGCACGTACGAGTCTCTGCAAGAAGAAGACAGAGAAACGGTGACAAATAAATGCATTAAGTAGGAATGAATCCAATTTCCTGGATGGGGTGGAGGGCGGGGGAATAAATATAACAGAGAGCGATGACAGTATGTGTAGGCTTTGATCTCTCTAGCTTGATGTGCTTGTATCTATATATACATACATATAGCTTGATAGCCTGTATTACCAAGAACCATTTGGTTTGCACTGGCCTAGCATTGCCACAAGCAATATACATCAGAAGTAGGTGGAGTCATATTTAAGCAAACTGATTCTATAGATCTGACCAGCTTGTTCTAGGAGGGTCTAGGTTGAAAGATGGGGTGGAACTCCAGAGTCAGTAAACGACTCTTTTCCTGCACCATTCTTGCTTTTATTTATACTTGCACTACTTCTCTGTTTTGTGGTGATTATTATAAACTGCAAGCACACCAGTTACTTGCTTAATTATAAACTGCAAGTGCACCAGTTACTTTCTTAATTATAAATGGCAAATGCACCAGTTACTTGCTTAATTATAAACTGCAGGTGCACCAGTTACTTTCTTAATTATAAATGGCAAATGCACCAATTACTTGCTTAATTATAAACTGCAGGTGCACCAGTTACTTGCTTAATTATAAACTGCAGATGCACCAGTTACTTGCATAATTATAAACTGCAAGTGCACCAGTTACTTGCATAATTATAAACTGCAAGTGCACCAGTTACTTGCTTAATTATAAACTGCAAGTGCACCAGTTACTTGCTTAATTATAAACTGCAAGTGCACCAGTTACTTGCTTAATTATAAACTGCAGGTGCACCAGTTACTTGCATAATTATAAACTGCAAGTGCACCAGTTACTTGCTTAATTATAAACTGCAAGTGCACCAGTTACTTGCTTTACTTGCTTAATTATAAACTGCAAGTGCACCAGTTACTTGCTTAATTATAAACTGCAGGTGCACCAGTTACTTGCTTAATTATAAACTGCAGGTGCACCAGTTGCTTGCTTAATTATAAACTGCAGGTGCACCAGTTGCTTGCTTAATTATAAACTGCAGGTGCACCAGTTACTCGCTTAATTATAAACTGCTAGTGCACCAATTACTTGCATAATTATAAACTGCAGATGCACCAGTTACTTGCATAATTATAAACTGCAAGTGCACCAGTTACTTGCTTAATTATAAACTGCAGGTGCACCAGTTACTTGCTTAATTATAAACTGCAGGTGCACCAGTTACTTGCATAATTATAAACTGCAAGTGCACCAGTTACTTGCTTAATTATAAACTGCAAGTGCACCAGTTACTTGCTTAATTATAAACTGCAGGTGCACCAGTTACTTGCATAATTATAAACTGCAAGTGCACCAGTTACTTGCTTAATTATAAACTGCAGGTGCACCAGTTACTTGCTTAATTATAAACTGCAGGTGCACCAGTTACTTGCTTAATTATAAACTGCAAGTGCACCAGTTACTTGCATAATTATAAACTGCAGGTGCACCAGTTACTTGCTTAATTATAAACTGCAAGTGCACCAGTTACTTGCTTAATTATAAACTGCAGGTGCACCAGTTGCTTGCTTAATTATAAACTGCAAGTGCACCAGTTACTTGCTTAATTATAAACTGCAAGTGCACCAGTTACTTGCTTAATTATAAACTGCAGGTGCACCAGTTACTTGCATAATTATAAACTGCAAGTGCACCAGTTACTTGCTTAATTATAAACTGCAGGTGCACCAGTTACTTGCTTAATTATAAACTGCAAGTGCACCACTTACTTGCATAATTATAAACTGCAGGTGCACCAGTTACTTGCTTAATTATAAACTGCAGGTGCACCAGTTACTTGCATAATTATAAACTGCAGGCGCACCAGTTACTTGCTTAATTATAAACTGCAGGTGCACCAGTTACTTGCTTAATTATAAACTGCAGGCGCACCAACTACTCGCTAAGGAAATGCTTGTTGTGAAGGAGGGAATGGGGCACAAGGAACTGACCCCTGCGGAGTATGCTTCCATCTGGGAGGAATGCTACAAGGAGGTGCTCTATGTTCCTGCACAGAATCGCTACACCAGGTAATGGAGTGGAAATCGTGTTACAGTGTGCAGGGGAAGACCACTCCTCCCTCCACCTGTTCCATGTTGAATGTATTAGATCTACCTGTGTACCCTCTTCACCAAGCTCCCCTCCAGTTATAACCAAGCATCCAGTTGTCACTGTCCCTCCAGTTGTGACTGCCCCTCCAGTTGTGACTGCCCCTCCAGCTGTAATTGCCCCTCCAGTTGTCACTGTCCCTCCAGTTGTGACTGCCCCTCCAGTTGTGACTGCCCCTCCAGCTGTGACTGCCCCTCCAGTTGTGACTGTCCCTCCAGTTGTGACTGCCCCTCCAGTTGTGACTGCCCCTCTAGTTGTAACTGTACATATAGCTCAGTTTAAACTGGTTATAGGAACAGCAAATCCAGCTCTGACCAGGTTAAATTTTAATTTAAATATACTCTAGCCTGGCTAGCAAGCCTATAACTAGAACATGTTTTTTCACCACTAGAATGCAAATCCAAGAGACACAGTTGGTTTGAACCGGCTCTATTGCAGTAAGAAAGGAAGAAAAAGTCCACAATTAAATTTCAGAAAGATATCCATCCATGAACTCCCTCCTTTCTCAAATTTATGTGAAATGATTACATGCACCTTGTCTAATTCAAGATGGCTGAAGAGAGCATGACAGGCACTTATTGCGTACTTCACGGCATGATAATGTGAGGGAAGGGGGAGGGGTCAAGGAAAGGACAGGTGCATGACAACTTGGGAAAATGTGATGGGTTTTGTGGGGGAGTGGCTATCCTGTGGTTTTTAACAGGTGTAGTATGAAAACCTCCCCAACCTCCCCATCTCCTTGTTTTGTTCCACTATTGTTATGTACTCCTCCTGGCCGCTACTTATTGCCTTGTCTCAGGTGACCATGATGGAACTTAACATCCTGTCATGTGACTGGGCATGATGCCTTGATTGTATTCATGACTTTATCTCTCAGAGCATCAATGGCTTCTACCAAAGACCGTCTAGAGACTCTTGAAAAGAAACTGCAAGAGAATCGACTGCAGATGACGAAGCAAGCCAAGAAGGCCGCCAAGCTGGAGAAGAAGTTGAAGCTGCTGACCGGTGGATACCAATCTCGTGCAGCTGCTCTTTCAAAGCAGTTGAATGATATTCATGAGCAGGCTGAACAGGCTTACGTGGAAATGAATACATTCAAACGTTTGCAAGAGTTTGAGGGGAGCGCCATACCTAGGAGAAGAGAGGTCGGTATACCTAGATAGCTACAGGCACGACAATGTGTTAATGGGCTCTATATGTTTGGGGTGTTGTTGTTTCTTAATGGGCTTGACTGTTTTCATGGACTTCATTGCAAGCCCCCCCCCCCCCCCCACACACACACACACCCACACACACACACACGAAGCTCAAGTGCTATCTTAATCATAAGGCCCCCACATGAAGCTCAAGTGCTGTCTTAACCGTAAGTCTGTGTGTTGCATGCGTATTGCCCTAGTATCCAACAACCGCTGATGAGGGCAATAAACTTTCTCATTATGCAATACAGGGAGTTAAAACTTGAGGGTCTGTATTGGTTGCAGCAAGGCTAGCATGATTCAGGCTCCACTCTGATATTAATCCAGTGTCCCCTCCCCTTGCTTGTGATGTTAAAATCTTGTGGGTTAGGTGAGTATAGGGTCAGGTATAGGGTCAGTGGCATGCAACATTAGTGGAGATACTTCGTGTGGCACTCCATTTTTCTAACCCGAGAACCAAAAAAAACTGAGGGGAAAAAAATGAAGTTTTTGAGTGAATCTTGTAGCCTATTTAAATATGATCGTTTTAATCAAGTGGTAGATCCATCAAGATATTTCCAAAAGATATTTCCAAAAGTGAGCTCATCCAGGTTATCTTTTTACTAAATGTTCATCTCATCAACAACTGCTCTATAAGGACCCATTCCTACAGGCATTAATCGTGTCCGTATAGGAGCAGCTAGTTTAATTGAAATCCGACAATGGAATTCATTCTGTTATCTTATCTTGTGTTGTGGCTATCACCTTGTGTTGTGGCTGTCACCTTTGTGTTGTGGCTGGCACCTTTGTGTTGTGGCTGTCACCTTTGTGTTGTGGCTGGCACCTTTGTGTTGTGGCTGTCACCTTTGTGTTGTGGCTGTCACCTTTGTGTTGTGGCTGTCACCTCATGTTGTGGCTGTCACCTCATGTTGTGGCTGTCACCTCGTGTTGTGCTGTCACCTTGTGTTGTGGCTGTCACCTCGTGTTGTGGCTGTCACCTCGTGTTGTGGCTGTCACCTTGTGTTGTGCTGTCACCTCGTGTTGTGCTGTCACCTTGTGTTGTGGCTGTCACCTCATGTTGTGGCTGTCACCTCATGTTGTGGCTGTCACCTTGCGTTGTGCTGTCACCTTGTGTTGTGCTGTCACCTTGTGTTATGGCTGTCACCTTGTGTTGTGCTGTCACCTCGTGTTGTGCTGTCACCTTGTGTTGTGCTGTCACCTTGTGTTGTGGCTGTCACCTCATGTTGTGCTGTCACCTCGTGTTGTGCTGTCACCTTGTGTTGTGGCTGTCACCTCATGTTGTGGCTGTCACCTTGCGTTGTGCTGTCACCTTGTGTTATGGCTGTCACCTTGTGTTATGGCTATCACCTTGTGTTGTGCTGTCACCTTGTGTTATGCTGTCACCTTGTGTTGTGCTGTCACATTATGTTGTGGTCACATTGTGTTATGGCTGTCACCTTGTGTTGTGGCTGTCACCTTGTGTTGTGGCTGTCACCTTGTGTTGTGCTGTTACCTTGTGTTGTGCTGTCACCTTGTGTTGTGGCTGTCACCTTGTGTTGTGGCTGTCACCTTGTGTTGTGGCTGTCACCTTGTGTTGTGCTGTCACCTTGTGTTGTGCTGTCACCTTGTGTTGTGCTGTCACCTTGTGTTGTGGCTGTCACCTCATGTTGTGGCTGTCACCTCGTGTTGTGCTGTCACCTTGTGTTGTGGCTGTCACCTTGTGTTGTGGCTGTCACCTTGTGTTGTGGCTGTCACCTTGTGTTGTGCTGTCACCTTGTGTTGTGGCTGTCACCTTGTGTTGTGGTTGTCACCTTGTGTTGTGCTGTCACCTTGTGTTGTGCTGTCACCTTGTGTTGTGGCTGTCACCTCATGTTGTGGCTGTCACCTTGTGTTATGCTGTCACCTTGTGTTGTGCTGTCACCTTGTGTTGTGATTGTCACCTGTTGTCTGCAGTGTTTGAGAGAAGAAGTATTCCACCAAACTGAAAGAGAGAGCATTCTACAATTGGAGTACTCAAATTTGATGCACACGAGAAACAAGATAGTGGAGCAGATCAAGGGGCATGAGTCATCAGTTCAGGCAGTTCAGGAAAATGAAGAACCTAAAGTTGCTGAAAACAAAAACTAAACACACAACAATAGAGCAGTCACGCTCCAACCCCCCTGTTTGTTTTTAATAATGTCTTATATACTTATGTATATATATATAATTTTTTCCTTGACCCTTCTCTTGATCTTCATCTAGTTCTATTCAAGATTAAGGAGGACCAGACCAGACCATAGCTGTTTTAACAAAACAACTGATTTTGATCTCAAAAAAATTGTGCTAAAATTTGTAAAATGGTGTTGCAATCAACTATAGTTAACTATGACTTGATTACTGGCAATAGCACTGAGGTAATTTATAATTAAAACTAAAAAAAATAAATTACAAAACATTTTACACCAAACCATGGGTCTTCTATTTATGGTATCCGAGTGCCCACATATACAAACCCACTCAAGGATAGCAGCGCCTGGCTCTTGTATCCTGCCTAATTCGTGAAATAAACCTACTTTCATTACTGGAAGGAAAGGAGCACGATGGACTCGATCTCGTGAGAAAAATGCAATTGAAAAACTGATGGTTGAGCTTTCAGATGATTATGCAAACTACTAAAATCTACTAATTATTATGTTGTCAATGCTCGTCTATGGGAAACTATTAATTTTATTCACACTACTCTCGACCATAAGACAGTATATCACAACTCGAGGATGGTTGACAATAACGTTGTGCTGGTTTTTGGTTGTTAGAATAAAAAAATCCTCCCCCCCCCCCCTCGTTTTCTTCTTTTGTAAGTATATGCCAGTTCACCTAGTAGGATTAGGAATCATTACATCTCTGTGTAGAGAGATTGCATTAATTTACAAGTTGTAAGTATCTTAAGTAGTCAATATGGATTCAGACCCACCACTAATTGCAACTGATTTTTTTTCATCGCTGCATTTTGGAGAAGTCTCTAAAGTCTCTAGAACAACAACAAAAATGCACCGGAATGCACCTTGTAGAAATATGCTAATTTGCATAAATCCAACATGGCCGCCAAATGACTATGCCAGGACTTATCTGCCATGTAATGTAATAGCAGTTCTAGAGTGGTCCATATCAACTATGATCTGGTGTGAACGATTGACTGCCTCTGACTTGGGATATATATATATACAGTGCTACATAGCTACTATATACATAATTATGTCTTGTGTTATTAACACCTGTATTGTCATGTGTTGTGCAATCACCCACTCTGCTGGCTCTGCAATCACCCCACTCTGCTGTCAGTCATGTGCTCTGCAATCACCCCACTCTGCTGTCAGTCATGTGTTGTGCAATCACCCCACTCTGCTGTCAGTCATGTGCTCTGCAATCACCCCACTCTGCTGTCAGTCATGTGTTGTGCAATCACCCCACTCTGCTGTCAGCCATGTGTTGTGCAATCACCCCACTAGATGATATTCAATCTGTCTTGAAGAATAGATTCTGCTTTGTATAAGTCCTATATATAAGTCCAGTTGTTGAATTGTATCTTGCTAGCTGGCTGGACCTAGAGAATTGTTACAACGGTAAGCCAATACATGCATATATTGGAGATGTTTAGAGATGTTTAGCTACAATTTAGAATACCACCAAACCTGATGGAGGAGTGGGTATTAAACAGCTTAAAGAGGACGCATGATGCAGTATCCGATAGTTCTGGAGGTCAGGTATTACTTGGATCAGGAGAGCTGGCATTTTACTTCAAGGAAAACTGTCTGTTCTGTGGACACATGGACCTTTGATAACAAACACCAGAGAGGTCACAAGTTGAAACCTTTTGACTTCCAGGAAACTATTACACAGCAATGTACTATATAGTATGGACAGAGAAAGATAGTGTGGACAGAGAAAGTGATGGCTAGAATCAGAAGTGTTAACTATATACCAGTTGCATCACAGCAGTAACTTTCGGACAGAAAAAGGTACCATTTGTTTACACAGACGACCAACCTCTCACTGAAAAGCGTGAAGACAGAAGGACACATTCCATGAAAAGGTATTTCTGCAAGTCATGGCAGATCTGGAGCAAAATGATGAAGAGCATACCAGTCCACATCATGACTTGATAGACAATATGAAGACATCTCAAGGCGACTAGTTTTCCATGTGGGTTTACATATGTGATAAAAGACATTATGGTGATGACATCATTATAAGCGAGATTAATGGGAAGTCTAATGTTGTGACCTTCATCTTCACTGTATCTAAAATTCTCTTATAATTTTTATCAGCAATCTGTCGAGGACAACAGAATGGGAGAAAAGATGAGATTGATATATAGCAAGCTGATCAAAAATGCCATTAAGTCGGTCATGCAGTCCAAAGACAATTACCCAACACCTGATGGAGTGAGTGCTGAAAGGCTCTAGACTTTCTACCAGTCACTCTGTACATGTCCTCTTTCCAGGAACAAAATCCAGCATAAAAGTTGCTTCACTTCAGGCAAAATGCCCATGAGTTCTTTTATGTCCTCTAAAGCTAGGACCCGATGTACAACTTCACCCATCATTTTGCATCAGAAGATTCTTTAAACAACCATTGTTATTGCAATTCTTATTCTGAGGTTCAGCACTTTGAACAAAGTGTTTCAATGTGTCGAGTTCTTCATGGAAGACAATGTGCTGTACAGACGCTCCAAAGACCAGCTAGGACACACATTCAGCCAAATTGTTTTGCCTACATCAATATGTATGGAAGTTTTCCAGCTAGCTCATGCTACACCAATGGCAGTATCGAGATTCCCAATCTTACACCAGACCAGATTGTTCATTATGCTGCTGACAATGCGGACCACAACACAATTACCAATAGATGGTCAAAATACATTCGATTGATTGTCACCGTTACGCCAGGGACCAAGAGCAGTTAATATGTTCCTCACATCACTGTACCAACAGAGGACATAATTATGCTCTATTGGGTCATGTATTTTATCTGAGGTACCGAGGACATCAGGTCGCTGTCATACCACCCACTATCTGTTCCTAATACAGAAGACTCAACTTCACCCTGATGCTCTTTGGAAGGCCTCACATCTAGTGCATCCGAAGAGGCCAGGATACTTAGTAGTCTGCTCTAATCAAAATGGTACAGAAGGGCAACCACCTTCTGTGTTGTACCTTCCTATGATCCAAGCGATCTCAGTTGTGTTTATTCAACCTTGAATTATGTGTCACCCATGCCAAGAGGCATAATATCACATCCGTTGTCATCTTCAATCAGCTACTCTTGTGGAACGCACTTCAGATACGAGAAAATGAGCCTGAAGACGGTGACCTCCACTCCATTGTATTATGCCTTGGAGGATTCCCCACTGTAATGAGTTTCCTAGGCTGCATGGGCCATAAATTATAATGGCAGGATCTGGCCTTCAAGATGTTCTGGAGCAACTTTATACCAGCAATGCAGTCATCCATATGTTGCCAGGAAAGGCTGTTGAAAGAGCCACTTCTTAGTTGATGCTGCACTGAATGCCATGCTAGTATCCAAAGCTTTCCACATAGATCTGTCTGCCATTAATCAGTCCCGGGAACTGGAGAGCAGTGAACAGATGAGTTCCACTGAACAGCCTCATGTGGTCAGGTCTTGATGATAATGGTTCACCAGATGATGGCAACCAGGAGGGACAGCCAGGTACATGTGAGACAGAAGCAGATGTGCAGAAACAGTTGCTGGAGCAACTTGTTGAGATTTATGATGATGTCACTGCAGGTAGCCTTCACAATTACTAATGTGCAAATGTCACCTCAAATTCAGCAGTTCAGTGATATTTTTCTGGCTATAAAGATTCTTTGTAGACCTCCAGGAATTCGAAGTTATAGCCCCAGCACATGGACATGATGAACATACTTTGAAAGTTCCTTAAAACAGAGAGAACAGGCCAGCATTTGAAAGCAATACACAACATGCTGCCTTATTTGATAGCGAGTGGTCACAACCTGTACACAAAATCATTGCATTTATACTTTCAGGACATGATCAAACTCCAGGAACTACATCCAGAAGTGTAGACCCATTTTCTACAAGGATACCACGTGGTGCGTTGAAGCAATTGCTTCTGGGGTGGACTGTCTTTCGGATCTAGCCATTGAGCAAATCTTAATGGAGTGAGTGAAAACCACAGGTGGATTGACAAGAGGAAGAGGCATATCAGAGGTTCAGCATCTTGTGTGGCTGATGTCCGGTCCTCCCTAGCTGGAGATAACAACACCGTGCAGGAATTCTCCTCGGGGTCATACAGCACAAGTGACCAACACAAAGAGGCAACACCAGCAAGGATAGAGAGGGACATGGAAGACACTCAGATACTTGTGTCATACAGCCAAAATGACCAACACAAAGATCCTCGGGGTCATACACAGCACAAGTGACCAACACAGAGGCAACACCAGCAAGGATAGAGAGGAACCTGGAGGATACTCAGGCACTTGTGTCACACAGCACTAGTGACCAACACAAAGAGGCAACACCAGCAAGGATAGAGAGGGACATGGAGGATACTCAGGCACTTGTGTCACACAGCACTAGTGATCAACACAAAGAGGCAACACCAGCAAGGATAGAGAGGGACATGGAGGATACTCAGGCACTTGTGTCACACAGCACTAGTGACCAACACAAAGAGGCAACACCAGCAAGGATAGAGAGGGACATGGAGGATACTCAGGCACTTGTGTCACACAGCACAAGTGACTAACACAAAGAGGCAACACCAGCAAGGATAGAGAGGGACCTGGAGGACACTCACGACACCTGTGTCTTTTTTGACTGAACTTCAGTGATAATCCCACTTTACATATATACATTGCTACAGGAGTCATTGCTGAGGAGAGTCAATGCTGACAATGCCAAAATAATTGGGACTAGGGTTGTAGATTTAATGGTGGGCAAACGTGATGGAGCCAATCCTTCAAGAGAAATGTTCAGATAGTGACAATGGCATCAAATAATGCCATCAAAGTAAGTGATGAACTCTTAAATATCGATCCACAACTACTCTTCCGGAGACTTGTCACAGCAAGCATGAGGAATGAACGGCTACCAGAAATATTTCAGTATGAGCTGTCAAGCTCCTCCTGCTTTATTTGACACGAACAATGTGATGAAAGCTGCTAATATGCTAGCATTAGCACGGGCCACGTGGGCACACATACTGCAAGATGACACAGGAGACGACTGTGTATGTTGTTGATGACGGTTCACTACTTCATCGAATTTCTTGGCAGAAAGGAAGCACATATGACAGCACCTGTCAGAGGTATGCAGGCTGTGTGATGCACCTGTCAGAGGTAAGCAGGCTATGTGATGCACCTGTCAGAGCTATGTGATGCACCTGTCAGAGGTATGCAGGTTATGTTATGCACCTGTCAGGTATGCAGGCTATGTGATGCACCTGTCAGAGGTATGCAGGTTATGTGATGCACCTGTCAGGTATGTAGGCTATGTGATGCACCTGTCAAAGGTACGCAGGTTATGTGATGCACCTGTCAGGCTGTGTGATGCACCTGTCAGAGGTACGCAGGCTATGTGATGCACCTGTCAGAGGTACGCAGGCTATGTGATGCACCTGTCAGAGGTACGCAGGCTATGTGATGCACCTGTCAGAGGTACGCAGGCTATGTGATGCACCTGTCAGAGGTACGCAGGTTATGTGATGCACCTATCAGAGGTACGCAGGCTATGTGATGCACCTGTCAGAGGTACGCAGGTTATGTGATGCACCTGTCAGAGGTACGCAGGTTATGTGATGCACCTGTCAGAGTTTCACAGGCTGTGTGATGCAACTGTCAGAGGTACGCAGGCTATGTGATGCACCTGTCAGAGGTATGCAGGCTATGTGATGTACCTGTCAGGCTCTGTGATGCACCTGTCAGAGGTATGCAGGCTATGTGATGCACCTGTCAGAGGTATGCAGGCTATGTGATGCACCTGTCAGAGGTACGCAGGCTATGTGATGTACCTGTCAGAGGTATGCAGGCTATGTGATGCAGCTGTCAGAGGTATGCAGGCTGTGATGCAGCACCATGGAAATGAGAATGGACCATCAACAAAATACAACACTCACTTTAAGGAGAACCAGAGAGCAAATGTCAGAAACGCACAGGATCAACACTCATGAACGTGAAGAAAGATGCAATCCTTTCAAGAAGAACAGGCAATCTATCATCAACCTACTTAGTAGAATCTCGGAACAAAATGTTTGCCAAACAAAGCATGCTAGAGGTGATGCTGATGTGCTTATTGTTCAAACAACAATTCAAACTGCATAACCTGCCATTACAGTGCTTGTGGGTGATGGCAATAACCTGCTGATTCTCCTTTGCTACCATGCACCCATTGACTCTTCCTATGGAACTTACTTCAGGCCTGAAGCCAAAGCAGGGACACGCAAGATACCACGGTGCTCGAATGTAAGACTTACAAAGCAACTTTTAGGTGCACATGTCTGTGAGAAGATCCTCTTTGCCTATGCCTTGTTAGGATGTGACAATTTCAAGAGTGTTTGGCATTGGCAAAGGTGTTTCTCTAAAACAACTTAGAAACAGAGCAGAGCAGTCTTTAATGTCCAGGCAGTAGTGTTCAACAACAGACTGGCTATATACAACTGAGGAGATTGCTACAGCCGGGGGGGGAAGTGCACGGTGAGTCTGTTGGGTGGAAGGAAAAAAAGGAGACACTTGGAACAATTGAGGATGCAAAAATTATGCCAGAAAGTAGGTTCCAGCACTTCCAGTGTTCAACCTCAGACATTGGTTCCAACATCTGCTGCAGCCTGGTACCACAGCTTCTAAGTTTATCACCAAGTGTAGACGTGGAGAGGATTTGATCTTCCACCCATTGACTGGAGTTAGAAAGTGTCTGGTTCAAACCTAATTCCAGTAATGACAGACAGCGAGAGTTGTAGCACCAAAAGTCTTACTGGAAGTCATCAGATGCTCCTGCGCAAGACTAGCTGCTCAACAATGAGGTGCTCCAGTCGCAAGTCAGATATTGACTGCTCTCCTGCATGTGAAGAATGCCCAGGCCTGTGTGCCAATATGGTATATAGCTGTTGATCAAGAAGATTTTGATTAGGATACATCTGTCCAGAGCAGTACTGTTTGTCTTTCCCAAATGTACACAACAATTTATGAGGATATTTGATTACAAATCTTGTGTCAAAAGTGTGCAGCACATTATACAACATAAATATTACACAATGAGTAAAATGTTTAAGTTGGTTATCGGCAATGATCCTCATTAGTCATAAATTAATCATAAATTTATGACCACAGTAACTTATTATATGGCCAAAAAAGTTGTTCAGGAATTCTGGCAGCCACATTGGATTTATACAAATTTAATATTTCCCCCCAAGGTGCATTCGGGTGCATTTTTAATATGTTGGTGCCAAACCTCCTAGATTAACTGCAGCCAGTCATAACAGCAAGACAGGTCATTATGCATTATGTCACTATTTATGGCAAACATTAAATTCCAGATTTAAAAAAAAAGTTTTTTGTTGTTGTTGAGCATACGTGTCCTTGGGCCCAGCTGACCCAGCACTGCAGCTGTATTACACGGCACAGAACTTCTCTGGAGCAGGTAAGGGAATATCCCCTCCTCACTTATAGCTATATAATATATATATACCTTCGTCCTAGATAATTAATAATATTGGCTGAAGCTCTAGCTTTCATCAGGCATTCCTGATCAAGGCTATAAGTGAGTAAATGCCAGTTGATTACCAATAAGTCCTTGTATTGTAAGTTCAGAGTTCATTGAGATATTTTGGTTATTGTAATTTTGACTTTTCTTTTTTGTCAATGGCCACAAACAAATGCCTGTGAAAACTGACACCTCCATTTCCTTCCAGTCACATTTCAAGTCAAAGCCACAAGTAATGGTAACATCAGGGATGTGGGAAAATATGTTTATAAAATAGCTTGTTCTTTCAATAATCGTAGAACGACCATGAAGAATCCATCGCTGATGAACACGATCCGATCACAGTAGAATTCCTGCTGTCTGTGAAGTATCTGAAGAAGTAAATATGAGAATATATATATATATATATATATATATAATTATATATAATTATATGATAATTAATTACACACTTGATGCCATGAGTATGAAGAAAGGCAAAGTCGAAGAAAATGTTAGAAGAATTGGACGTGCTTATTACTTGAATAACATACCACTACTCAACTATAATTATTCAGCATAAATATACACAGTAAAAAATCTCCATGATGTGGCATTTCATAGCTACCCACAGGTGAGAAGGTTGCCATGGCTACTTCAAATTAAATACAGAAGCAAACTAGCGCCCAACAGCAGCTGCACGCGTGTGTGTGTGTGTAGGGTAGCATAAGAAACTTGAGCCAGCAATGGTAAACTTAGATTTATCAGACACCCCCAAAACAACAACGTCAACAGATGTTACAATGGACTGCTATGATTGCACAAACATCGAAGCTTGTTTGTCATTATCATAACTTTTACTACCGGAGAAGTCCAATACATTTGCTCTCGATTCAAAAAAACATCCTAAAATAAGTGGAAGATCATCCATACAATAACCACGCTGGTGCATGTGTAGCATCCAGCCTAGCTGAGCTGAGTCAGCAAGCAGCTGCACTTTTACTAGGAAGTGACCAGTTAGCTTTCTCAGAAGTTTATACTCTCGAGACAACAGTTAACCCTTTCACCGTTGACTTTCCAGGACATTATTTATAAAACAAACCAACTATGGTTAAAATTGCATATAAAATCAGGAACACACTCATACCACTTACAATCAAGTCATGTGATAGTACCATTGTTCATAAACATTGTGGTCACAACAATTAACCACAATCATAACCACAAAATATGAATATCATTATAATAAATTACTATAATCAATATCAAGTGTTTATCAACAAAAATATTGTTGTTGTTGTTTATATTAGTTACTAAGATTTAGTAAACATCTACTATTATTTCTTATCAATTATTTCTTATCAATAACTAGAAATAAGAGCATATAGTTTGTGGGTATTTGACAAAATGAATCATATGATTACTAATACTTACTGTATGCTCTTAGTATGTTTACACCTCACAATTGAAATTCAATATAAAATCAGGAACACATTCATACCACTTGCAATTATGTTATGTGTTAGCACTATTGTTCATAAACATTGTGGTCACAACAATTAATCACTATCGTGATCGTAAAATATGAATATCATTTTAAAATTACTATAATCAATATTATAAAATGTTTACGTGTTGTTGGTGCTTATGACAAACACACACAACACATAACTCACACTACAAAACTAAACTCATAAAAATAAACACAAAGCTAGGTACACATTATGTGTGAAGGAGTCATACACATAGTGCAGACCATATGCACGGTACACACAATCTGTAGCTGGACACCAACGACAACAACAATACAATAAACACACACACACACAAAAAAAGTCCATGTGGGAGAATACTGCCTTCTACCTTTTCCAGTACTCAGATAGGTTGTGGAAGGCACGGAAACAATTCCTTTCCTGCAGTACACAGAGATGCACCTTGCAATGAGAGCAAATAATTCTGCTCTCATGCCGGTTTCCCACAGAGGCAAGATTCTTATGCTTCATTATGTGGAGACACACAACGCAATTGTTCTTCTGGGCAATTTGACAAGGACTATGGTCAAGTTCCCGATTCAGGCGGTCCAGTCGCTGGTGTTGTTCTGATCTAGGTCGCCCAATCCGCTTCCTTGAAGAGAAGTCTCCAACAAGCTGGTTAGCCACCTCCAACCTAAACTTGAAAAAGTCCCTCTTCTGCCTCCCTTGCAGAGCATGCTCCTGTAGTAGAATATGAGAGTCCAAGACATAGCTATTTAGTAGCGAACACTCAACTAGGTAGGAGAACACCCTTTTCCACCACTTCTTTGTTCTCCTACCGACATTATAGTAGTGTTCAAGCTGGTCTCCTCTATCGACACAACGCATGTAGGCCTGGTAGTCCACCAGACAAGGAGGGCAAGAAACATCTTTCTGCTGTCCACCAACAGTTCTTCTCTTTACCATCGCTGGCGGCTCAGCTGGGTGAAAGGTGGAGAGGAAGTAAATGGTCCTCTTGTCCACCCAGACTGAAGCAAGAAGAGGGCCATTGGAGAGGTATTTGTAGAAACCTCTATTGCTGGTAGATGCCTTGTTGTGAGGTCTTTGGGGAAGAAGCGTCTGTTGCTCCTTGCAGTCCCACAGGCATTTATTCCTAGATTGTACAAGGTCAGGTACAACATAGGGCTGGTGTAAAAGTTATCAGTGAACACCTGATAACTTTTACACCAGCATCATCATCAACTCCAACACAACCCTAGAGCAAAGTCCCACATCAGTGGTGGTTGGAGTACCTACAGTGGGACCTACCCCTTTCCCAGTGTAGATTTGCAGGTTGCTCACATAGCCATTCGTTGAGTCAGCCAAAACGAATGATTTGATCCCCCACTTAGTTGGCTTGTGCTTCATATACTGCTTGAAGGCAAGCCGACCTTTGAAGGGGATCATGGCTTCATCGATAGCAACCTGCTGATGGAGGTTGTACTCTGACCTAAACTTGGGCACAACCAAATCCAACAAGGGCCATACCTTCCATAAACGGTCATATCCTGGTTGAGAGGGAACAGGTGCTAGCCGAGTGTCTGACACATGCAGAAAACGGAAAATTTGGCTGAACCTAACCGGAGGCATGATGGACGAAATGCCAGGGCTCTCCAAATGGATATCCATGGTGGACCAGTACATCTCAATCCGAGAAAACTTCATGATCCCCATGTAAATAAGCATTCCAATAAATGCTTTCATTTCAGTGATTGAAACATCACACCATGGACGTGGATGTGGAGCAGTTGCTCGCAATGCTGCATAACTATTAGTCATGTCAACTAGCAACTGCCACACATCATCAGGAAAAAAACGGGAAAAAAGCTCAGAAGCAGAAGTGGGTGTGACCTCAGAAGAGGTTGGGCCAGGACTCAGGGAATAGCTATATCGCATCTGGGTAGCTTCTTCATTTTTCCACACTCCTACTGGAGTAGAGAGAGAAATAATCGAAGCTCCAGATGTAGAAGCTACTGAAATAGTTTGGGATGAGCTACCTTGACTAGTACCTCTACGTCTACGTTGACCAGAGAATAGCCTGCGTTGACGCCGATGAACAGCCCGTCGTCTAGTACTTGCATTACTACTGCATGAACGACTAGGTACAGTAGAAAGGGCTGGAGAGAGTCACCAAAGCTGGTGTGGAAGTTACCAGAGTTGGAGAAGGAGTGGCCAGAAATGTAGAGGAAGTAAACAGAGGAGTTGCCGGAGCTGGAGCGGACAGATCTGGAGAGGGAGTGGTCAGATCTGGATAGGGAGTGGTCAGATCTGGATAGGGAGTGGTCAGATCTGGATAGGGAGTGGATAGAGAGGTCTGCTGCAGGCAGACAAGGCAAAGTCAGGATCAGCCCTCATACTTTTCAGCACAATAAATATGCTGGTACTGTATTCTATTTGGTACTGTATGCTATTCTACATTGTAATTGGTATAAAACCACATTCATAGATTTGAATTTGAATTTTTGAATAACATAAACAAATCTTATTGAATTCAGTAACTTGAGGAATAGCAGGTTAATAAAATATCTAGATAGTTTCACAAAGCTGAGAAGTCTTCCTGATCCATGTCTTCTTCTCCTGAGAGCTGGTCATCTCCACTAGCCTGAGCCTGAAGGACAGAAGAAGGTTCGACAAGCGATCCCAGAGAATCCACTGTTCCACGATCAGAAATTGTTTTTCCCAAGAAACAATATATTCCATCACCTTCATCTACCTCAGAGTCATCCTCAGAAAATGCAAACTCGTCGGTAGTAACTCTAGAAAGTACTTCTTCAAGTGACAATCGTTTGCACATTTTTAGGTCGTCAAAACTGTGAATCGTCGGTAGTCGGCCGCGTTTTTCACTTAATTACCAGACGTTTCCGGACTTCATAATTGGAAGGCGTGTAGAGGATGAATGTGGCTTTCCGGTAATATGCTAATAATGAATATAGACCGAGCTAGCGATTTATTATCGGTCTTTTAAAACCATTCCGCCGTATGGCGCTTGTAACGGTTAAAGGGTTAATAGCACAGACCTTCAACAAAACCAGTTGAGTACTTGTGATGCATGTGTCTACTTAGCACATGTGTAAACATGGTGAATAATAACATCTATGATTGGTTAGTTCTGGTGTTACACTGAGTAACTTCTTGTAAGTGGCTGCTTGACTATTATAATAACAACAAGACAAATGTTTAAATATTGGATTGACTAGTGACTAGAGATGAAACTGGTGTAAACCACAACTAATATAAGGAAGACAAATATTACGCTGCCTTTAAAAAATCTGTGCTATATATCTTTATTTGCATTGATTAGATCCTTTAGATACTTGTAGTATATATTAGTAAATAATTCTTTGTCGACTAGTCAATCCCAACATCTTGTATATACATCAGCAGGATTTAGAAAGCATAAGGCTTCAGTTTATAAAAACTGTACACAGGAAGTGGTCGACACCACAACTTATGCCAACTACACATGCCTTAAAATAAGGTCACTTGCTATGTGTAGTGGGCGCTATCATGAATTACAATTGAGATGCACACCCATGAAATTTTGTGCTTGTGTTATCCATCGTGCGATTGTAATGAGCTATAGCTCTAGACGAGGATCTGCTGGTTGTCTTAATGTCCTCCAGGAGTCTCCGCTGTAGCAATTGTTTGAGGATCTGCTGGTTGTTTTAGTGTCCTCCAGGAGTCTCCACTATAGCAATTGTTTGAGGATCTGCTGGTTGTTTTAGTGTGTCCTCCAGGAGTTTCCACTATAGCTGATCTGCTGGTTGTATTGTCCTCCAGGAGTCTCCACTATAGCAATTGTTTGAGGATCTGCTGGTTGTTTTAATGTCCTCCAGGAGTCTCCACTATAGCAATTGTTTGAGGATCTGCTGGTTGTTTTAATGTCCTCCAGGAGTCTCCACTATAGCAATTGTTTGTGTGGATCTGCTGGTTGTTTTAATGTCCTCCAGGAGTCTCCACTATAGCAATTGTTTGAGGATCTGCTGGTTGTTTTAGTGTCCTCCAGGAGTCTCCACTATAGAGGATCTGCTGGTTGTTTTAGTGTCCTC
The DNA here is from genome assembly GCA_028752905.1 of Cladorhizidae sp. MBARI D1340-BT2. NCBI lineage: Eukaryota > Metazoa > Porifera > Demospongiae > Poecilosclerida > Cladorhizidae > Cladorhizidae sp. MBARI D1340-BT2. Next base: position 39,988,620 of record JAQNBH010000017.1, on the reverse strand, counting down.
CAGGAGTCTCCGCTATAACAATTGTTTGAGGATCTGCTGGTTGTTTTAGTGTCCTCCAGGAGTCTCCGCTATAGCAATTGTTTGTTGACTTCAGCCTCATCCAAGTCCACAAATGGTCTCCATTGCTATCCCCACCCCCTTGGTTTAGCTATCTGCCGTCTCCTTCAGCCTCACATACGATTCTGACAAAATCTATTTACTGGGTGCTTGCTACATCACTGGAAGCATCATAGTGGGTGTTTTCTGCGTGGAGGGTGCCTGCATGTACCACAACCCTTTCCATAGCAGTATGATGAAGGCATACCTTTCACACACATCCATTAGATCATCCCTTTGTACTAGGAACACAGAGTCCCGATACTTCTGCTTCATGGAATCACTCTGTCTCCTCAGGAATAAGTCCATGCCATTGCTCTTCATGCTCACAGGAGAATCTAGCTGCAGCAATGACATAATATATTTTATAATAATGTATATAACTGACAATACAACAATTTTAGATGCCCATTTCCTCGAAAGGTTATCACGGCTAATTTTTTTCCAAGTGTCCTAACAAAGCCAACACTAAACGATGGTGAGCACAAATGGAGGCAATGAATCTCACCCCCCCTGGTGGCTGGCTTGGACTAGGCGTGTGTTTGCACATGCAGCCCCACCCCCCATCACTGTTTATAGCTAGCTCACGCTCAACAAACACATGCACAAAAAAGATAACACGAAGTGAAAATATCTAGGGGCTGAAAGTTATAAACAAAAGCTCGTTAGCCCTCTCTACTCAGAGCTCGCATTAGTCCTCTCTACTTGGAGCTAGTTAGTCCTATGTTCTTGGAGCTAGTTAGCCCTCTCTACTCGGAGTTTGTGGTTTTCAGTTTATCTTCGTCATGGTCGAAAAGGGTCACCAGAATCCTTCAACTTGAGGTAAGCCGTGCAGTTTCTGTCGTTTCTTTGCTGCCAACTCTCACAGCATTTGACAGCGAGTCTCACCATCTTCACTGCCACAGTCTGTCACCACCCCACAGACCCTGAATGATTTTATGACCTCTCTTGCTAGATATTATATCTGCACATGCGTGGAGTGAATGTGCACTACAAACACAGTTAGAGTGTAAACACAATTAGAAAGCAAATGCTACTGAAGGGCAGTAACCATTCGAGGAAATACAGCATCACCTTATTCGGCATAGCAATTGAGAACAACTTTAGTTTAGTTGGTTTAGCTACCTATTAGCTGGCAGGGAGAATAAGATGCATAAGAACTCAATAATACCTACACCATCAGCTGTAATTAGTATCCCAATAATGATGATGAAAGTCTTAAAAGGCCTATTAACATCCAATGCACTTTATGTATGCATCTATGCTGAATTTGAATTAGGAAATTGCATGATGCAAATCAGATCCAATGTGCCTCCGAGGTAGAAGTGTGGTTTGAGTCCATTCAAAGTGGTCCAGAGATAAACTTAGGAAAAAATAATTATAAGTACACTTTAAATAGAAGTTCACCCTCGCTCTGTTGGAGTTTGGGGGAGACTAGATCGCTAATCAGGTATAACTTGCTAGCTGTTCTATAGGGCATAGGCTAGTTAGATCTAGATTAACCTACGCTGTAACTACTAGTACAGCTACTAGTATAGTATAGCTACTTACTAGTATAGCTACTAGTATAGTATATCTACTAGTATAGCTACTAGAATGTATATCTACTAGTATAGCTACTAGTATAGCTACTAGTAGAGTATATCTACTAGTATAGTATATCGACTAGTATAGCTACTATATAGTATATCTACTAGTATAGCTACTAGTATAGTATATCTACTAGTATAGCTACTAGTATAGTATATCTACTAGTGTAGCTACTAGTATAGTATATCTACTAGTATAGCTACTAGTATGTGTGTGTGCTAGTGTGTGTGTGTGCTACTGTGTGTGTGCTACTGTGTGTGTGTGTGCTAGTGTGCTACTGTATGTGTGTGTGTGTGTGTGCTAGTCCGTGTGTGTGTGTTAATGTGTGTGTTAATGTGTATATGCTACTGTGTGTGATAGTATATCTATAGTATAACTACTAGTATAGTATATCTACTAGTATAGCTACTGGTGTAGCTATTATTATAACTAGTTTATTCCTTCTGATTTTTTCCCTTGTGGGGTCTAGCATCAACCCTGGATTTATTTGTCGTTGTTGTCTTTAGCTCTGCGTGTTGTTTACTGAAATGCTCGTGTGGATGCTATCAATGCACATTGCTGTGGAGCTAGTTTGTTCAAGACTGAATGCGCTTACATTTGGCCGACATGCCTATTCATTGCACATTGCATGCAATATAATGCAGTACATAAAAAGTACCTCAGAAAAAAGGGAAAGTTTGGCCTCTTCCAGATCTTGCTCCGATAATGCATTACTCAGCAACCAGTCCTTAGAACCATCAAACACTTTCAAGGTAGACAGAATATTGGGATCTCTAAACATGAAAAATATAGCACAGTTTCACTGCATGAAGAATGTGCTACTATTACATGTATACATAAGTAGAGAGATGGAGGAGGAGGTAAACATGAAGAATATAGCACAGCTGCACCGCACTGAAGAATGTGCTACTATTACATGTTTTTATAAGTAGAGAGATGGAGGAGAAGGTAAACATGAAGAATATAGCACAGTTGCAGTGCACTGAAGAATGTGCTACTATTCATAGAGGAGATCGATGGAGGGAGGGTGTGAGATTCTTGATGGCCTATTAAAACTACATTTTCCAACTTGTAATGAGACCTGCACTGTTTCAATACAAATTATATTCCTCCTTCTACACACAGAAAAAATTAAAAGTAGGGGAGATCAGATTGCAATTATTTGGTGTTCTGAATATCAATGGTAACTATAATATTGATCTTTTTGTTGTTGTAAATTCTTGCTGTTAAAATATCAAATAGGAACTTCTACAAGCTACAATATCAAGGTTTTGTGGCAGTGCCCAGTACCAAGAGCACTGCATGGTGGCCATTTTGTTCCCACAACCATGCCCCCAGGTGATGATGGCCTTGATCTTGTCCTGAATGGTATGCCAATCTTATCGTAGTCAAGAATATATGAGCAAGAACGGAAAGAACCGGGCCATGAAGAGAAAGTTTGAAAACCACTGCATGATATTTTGCTGTACATATATGGACCCATTAATGATTGCAAGTTGTTTTTTTAACCATAATGTACCTCTATCTCCACATATGCCTTGAGAACTAGCTAGAACTTCTTCTAGATAATCCAATGCATATACTTCTTACAAGTATTATAGAAACTTCAGCTGGTTTATAGAACACTTACAACTATTATAGAAACTTTAGCTGGTATATAGAACAGTTACAACTATTATAGAAACTTTAGCTGGTATATAGTACACTTACAAGTATTATAGAAACTCCAGCTGGTATATAGAACACTTACAACTATTATAGAAACTTTAGCTGGTATATAGTACACTTACAAGTATTATAGAAACTTTAGCTGGTATATAGAACACTTACAAGTATTATAGAAACTTCAGCTGGTCTATAGAACACTTACAAGTATTATAGAAACTTTAGCTGGTATATAGTACACTTACAAGTATTATAGAAACTTTAGCTGGTATATAGAACACTTACAAGTATTATAGAAACTTCAGCTGGTATATAGAACACTTACAACTATTATAGAAACTTTAGCTTGTATATAGTACACTTACAAGTATTATAGAAACTTTAGCTGGTATATAGAACACTTACAAGTATTATAGAAACTTCAGCTGGTATATAGAACACTTACAACTATTATAGAAACTTTAGCTGGTATATAGAACACTTACAACTATTATAGAAACTTTGGCTGGTATATAGTACACTTACAAGTATTATAGAAACTTTAGCTGGTATATAGAACACTTACAAGTATTATAGAAACTTTAGCTGATATAGTACACTTACAACTATTATAGAAACTTTAGCTGGTATATAGAACACTTACAACTATTATAGAAACTTTAGCTGGTATATAGTACACTTACAAGTATTATAGAAACTTTAGCTGGTATATAGAACACTTACAACTATTATAGAAACTTTAGCTGGTATATAGTACACTTAAGGCCTGTCCACACTGCACACTGAATGCGCGTTAGATCTCAACGAATGCGCGTTCGTTGCGTCCACACTGAATGCGAATTAGATTTCTTGGACCTAACGCGCATTAGGTCCAGTCCACACTGCACAATAACTGGATGCGCATTGAGACACACTAGCTACCAAGAGAGTCTCAATGCACGTCCAGTCACGACGTCGCGTCCACACTGACATGACAATAAACCAAACGCGCATAAAAACCACTCCCCCTCCAAGAAAACTGCACCCACGTCACAATGCACAATGGATACGGTGTTAATTGTTGAATTGTTGGATTTCTTCTGTTATGGACGAGATACCTACAGACGCGAAGGAAGCATATGCTGCAGAGGAGAAGAAGGATTTATAAATAGAAAAAGGCAATACAGTAGACGGATGGCGCTCCATGAACTCCATAAAAGAAGGCTGCGGCGGTAAAATTTTCGAAGTCTATTTTAGCTATAATAGTATTTAGCTTGATCTTTGCCTGCTATAGGTCCTTTGATTGTGGCAATGATGGCTGTCTACCAGCATCCATCTGTGCGCCAGGTTTGACGCAGTAAGCACTGGTGGGAATCAGCTACAACTTCGTAAATGATTATGTTTATCTTTTAACGCGCACCCGCGTAATTAATTTTACGCTTGGATTTGTTGCTCTGGCTCGACTCAAACCACCTATCGAGGTGGACTGGACCTAATGCGCATTAGGTCCAAGAAATCTAATTCGCATTCAGTGTGGACGCAACGAACGCGCATTCATTGAGATCTAACGCGCATTCAGTGTGCAGTGTGGACAGGCCTTAAGGGGGGGCTATGCCTCCAAAATTCGAGATTTATTTTTTCCCCTTTTTTTCCCCTTAACAATTTTTTCCCCCATGTAACAGATCAAGAAACTACAAAGAGGACACATCTTGCGCATGATATTTGCCCTAATTTGGTCTATATGTTTCTCATTTCCCCCCAAAAATCTTGTTTTTTTGCCGTAAAGCTCATAACTTTTCTACACTGCACCCAAAATAGATAATTTTTATATCACCGGATAGCCCTTCTAATTATCTGTCTTTTGTATGTGCCAAAATTTTGAGTACTCTAAGTATTAGCAAGTTATGGTGATATGAAGTGGTGAGGTTTGGGATTTTTTCTGGTGTTTTCCAGTTGCCAAAGCGGTGGCCTGCCAGTGAAAAACCACTACATTTATTGATAATCGGTTCACATGTTGCAGATATGGGCCTTCTCTATCAGTTGACAAAATCTGGGACTTTGGTCTTGTTAATTAGTACAGTTATGATTGCAGTACATCAACTTATTTAGGGATCTTGATGTATCTTCCGAGAAAATATGTCTGCAGAGACATTCAACATATCATTAGGCCAACTTATTTAGGGATCTTGATGTATCTTCCCAGAAAATATGTCTGCAGAGACATTCAACATATCATTAGGAACAAAGCATAAGGAAATAGGGAATAAAATGACCTGCATATACAACAAAAGTTATGGCGATTTATAATACTTTGGTGGTGCGGACGTACATTCCCCCCCTCCCCTCCCCCACACACACCCCTGGCGACTACACATGAAATCAGTTCAAACTGTTGTTGCATCTATCTACTTGCTATTTCCAAAGTTTTAGAGACATAGGATGCTTCTTTCAAAGTTATGGTGGATCTACTTCATCATACATTTCTTTGACATGCACAAACATTCAGCTGTAAAGGAAAATTCCTTAACAATTTTCATCATATTTTTCTTTCTTACATGTATATAGATATAGGCACAGAAAACCCCAAGAGTCACGGAAGTATAAAAAAACAGATCAAGGAATTGCTAAAACTTGTAAAAGAACATATTTTGTCAAGTTATTTCAGTGCTAACTCAAACATTTCATTTTCCAAACTTGGAATGCTTATTCCCACAATTAATGGAAATATTTCTTGTTGCGAGAATAACTTTAAAACCGTTTGCTCATTTTTTTGGCTATGTATGTCATTTTAGAGCTCTTTTAGTACGCTGTGATAACCATGAATCAGATTTTTGTTTACTGCAAGGATTGCCAAGAGATGGTGGTTAGAAGAGGTGCCCTCTAGTTTTTATCTGTTTTTCAGACTCTGTAAGTGTGTAACTAATCGACATGACAACACATGGTAACTTTGCTCCATGGATATCACTGAGACACTCCTTAGCAAGCCACACACCAATTATGAGTAAATGACTTCAAATCGTTAGGCAGCTAGGTCTGCCACAAATATCTTGGAGTCACCTCGATGTTTCTTCTGAGAAAATTATGTATATAGAGGTATTAACACTTTATAAAAACAAACACAGAATAATAAAGACTTTGGTATGATAAATACTTGTGTAGACGAAAGAGAAAAAAAGTTATGACAATTAGAAATAGGTACAACTATTATGTGGTTTTGACGCATAGTCCCCCCTTTAAGTCGAGCCAGAGCAACAAATCCAAGCGTAAAATTAATTATGCGGGTGCGCGTTAAAAGATAAACAGAATCATTTACGAAGTTGTAGCTGATTCCCACCAGTGCTTACTGCGTGGCTTGCACCAAACCTGGCGCACAGATGGATGCTGGTAGTCAGCCATCATTGCCACAATCAAAGGACCTATAGCAGGCAAAGATCAAGCTAAATACTATTATAGCTAAAATAGACTTCGAAAATTTTACCGCCGCAGCCTTCTTTTATGGAGTTCATGGAGCGCCATCCGTCTACTGCATTGCCTTTTTCTATTTATAAATCCTTCTTCTCCTCTGCAGCATATGCTTCCTTCGCGTCTGTAGGTATCTCGTCCATAACAGAAGAAATCCAACAACTAACACCGTATCCATTGTGCATTGTGACGTGGGTGCAGTTTTCTTGGAGGGGGAGTGGTTTTTATGCGCGTTTGGTTTATTGTCATGTCAGTGTGGACGCGATGTCGTGACTGGACGCGCATTGAGACTCTCTTGGTAGCTAGTGTGTCTCAATGCGCATCCAGTTATTGTGCAGTGTGGACAGGCCTTTACAAGTATTATAGAAACTTTAGCTGGTATATAGAACACTTACAACTATTATAGAAACTTTAGCTGGTATATAGTACACTTACAAGTATTATAGAAACTTTAGCTGGTATATAGAACACTTACAACTATTATAGAAACTTTAGCTGGTATATAGTACACTTACAAGTATTATAGAAACTTTAGCTGGTATATAGAACACTTACAAGTATTATAGAAACTTTAGCTGGTATATAGTCCACTTACAACTATTATAGAAACTTTAGCTGATATATAGAACACTTACAACTATTATAGAAACTTTAGCTGGTATATAGTACACTTACAAGTATTATAGAAACTTCAGCTGGTATATAGAACACTTACAAGTATTATAGAAACTTTAGCTGGTATATATATAGAATGAATGTGCCAAATAAAAAAAACCCTATTAAACTTGAGGTGCAATGTAAGCTCATATGACAATTGATTGCCTATTATTAAGGGGGCAAGTAGATTATTTAAAGAGCCAATAACAAGAGAGAACACGAGCTCATGCCTAAATCCTCTCTTGTACATACAAGTGTGCAAACAACAGATGTCAACACCATTCACTAATCTACAGCTCTAAACACTAGTTGTTGCCATCAAGGTGTTTGGTTCAAACCTGTATGACATGAAGGAGAATATCCCACCGCCCTGCAGTGCCGAAGATCCATATGCTCCTCCAATTTCCCTTGATAATAAAAGCACAAACAAAAATAAACTCAAGTATCCATCACATATTTGTAGCGCCAACTTGAACCAATCGCCACCATAAGTACCTACACATGCATATGGACTCGGATATTGCCTACACTGAGCTGCACATGCCCAGTAGACTAGTGAGCCACTGTATAAAAGAGTCAGAAAAATGTATACAAGGACTTCCTATAATCAACTTGAAATTTGTTACTCAACGTTTCGGCTAGTTGCTGTAGCCTTTATCAGAAATATTGAGTATTAGATTTTAAGTTGATTAGCAAGAAAGTCATTAATTTCTACTATGTCAACAGAGAGTTAGCTGATGGAAAAAAAAGTATTTCTGGTTTAAGGGGGTGAGGAGCCTTATTAAAAATGGACAGGCCAGCTCTTCCTTTGCTAAGGTTTGACTGCCGTTTCTGGAGGCTGTTCCGCTGGGAAAGGTTACCTACATGGGCACTTGTGTATACCAATCTGATCCACTACAAGTTCTTTGAGAAAGGAGGCGCTCCTGGATTGGTTTCTTGGCTGTTAATTTTTGTTGTACACATAACAATGCGTAGCTTTTGTTTGCTAACTCTGATTCTTATATATACCAAACTGCAGCTTATTATATTTGGACTACACTCTATGAACAGTTTAGTCCTGGAAAAAAGTTATAGCTAAAATATATAATTTTATATAAACACAAAACCATGAATTATGACAAGGATCAATCAGTTCATGTTACAATCAGTTCATGTTTCAAAACTTTGGCAAGTTTTGGAGGTGGATTTATGTATATGGATGCAGCAGTGGAGCTACAGGATTGATTGGTTGCTGGATCCTATCCCCCGACATACGAAACCATGCCCATCATTTGACTGATATATATGCTGCCTGCAGCAACAGACACTTCGTGGATCATGTGCACCTCATGTGACTTTCTTGTGACATAAGTTAACTCATCTATTTAAGCAACTATACTTCATGTCATTCACTAGCACCCTGAAGAAAGGCCAAGCATGTTTGTTGAAACGTTGGTCATATAATTGTTATAAGCTAATAAGAAGAGAGGAACTGTTTGCATAAGAAAATATGAAAGATGTAAATTTAGCAGACAGACTAATATTGTGTGCTCAGAGATGATGGAGAAGAACATGCAGAGATACTGGAGATTGGCAGTGGAGAACGTCCATTGGTAGAAACTAAACTGCCACTGCAGTCTCTTTGTAATAGGTTGAGAAAAGATGATGAATTATAGCTATCTAAATCTTTGTGTGCAGCTCATGGTTGTTGCTAATTGTCAGCCTGCAGAACAATGAGCCCAGCCCGCAGGACAGTGAGGCCAGCCCTGCAGGACAGTGAGGCCAACCCTGCAGAATAGTGAGGCCAGCCCTGCAGGATAGTGAGGCCAGCCCTGCAGGATAGTGAGGCCAGCCCTGCAGGATAGTGAGGCCAGCCCTGCAGGATAGTGAGGCCAGCCCTGCAGGATAGTGAGGCCAGCCCTGCAGGATAGTGAGGCCAGCCCTGCAGGACAGTGAGGCCAGCCCTGCAGGATAGTGAGGCCAGCCCTGCAGGATAGTGAGGCCAGCCCTGCAGGACAGTGAGGCCAGCCCTGCAGGATAGTGAGGCCAGCCCTGCAGGACAGTGAGGCCAGCCCTGCAGGACAGTGAGGCCAGCCCTGCAGGATAGTGAGGCCAGCCCTGCAGGATAGTGAGGCCAGCCCTGCAGGACAGTGAGGCCAGCCCTGCAGGACAGTGAGGCCAGCCTTGCAGGACAGTGAGGCCAGCCCTGCAGGATAGTGAGGCCAGCCCTGCAGGATAGTGAGGCCAGCCCTGCAGGATAGTGAGGCCAGCCCTGCAGGATAGTGAGGCCAGCCCTGCAGGATAGTGAGGCCAGCCCTGCAGGATAGTGAGGCCAGCCCTGCAGGATAGTGAGGCCAGCCCTGCAGGATAGTGAGGCCAGCCCTGCAGGATAGTGAGGCCAGCCTTGCAGGATAGTAGTGAGGCCAGCCCTGCAGGATAGTGAGGCCAGCCCTGCAGGATAGTGAGGCCAGCCCTGCAGGATAGTGAGGCCAGCCTTGCAGGATAGTGAGGCCAGCCCTGCAGGATAGTGAGGCCAGCCCTGCAGGATAGTGAGGCCAGCCTTGCAGGACTTTGCCTTGATGTGTGTCTATGTTAGTTTAGTTTCTGCAGCAACATACACATTACACAATGCATGATCTTCCAAGACAGAGTCTATTCCTGGACTCTGGTTTTGACCCGACATTTTGTCTGCACAAAAATAAACTGAGGGACACGGCAGATCGAAACAGAAGTTGTTCAGTGCCAACGTATCAAAAAGTACCAACAATTATGACAATCTGCGGAAAGAGTAAACCAGGCGAATATCCACATTAGAAAGGGTTAACAGGGGAATATCCACATTAGAAAGGCATTAGAAAGGGTTAACCAGGGAAATAACACATTAGAAAGGGTTAACCTGGGAATATCCACATTAGAAAGGGTTAACCAGGGGAATATACATATTAGAATATCCATATTAGAAAGGGGCAACCAGGGGAATATCCACATTATAAAGGGTTAACCTGGAGAATATCTACATTAGAAAGTGTTAACCCAGGGGTATCCATGGGTTAACCAGGGGAATATCAACATTAACATTAGAAAGAGTTAACCAGGGGAATTATTAATAAATTAATAAAAGAGAACAATTACTTCCTAATATATCTTAGCAAGAAAAACAACAGCAATGACAATAACAACAACAACAGCAATGACAACAACAACAACAATGCATGTGCATAGCTCACCTTATATTTTTGTGGAGATACTTTGAACTCAATAATTTTGCTAACAATTTCAACCTGCAAGAGAAAGGAAGGCCTAATAATTTTTGTCATTGGCCGGAGTTGAAACTTACTTGGGAGTATCCGGATGAGAGTATGGAACAGTTGCAAAACTTTGGCTGACATAATTGACTGAATATGGCAGACGTAGCAACAACTTGCGGCCACTTGTAGCACGAAATGAGTCGTCCTATTTAAGACAAAAAAACAGCAACTTGAAACAAAAATTACTGCCATCTACCCACAAAGTTTGGAGGACTTCATTTGGCAGTTTGGCAGACTGATGGACCACCAAACTAAATTCCACAAATATTTTTCATGATGTCATTGTAATCTGGTAGATGTGGCCTTCCAGCGTGGGCTAGAGAGAGCTTCCAGCGTGGGCTAGAGAGAGACTTCCAGCATGGACTAGAGAGAGGCTTCCAGCGTGGGCTAGAGAGAGCTTCCAGCGTGGGCTAGAGAGAGCTTCCAGCATGGGCTAGAGAGAGGCTTCCTGCGTGGACTAGAGAGAGGCTTGCTAGAGAGAGGCTTCCAGCATGGGCTAGAGAGAGGCTTCCTGCGCCCTGCGTGGACTAGAGAGAGGCTTCCAGTGTTGGCTAGAGAGAGGCTTCCAGCGTGGGCTAGAGAGAGGCTTCCAGCGTGGGCTAGAGAGAGCTTCCAGCGTGGGCTAGAGAGAGGCTTCCAGCGTGGGCTAGAGAGAGCTTCCAGCGTGGGCTAGAGAGAGGCTTCCAGCATGGGCTAGAGAGATGCTTCCAGCGTGGGCTAGAGAGAGAGGCTTCCAGTGTGGACTAGAGAGAGGCTTCCAGCATGGGCTAGAGAGAGAGGCTTCCAGCATGGGCTAGAGAGAGGCTTCCAGCGTGGGCTAGAGAGATGCTTCCAGCGAGGGCTAGAGAGAGGCTTCCAGCGTGGTCTAGAGAGAGGCTTCCAGCGTGGGCTAGAGAGAGGCTTCCAGCGTGGGCTAGAGAGAGCATCCAGCGTGGGCTAGAGAGAGCTTCCAGCATAGGCTAGAGAGAGGCTTCCAGCGTGGGCTAGAGAGATGCTTCCAGCGTTGGCTAGAGAGATGCTTCCAGCGTGGGCTAAAGAGAGAGACTTCCAGCATGGGCTAGAGAGATGCTTCCAGCGTGGGCTAGAGAGAGCTTCTAGTGAGGGCTAGAGAGAGCTTCCAGCATGGGCTAGAGAGAGGTTTCCCGGGTGGGCCAGAGAGGCTTCCTGCGTGGGCTAGAGAGAGGCTTCCAGCGTGGGCTAGAGAGATGCTTCCAGCGTGGGCTAGAGAGAGGCTTCCAGCATGGTGGGCTAGAGAGAGGCTTCCAGCGTGGGCTAGAGAGAGGCTTCCAGCGTGGGCTAGAGAGATGCTTCCAGCATGGGCTAGAGAGAGCATGGGCTAGAGAGAGGCTTCCGGTGTGGGCTAGAGAGAGGCTTCCAGCGTGGGCTAGAGAAAGAGGCTTCCAGCGAGGGCTAGAGAGAGGCTTCCAGCGTGGGCTAGAGAGAGGCTTCCAGCATGGGCTAGAGAGATGCTTCCAGCGTGGGCTAGAGAAAGAGGCTTCCAGCGAGGGCTAGAGAGAGGCTTCCAGCGTGGGCTAGAGAGATGCTTCCAGCATGGGCTAGAGAGATGCTTCCAGCGTGGGCTAGAGAAAGAGGCTTCCAGCGTGGGCTAGAGAGAGAGGCTTCCAGTGTGGGCTAGAGAGAGGCTTCCAGTGTGGGTTAGAGAGATGCTTCCAGCACGGGCTAGAGAGAGGCTTCCAGCATGGGCTAGAGAGATGCTTCCAGCGTGGGCTAGAGAGAGGCTTCCAGTGTGGGTTAGAGAGAGGCTTCCCGTGTGGGCTTTATCATTGCTGGACCAAAAAAAAGCAGCTGATATCTTCTGAGGCACATGGTCGACGATGATGGTGTTCCTCCACAAGACCGCCACTGCCTATGGATCTTTACCGAGGTCACAACCTCTCTTACAAGGCAATCACCTCACTTGGATTCCAATCAATATTATAAATGTGACATTCTCAAACGACCCCAGCAACCACGACTTCAAACTGCATGATGTATTTCATTTACATAAATTAGCAGCTGCCACTGCACTCATGTGTCAGTGCCTTATTTGACCACTTCATCCTGCATGACGATGCTTTCATTACCAACCCATCCACGGAATTAAAACCCACGGACTTTAATCTCCACACTAGTGAACACCAATAACCAAATATAATTCCAGCTAAATTTTTCGGGTATACACCAAACGATTAAAATAATTAGACAATAAGAACTAATTTGTGGCACATCAGGTGAATAATATTCAAGTCCCACCAAGACAGATATATCGAACTGTAAAGGACTTGGATGTTATTCACACGAGTCAATGCACTCTGTCAACAATTCAAAATAAGCCAACTCTTTGAAAGTGAAAGATTTTGTCACACACACAAATAAACAAACACACACTCACACAAGTGTAACATACAATTTGCTTGTGGATAGATAGATAGATAGATAACCTCCAAGGACAAGGAGGTATCCCAGCTCTCCTAGTTAAGTGTCACGAGGGAGGGCTCAGGGCTGGTTTTATGAAACTTATAACCAGCTAGCTAGTGTATACAGCTAAAGATTGATTGGGGTATTTATCTTAACTCCTAGAGCTAGGGAGCTATCCTTGACATTCCCCTAGATATAATTATCTAGATACATCTAACACAGCTGCTGGGTGGCTGTACTGAGCCAAGAAAGAAATCACCAGGCTTGGGCAAAGCCACCTAAAGCTGCTGTAGCTCCTGCTGCTGCTGCTGCTGCTGGTTCAGATAAGCACCTCACAAGCCCACAGGTGAAAACTTATCATCAGCAACCATTTTTGTATGGAGCTTCCTTGTTGCAAACATGCACTCTCCGGTTTTGCAAGTACTACGTGCCTTGTCACACTCCCATGCAAGATGGTTTAATTATGAAAAAGAGCTGCCTAAACTCTCAATAAACTCTAAGGTGACAGAACTTCAGCTAGATACTGCAAAACCATCTAGCCGAAACGTCAAATGTTACTAAATCGAACACTGAGAAGTTTTTGTTAAGAGCATGTTATTTCACTCTAGCAATAGGGTCTGTGAAACATCCACTGTTGCAATTAATACTTTTCTTGCACTGTTGTAGTTAATACTTTTCTTGCGCTGTTGCAGTTAATATTTTTCTCTGTTGCAGTTAATACTTTTCTTGCTCTGTTGCAGTTAATACTTTTCTTGCACTGTTGCAGTCAATACTTTTCTTGCACTGTTGCAGTTAATACTTTTCTTGATCTGTTGCAGTTAATACTTTTCTTGCTCTGTTGCAGTTAATACTTTTCTTGCACTGTTGCAGTCAATACTTTTCTTGCACTGTTGCAGTTAATACTTTTCTTGATCTGTTGCAGTTAATACTTTTCTTGCTCTGTTGCAGTTAATACTTTTCTTGCACTGTTGCAGTCAATACTTTTCTTGCACTGTTGCAGTTAATACTTTTCTTGCACTGTTGCAGTTAATACTTTTCTTGCTCTGTTGCAATTAATATTTTTCTTGCACTGTTGCAGTTAATACTTTTCTTGCTCTGTTGCAGTTAATACTTTTCCTGCACTGTTGTAGTTAATACTTTTCTTGCACTGTTGCAGTTAATACTTTCCTTGCTCTGTTGTAGTTAATACTTTTCTTGCTCTGTTGCAGTTAATACTTTTCTTGCACTGTTGCAGTTAATACTTTTCTTGCTCTGTTGCAATTAATACTTTTCTTGCACTGTTGCAGTTAATACTTTTCTTGCTCTGTTGCAGTTAATACTTTTCTTGCTCTGTTGCAATTAATACTTTTCTTGCACTGTTGCAGTTAATACTTTTCTTGCACTGTTGCAGTTAATACTTTTCTTGCGCTGTTGCAGTTAATACTTTTCTTGCTCTGTTGCAGTTAATACTTCTCTTGCACTGTTGCAGTTAATACTTTTCTTGCACTGTTGCAGTTAATACTTTTCTTGCTCTGTTGCAGTTAATACTTTTCTTGCACTGTTGCAGTTAATACTTCTCTTGCGCACTGTTGCAGTTAATACTTTTCTTGCACTGTTGCAGTTAATACTTTTCTTGCGCTGTTGCAGTTAATACTTTTCTTGCTCTGTTGCAGTTAATACTTCTCTTGCACTGTTGCAGTTAATACTTTTCTTGCACTGTTGCAGTTAATACTTTTCTTGCTCTGTTGCAGTTAATACTTTTCTTGCACTGTTGCAGTTAATACTTCTCTTGCACTGTTGCAGTTAATACTTTTCTTGCTCTGTTGCAGCTAATACTTTTCTTGCACTGTTGCAGTTAATACTTTTCTTGCACTGTTGCAGTTAATACTTCTCTTGCAGTGTTGCAGTTAATACTTTTCTTGCTCTGTTGCAGTTAATACTTTTCTTGCACTGTTGCAGTTAATACTTTTCTTGCTCTGTTGCAGTTAATACTTCTCTTGCTCTGTTGCAGTTAATACTTTTCTTGCACTGTTGCAGTTAATACTTTTCTTGCTCTGTTGCAGTTAATACTTCTCTTGCACTGTTGCAGTTAATACTTTTCTTGCTCTGTTGCAGCTAATACTTCTCTTGCTCTGTTGCAGTTAATACTTTTCTTGCACTGTTGCAGTTAATACTTCTCTTGCACTGTTGCAGTTAATACTTTTCTTGCTCTGTTGCAGTTAATACTTCTCTTGCACTGTTGCAGTTAATACTTTTCTTGCTCTGTTGCAGCTAATACTTTTCTTGCACTGTTGCAGTTAATACTTTTCTTGCACTGTTGCAGTTAATACTTTTCTTGCTCTGTTGCAGTTAATACTTTTCTTGCACTGTTGCAGTTACCATTTTTAATGATTTTTTTCACTTTTATTGCTCTATTCTATACCTTGATGCATGTAGTTGTTATGTTTCAAGTTTCAGAGCATTTCAATGCTCCATTATGAAGTTATGCACCTTTTTGTGCATGCTATTTCACATTATCAAGCTACAAAATTCCGTTTGAATCTTGAAGACGGCGCTCCTGCCAAAGGTAAGCGTATCTCCCTAACCGTTCATGATAGAGGTCTGGAAAAGGACTCTAAATGAAGCTCTCAGTAAGCTTCTAATTACCATAGTTACCACGCAGCCCTGTGCTGTCATCACATGATCTGCGCATCCTGTCAGGCGACCGTCATCATTTCGATTTTTACCAAAAAATACAAAAAAACAACAACATTTTTCATACCCCACTTTTCATGGCTTCTCCTGAAAATCACTGTTTTCCGAATCAGGAAATATTCTAACTTGCTCATTTTTTAATGTTACAAGATTTTAATATACCATTTGAAAGTCCTTTCCCTGCACTATAAAGTGAATGGCTAAAACATGTTTAAGTCCATCCATGGTGGAGGTATGCATATGGGTATACATACCATGTTTAGAACTTCAGGTTGACCTCTCTTAAAAATCAGTAGTTGAGCTAATGATCATTTTAGCCATTCACTTTGCACACTCTAAGCACTTCCTAAGTGGGAAGTGGTTAGGACTAAGTGGCCATGAGTTAGCCCCTGATACTGAGGTGGGATCCATAACTTCACCTAGGTAGTAGATATGCTAAATTGAACACATCAAAAGAAAGCACATTCAATACACTGCATCTTGATAAAAATTCACCAGCATTGAGAAAGAAACAAAAAAGTTATGACAAATTGTGTCGACCACCCCAAAAATAGTCTCTTAATACTTTTCTTGCACTGTTGCAGTTAATACTTTTCTTGCACTGTTGCAGTCAATACTTTTCTTGCTCTGTTGCAGTTAATACTTTTCTTGCTCTGTTGCAGTTAATACTTTTCTTGCTCTGTTGCAGTTAATACTTTTCTTGCTCTGTTGCAGTTAATACTTTTCTTGCACTGTTGCAGTTAATACTTTTCTTGCTCTGTTGCAGTTAATACTTTTCTTGCACTGTTGCAGTTAATACTTTTCTTGCTCTGTTGCAGTTAATACTTTTCTTGCTCTGTTGCAGTTAATACTTTTTTTGCTCTGTTGCAGTTAATACTTTTCTTGCTCTGTTGCAGTTAATACTTTTCTTGCACTGTTGCAGTTAATACTTTTCTTGCACTGTTGCAGTTAATACTTTTCTTGCACTGTTGCAGTTAATACTTTTCTTGCTCTGTTGCAGTTAATACTTTTCTTGCTCTGTTGCAGTTAATACTTTTCTTGCTCTGTTGCAGTTAATACTTTTCTTGCACTGTTGCAGTTAATACTTTTCTTGCACTGTTGCAGTTAATACTTTTCTTGCACTGTTGCAGTTAATACTTTTCTTGCTCTGTTGCAGTTAATACTTTTCTTGCTCTGTTGCAGTTAATACTTTTCTTGCTCTGTTGCAGTTAATACTTTTCTTGCACTGTTGCAGTTAATTCTTTTCTTGAGGCAATTTTTTTGTGTCACAAGCCCTAAATTATGATAATTACCTTGTATTCATTATTCAAGGCCATGCTCATTCCACTTTTCACCAAATTCTAGACAGAAAATTTCATGCTTTGGTTGCAAACATATAACAGCAGTTAGAAGCTCAGTGCCTATTTCACAACAGAAATCATGATATAGTAGATGTAACCACCATGATGTAATAGAATTCATAGACATGAGCACCATTTATATAATAGGATTCATAGACATAAACACCTTGATATAATAGGATTCATAGACATAATTATCATGATACAATAGGATTCATAGACGTAATCACCATGATGTAATAGAGTTCATAGACATGATCACCATTTAGATAATAGGATTCATAACAATCACTTTGTTATAGTATGATTCATAGACATAATCACCATGATACAATAGGATTCACAGACATAATCACCTTTTAAAAAATCAGCTTCATCAGCTATTTATTAACACAATCACTTCTTGATAATCGACTTTAATTTACTCACATTTCAGATAGATGCTCTAGCCTTCTAGCTCTAGCCTATATAGATGCTCTAACTTTCATGAGGAATAATGAAGGCTAGAGCATCTAGTCGAAACGTCGAGTGAATACAATTTGAAGTTGATTATTGAGAAGGTGATTATTATAATAATAATAGTTAATAATAATAATAGTTAATAATAATAATAACAACAACAATAATAATAAAATAAACAATAAAGATGTTTGAAGGAGGTGGAAAGCTCCACCCACTTCCACCCATATGATTTTACTCCTATCAGAAGAATAAAATAATCAATTTTGGCCTTTCTGAGTTTCTGAAAAGGAAACTTTCAAGAATGCACTGCATATTCAGCCATCCTCACATACTCTGGCGAGTGTATTGGTTTGTTCCCTATTCTAAAATAGCGGCCAAAAGAAAGGAAGTCTATAAACACAGCTGAAGTTCACTTTGACAGCTTCTTAGTATCACAATGGTGTCTTCATCAAATTTTGCCCCCCAAAACACTTCAAGCATGCCTTGAAACCTCCACGGAGGTAGAAATGGTAGCCACCAAAACTTTGTAATGAAACCACATAAGACTCTATTACTCTAATATTTTAGCATGTAGGTTATAGGAACTACACAGTGCTATTTAAGTAATAAGAATCACGTGATCTTGCACTAATAAAATAATATTTGGGCTCAATAGAGGTTAATATGATGTAATGGAACCTGGAACTCCTACCACTCCACCAGCAGCTTCCTAGAATAAATTATGCGAGTTGTTTTGCCGATTAGAACTCTGCACACCACGATCAATTAGTCCCCCAAACGAAGTACGTCTACTGTAAGAGGTAATGTTGTTCTTATGGCTACATATGGACAATATGTAGAAGTAGGATGGTTAAGTTTGAACTCTTTGAACCCGAGCAGCCGGTTTTCCGGCCGACACGTAGTGGTGTATATACCTGAGGGGTCTGTTTTCAGGCCGGGAACCCTCCTTTAAGGAATATATATTCCAGCACTGCACTACAGTGGATTAGCTGGTGTGTTTCATTGGATTTTTGGCGCGATGGAACTGCCGAATCTTCGTGTCCATTTCGCTATTTGTTTCATCGAATTTGGACTATCTATGAATTAATTTCATGATAGTGGACCTGATGTTAGCTGTAGTCTTGAGTTCTCATGAAGAAGATGTGGTAGGTCATGATAGTGACTTTGAATGGGAGCCAAGTACTGACTCTGATAGTGAAGAAGATTACGGCAAGCTAGGGGTAGAGGACAGAGAGGATGTGGTGGTAAGGGCAGGGATCATGCTATGAACAGGACAAAGGCTCAAGTGAAGGTCTGCAAATCTTGCTGAGTTGACTAAAACATATTTATAAACCACAGTAACATTGATTCTGTTATGAACACTGTTTAGAGGCATTTGTATAACCTATAACAAAGTTTACATTTATTTCTGTTCTAAACACTGTTTAGAGGCATTTGTATAACCTATAACAACGTTTACATTTATTTCTGTTATAAACACTGTTTAGAGGCATTTGTATAACTTATAACAAAGTTTACATTTTGAGTGATTTTCCTGCCCGAACCTTAGAGTCGGGGGTCAGCCTGACTTGGGGGGCTAAGGGTTGAAAGGTTTAAGCTGTAGCAGAGGGAACTATAGCTGTCCATTATTTCTGATACTCTGGCCCCAAGTTACTTGCATAAGGGAGGGTCAACCCTAGATGGATAATCCCAAGGGTATCCCTCAATGAACTCTCAGATGACATATATAATAACATTACAATAACCTTCTCAATAATCAACTTGAAATGGTATTCTCCCAACGTTTCGACTAAATGCTCTAGCCTTCATATTCCTGATAAAGGCTAGACCATCTAGTCGAAGCATCGAGAGAATACAATTTTAAGTTGATTATTGAGAAGGTTATTGTAATATCCCAAATATGTGAGCACAATCAATTAGCTAATTAGTGTTGAGGTCATAAGTGGTACACCTTTTGATAGATAAAATTAGCTAATTGCTATCCCTAAAGTGGCAGATAGAGCTGCCTTTTTGAAAGTAACCATTATCTAAGGGGACTCATACTTTTGATAAGTACTTACATGTAAGTAATTAGTTAGTTAATTGCTTCTAATGGTTCATAAAGTGGCACGGGAGAGATACCTTGGATAAGTGGCCTGATTCAGTAGTGGAATGAGGAAGGTCATTGGTAAAATGAAGCAATGATTTCTCCATAATTGCTGCACCCTCAGATGTAGACGTCCAGAGAAATCTTGGTGCAAACAACAGGAGGGAAAAAAATACATATTGCACCACCACCTTACTATTACTACTACTACTACTACTACTCTACAACAGCTACTACTACTACTACTACTACTATTATTATTACTGCTACTAAAACATCGATGTTTGCTCATAACATCGCAAATGTTCTACAAGATTATTATGAACAAGGTACTGTGGCTAGACATAACTGCTTGTTATATAAATGCTCATTACCTGAAGTGCTTCAAATCGAACACTTCCTTTGCTATGGCGTCCAACACCGCCAACACTTTCACCGTGTCCCCGCCTCTTGTTAAGTCACGCAAAAACTTGACCTGCATAAAAAGGTGTTAGTTAGGAAAAGGGTCGTCTCAAAGGTTTGATATTTGTAGTCGACGCTTAATCAATACATATTTAAATAAAACTGGGTTTTTTGTTTCTCTTTATAAATGTCATCGTGCAAGTCTCCTTCCAACAGTTACTCAGGGTAATTCCACCTTTACCATGTTTATTAATAAAGCACACACACACACACACACCAAACACACAAAGTTGTCTAAACAATGTGATGAACCATTATAGTGAGTTTCCTTGCGTAATTGAGAATTCAAACTGCACATAATTCTTGTGGAGAGGGAGAATCTGAAAACATGGTTACAGTGCAAAGGTTGGCCGGTGTTCCCTCTCCTGGTCGAGGACACCACCCCAACAATACTCAACTAGCAAAGGCAGCTGACGATATCTTCCTTCTGTGGATTCCAATGTTGCCCAGCAACTATCCTTTTGAGTTCAAGCGACTGTAGTTTCTCAACCATCCACCTCCTCTTCATTGCCTCTCCCAAAGCTCGTTTTGCGGGCCAAACATTTATTAGTACGTGCTAATGACTTGGTAAAGGGTAGCTCACAAGACCATTGAGCATATGAGCATGCAAACAATGGCAGTGGCTCTAGTCTGGTCTGACATTGCAGAGCTTTGCCCTATGATAACTAAATGTAGACCCATTTTTGCCCTATGGCAACGCAACTCTATGTAGGTCCATCTTTGCCCATTGTAACTCTATGTAGGTCCATCTTTGCCCCATGCAACTCTATGTAGGTCCATCTTTGCCCATTGTAACTCTATGTAGGTCCATCTTTGCCCCATGCAACTCTATGTAGGTCCATCTTTGCCCCATGCAACTCTATGTAGGTCCATTTTTGCCCATTGTAACTCTACGTAGGTCCATCTTTGCCCCATGCAACTCTATGTAGGTCCATCTTTGCCCCATGCAACTCTATGTAGGTCCATCTTTGCCCCATGCAACTCTATGTAGGTCCATCTTTTCCCCATGCAACTCTATGTAGGTCCATCTTTGCCCCATGCAACTCTATGTAGGTCCATCTTTGCCCCATGCAACTCTATGTAGGTCCATCTTTGCCCCATGCAACTCTATGTAGGTCCATCTTTGCCCCATGCAACTCTATGTAGGTCCATCTTTGCCCCATGTAACTCTATGTAGGTCCATTTTTGCCCATTGTAACTCTACGTAGGTCCATCTTTGCCCCATGCAACTCTATATAGGTCCATCTTTGCCCCATGCAACTCTATGTAGGTCCATCTTTGCCCCATGCAACTCTATGTAGGTCCATCTTTATCCCATGGCAACCCTATGTAGGTCCATCTTTATCCCATGGCAACTCTATGTAGGTCAATCTTTGCCCCATGCAACTCTATGTAGGTCCATCTTTGCCCATTGTAACTCTATGTAGGTCAATCTTTGCCCCATGCAACTCTATGTAGGTCCATCTTTGCCCATTGTAACTCTATGTAGGTCCATCTTTATCCCATTGTAACTCTATGTAGGTCCATCTTTATCCCATGGCAACCCTATGTAGGTCCATCTTTTCCCCATGGCAACCCTATGTAGGTCCATCTTTGCCCCATGGCAACTCAATGTAGGTCCATCTTTGCCCCATGCAACTCTATGTAGGTCCATCTTTATCCCATGCAACTCTATGTAGGTCCATCTTTGCCCCATGCAACTCTATGTAGGTCCATCTTTATCCCATGCAACTCTATGTAGGTCCATCTTTGCCCCGTGCAACTCGATGTAGGTCCATCTTTGCCCATTGTAATCTCTACGTAGGTCCATCTTTGCCCCATGCAACTCTATATAGGTCCATCTTTGCCCATTGTAACTCTATGTAGGTCCATCTTTATCCCATTGTAACTCTATGTAGGTCCATCTTTATCCCATGGCAACCCTATGTAGGTCCATCTTTTCCCCATGGCAACCCTATGTAGGTCCATCTTTGCCCCATGCAACTCTATGTAGGTCCATCTTTGCCCCATGCAACTCTATGTAGGTCCATCTTTGCCCCATGGCAACTCAATGTAGGTCCATCTTTGCCCCATGCAACTCTATGTAGGTCCATCTTTGCCCCATGCAACTCAATGTAGGTCCATCTTTGCCCCATGCAACTCTATGTAGGTCCATCTTTGCCCCATGCAACTCTATGTAGGTCCATCTTTATCCCATGCAACTCTATGTAGGTCCATCTTTGCCCCATGCAACTCTATGTAGGTCCATCTTTATCCCATGCAACTCAATGTAGGTCCATCTTTGCCCCATGCAACTCTATGTAGGTCCATCTTTGCCCCATGCAACTCAATGTAGGTCCATCTTTATCCCATTGTAACTCTATGTAGGTCCATCTTTATCCCATGCAACTCTATGTAGGTCCATCTTTATCCCATGCAACTCTATGTAGGTCCATCTTTGCCCCATGCAACCCTATGTAGGTCCATCTTTGCCCCATGCAACTCTATGTAGGTCCATCTTTGCCCCATGCAACTCAATGTAGGTCCATCTTTATCCCATTGTAACTCTATGTAGGTCCATCTTTATCCCATTGTAACTCAATGTAGGTCCATCTTTTCCCCATGGCAACCCTATGTAGGTCCATCTTTGCCCCATGCAACTCAATGTAGGTCCATCTTTGCCCCATGCAACTCTATGTAGGTCCATCTTTGCCCCATGGCAACTCAATGTAGGTCCATCTTTGCCCCATACAACTCAATGTAGGTCCATCTTTGCCCCATGCAACTCTATGTAGGTCCATCTTTGCCCCATGCAACTCTATGTAGGTCCATCTTTGCCCCATGCAACTCTATGTAGGTCCATCTTTGCCCCATGACAACCCTCCATCTTTGCCCCATGGCAACCCTATGTAGGTCCATCTTTGCCCCATGGCAACCCTATGTAGGTCCATCTTTGCCCCATGACAACCCTATATAGGTCCATCTTTGCCCCATGGCAACCCTCCATCTTTGCCCCATGGCAATCCTCCATCTTTGCCCCATGCAACTCTATGTAGGTCCATCTTTGCCCCATGACAACCCTATATAGGTCCATCTTTGCCCCATGGCAACCCTCCATCTTTGCCCCATGCAACTCTATGTAGGTCCATCTTTGCCCCATGCAACTCTATGTAGGTCCATCTTTGCCCTATGGCAATCCTATGTAGGTCCATCTTTGCCTATGGATAACTATATTACTAACCTCACTGCCCTCACTCCTCATAACAACCCCCAAACACTGATGCAGACTAGATATGTATCACTAACCTCATGCCCCCACCCCTACCACGGTATCTATGGGAAAGTAAGAAGCTATTCTTGAAGTAGAAGGTCAAGGATTTCAACAGTTCTTTGGGTTGCCAGTTTTCTTAGCGAAGGATTCAAGGCAGTGAGTATTTTTGGTGCCAAAAGCAGCTGAAACCTGATCTGTCAATAGTGAGTTATGTCGCCCGAGATATGAGCTTTGTTGGTATGTGTGAGTATGTGTGTGATCTATGTGAGTGGGTGTATGTGAGTGTGTCATGAGAGAGAGGGTGTTAGTGTGTATGTGTACATGTGATAAGTGTAGGTACAAGACTGCATAGGAAGTTAGTGTATATGATGAGTAGGCACAAGACTGTATTATTAATATAAGAAGTTAGTGTATATGATGAGTGGGCACAAGACTGTATTATTAATATAAGAAGTTAGTGTATATGATGAGTGGGCACAAGACTGTATTATTAAATAAGAAGTTAGTGTATATGATGAGTGGGCACAAGACTGTATTATTAATATAAGAAGTTAGTGTATATGATGAGTGGGCACAAGACTGTATTATTAAATAAGAAGTTAGTGTATATGATGAGTGGGCACAAGACTGTATTATTAATATAAGAAGTTAGTGTATATGATGAGTGGGCACAAGACTGTATTATTAAATAAGAAGTTAGTGTATATGATGAGTGGGCACAAGACTGTATTATTAAAATAAGAAGTTAGTGTATATGATGAGTGGGCACAAGACTGTATTATTAAATAAGAAGTTAGTGTATATGATGAGTAGGCACAAGACTGTATTATTAAATAAGAAGTTAGTGTATATGATGAGTGGGCACAAGACTGTATTATTAAATAAGAAGTTAGTGTATATGATGAGTGGGCACAAGACTGTATTATTAAATAAGAAGTTAGTGTATATGATGAGTGGGCACAAGACTGTATTATTAAATAAGAAGTTAGTGTATATGATGAGTAGGCACAAGACTGTATTATTAATATAAGAAGTTAGTGTATATGATGAGTGGGCACAAGACTGTATTATTAAATAAGAAGTTAGTGTATATGATGAGTGGGCACAAGACTGTATTATTAATATAAGAAGTTAGTGTATATGATGAGTAGGCACAAGACTGTATTATTAATATAAGAAGTTAGTGTATATGATGAGTGGGCACAAGACTGTATTATTAATATAAGAAGTTAGTGTATATGATGAGTGGGCACAAGACTGTATTATTAATATAAGAAGTTAGTGTATATGATGAGTGGGCACAAGACTGTATTATTAATATAAGAAGTTAGTGTATATGATGAGTGGGCACAAGACTGTATTATTAATATAAGAAGTTAGTGTATATGATGAGTGGGCACAAGACTGTATTATTAATATAAGAAGTTAGTGTATATGATGAGTGGGCACAAGACTGTATTATTAATATAAGAAGTTAGTGTATATGATGAGTGGGCACAAGACTGTATTATTAATATAAGAAGTTAGTGTATATGATGAGTGGGCACAAGACTGTATTATTAATATAAGAAGTTAGTGTATATGATGAGTGGGCACAATACTGTATTATTAATATAAGAAGTTAGTGTATAATTATGATGAGTGGGCACAAGAATGTATTATGTATATATATGTACAGATGTATGTATGTATGCATGTATGCATGTGCATACCTGAGTAATGCCGTAGAGATTCTCCTGAGCCTTTGATGATGGAAGCAGAGGACTAGAAGACAGAAACATCGAGTACAAGTGGCCATTCGTTGAAATACTCTGCGCAAGGTCAGTTGAAAGCTGTTTCAATAAAGTGCTGAACCGCTGTTGGTTTTGCAGGTGTGGCCTGCACATTCCATACATACCAAGTCACATGACAACCACAGACAAAGCAAACATGAAGTGGTAATGTTGGGTGACCATAATTAACCCAGCAATATATATATATATATATATTCACATACATTGGATGACCAACCCAGCAATATATACACACACATTGATAAAGACTGTACTTACATAAGGAAGATCTCTCTCCACAGTATACACATGCATACATTGGATGACCATTTAACCCAGTAATATATATATATATACACATAAATACATTGGATGACCATAATATATATATACATACATTGGATGACCATAATTAACCGAGCAATATATACACACATATTGATAAAGACTGTACTTACATAAGGAAGACATCTCTCCACAGTATATATATATATACATAAAGACTGTACTTACATAAGGAAGACATCTCTCCATAGTATATATATATATATATACACACATTCATAAAGACTGTACTTACATAAGGAAGACATCTCTCCATATACACACACATTGATAAAGACTGTACTTACATAAGGAAGACATCTCTCCATAGTATACACACACATTGATAAAGACTGTACTTATATAAGGAAGACATCTCTCTCTCCACAGTATATATACACACACATTGATAAAGACTGTACTTACATAAGGAAGACATCTCTCCACAGTATATATATATATACACACACATTGATAAAGACTGTACTTACATAAGGAAGACATCTCTCCATAGTATATATATATATACACACACATTGATAAAGACTGTACTTACATAAGGAAGACATCTCTCCATAGTATACACACACATTGATAAAGACTGTACTTACATAAGGAAGACATCTCTCCATAGTATACACACACATTGATAAAGACTGTACTTACATAAGGAAGACATCTCTCTCTCCACAGTATATATATATATACACACACATTGATAAAGACTGTACTTACATAAGGAAGACATCTCTCCACAGTATATATATATATACACACACATTGATAAAGACTGTACTTACATAAGGAAGACATCTCTCCACAGTATATATACACACACATTGATAAAGACTGTACTTACATAAGGAAGACATCTCTCCATAGTATACACACACATTGATAAAGACTGTACTTACATAAGGAAGACATCTCTCTCCCCACAGTATATATACACACACATTGATAAAGACTGTACTTACATAAGGAAGACATCTCTCCACAGTATATATATATATATACACACACATTGATAAAGACTGTACTTACATAAGGAAGACATCTCTCCACAGTATATATACACACACATTGATAAAGACTGTACTTACATAAGGAAGACATCTCTCCATAGTATACACACACATTGATAAAGACTGTACTTACATAAGGAAGACATCTCTCCACAGTATATATATATACACACACATTGATAAAGACTGTACTTACCTAAGGAAGACATCTCTCCATAGTGCCAACATCTTGTCAATGTTGTACTGCATACCATACGAAGAGCAGAGCACTTCTTCAAAATAACTGTTGCAGGAGGTGTGGTCTGGTGTAATGACAGGACTCATGGAGAACTGGCCGGTGCATAGGTCACACTGCTGAGAGAACTGGGAGTAGTCCAGGTCTCCAGCACCCATCCTGCGAGGAGTGGGGCAGTGCAATGGGGTGGAGTTAGTACTGAGCTCGTACACAAAGCATTACCATAAAGGCTGGAATTTTTTGACTGTTTATAAAAGCCTCTAATCAGCTAAACTTGAGGGGTGGGGTTACTTTGGGGGTGCTAAAACATGCATGGTCATTGAAGTGGGTGTGGTGTTCAAGGAAGAGGAGGAGTCTTCTTTGCTTCTTCAAAATATAAACAACTTCAGCATGTAAAACCTCCTGTCTCCAATACTGTACTAGTTGCTGCTTAGATGACTGCTCCCAGACGCTGCTTTGATGACTGCTCCTAGTGATTGCTTTGATGGCTGCTCCTAGACGCTTCTTTGATGGCTGCTCCCAGACGCTGCTTTGATGGCTGCTCCCAGACGCTGCTTTGATGACTGCTCCTAGTGATTGCTTTGATGGCTGCTCCTAGACGCTTCTTTGATGGCTGCTCCCAGACGCTGCTTTGATGGCTGCTCCCAGACGCTACTTTGATGGCTGCTCCTAGACGCTACTTTTATGGCTGCTCCCAGACGCTGCTTTGATGGCTGCTCCCAGACGCTGCTTTGATGGCCGCTCCTAGATGCTGCTTTGATGGGTGCTCCTAGATGCTGCTTTGATGGCTGCTCCTAGACGCTACTTTGATGACTGCTCCTAGTCATTGCTTTGATGGCTGCTCCCAGACACTACTTTGATGGCTGCTCCTAGACGCTTCTTTGATGGCTGCTCCCAGACGCTGCTTTGATGGCTGCTCCCAGACGCTGCTTTGATGACTGCTCCTAGTGATTGCTTTGATGGCTGCTCCTAGACGCTTCTTTGATGGCTGCTCCCAGACGCTACTTTGATGACTGCTCCTAGTCATTGCTTTGATGGCTGCTCCTAGACGCTGCTTTGATGACTGCTCCTAGACGCTACTTTGATGGCTGCTCCCAGACGCTGCTTTGATGGCCGCTCCTAGACGCTGCTTTGATGGCTGCTCCTAGATGCTGCTTTGATGGGTGCTCCTAGACACTGCTTTGATGGCCGCTCCTAGACGCTGCTTTGATGGCTGCTCCTAGACGCTACTTTGATGACTGCTCCTAGTCATTGCTTTGATGGCTGCTCCTAGACGCTGCTTTGATGACTGCTCCTAGACGCTACTTTGATGGCTGCTCCTAGACGCTGCTTTGATGGCTGCTCCCAGACGCTACTTTGATGGCTGCTCCTAGACGCTGCTTTGATGGCTGCTCCCAGACGCTGCTTTGATGGCTGCTCCTAGACGCTACTTTGATGGCTGCTCCTAGACGCTGCTTTAATGGCTGCTCCCAGACGCTGCTTTGATGACTGCTCCCAGACGCTACTTTGATGGCTGCTCCTAGACGCTACTTTGATGGCTGCTCCTAGACGCTGCTTTGATGGTTGCTCCCAGACACTGCTTTGATGGCTGCTCCTAGACGCTGCTTTAATGGCTGCTCCCAGACGCTGCTTTGATGGCTGCTCCCAGACGCTGCTTTGATGACTGCTCCCAGACGCTGCTTTGATGGCTGCTCCCAGACACTGCTTTGATGGCTGCTCCAAGACACTACTTTGATGGCTGCTCCTAGATGCTGCTTTGATGGCCGCTCCCAGATGCTGCTTTGATGGCTGCTCCCAGACACTACTTTGATGGCTACTCCTAGACACTGCTTTGATGGCTGTTCCTAGACACTGCTTTGATGGCTACTCCAAGACGCTGCTTTGATGGCTGCTCTAATTGGCTCCAAGTGAGGGATATAGTAAACAAAACTCATAAGTTCAAAGTACAATATCTGTTTGCACGAGGTTAGAGTACAGAAGCACAGGGACTAAATTTCACGCTTTAAAAATGCATACGAAAAAATTAGAAAATATCAACCCCCCTGAAAATTCCAGCCCCTAACCTCCATACCTCGTTATGACGTGGCAGAAGAGAGGAATGTACATTTTTAAATCTTCTGGCAAGTGACCGAAACTTGCAGTCATGTTGAAGTACAGCAAGCCATTGGTCGGCTTGCTCACATAGTAGGTGGGGCAGAGACCTACATAGAGTAGAATAGTATGCATAAGTACTGATAAGTATGTACAATGTAACACCTGTATAAATACTGTTAAGTATGTAACACCTGAAAAATTATCAAAGATTAATGTAACATGCTGTTAAATGTGTAACACCTATATAAATACTGTTAAGTATGTAACACCTGAATAATTACTGAATATTAATTAACATGCTGTTAAGGCCAGTATTGCCCATAAAAACATATTTATCCCCTACAGCTCATTTTGATACCAGAATATAGCTCTCTGCAAGAGCCTTCTAATGATATGCTTTATAAGAAGTTTCAGTAAAGTATAGAGGTTTGGAAAAATTCTGACAGAAACACAAAAAGAATTCCCTCTCCTAAGATATGCACTAGACACACTTCCGTTTTATGAATGTAGTAGGAACCTCTAAAGCACAATTTAAGTTAAAAAATTTGACCCCAAAACTAAGGAGTTTTCATGACAAGGTCAACCAATATATGGGCATATTAGGGTACTGTATATACACACGACTATAAAATTGGACTAGTACTTTCAAATTGAAAAACTTCCAACTTAAAAGGTAGAGCAAAGATAGAGCTACAAAATGATATATAATGTAACAGGTTTTCATAAATTTTTCCTTGAGATATCTTTCTTTTCCTTCAAAAAACATGTTTCTGAGAAATCGCTGCTGAAGTTGGGCTACTATTATATTGGGCCACCACTAGACCATAAGTCTATGTTTTTGCACCTTTGCACTTGTCTATTCTTCTGAGTAAGTAATTACCACTAGAATACAAGTATCAGGCAGAATCTCTTGGAAGGTGGTGGCTCTGAAAAGAGCCGGGGAAGAAAAAAAAGGCTCTGAAAAGCAAAGATATGAGCGATCATACTTTACTGAAGCTGAACTAACCTCCTTCTTCAATTTTCAAGGTGAATGTAAGTGAGAGCCTGGATAAAATCCACCATAACTAGAGACTTGTGCATCCAAATGTTTTCAAATTTGAAAGACAGTTTGTACAGATGTTTAGAAAGGATATAAGCCAAAAAATAAATATTGTCAACAAATTAAAAATAATGGGCAATACTGGCCTTAAGTGTGTAGCACCTGTATAAATACTGTTAATTGTGTAACACTATACAAATAAAGGATGTTCCTAACACTAGCATTATACTTACTTTCAACTTCATTAACTTCAACAGGATAACCTTTCCTTGAAACATCTACACAAGAAAAATGTGTTAATAATAAAAAGTAGCCCAACAAATCACTGACCTCTGACCTGCAGCATGCATGTCCCTCTAAGTCGCAGTTAACCAAGGAGGTCTAGGGCACTTGTCAAGAGCAGGGTCTGGGTCCAACCCATGGGTCCTGGCGTTTATCAGAAGAAGTTAACAAACCAGAGCTAACTATATAATCTAGTATGATATACTATCCAGAACTTCAAGCTCTAGCACCTGGTACTGGCCGAACACCTAGTGTGGTGCTGGCTGTACACCCATACAGTGTGGTGCTGCCTATATACCTAGTGTGGTGCTGGCTAAACACCAAGTGTGTCCTAAGTGACCACTATAGACTTAGCACCAGCCAGTTCACTAGCTACATATAAATGCTTCCTCCACACATGTGAGAAATAATGAGGTGGGTTGGATTCAGTCATCAAGACCATTGAATCTAGATGATCCATTTGCGATGTCCGTCAGACTAAGTTTGGATGAAGTTCTTTTGCAAGTATTGGGTGACGATTTTGACCTGTCTGGGGAAGACACAAGCGATGAGGAAGGAGAAGGCATCTCTCCAACGTCCAACGAGCAGCGTGGCACGCAGGACCTAGGTACCTCCCAATGAAGCAAACATTGCCATTCTCTCTGATTTTATGAATGGTATGGAGGATACCAACAAGGAAGAAATCTCTGACATGAAGTATAGTCTTAGCTACTGCAGCTATATATATATATATAAGTTCGACGAGTATAAACTCTATCAGCTACTTCTTCCCGGGTAGTTGGTGGACTGTATAAAACATGTAGATTCTTCCCGGGTAGTTGGTGGACTGTATAAAACATGTAGATTCTTCCCGGGTAGTCATGTAGATTATTCCCGGGTAGTTGGTGGACTGTATAAAACATGTAGATTCTTCCCGGGTAGTTTGTGAACTGTATAAAACATGTAGATTCTTCCCGGGTAGTCTTGTAGATTATTCCCGGGTAGTTGGTGGACTGTATAAAACGTGTATAGATTCTTCCTGGGTGGTTGGCTGGTTAAGCTAATACAGTGTGTTATCGGAGTCAATTAAGCAGTGGCAATCTCTGGCATATTCCTATTTGGTCCTCCTAACTCGGCATGTTGAAAAGTATAGTAACCTCCTAATTAGCACACAGCCATATTGTATGTAATATCTACAACCATACTGATCTGTTAGTTACCATAACAAGATAGTATCTATCACAAACCAAACTTTACCACATTGTGCATGTAACACTTGTCAAGAACACAGTACGTGGTTGCCGGTGAATATATTTCAATTCATGTCAAACCAGATTTTTAAAATTATAATTCTCTCCTAAATCACCTAAATCCCTTGAAAGAGTTAAGTACTTAATAGAGAGATGAGAGATGAACTTAACAGTGAGCATAGGGAGTATATGCTTAATAGGGAGCCAGTGTGACCACCCTGGTCGCTGTTAGTTCAGCTCCTGTTTCTGCAAGTCTGCGTGAGAGCTAGAGAAATAGCCTCCCAACAGTGTGCATGAGAGCTAGAGAAATAGCCTCCCAACAGTGTGCATGAGAGCTAGAGAAATAGCCTCCCAACAGTGTGCATGAGAGCTAGAGAAATAGCCTCCCAACAGTGTGCATGAGAGCTAGAGAAGTAGTCTCCCAACAGTGTGCATGAGAGCTAGAGAAGTAGCCTCCCAACAGTGTGCAAGAGGGCTAGAGAAATAGCCTCCCAACAGTGTGCATGAGAGCTAGAGAAATAGCCTCCCAACAGTGTGCATGAGAGCTAGAGAAATAGCCTCCCAACAGTGTGCATGAGAGCTAGAGAAATAGCCTCCCAACAGTGTGCATGAGAGCTAGAGAAATAGCCTCCCAACAGTGTGCATGAGAGCTAGAGAAATAGCCTCCCAACAGTGTGCATGAGAGCTAGAGAAGTAGTCTCCCAACAGTGTGCATGAGGGCTAGAGAAATAGCCTCCCAACAGTGTGCATGAGAGCTAGAGAAATAGCCTCCCAACAGTGTGCATGAGAGCTAGAGAAATAGCCTCCCAATAGTGTGCATGAGAGCTAGAGAAATAGCCTGCCAACAGTGTGCATGAGGGCTAGAGAAATAGCCTCCCAACAGTGTGCATGAGGGCTAGAGAAATAGTCTCCCAACAGTGTGTATGAGAGCTAGAGAATTAGCCTGCCAACAGTGTGCATGAGGGCTAGAGAAATAGCCTCCCAACAGTGTGCATGAGGGCTAGAGAAATAGCCTCCCAACAGTGTGCATGAGAGCTAGAGAAATAGCCTCCCAACAGTGTGCATGAGAGCTAGAGAAATAGCCTCCCAACAGTGTGCATGAGGGCTAGTCTCCCAACAGTGTGCATGAGAGCTAGAGAAATAGCCTCCCAACAGTGTGCATGAGGGCTAGAGAAGTAGTCTCCCAACAGTGTGCATGAGAGCTAGAGAAATAGCCTCCCAACAGTGTGCATGAGGGCTAGAGAAATAGCCTCCCAACAGTGTGCATGAGAGCTAGAGAAGTAGTCTCCCAACAATGTGCATGAGAGCTAGAGAAATAGCCTCCCAACAGTGTGTAGAGAAATAGCCTCCCAACAGTGTGCATGAGGGCTAGAGAAATAGCCTCCCAACAGTGTGCATGAGAGCTAGAGAAATAGCCTTCAAACAGTGTACATGAGAGCTAGAGAAATAGCCTCCCAACAGTGTGTAGAGAAATAACCTCCCAACAGTGTGCATGAGGGCTAGAGAAATAGCCTCCCAACAGTGTGCATGAGAGCTAGAGAAATAGCCTCCCAACAGTGTGCATGAGAGCTAGAGAAATAGCCTCCCAACAGTGTGCATGAGAGCTAGAGAAATAGCCTTCCAACAGTGTGCATGAGAGCTAGAGAAATAGCCTCCCAACAGTGTGCATGAGAGCTAGAGAAGTAGCCTCCCAACAGTGTGCATGAGAGCTAGAGAAATAGCCTCCCAACAGTGTGCATGAGAGCTAGAGAAATAGCCTCCCAACAGTGTGCATGAGAGCTAGAGAAATAGCCTCCCAACAGTGTGCATGAGAGCTAGAGAAGTAGTCTCCCAACAGTGTGCATGAGGGCTAGAGAAATAGCCTCCCAACAGTGTGCATGAGAGCTAGAGAAATAGCCTCCCAACAGTGTGCATGAGAGCTAGAGAAATAGCCTCCCAATAGTGTGCATGAGAGCTAGAGAAATAGCCTGCCAACAGTGTGCATGAGGGCTAGAGAAATAGCCTCCCAACAGTGTGCATGAGGGCTAGAGAAATAGTCTCCCAACAGTGTGTATGAGAGCTAGAGAATTAGCCTGCCAACAGTGTGCATGAGGGCTAGAGAAATAGCCTCCCAACAGTGTGCATGAGAGCTAGAGAAATAGCCTCCCAACAGTGTGCATGAGGGCTAGTCTCCCAACAGTGTGCATGAGAGCTAGAGAAATAGCCTCCCAACAGTGTGCATGAGGGCTAGAGAAGTAGTCTCCCAACAGTGTGCATGAGAGCTAGAGAAATAGCCTCCCAACAGTGTGCATGAGGGCTAGAGAAATAGCCTCCCAACAGTGTGCATGAGAGCTAGAGAAGTAGTCTCCCAACAATGTGCATGAGAGCTAGAGAAATAGCCTCCCAACAGTGTGTAGAGAAATAGCCTCCCAACAGTGTGCATGAGGGCTAGAGAAATAGCCTCCCAACAGTGTGCATGAGAGCTAGAGAAATAGCCTTCCAACAGTGTACATGAGAGCTAGAGAAATAGCCTCCCAACAGTGTGTAGAGAAATAGCCTCCCAACAGTGTGCATGAGGGCTAGAGAAATAGCCTCCCAACAGTGTGCATGAGAGCTAGAGAAATAGCCTCCCAACAGTGTGCATGAGAGCTAGAGAAATAGCCTTCCAACAGTGTGCATGAGAGCTAGAGAAATAGCCTCCCAACAGTGTGCATGAGAGCTAGAGAAGTAGCCTCCCAACAGTGTGCATGAGAGCTAGAGAAGTAGTCTCCCAACAGTGTGCATGAGAGCTAGAGAAATAGCCTCCCAACAGTGTGTAGAGAAATAGCCTCCCAACAGTGTGCATGAGGGCTAGAGAAATAGCCTCCCAACA
This sequence comes from Cladorhizidae sp. MBARI D1340-BT2, assembly GCA_028752905.1. NCBI lineage: Eukaryota > Metazoa > Porifera > Demospongiae > Poecilosclerida > Cladorhizidae > Cladorhizidae sp. MBARI D1340-BT2. The sequence goes on along the minus strand of JAQNBH010000017.1, from coordinate 39,954,342 downwards.
GTGTGCATGAGAGCTAGAGAAATAGCCTTCCAACAGTGTGCATGAGAGCTAGAGAAATAGACTCCCAAGAGAGCTAGAGAAATAGCCTCCCAACAGTGTGCATGAGGGCTAGAGAAATAGCCTCCCAACAGTGTGCATGAGAGCTAGAGAAGTAGTCTCTCCCAACAGTGTGCATGAGGGCTAGAGAAGTAGTCTCCCAACAGTGTGCATGAGAGCTAGAGAAATAGCCTTCCAACAGTGTGCATGAGGGCTAGAGAAGTAGTCTCCCAACAGTGTGCATGAGGGCTAGAGAAATAGCCTCCCAACAGTGTGCATGAGGGCTAGAGAAGTAGTCTCCCAACAGTGTGCATGAGGGCTATAGAAATAGCCTCCCAACAGTGTGCATGAGGGCTAGAGAAATATCCTCCCAACAGTGTGCATGATGGCTAGAGAAGTAGTCTCCCAACAGTGTGCATGATGGCTAGAGAAGTAGTCTCCCAACAGTGTGCATGAGAGCTAGAGAAATATCCTCCCAACAGTGTGCATGAGAGCTAGAGAAATAGCCTGCCAACAGTGTGCATGAGAGCTAGAGAAATAGCCTCCCAACAGTGTGCATGAGGGCTAGAGAAATAGCCTCCCAACAGTGTGCATGAGAGCTAGAGAAATAGCCTCCCAACAGTGTGCATGATGGCTAGAGAAATAGTCTCCCAACAGTGTGCATGAGAGCTAGAGAAATAGCCTCCAAACAGTGTGCATGAGGGCTAGAGAAGTAGTCTCCCAACAGTGTGCATGAGAGCTAGAGAAATAGCCTCCCAATAGTGTGCATGAGGGCTAGAGAAGTAGTCTCCCAACAGTGTGCATGAGAGCTAGAGAAATAGCCTCCCAACAGTGTGCATGAGAGCTAGAGAAATAGCCTCCCAACAGTGTGCATGAGAGCTAGAGAAATAGCCTCCCAACAGCGTGCATGAGAGCTAGAGAAATAGCCTCCCAACAGTGTGCATGAGAGTTAGAGAAATAGCCTCCCAACAGTGTGCATGAGGGCTAGAGAAATAGCCTCCCAACAGTGTGCATGGGAGCTAGAGAAGTAGTCTCCCACAGTGTGCATGAGAGCTAGAGAAATAGCCTCCCAACAGTGTGCATGAGAGCTAGAGAAATAGCCTCCCAACAGTGTGCATGAGAGCTAGAGAAGTAGTCTCTCAACAGTGTGCATGAGGGCTAGAGAAATAGCCTCCCAACAGTGTGCATGGGAGCTAGAGAAATAGCCTCCCAACAGTGTGCATGAGAGCTAGAGAAATAGCCTCCCAACAGCGTGCATGAGAGCTAGAGAAATAGCCTCCCAACAGTGTGCATGAGAGTTAGAGAAATAGCCTCCCAACAGTGTGCATGAGGGCTAGAGAAATAGCCTCCCAACGGTGTGCATGGGAGCTAGAGAAGTAGTCTCCCACAGTGTGCATGAGAGCTAGAGAAATAGCCTCCCAACAGTGTGCATGAGAGCTAGAGAAATAGCCTCCCAACAGTGTGCATGAGAGCTAGAGAAATAGCCTCCCAACAGTGTGCATGAGAGCTAGAGAAGTAGTCTCTCAACAGTGTGCATGAGGGCTAGAGAAATAGCCTCCCAACAGTGTGCATGAGAGCTAGAGAAATAGCCTCCCAACAGTGTGCATGAGAGCTAGAGAAGTAGTCTCTCAACAGTGTGCATGAGGGCTAGAGAAATAGTCTCCCAACAGTGCGCATGAGAGCTAGAGAAATAGTCTCCCAACAGTGCGCATGAGAGCTAGAGAAATAGTCTCCTATGATAAGTGCAGATGACATTTGGTGACTGTATGACGGAGAAGGACTGAGCATGTAGAGACAGGAGGGTGTGGTTTGGGCGAGCAGGCAGGTTAGCTTAATAGACGTCTTCAAAACCAACTTTAAAGCAGGCACTTTAGCATAACCAGCTTTAGGTAATAATAACAACAACAAAAATTAAATGATATTAATAAAATAATAACAACAACAATAATAACAAAAAGAACAAAATTAAAATTAAGTATAATAGCATAATATGTAATTAATAATAAGTAATTAACAACAACAACAACAAAAAAATAAATAATAATATAACGATGATGATAATCCAATGCACACCATTTCTAAAGTGTATGGGCATGCCCGGTATCCAGTGTGCTCAAAGCAATCCACTTCCCACAGCGAGCACTTAGCTTGGGCCCATGAGTGACACATTCCATGGATTCCATACAACTCCATGGCTACTTGGAAATATTAGATGATGACATGGCTTAGGTGTGCAGGTGTGACTGTGCATGAACCATTGCTAAGCACAAAAGCTGGTAAAAGTACTTCGCAGCAATGATAGCAAGTTTTACATTTAACACAACTTAAACTTAATCAATACTAACATTAACACAACTTAAAACTGAATCAACACCAACACTAATTTAATAAACACTAACGTTAACCAACTTAAACTTAATCAACACTAACATATTAATTAAAATACCTGCTAGCTTCACAGAGGGCAGCACTGATAAATCACTTATTGCCGTCTGGTCTTGCCGCAGTACAAGTCCCTGCTCATATATGTCCTCCCGTCCTTCGTCAGCCATCGAGGAGAGGAAAGCTTCACACTTCGCATCTTCCAGTCTTTTTAAGGACAGTTCGTACTCGGCCTGCAAGAGTAACGCCCATTTCTATGACAGACATATTTTCCAGAGTAGAACTCAAAGCAGACTATAAGTAACTGTTATCCTTTCTCAAATGATCATTATCATTATTTATAGATGCCTCCAGATAAATATGTAAAATTCAAATTAGAGACTATTCAGTGTGATCAAACTAACCACACCCACCAACAGTTGAATTCGATATAAAGATCGACTTTCATTCGGAACATAAGCTGATTCCGAGAATGAGTCAAAGGTTTGTCTCAAACTTTCTCTTTCTACTCCTGCAAATATGCTGGCTTTGGAGGTGTGAATCACACAAATACCAGTACAATGGATGCATCTAGTGGGAGCCACACAAATACCAGTACAATGGAGGCATCTAGTGGGAGCCACCCAAATACCAGTACAATGGAGGCATCTAGTGGGAGCCACACAAATACCAGTACAATGGATGCATCTAGTGGGAGCCACACAAATACCAGTACAATGGAGGCATCTAGTGGGAGCCACACAAATACCAGTACAATGGAGGCATCTAGTGGGAGCCACACAAATACCAGTACAATGGAGGCATCTAGTGGGAGCCACACAAATACCAGTACAATGGAGGCATCTAGTGGGGGCCACCCAAATACCAGTACAATGGATGCATCTAGTGGGAGCCACCCAAATACCAGTACAATGGAGGCATCTAGTGGGAGCCACCCAAATACCAGTACAATGGAGGCATCTAGTGGGAGCCACCCAAATACCAGTACAATGGAGGCCTCTAGTGGGAGCCACACAAATACCAGTACAATGGAGGCATCTAGTGGGGGCCACCCAAATACCAGTACAATGGATGCATCTAGTGGGAGCCACCCAAATACCAGTACAATGGAGGCATCTAGTGGGAGCCACCCAAATACCAGTACAATGGAGGCATCTAGTGGGAGCCACACAAATACCAGTACAATGGAGGCATCTAGTGGGAGCCACACAAATACCAGTACAATGGAGGCATCTAGTGGGAGCCACCCAAATACCAGTACAATGGAGGCATCTAGTGGGAGCCACCCAAATACCAGTACAATGGAGGCCTCTAGTGGGAGCCACACAAATACCAGTACAATGGAGGCATCTAGTGGGGGCCACCCAAATACCAGTACAATGGAGGCATCTAGTGGGAGCCACACAAATACCAGTACAATGGAGGCATCTAGTGGGAGCCACACAAATACCAGTACAATGGAGGCATCTAGTGGGAGCCACACAAATACCAGTACAATGGAGGCATCTAGTGGGGGCCACACAAATACCAGTACAATGGAGGCATCTAGTGGGAGCCACACAAATACCAGTACAATGGAGGCATCTAGTGGGGGCCACACAAATACCAGTACAATGGAGGCATCTAGTGGGAGCCACACAAATACCAGTACAATGGAGGCATCTAGTGGGAGCCACACAAATACCAGTACAATGGAGGCATCTAGTGGGAGCCACACAAATACCAGTACAATGGAGGCATCTAGTGGGGCCCACACCAATACCAGTACAATGGAGGCATCTAGTGGGAGCCACACAAATACCAGTACAATGGAGGCATCTAGTGGGAGCCACACAAATACCAGTACAATGGAGGCATCTAGTGGGAGCCACACAAATACCAGTACAATGGAGGCATCTAGTGGGAGCCACACAAATACCAGTACAATGGAGGCATCTAGTGGGAGCCACACAAATACCAGTACAATGGAGGCATCTAGTGGGAGCCACACAAATACCAGTACAATGGAGGCATCTAGTGGGAGCCACCCAAATACCAGTACAATGGAGGCATCTAGTGGGAGCCACACAAATACCAGTACAATGGATGCATCTAGTGGGAGCCACACAAATACCAGTACAATGGAGGCATCTAGTGGGAGCCACACAAATACCAGTACAATGGAGGCATCTAGTGGGAGCCACACAAATACCAGTACAATGGAGGCATCTAGTGGGAGCCACACAAATACCAGTACAATGGAGGCATCTAGTGGGGGCCACCCAAATACCAGTACAATGGATGCATCTAGTGGGAGCCACCCAAATACCAGTACAATGGAGGCATCTAGTGGGAGCCACCCAAATACCAGTACAATGGAGGCATCTAGTGGGAGCCACCCAAATACCAGTACAATGGAGGCCTCTAGTGGGAGCCACACAAATACCAGTACAATGGAGGCATCTAGTGGGGGCCACCCAAATACCAGTACAATGGATGCATCTAGTGGGAGCCACCCAAATACCAGTACAATGGAGGCATCTAGTGGGAGCCACCCAAATACCAGTACAATGGAGGCCTCTAGTGGGAGCCACACAAATACCAGTACAATGGAGGCATCTAGTGGGAGCCACACAAATACCAGTACAATGGAGGCATCTAGTGGGAGCCACCCAAATACCAGTACAATGGAGGCATCTAGTGGGAGCCACCCAAATACCAGTACAATGGAGGCATCTAGTGGGAGCCACACAAATACCAGTACAATGGAGGCATCTAGTGGGGGCCACCCAAATACCAGTACAATGGAGGAATCTAGTGGGAGCCACCCAAATACCAGTACAATGGAGGCATCTAGTGGGGGCCACCCAAATACCAGTACAATGGAGGCATCTAGTGGGAGCCACACAAATACCAGTACAATGGAGGCATCTAGTGGGAGCCACACAAATACCAGTACAATGGAGGCATCTAGTGGGAGCCACACAAATACCAGTACAATGGAGGCATCTAGTGGGGGCCACACAAATACCAGTACAATGGAGGCATCTAGTGGGAGCCACACAAATACCAGTACAATGGAGGCATCTAGTGGGGGCCACACAAATACCAGTACAATGGAGGCATCTAGTGGGAGCCACACAAATACCAGTACAATGGAGGCATCTAGTGGGAGCCACACAAATACCAGTACAATGGAGGCATCTAGTGGGAGCCACACAAATACCAGTACAATGGAGGCATCTAGTGGGAGCCACACAAATACCAGTACAATGGAGGCATCTAGTGGGAGCCACACAAATACCAGTACAATGGAGGCATCTAGTGGGAGCCACACAAATACCAGTACAATGGAGGCATCTAGTGGGAGCCACACAAATACCAGTACAATGGAGGCATCTAGTGGGGCCCACACCAATACCAGTACAATGGAGGCATCTAGTGGGAGCCACACAAATACCAGTACAATGGAGGCATCTAGTGGGAGCCACACAAATACCAGTCCAATGGAGGCCTCTAGTGGGAGCCACACAAATACCAGTACAATGGAGGCATCTAGTGGGGGCCACCCAAATACCAGTACAATGGAGGCATCTAGTGGGGCCCACACCAATACCAGTACAATGGAGGCATCTAGTGGGAGCCACACAAATACCAGTACAATGGAGGCCTCTAGTGGGAGCCACACAAATACCAGTACAATGGAGGCATCTAGTGGGGGCCACCCAAATACCAGTACAATGGAGGCATCTAGTGGGAGCCACACAAATACCAGTACAATGGAGGCATCTAGTGGGAGCCACACAAATACCAGTACAATGGAGGCATCTAGTGGGAGCCACACAAATACCAGTACAATGGAGGCATCTAGTGGGGGCCACACAAATACCAGTACAATGGAGGCATCTAGTGGGAGCCACACAAATACCAGTACAATGGAGGCATCTAGTGGGGGCCACACAAATACCAGTACAATGGAGGCATCTAGTGGGAGCCACACAAATACCAGTACAATGGAGGCATCTAGTGGGAGCCACACAAATACCAGTACAATGGAGGCATCTAGTGGGAGCCACACAAATACCAGTACAATGGAGGCATCTAGTGGGGCCCACACCAATACCAGTACAATGGAGGCATCTAGTGGGAGCCACACAAATACCAGTACAATGGAGGCATCTAGTGGGAGCCACACAAATACCAGTACAATGGAGGCATCTAGTGGGAGCCACACAAATACCAGTACAATGGAGGCATCTAGTGGGAGCCACACAAATACCAGTACAATGGAGGCATCTAGTGGGAGCCACACAAATACCAGTACAATGGAGGCATCTAGTGGGAGCCACACAAATACCAGTACAATGGAGGCATCTAGTGGGAGCCACACAAATACCAGTACAATGGATGCATCTAGTGGGAGCCACACAAATACCAGTACAATGGAGGCATCTAGTGGGAGCCATCCAAATACCAGTACAATGGAGGCATCTAGTGGGAGCCACACAAATACCAGTACAATGGAGGCATCTAGTGGGGGCCACACAAATACCAGTACAATGGAGGCATCTAGTGGGAGTCACACAAATACCAGTACAATGGAGGCATCTAGTGGGAGCCACCCAAATACCAGTACAATGGAGGCATCTAGTGGGAGCCACACAAATACAAGTACAATGGAGGCATCTAGTGGGGGCCACACAAATACCAGTACAATGGAGGCATCTAGTGGGAGCCACACAAATACCAGTACAATGGAGGCATCTAGTGGGAGCCACACAAATACCAGTACAATGGAGGCATCTAGTGGGGGCCACACAAATACCAGTACAATGGAGGCATCTAGTGGGAGCCACACAAATACCAGTACAATGGAGGCATCTAGTGGGAGCCACACAAATACCAGTACAATGGAGGCCTCTAGTGGGAGCCACCCAAATACCAGTACAATGGAGGCCTCTAGTGGGAGCCACACAAATACCAGTACAATGGAGGCATCTAGTGGGAGCCACCCAAATACCAGTACAATGGATGCATCTAGTGGGAGTCACACAAATACCAATACAATGGAGGCATCTAGTGGGAGCCACACAAATACCAGTACAATAGAGGCCTCTAGTGGGAGCCACACAAATACCAGTACAATGGAGGCATCTAGTGGGGTCCACACAAATACCAGTACAATGGAGGCATCTAGTGGGAGCCACACAAATACCAGTCCAATGGAGGCATCTAGTGGGAGCCACACAAATACCAGTACAATGGAGGCATCTAGTGGGAGCCACACAAATACCAGTACAATGGAGGCATCTAGTGGGAGCCACACAAATACCAGTACAATGGAGGCATCTAGTGGGAGCCACCCAAATACCAGTACAATGGAGGCATCTAGTGGGGTCCACACAAATACCAGTACAATGGAGGCATCTAGTGGGAGCCACACAAATACCAGTACAATGGAGGCATCTAGTGGGGGCCACCCAAATACCAGTACAATGGAGGCATCTAGTGGGAGCCACACAAATACCAGTACAATGGAGGCATCTAGTGGGAGCCACACAAATACCAGTACAATGGATGCATCTAGTGGGAGCCACCCAAATACCAGTACAATGGAGGCATCTAGTGGGAGCCACACAAATACCAGTACAATGGAGGCATCTAGTGGGAGCCACACAAATACCAGTACAATGGAGGCATCTAGTGGGAGCCACACAAATACCAGTACAATGGAGGCATCTAGTGGGAGTCACACAAATACCAGTACAATGGAGGCATCTAGTGGGAGCCACCCAAATACCAGTACAATGGAGGCATCTAGTGGGAGCCACCCAAATACCAGTACAATGGAGGCATCTAGTGGGAGCCACACAAATACCAGTACAATGGAGGCATCTAGTGGGGGCCACCCAAATACCAGTACAATGGAGGCATCTAGTGGGGGCCACCCAAATACCAGTACAATGGAGGCATCTAGTGGGAGCCACACAAATACCAGTACAATGGAGGCATCTAGTGGGGGCCACACAAATACCAGTACAATGGAGGCATCTAGTGGGAGCCACCCAAATACCAGTACAATGGAGGCATCTAGTGGGAGCCACCCAAATACCAGTACAATGGAGGCATCTAGTGGGAGCCACACAAATACCAGTACAATGGAGGCATCTAGTGGGAGCCACACAAATACCAGTACAATGGAGGCATCTAGTGGGAGCCACACAAATACCAGTACAATGGAGACATCTAGTGGGAGCCACACAAATACCAGTACAATGGAGGCATCTAGTGGGAGCCACACAAATACCAGTACAATGGAGGCATCTAGTGGGAGCCACACAAATACCAGTACAATGGAGGCATCTAGTGGGAGCCACCCAAATACCAGTACAATGGAGGTATCTAGTGGGAGCCACACAAATACCAGTACAATGGAGGCATCTAGTGGGAGCCACACAAATACCAGTACAATGGAGGCATCTAGTGGGAGCCATCCAAATACCAGTACAATGGAGGCATCTAGTGGGAGCCACCCAAATACCAGTACAATGGAGGCATCTAGTGGGAGCCCCAGTACAATGGAGGCAGCTAGTGGGAGCCACACAAATACCAGTACAATGGAGGCATCTAGTGGGAGCCACACAAATACCAGTACAATGGAGGCATCTAGTGGGAGCCACACAAATACCAGTACAATGGAGGCATCTAGTGGGAGCCACACAAATACCAGTACAATGGAGGCATCTAGTGGGAGCCACACAAATACCAGTACAATGGAGGCATCTAGTGGGGGCCACCCAAATACCAGTACAATGGAGGCATCTAGTGGGAGCCACACAAATACCAGTCCAATGGAGGCATCTAGTGGGAGTCACACAAATACCAATACAATGGAGGCATCTAGTGGGAGCCACACAAATACCAGTACAATGGAGGCATCTAGTGGGAGCCACACAAATACCAGTACAATGGAGGCATCTAGTGGGAGCCACACAAATACCAGTACAATGGAGGCATCTAGTGGGAGCCACACAAATACCAGTACAATGGAGGCATCTAGTGGGAGCCACACAAATACCAGTACAATGGATGCATCTAGTGGGAGCCACCCAAATACCAGTACAATGGAGGCATCTAGTGGGAGCCATCCAAATACCAGTACAATGGAGGCATCTAGTGGGAGCCACCCAAATACCAGTACAATGGATGCATCTAGTGGGAGCCACACAAATACCAGTACAATGGAGGCATCTAGTGGGAGCCACACAAATACCAGTACAATGGAGGCATCTAGTGGGAGCCACCCAAATACCAGTACAATGGAGGCATCTAGTGGGGTCCACACAAATACCAGTACAATGGAGGCATCTAGTGGGGGCCACACAAATACCAGTACAATGGAGGCATCTAGTGGGAGCCACACAAATACCAGTACAATGGAGGCATCTAGTGGGAGCCACACAAATACCTGTACAATGGAGGCATCTAGTGGGAGCCACACAAATACCAGTACAATGGAGGCATCTAGTGGGAGCCACACAAATACCAGTACAATGGAGGTATCTAGTGGGGGCCACCCAAATACCAGTACAATGGAGGCATCTAGTGGGAGTCACACAAATACCAGTACAATGGAGGCATCTAGTGAGAGGCTAACAATGACTCTGGTTTCTGAGACGATCAAGTAGATTGACTCACAGATGGTGACATGCTCAACTTGAGGCAGTGCTGGTTTTCGATGAAGTTTTCCACAATTTTCTGTTGTATGAACTCTTTAGAAATATCCGCCTACAATAAAGTACAGCATAGTTACAAGCACGTGCATCTTCCTATAATAAAGTATAGCATAGTTACAAGCACGTGCATCTGCCTATAATAAAGTACAGCATAGTTACAAGCACGTGCATCTGCCTATAATAAAGTACAGCATAGTTACAAGCACATGTATCTGCCTATAATAAAGTACAGCATAGTTACAAGCACGTGCATCTGCCTATAATAAAGTACAGCATAGTTACAAGCACGTGCATCTGCCTATAATAAAGTACAGCATAGTTACAAGCACGTGCATCTGTCTATAATAAAGTAGAGCATAGTTACAAGTACGTGCATTTGCCTATAATAAAGTATAGCATAGTTACAAGCACGTGCATCTGCCTATAATAAAGTACAGCATAGTTACAAGCACGTGCATCTGCCTATAATAAAGTAGAGCATAGTTACAAGCATGTACATCTTCCTATAATAGAGTACAACATAGTTACAAGCACATGCATCTGCCTATAATAAAATATAGCATAGTTACAAGCACGTGCATCTGCCTATAATAAAGTACAGCATAGTTACAAGCACGTGCATCTTCCTATAATAAAGTACAACATAGTTACAAGCACGTGCATCTTCCTATAATAAAGTAGAGCATAGTTACAAGCACGTGCATCTGTCTATAATAAAGTACAGCATAGTTACAAGCACATGCATCTGCCTATAATAAATTACAACACAGTTATAAGTACGTGCTACTATAGCATAGTTATAAGCACGTGCATATTTTAATAACATGCAGTAGGAGCATTTTCACTGTTTCTTTTATAAAAAGCTGTTGAAAACTGGTGGAGGGTATGGTGGAGGGTATGATGGTAGTGGTGAAGTTACTGTGACCATACTAGTCACACCAGTAGCAGAGAAGAAGGGCTAGCTTTGAGCAAGCTTTGAGAAATTATCTTCTGGCAATTGGATTGAGATAAATGTAGAATGGAGCGATTATGATGAATGGGAGAAAAAAAGGAAGGAGGAAGAAGGAAGGAGGAAGGAGGAAGGAAGGAAGGAGGAAGGAAGGAAGGAAGGAAGGAGGAAGGAAGGAAGGAAGGAAGGAAGGAGGAAGGAGGAAGGAAGGAAGGAAGGAGGAAGGAAGGAAGGAAGGAGGAAGGAAGGAAGGAAGGAGGAAGGAAGGAAGGAAGGAAGGAAGGAGGAAGGAAGGAGGAAGGAAGGAGGAAGGAAGGAGGAAGGAAGGAGGAAGGAGGAAGGAAGGAGGAAGGAGGAAGGAAGGAGGAAGGAGGAAGGAAGGAAGGAAGGAGGAAGGAAGGAGGAAGGAGGAAGGTAGGAGGAAGGAGGAAGGAGGAGGAAGGAGGAAGGAAGGAGGAGGAAGGAGGAAGGAAGGAAGGAGGAAGGAAGGAGGAAGGAAGGAAGGAGGAAGGAGGAAGGAAGGAGGAAGGAGGAAGGAAGGAGGAAGGAAGGAAGGAAGGAGGAAGGAAGGAGGAAGGAGGAAGGAAGGAGGAAGGAGGAAGGAAGGAAGGAGGAAGGAAGGAAAGAGGAAGGAAGGAAGGAGGAAGGAAGGAAGGAGGAAGGAAGGAAGGAGGAAGGAAGGAGGAAGGAAGGAAGGAAGGAGGAAGGAAGGAGGAAGGAAGGAAGGAAGGAGGAAGGAAGGAAGGAAGGAGGAAGGAAGGAAGGAAGGAAGGAAGGAAGGAAGGAGGAAGGAAGGAAGGAAGGAGGAAGGAGGAGGAAGGAGGAAGGAAGGAAGGAAGGAAGGAAGGAAGGGAAGAATGAAAGAAGGGTGGGAGGGAGAGTGGTCCAGTTCTTTCCTGACAAATATATGTTCTCTCCCTCTCTCTTTTATTTTATTGTTGGAACTCTCCAAAGCAGTGCAAAGTAAAGTAACTTTGTGTACACATCTGGTACCCCTTCCTTCCCAAAAAATTGGTAACCCCTTCTCGAAAAATTGGTAACCCCTTCCCGAAAAATTGGTAACCCCTTCCCCCGTCCCAAAACAACAACAACGACAAAAAACTCGCCTTTTGCTTGCCTGCCCCCTAGCACCATATTGACCACACCCACATATTTCGGCACTAAAACCACGAGTCAACCCTTGGACACCCCCACCCATTTCCCCTTCAAGTTCCCTCGATGTGTTGCATGTCTCGGTCTCTTCTTGGAAGTCTCAGTACATGCACGGCACCCAAAGTGTTGAAACCTTATAATTGCCTCTAATGGACACTATGTAGATCTACATGTAGGACTATCAAGAGAAAAGTTTAATTAACCTAACCTTGAATCTGTCGATGAGCTCATTCGCAAGTAGGAACTTGACAGGGTCAGCGCCGTGGATCCAAGGAGCAATGACGCCCTATCATGGAGTTCAAGTTTATCATTACGACAGTTATTTGGAAAGCCACGGAATATGTACTGATATTTGGAGGACACGCCCCTTGGTTTGCTAACTCTCTAGGGCTTAACAATGCAACGCATATTTCAGTATGTGCCATACAGTAGGTACAGGAGTGAAGGGAGCCTTCTTCATGTCTGAGGGCTCTATTAGGTAAGAAGTGTTGACATGCTAGTTGCCTAGCAACAATAAAAGTAAACAAAACCTTGGAGTACCTTTTCCCCTTTTGTGTACCTCGTTAGCGTTTAGGTCAAAGAATGTAGCAGTCATTTTAGCTCCTAGCTGTGGTCTTCAAGGCGATGATTCTCTCTCAGAGCACTTCCACTTTATATAGGAGATCATTTCTTGCCTTCAACTAGAGCTAGACATATGCACTGGATCTACTCACTTTGTTTGTAAACATTTTGCTTTTTGTCAAAGACGATGCCGCTTGCCGCTATAAACCCCTGTGTTTCAGCAACTACGAGTTATTCTAGCCAAGGAAGGTTAGGTACAACCTTATTAGCAAACTTAAATACAACCTTGCTAGCAAACTAGACACAACCTTGCTAGTCAACTAGAGATAACATTGCTAGTCAACATCTTGACTTGGATTTCACGGTGCGATTTTTTATGGCTTCCAAGTTGAAATTTGGTGTGGATATTTTCACCATCAGCCCTAAAGAGACTCTGCATTTTTCTCAACCACGTGTGAAAAATGCTCATCGCAACATGAATAAAAGTAGACCAGATCTTGTTCCCACGCGGGATCAGAGGGTACTAGACCTCCGAGAAAAGGGACTACTTTGTACTACATAATCACTTTTCAGGTCAAAGAACACAAAACCATCTACAGAGTGAAACATCCCAGAGGCAGCGGCTAAGAACATGAAGATAGCAATTACCACTAAATCTTTCATATATGTACGTAAGTGTTCCCTTTTCTCGGCTCCTGTCACACATCTGCATGCATCATAACTGCATAGTGCACACACATCTGCATGCATCATAACTGCATAGTGCACACACATCTGCATGCATCATAACTACATAGTCCACACACATCTGCATGCATCATAACTGCATACTCCACACACATCTGCATGCATCATAACTGCATAGTCCACACACATCTGCATGCATCATAACTGCATACTCCACACACATCTGCATGCATCATAACTGCATACTCCACACACATCTGCATGCATCATAACTGCATAGTCCACACACATCTGCATGCATCATAACTGCATACTCCACACACATCTGCATGCATCATAACTGCATACTCCACACACATCTGCATGCATCATAACTGCATACTCCACACACATCTGCATGCATCATAACTGCATACTCCACACACATCTGCATGCATCATAACTGCATAGTCCACACACATCTGCATGCATCATAACTGCATACTCCACACACATCTGCATGCATTATAACTGCATAGTCTACACACATCTGCATGCATCATAACTGCATACTCCACACACATCTGCATGCATCATAACTGCATAGTCTACACACATCTGCATGCATCATAACTGCATAGTGCACACACATCTGCATGCATCATAACTACATAGTCCACACACATCTGCATGCATCATAACTGCATACTCCACACACATCTGCATGCATCATAACTGCATACTCCACACACATCTGCATGCATCATAACTGCATAGTCCACACACATCTGCATGCATCATAACTGCATACTCCACACACATCTGCATGCATCATAACTGCATACTCCACACACATCTGCATGCATCATAACTGCATACTCCACACACATCTGCATGCATCATAACTGCATAGTCCACACACATCTGCATGCATCATAACTGCATACTCCACACACATCTGCATGCATCATAACTGCATACTCCACACACATCTGCATGCATTATAACTGCATAGTCTACACACATCTGCATGCATCATAACTGCATAGTGCACACACATCTGCATGCATCATAACTGCATACTCCACACACATCTGCATGCATCATAACTGCATAGTGCACACACATCTGCATGCATCATAACTACATACTCCACACACATCTGCATGCATCACAACTGCATAGTCCACACACATCTGCATGCATCATAACTGCATAGTCCACACACATCTGCATGCATCATAACTGCATAGTGCACACACATCTGCATGCATCATAACTGCATAGTCCACACACATCTGCATGCATCATAACTGCATAGTCCACACACATCTGCATGCATCATAACTGCATACTCCACACACATCTGCATGCATCATAACTGCATAGTCCACACACATCTGCATGCATCATAACTGCATACTCCACACACATCTGCATGCATCATAACTGCATAGTCCACACACATCTGCATGCATCATAACTGCATAGTCCACACACATCTGCATGCATCATAACTGCATAGTCCACACACATCTGCATGCATCATAACTGCATACTCCACACACATCTGCATGCATCATAACTGCATAGTCCACACACATCTGCATGCATCATAACTGCATACTCCACACACATCTGCATGCATCATAACTGCATAGTCCACACACATCTGCATGCATCATAACTGCATAGTCCACACACATCTGCATGCATCATAACTGCATAGTCCACACACATCTGCATGCATCATAACTGCATAGTCCACACACATCTGCATGCATCATAACTGCATACTCCACACACATCTGCATGCATCATAACTGAATAGTCCACACACATCTGCATGCATCATAACTGCATAGTCCACACACATCTGCATGCATCATAACTGCATACTCCACACACATCTGCATGCATCATAACTGCATACTCCACACACATCTGCATGCATCATAACTGCATAGTCCACACACATCTGCATGCATCATAACTGCATACTCCACACACATCTGCATGCATCATAACTGCATACTCCACACACATCTGCATGCATCATAACTGCATACTCCACACACATCTGCATGCATCATAACTACATACTCCACACACATCTGCATGCATCATAACTGCATAGTCCACACACATCTGCATGCATCATATTCCTACTCAGAAGTGCAATGCTGGCATATAATTTCATAATGCCAGCCAACCCAGGGTGGGCTCCTAATAGAGTGTAGCCCAGCCAACCCTCCACGTAGAAAGTTATAGCAGATCATACTTCACTCACCGTGGCAAGCTTTAGTCCCATGTTTTTCTCCTGAAATTTTAGAGCAAGTTCCAATTGATGGATAACCGAAGCAATCCTTTCATCCGAAACACCCACTCTGATGTGATTGGAAGATAACAACATGTTTTGAACACGCTGAACAAACAACAACAACAACAATGCCGAATTTTTTAAATTATAACTGTGTCAAAAATAAAATAAATATTATTCCTGATGAAGACTAGAGCATCTAGTTGAAACGTCGAGTGAATATAATTTGAAGTGGAAGGTGATTTTAATGTTACTACATGTATGTCAACTGAGAGTTCATTGAGAGTAGATATATATACACACTACGTACAGACACACACACACACAAACAAACAAACACACACATAGTTTTTTTTAAATGAAGCAGGGCTACAATTATTGTGCACTCTTGCCCTCCATACCGATTATCGCCGAGTGTGTGTGCAAAGTGCAGGGAAGACTGTGTGGGCAAGTGCTTCGGCAATTGCAGTGATTTTCTAATGTCATTCTACTGTAATAGAGTAGTGCTAGAGGCTAGAGGCAGCCTCGCTAGCTAACACGTAGCTAGAGTGGTTTATTAGTAGTCACTATGCACCCCTTCACCCCCACTCTCTGTGAAGTCTCTTTTCCTGACCTAGCTCTGACCATCCTTCTCTCCTCACCTCTCACCTCTGCCTCCCCACCTCTGCCTCCACACCTCTCACCTCTGCCTCCACACCTCTGCCTCCCCACCTCTCACTTCTGCCTCCACACCTCTCACTTCTGCCTCCACACCTCTCACCTCTGCCTCCACACCTCTCACCTCTGCCTCCACACCTCTGCCTCCACACCTCTCACCTCTGCCTCCACACCTCTGCCTCCCACCTCTGCCTCCACACATCTCACCTCCCACCTCTGCCCCCATCACCCCATTGAGTCTGGTTATATAACCTCTCTCAGGCTTATGACTTTTTTTGTTGAAAATTCCAGGATTTTCCTCAGCCAAGATTTTCCTCAGCCATCGATAACCCACACATAGTTAACCCTTTACCTATTAATGCAAACAAGCAACAATGCTCTTTATAGGTAAAGGGTCTTCATCAGTAAAGGGTCATGAAATGTTTGTGGTCTACGTTGGTGAATTTTTGCTTCTTGACTAGTCATCCTTGACTAGTCATCCATTAACAAAGTCATCCATTAACAAAACATTTTATCTGTCCTTATTCATTGTTGTTATAGTCGAGCAGGTGCCTACAAGAAGTTACTCAGTGTAACACAAGAACTACATGTATTGCCACAAGAGTAAGCTTCTGAGGACTGTTGTGTTGGAGGTCTGTGTGTTAACTATTGCCACAAGAGTAAGCTTCTGAGGACACTATTCCTGGTTGTGTTGGAGGTCTGTGTGTTAACTATTGCCACAAGAGTAAGCTTCTGAGGACACTATTCCTGGTTGTGTTGGATGTCTGTGCTGTTAACTATTGCCATAAGTGAGGACACTATTCCTGGTTGTGTTAGAGGTCTGTGCTGTTAACTATTGCCACAAGAGTAAGCTTCTGAGGACACTATTCCTGGTTGTGTTGGAGGTCTGTGCTGTTAACTATTGCCACAAGAGTAAGCTTCTGAGGACACTATTCCTGGTTGTGTGGAGGTCTGTGCTGTTAACTATTACCACAAGAGTAAGCTTCTGAGGACACTATTCCTGGTTGTGTGGAGGTCTGTGTGTTAACTATTGCCACAAGAGTAAGCTTCTGAGGACACTATTCCTGGTTGTGTTGGATGTCTGTGCTGTTAACTATTGCCATAAGTGAGGACACTATTCCTGGTTGTGTTAGAGGTCTGTGCTGTTAACTATTGCCACAAGAGTAAGCTTCTGAGGACACTATTCCTGGTTGTGTTGGAGGTCTGTGCTGTTAACTATTGCCACAAGAGTAAGCTTCTGAGGACACTATTCCTGGTTGTGTGGAGGTCTGTGCTGTTAACTATTACCACAAGAGTAAGCTTCTGAGGACACTATTCCTGGTTGTGTTGGAGGTCTGTGCTGTTAACTATTGCCACAAGAGTAAGCTTCTGAGGACACTATTCCTGGTTGTGTGGAGGTCTGTGCTGTTAACTATTACCACAAGAGTAAGCTTCTGAGGACACTATTCCTGGTTGTGTTGGAGGTCTGTGCTGTTAACTATTGCCACTAGAGTAAGCTTCTGAGGACACTATTCCTGGTTGTGTGGAGGTCTGTACTGTTAACTATTGCCACAAGAGTAAACTTCTGAGGACACCAACTGGTCACTTCTTTGGTGTCACTTCTTTGGTGTATAAAAATGTGCATCTGCTTGCTGACTCAGCTCAGTTCTGTGCTGTTAACTTTATAAGCCTCTGAGGAAACCATCTGACACACACGTATTACAAGTATACATGTACCTGGTTTTGTTGAAGCTTTATCTTTTAAGTATTGAAACAAAACTGAGAAAACCAACTGATCATTTCATGGACCGATAACGAGCAACTGCTGGCTGACTGCTGGCTGACTTAGCTCAGCAAGAGTGCATAATTATTGCATGTGTACAAGCGTGTTTATAGTATTAACGACCCTTTGCCTCTATTTGCTGTACTGCAACCCCTTTACCAACTTTGGGGGGTTGCTAGTGCTCAATCAAGAAATAGGTTAGTCCTGCAACATTGGATAGTTTGGAATCTTCTGACAGTAAAATCATGACGAATGGACATATTCCATGAAGTTGTGTATTGGAGAAGTAGAAATATGCAGAGATATATGGCGCTAAATTAAAAAGAAACTCGTTAGTCATGGCAATGTATATATTGGACAGTTTGGAGTCTTCTGGTAGTAAAATTATGCCAAACGAACATACTATATGCAAGTTATGTGTGGGAGGAATGGAACATAGACACATGAGAGATACAAAATCTTGGAGATGAAAATTTGACATTTACAATTTTAGGCACCTTGCTTACTACCTTTGCGAAGATGCAAGACACGCTCGACATGTTTTTGAGATTTACGACACAAGAAGCGGCCAAAGTGAGTTAGTGGAGATATAAACTTTGCTTTAGGGTGTGTAGGGTGTCCTTTTAAAATGGGTGTAAAACCAATATAGGGCAGGGAGTACTACTGTAACCCCCAAATAAATATATAAACTTATAAATATAAACATATATAAATATATATATAAGAACATAAAAATCAAATTTGGCATTTGTGGTCTAACTACCATTTAAAATGTCTGCCATTTCCTCACCTACAAGATGGAGATGTCACTTACAAGATGGAGATGTCACTTACAAGATGGAGACGCCACTGGCAAGATGGAGATGTCTGTTACAAGATGGAGATGTCACTGGCAAGATGGAGATGCCACTTACAAGATGGAGATGCCACTGGCAAGATGGAGATGTCTCTTACAAGATGGAGACGCCACTGGCAAGATGGAGATGTCTCTTACAAGATGGAGATGTCACTTACAAGATGGAGATGTCACTGGCAAGATGGAGATGCCACTTACAAGATGGAGATGCCACTGGCAAGATGGAGATGCCACTTACAAGATGGAGATGCCACTTACAAGATGGAGATGTCACTGGCAAGATGGAGATGCCACTTACAAGATGGAGATGCCACTGGCAAGATGGAGATGCCACTTACAAGATGGAGATGCCACTTACAAGATGGAGATGTCACTGGCAAGATGGAGATGCACTTACAAGATGGAGATGTCACTTACAAGATGGAGATGTCACTTACAAGATGGAGACGCCACTGGCAAGATGGAGATGTCTCTTACAAGATGGAGATGTCACTTACAAGATGGAGATGTCACTGGCAAGATGGAGATGCCACTTGGAGATGCCACTGGCAAGATGGAGATGCCACTTACAAGATGGAGATGTCACTGGCAAGATGGAGATGCCACTTACAAGATGGAGATGCCACTGGCAAGATGGAGATGCCACTTACAAGATGGAGATGCCACTTACAAGATGGAGATGTCACTGGCAAGATGGAGATGCACTTACAAGATGGAGATGTCACTTACAAGATGGAGATGTCACTTACAAGATGGAGATGCCACTGGCAAGATGGAGATGTCACTTACAAGATGGAGATGTCACTTACAAGATGGAGACGCCACTGGCAAGATAGAGATGTCACTTACAAGATGGAGATGCCACTGGCAAGATGGAGATGTCACTTACAAGATGGAGATGTCACTTACAAGATGGAGATGTCTCTTACAAGATGGAGATGCCACTGGCAAGATGGAGATGTCACTTACAAGATGGAGACGCCACTGGCAAGATGGAGATGTCTCTTACAAGATGGAGATGTCACTTACAAGATGGAGATGTCACTTACAAGATGGAGATGCCACTGGCAAGATGGAGATGTCACTTACAAGATGGAGACGCCACTGGCAAGATGGAGATGTCTCTTACAAGATGGAGATGTCACTTACAAGATGGAGATGTCACTTACAAGATGGAGATGCCACTGGCAAGATGGTGATGCCTCTTAAAAGATGGAGATGCACTTACAAGATGGAGACGCCACTGGCAAGATGGAGATGTCTCTTCCAAGATGGAGATGTCACTTACAAGATGGAGATTTAACTTGCAAGATGGAGATGGGAGATGCCTCTTAAAAGATGGAGATGCACTTACAAGATGGAGACGCCACTTGCAAGATGGAGACGCCACTTGCAAGATGGAGATGTCTCTTACAAGATGGAGATGTCACTTACAAGATGGAGATGTCACTTACAAGATGGAGATGTCTCTTACAAGATGGAGATGTCACTTACAAGATGGAGATGTCATTTGCAAGATGGAGATGTCACTCGCAAGATGCAGATGTCACTTACAAGATGAAGATGTTAAATTTTAGTACTGTCAATTAATCCTGAGCCAGCAACATCTCTGGCTTTACAATCATGCACAATGAAGTTAGTAAGTTATATACCTCGCAGCTTCAAGGAAGGTTGAGTTAATTATCTCCTCTACGGTCTGAGAGCTGTTCTCATCAATGCCTTGCAAGCCGATGGAGAAGTAGGCCTGGAAGGTGCAATCATTATACCTGCACACAAATAGTGTATATTAGACCAGCCACACACCTATAACATTAAATAATATTAAATGTATGTATGCTCCTATATTAACATACTTATAATATTTACATATCTATAATAAATCTACATATTTAATAATTCATATAATCACATAATATACTAGTAGCTATATTATTTACATACCTATAATAATTTTATATAAAACTATAATAATTCTCTAACAATCTTACAGCATATAAGACACACCCATTTCAGCCTAGAATATTTAGGAGGGAAACTATTTAGTGCATTTAAGTATCCTGTACCTCTGGCACTCGGCCCCATTTTTTAATGTGTTCTGCTGCTCTGTTGCCATCTCCTTTGCCTAGTTTATGACTCTCAGTTTGTAGCTGGTAGTACAGCTAGATCTTTTCCCTCCTGTAGCGAGGGTAAGAGGACCCAACACTGCAGCAGTCAGCAATAATAGCGGGAGACTAAACACTGCAGCAGTCAACAATAAAATAACTTCACCTATAAGTCGCAGGGCGATTCTTTTGTTCAAAAAAAGATGCGTCTTATATGCCACAACTTTGCCATAACTTATTAATCTAGATTAAAAAAAAAATTACATATTTTTAATTACATACTAGCATACCTAGCATACCTTAAACTAATTATTAAACTAATTAATATATATAATAATTACATACTAATATTTAAACATTTTAACTAATATTTAAACTAATTACATATTAAACTATTCACTTATCTCCAATATTAAACTAATTACGCTGCTATGCTTGTGTGGTGTGTGTGAGTGTGTGTGTGTGTGTGGTGTGTGTGTGGTGTGTGTGTGTGTGGAGAGGTGTGTGTGTTCCACCTCTATGCACAGCCACACACTGTGTGTGGAGCAATGAAGGCGTGGCACACATGATGCCGTGGGAGTGGCATGTCTCCTCTTACCCCGTCGATGGAGAATATTGAGACCCGATATTCTTCTCCAGCAAGGATTTGGAGAAGAAAGAGGTCGGCCCATCACACAACAGATAACAGAGAATGTTCTGCACAAAGGCTTCGTACCTGTCAGTGATCCTATATTTAGAAGGAAAATATTGAAGTCAATCACTTGGAACATTTCTGAAAAATCTTCACAACTTTGGTGGTGACTGTGAGCAATGGTATGCAGGCACCCCATCACACACACACACACACACACACACACACACACACACACACACACACACACACACAGCTCTGGTGACTGTCAGCAATGGTGTGCAGGCACCCCATCACACACACACACACACACACACACACGCACACACAGCTCTTGTGACTGTCAGCAATGGTGTGCAGGTCTCCATGGAAATGTAGTGGCAATATCAAGGAAGAGCTCTGTGCCATTCCGACCACTGCTCAACCTTGGACCCCACGTGGCAGCGAACAGTTCAGCCGCATGACCACAACTCACACCCTGTCCTGCATCGTCCCTTCTCTTGACGGAGCCTATAATTAGAGAAATTAGAGTTACTTCAAACCTGGCGTGCTGCATTAAGAGGCTAAATAGTTTTTCTAGATCATGTGACAGCTGCTAAATTCCATGAAGACGTACAGATGTCTGTAGCTGTGAGACTGGGCTCCTAATAGAGTTAAAATGGAAGCTTCTCGATAAAGATTCTTTTGATTGGGCAAGCATATACCACATACCCTCCAGTTGTGACTGCCCCTCCAGTTGTGACTGCCCCTCCAGTTGTGACTGCCCCTCCAGTTGTGACTGCCCCTCCAGTTGTGACTGCCCCTCCAGTTGTGACTGCCCCTCCAGTTGTGACTGCCCCTCCAGTTGTGACTGCCCCTCCAGTTGTGACTGCCCCTCCAGTTGTGACTGCCCCTCCAGTTGGGACTGCCCCTCCAGTTGTAACTGTCCCTCCAGTCGTGACTGCCCCTCCAGTTGGGACTGCCCCTCCAGTTGTAACTGTCCCTCCAGTCGGGACTGCCCCTCCAGTTGTAACTGAACTGTCCCTCCAGTTGTAACTGCCCATCCAGTTCTAACTGCCCATCCAGTTCTAACTGCCCATCCAGTTCTAACTGCCCATCCAGTTCTAACTGCCCATCCAGTTCTAACCACCCTTTGTAACAACACCTCTACATGTAACCACACCTCCACATGTAACCACACCTCCACATGTAACCACACCTCAACATGTAACCACACCTACACATGTAACCACACCTGCAACTGGACTGCATCAAATTTAAAGCTAGAATACTCTCGCTAGCCAGACAGTAGCTAGAACTTCTTCATGGTTGGAATTCAAATAAACAAGCTCTAGTTGATTAGAGAAAGCCCATCATCCTGCCACCTTACAACATGATCATAGTCCACATTGGACTGCTGCCTGTGCCATAGGCAAAGAGGTTCAGAGTATTTCCCTGAGGGCATTGGCGCCCTGCTGATTTCCTAGGCAGAAGGATTTTCAGAAAGAGTATGATCTGCCAGAAAGAATGCCCTGAATATGGCAGTGGTCAGTAGTCGCATCAGTGTCCTCCCCTCCACCTTCCCTAATTGTCATACACACCCTCAAACTTAATTTCCCTTTCAATAGCCACAGCAGGTAGATTGGCACCATTAGTAACCATGGTTGCAATTAGAGATTATATGCAACACACGCACACACACACACACACACACACACTGATGGACCACATGTCACTCCCACCAGCTCTGCACATGTGTGGTACAGAGTAATATATACGCTACGATCTCGAGGGCCCACATGTGATAACCGCTCCCCCATTGTACTCACGGAGCTAACATGTAGGACATGCTGTATGTGCACTGCTTGCGTGGGTCCAGCACACTAGAGTCAGCGGGGCTGCATTGCACGTGCCGATGTCTCTGAAATATGAGGGCATGAATTTGATTATATCCTCTCACGCTTCTCTGAAAATACAATTGGGAGAGCTCTAGTGAGTAATGGAACTCTCTCTCACACACACACACACACTCATTCTCACACACACACACACTCACACACACACACACACACACTCATTCTCACACACACACACACTCTCATTCACAACACACACACTCACACACACACACACACACACACTCATTCTCACACACACACACACTCTCACACACACACACTCTCATTCTCACACACCACACACACACTCATTCACACACACACACACACTCATTCTCATTCACACCCACACACACACACACTCTCTCACACACACACACACTCTCATTCTCACACACACGTGTACTCACATTCTCACACACGCACACACTCTCATTCTCACACACACACTCTCCCACACACACACACACACTCATTCACATATCCACACACACACACACTCTCATTCTCTCTCTCACACACACACTCTCATTCACACACACACACACTCACCCACACTCATTCACATACCCACACTCATTCACATCCACACATTCTCACACACACACTCATTCACATACTCATTCTCACACACACATTCACACACACACACACACACACTCACACACACACAAGTACAAGTATATAATAATTAAACAGTAAGGAGCATGATGCTGTATTTATTGTAAGTATTTCTCTCTCACAATTCTATTTTAAGCTGTGACTTACTGGTGAAGACCATTTCCTTTCTCTCTGCGACACACCTGCAGCTGGCAGGCTCTTCTCAACTCCACACAGAACCAACTCATCGATCCTTTTCAAATGCCCTTCCAGAGGGAAGCTTCCATAGGTCATGAAGCAAGCGTTGCTAGGGTGGTAGAAGGTAGAGTGGAAATCTCTCATCCTTTCAAGCTAGTGGCAAGAGAAGAACAATGCAAATGATATCGCTATATATGTTGACCTCATGTCATGGGCTTTGGTGCTGAACTCCCACCCTGGCCTCACTATATATGAACAGGTGTGGGATTATGAGCGACCATGTGAGCATTGTCTGTGTACATGAAGTCACCTCCATTAAACAACCACACAGAATCCACCTTCATTAAACAACCACCAAGAGTCACCTCTATTAAACAACCACCAAGAGTCACCTCCATTAAACAACCACCAAGAGTCACCTCCATTAAACAACCACCAAGAGTCACCTCCATTAAACAACCACCAAGAGTCACCTTCATTAAACAACCACCAAGAGTCGCCTCCATTAAACAACCACCAAGAGTCACCTTCATTAAACAACCACCAAGAGTCACCTCCATTAAACAAACACACAGAAGTCATCTCCATTAAACAACCACCAAGAGTCGCCTCCATTAAACAACCACCAAGAGTCACCTCCATTAAACAACCACCAAGAGTCACCTCCATTAAACAACCACCAAGAGTCGCCTCCATTAAACAACCACCAAGAGTCACCTCCATTAAACAACCTCCAAGAGTCACCTCTATTAAACAACCACCAAGAGTCGCCTCCATTAAACAACCACCAAGAGTCGCCTCCATTAAACAACCACCAAGAGTCACCTCCATTAAACAACCACCAAGAGTCACCTCCATTAAACAACCACCAAGAGTCGCCTCCATTAAACAACCACCAAGAGTCACCTCCATTAAACAACCACCAAGAGTCACCTCCATTAAACAACCACCAAGAGTCACCTTCATTAAACAACCACCAAGAGTCGCCTCCATTAAACAACCACCAAGAGTCACCTTCATTAAACAACCACCAAGAGTCACCTCCATTAAACAAACACACAGAAGTCATCTCCATTAAACAACCACCAAGAGTCGCCTCCATTAAACAACCACCAAGAGTCACCTCCATTAAACAACCACCAAGAGTCACCTCCATTAAACAACCACCAAGAGTCGCCTCCATTAAACAACCACCAAGAGTCACCTCCATTAAACAACCTCCAAGAGTCACCTCTATTAAACAACCACCAAGAGTCGCCTCCATTAAACAACCACCAAGAGTTGCCTCCATTAAACAACCACCAAGAGTCACCTCCATTAAACAACCACCAAGAGTCACCTCCATTAAACAACCACCAAGAGTCGCCTCCATTAAACAACCACCAAGAGTCACCTCCATTAAACAACCACCAAGAGTCACCTCCATTAAACAACCACCAAGAGTCACCTCCATTAAACAACCACCAAGAGTCACCTCCATTAAACAACCACACAGAGTCGCCTCCATTAAACAACCACCAAGAGTCACCTCCATTAAACAACCACCAAGAGTCATCTCCATTAAACAACCACACAGAGTCGCCTCCATTAAACAACCACCTCCTGCGGCCTACATGTATGTATATATTTCGTGTTTCATGTCATGTGCGGAGCATAAGAGTGGAGCTCTCCAGACCTGCCGCCACACAGCCCCAGTCCATCACCTCCTGCTAATTAGCCTATTATTACATGACCTCTCCACACAGACGCAGGCTAGAGCCTCCACCACCTCCTGCTAATTGGCCTATTATTACATGACCTCTCCACACACAGACGCAGGCTAGAGCCTCCATCACCTCCTGCTAATTAGCCTATTATTACATGACCTCTCCACACAGACGCAGGCTAGAGCCTCCATCACCTCCTGCTAATTGGCCTATTATTACATGACCTCCCTCCACACAGACGCAGGCTAGAGCCTCCATCACCTCCTGCTAATTGGCCTATTATTACATGACCTCTCCACACACAGACGCAGGCTAGAGCCTCCATCACCTCCTGCTAATTAGCCTATTATTACATGACCTCTCCACACAGACGCAGGCTAGAGCCTCCATCACCTCCTGCTAATTGGCCTATTATTACATGACCTCCCTCCACACAGACGCAGGCTAGAGCCTCCATCACCTCCTGCTAATTGGCCTATTATTACATGACCTCTCCACACATACGCAGGCTAGAGTCTCCATCACCTCCTGCTAATTGGCCTATTATTACATGACCTCCCTCCACACAGACGCAGGCTAGAGCCTCCATCACCTCCTGCTAATTGGCCTATTATTACATGACCTCTCCACACAGACGCAGGCTAGAGCCTCCATCACCTTCTGCTAATTAGCCTATTATTACATGACCTCCCTCCACATAGACGCAGGCTAGATCCTCCACCACCTCCTGCTAATTGGCCTATTATTACATGACCTCTCCACACAGACGCAGGCTAGAGCCTCCACCACCTCCTGCTAATTGGCCTATTATTACATGACCTCTCCACACACAGACGCAGGCTAGAGCCTCCATCACCTCCTGCTAATTAGCCTATTATTACATGACCTCTCCACACAGACGCAGGCTAGAGCCTACATCACCTCCTGCTAATTGGCCTATTATTACATGACCTCCCTCCACACAGACGCAGGCTAGAGCCTCCATCACCTCCTGCTAATTGGCCTATTATTACATGACCTCTCCACACATACGCAGGCTAGAGTCTCCATCACCTCCTGCTAATTGGCCTATTATTACATGACCTCCCTCCACACAGACGCAGGCTAGAGCCTCCATCACCTCCTGCTAATTGGCCTATTATTACATGACCTCTCCACACAGACGCAGGCTAGAGCCTCCATCACCTTCTGCTAATTAGCCTATTATTACATGACCTCCCTCCACATAGACGCAGGCTAGATCCTCCACCACCTCCTGCTAATTGGCCTATTATTACATGACCTCTCCACACAGACGCAGGCTAGAGCCTCCATCACCTCCTGCTAATTGGCCTATTATTACATGACCTCTCCACACAGACGCAGGCTAGAGTCTCCATCACCTCCTGCTAATTGGCCTATTATTACATGACCTCTCCACACAGACGCAGGCTAGAGTCTCCATCACCTCCTGCTAATTAGACATGACCTCCCTCCACACAGACGCAGGCTAGAGTCGCCATCACCTCCTGCTAATTAGCCTATTATTACATGACCTCTCCACACAGACGCAGGCTAGAGTCTCCATCACCTCCTGCTAATTAGCCTATTATTACATGACCTCCCTCCACACAGACTCAGGCTAGAGCCTCCATCACCTCCTGATAATTGGCCTATTATTACATGACCTCCCTCCACACAGACGCAGGCTAGAGCCTCCATCACCTCCTGCTAATTGGCCTATTATTACATGACCTCCCTCCACACAGACGCAGGCTAGAGCCTCCATCACCTCCTGCTAATTGGCCTATTATTACATGACCTCTCCACACAGCCCCAGGCTAGAGTCTCCATCACCTCTAATTAGCCTATTATTACATGACCTCTCCACACAGACGCAGGCTAGAGCCTCCATCACCTCCTGCTAATTAGCCTATTATTACATGACCTCTCCACACAGCCCCAGGCTAGAGTCTCCATCACCTCTAATTAGCCTATTATTACATGACCTCTCCACACAGACGCAGGCTAGAGCCTCCATCACCTCCTGCTAATTGGCCTATTATTACATGACCTCTCCACACAGCCCCAGGCTAGTCTCCATCACCTCCTGCTAATTGGCCTATTATTACATGACCTCTCCACACAGACGCAGGCTAGAGTCTCCATCACCTCCTGCTAATTGGCCTATTATTACATGACCTCCCTCCACACAGACGCAGACTAGAGCCTCCATCACCTCCTGCTAATTGGCCTATTATTACATGACCTCTCTCCACACAGACGCAGGCTAGAGCCTCCATCACCTCCTGCTAATTGGCCTATTATTACATGATGTCTGTCTGGCCAACATGCCGACTATCTGCTAGAGCACTCACGGAGAGGTCCACTATGTCCTCCGGTCTTCCTCCGCTGATGTGAGCGTAGGTGGTGGAGGGGAATAAGTGGTTCTGAAGAGCTTCAGCATAGACCTGCTCAGAGTTTGCCTGCACCACACACACACACACACATGCACACACACACACATGCACACACACATGCACATACACACACGCATGTATACACATAGAGATTGAATGGTAAAGTGGTGCTGTAGTCAGCACCTACTCTGCTTTTCACGCAGTGTGTGTGTGTGTGTGTGATGGTGTGTGTGTGTGATGGTGTGTGTGAGTGATGGTGTGTGTGTGTGATGGTGTGTGTGTGTGTATGTGTGTGATGTGATGTGTGCATGCATAATTTGTGTGTTGCATTAGTGTGTGTGATGAGTGTAATGTGTACGAGGCATTGTTTGATGTGTGTGTGATGTGCAGTGTGCAGTGTGTGTTCTAGAGACTGCATATTGGATCCACCTCACCATACTAGTAGCCGAGAGTATGGCATTTGGAAACACATAGAAAAAGGTGTGTCCCTACTAGAGAGCTGCATAGCATCCACCCTGTTCATCATTCATTATGGTAAATAGCTCTGTCTTACTGCTACTAAAACTATGTGTCTAGGTATGCCTGTAGCTAAGTGTGCACCCAAAGTGTGGGCTTCAATTAGAAACAACAACTACACAGTTATGAATAATAGAATTAGGATTAATTGCAGCATGTATTTATATATACTGTTAATAACACATCATCAGTGGAATTCCAGTCTTCGTTGCCTAGCACTATATATATATACAGTATACCGTATATATATATATATATATACAGTATAGTGTATATATATATTTGTATAGGATAGCCTATTCAAAAGAGTCGGTTATGCGCCTATGTAACCTCCGAGTTTGCGGTTACCCCGAGGCGAAGCCGAGGAATGTAACAGCAAACGAGTAGGTTACACTGGCGCATAACCGACTCTTTTGTATAGGCTATCTTACTTATACTGCATTGCGCACGCGCTAAACAACATGCGGTTAAAAGTGTAGGTTACGCGCCTATGTAACCTATAGTTATTAACCAATCAGATTAGCCACAGATGACGTGATGTAGTATAAGTATATATATATATACAGTATATATATACTAGTAGTGAGGCATTGTGGTGAAGATGAGGGGCAAGTGTCAAGTGTTTAAGTCCTAGATTGCATTGCTCTAGGCATTGCCCCTGGCCTTAGCATACATATAGCTGAAGGCCTAATACAGTCTGATCTGCACATTATTGATGACATCATCATGTTGTATTGTGATCCGAACAAGTAGCCAAGAACAGGTTTTTTACAGGTTCTCTGTCAACATTGTGCGATGGCAAAAACCTACCAGGTACTCATGGGAGGAGCTGACCCAAATCTTATCTTCATGTCCCAGACACTTCAGACTACAAACTGCATGCAATATGCTATGGGAACTCTGCCATACATGTCCATTAGTTATTGCAATTACATGGCAAACCATACCACTTGATCACTTGAATAATGTGTTGATGGAGCATATGAAGTATGTGAAGAAAGCACACTGACAGAGCTATTTTTAAATATTAACACTGACAGAGCTATTTTTAAATATTAACACTGACAGAGCTATTTTTAAATATTAACACTGACAGAGCTATTTTTAAATATTAACACTGACAGAGCTATTTTTAAATATTAACACTGACAGAGCTATTTTTAAATATTAACACTGACAGAGCTATTTTTAAATATTAACACTGACAGAGCTATTTTTAAATATTAACACTGACAGAGCTATTTTTAAATATAAGCACTGACAGAGCTATTTTTAAATATTAGCACACTGACAGAGCTATTTTTAAATATTAGCACTGACAGAACAATTTTTTAAATATTAGCACTGACAGAACTATTTTTAAATATTAGCACTGACAGAGCCATTTTTAAATATTAGCACACTGACAGAGCTATTTTTAAATCACACTGACAGAACTATTTTTAAATATTAGCACTGACAGAACTATTTTTAAATATTAGCACTGACAGAACTATTTTTAAATATTAGCACTGACAGAACTATTTTTAAATATTAGCACACTGACAGAGCTATTTTTAAATCACACTGACAGAGCTATTAATAAAGATAGCACACTGACAGAGTTATTTTTAAATATTAAACACTGACAGAGCTATTGACAGAGCTATTAATAAAGATAGCACACTGACAGAGCTATTTTTAAATATTAAACACTGACAGAGCTATTAATAAAGAAAGCACACAGACAGACCTATTTTTAAATATTAATACAGATAGCACACTGACAAGACCTATTTTTAAAGATAGCACACTGACAGAGTTATTTTTAAATGTTAATAAAGATAGCACACTGACAAAGCTATTTTTAAATATTAATACAGATAGCACACTGACAGACTTATTTTTAAATAAACATTAATAAAGATAGCACACTGACAGAGCTATTTTTAAATATTAATACAGATAGCACACTGACAGACTTATTTTTAAATATTAATATAAAAGAAACAAGAGCTAACTGTGGACTATGAACCCTGTGGAAGCTATGGAACTTTAAGTAGGCTATCTCCCATTTTCTATACTCTTCTGATTTTGACCAAATGGACTCACACCATGTGAGATATCATGTGACACCCCCAACATGTGATATATCATGTGACACCCCCAGCATGTGAGATATCATGTGACACCCCCAACATGTGAGATATCACGTGACATTCCAAGCATGTGAGATATCATGTGGCATCACCAACATGAGAGATATCATGTGACACCCCCACCATGTGAGATATCACGTGACATTCCAAGCATGTGAGATATCAAGACCTGCCACATGTACAGGATCGCAAGACTACAAATGATTTCATCACCAGAATAGTAACTTACGAAGACCCCTTTCATTTCGTTGAAGACCACACCTTTAAAGATAATCGGTGAAGTTTTATCGTCAACAGCCGAGTGCTCCAACCGCCATCCTTCTTGCCTATAAGTGAATGGAAAGAAAATATCAGAGCTCAAAAGAACTATTTAGTTCACACCCAGTTCTGTCACACATGGATAAGCAACACTATCTATAAGAATGCACTCTGAACCCTTGGGCACTTGATGCTCACCGTCACAACAGATGAGGATGGGGGTTGAGGGGGGAGTGGCTGCTACGTGTAGTGGGTACGTGTGTCATAAAACTGGAGGCTCAGGATGACGTGCATCACATGATTGAAATACAAGGTTAGAAAGTCAGAGCTCTAGATGTACAGGTGAGGATTTGATTCCCACAGGAGAGAACTTGATAATTAACTTGAAATTGTATTCTCTCGATGTTTCGACTAGATGCTCTAGAAGGCTAGAGCATTTAGTCGAAATGTCGAGAGAATACAATTTGAAGTTGATTATTGAGAAGGTTATTGTAATGTTATTATGTCAGCTGAGAGTTCATTGAGAGAACTTGACGTCCACCTCTTCTTGTTTTTTATCTTGTCTTCACCAACTTCCCAAGTGGTCGGCTTCAGCTTCTTTCGAGCCTGGGAATGGATCTTCATGATCTCTCAGTCTCGTGTATCATATCTATACAGAGGGCGCGTGCTATTTGGAGAGTGCGTGCTATGTGTGCTCTGCCTAATCCTAGATCACAGAAAACAGCACATCAGGCGCATGCTGTATGTGGAGAGCGCGTGCTATGTGTGCTCTGCCCAATCCTAGATCACAGAAAATAGCACATCAGGTGCGGGCTATGTGGAGAGCGCGCCACATAGCGCGTGCTACATACTTTACAGTGCAAACAAGAATAATAATTTACTTGAAGTCCAACAGCCTCAGCTGAGGGAAGAAGACACAGTCCAGGTACACCGACATCAGGTTGTGGAAGTCTTGGCGGTTTTGAGTTGAAAAGATATACATGGTCCAATCATTGGCTGAAATAACGAAAGACAAGGCAAAAGTTTGGGGTGAATAATAATTCATCTTATGATTATTACAATGTTGGATGTCTATGACCTTATTAACAATGAGCAGCCATGCAAAATTAACTAATTGGTGCTAATACAAAATACAGATATTTTGGAGGTGGTTTAAATCTATTAGTTGCTTCAAAAGTTCATCTAAACCTTGAGCGTATGTTGATTGGTCAGTGGCAAGCACTCGTGCTTCAACGTCAACATGCATGCATCTTCTACATGACCCACATGCATAGCACGGCATCACTATGGCAATACAGTCAGTCATGTGACTGGTTCTTGCCCTTACACTCTGAATAGTGCGTGAGTTGACGGTGGCAAGGAGAGATGTGGCGAGGAGAGATGGGGAGACTTGTTTCGTCTCTAGACTTGGGGGGACGATGGCATTTTTTATTTATTTATTTTTACTTGTGGTTACAACTTTAGAGCTCCGTAGATTCTGCAAACTTATGGACTTGATATATAGTTCAAAAGATAGGTCTCTCTGTGTGCTCTCTTTTGATGCAATATGTTTCATAGGTATAACTATAGGCAAGTTACTAGACCCTAAAGTGGAGGGGCCCACAAAATGGTCTTATCCCCCCAATAATATGACACAAATCAATCTGTTGCATGTGTTCCTCCTTCTGATCCGTTGCGCTGATATTGTGAGCCGGTAACGCAAGGGACTACGGATCTAACGAATGGGAATGGATATGAAATGCATGAGTGGGATTTGATTAAACTCATGCGTCCAATCCATTGCATCGGACCAATCAGAATCCTACAACATATCACATGTTGAACTTTACACTATTTCCATGATATCTCAAGAGATATTGAAGTGGTAAGGAGCTTTCCTAACATCTGGCAGGTAGCTAGATGCTATAAAGACCTAAGAAAATGCCTGGAAGGAAGTGGCTATCCAGGCAACCAGCTAGCTATTACCAGCTGTAAAAATATTTCAGCTAGTAATTCGCCTCCTCCTGCTAGCCAATAGCAAAATCAAATCCAACTCTTCCTCACTGCTAGTACTGTCGTCCATTATATTCAAATGCAGCAGACTCAACGCAAATATTGTGAACCACGCAGGGGGGTGGAACAGATTCACAACGCATGCAACGGAAACAGACTCAATGGAACTGATTGCCACCTGTCACATTGTGAATGGCCTTTTAAGAACTCTAGTGTAACGAGGATGTGATAACATGCAATCAACCTTTTGAACCGAGTTGAAACATATTGGAGCATGCGGTTTTTGAATAATGAGGAATAATGATGCAAATGTTACGCATAAGGACACGCTTTAAAAGTACACAAAATCTTGAGAGTTCACAATCTTGAGAGTTAAGGGGTTCACAACAAGACGCTGGCCTAGCATTGCATTGTGTTGCGTGGTGTCAATTGACCTTTGACCCTATTCATTTCAAACTGCGCTCAACAAATTTGGACATGTGATAGTTCTGATTGGTCCAACGCTACGTTTCAGACGTTCGATTAGAAAAAAGTTCTAATCCAGCATCTGAAACACAGCGTTGGACCAATCAGTGTCCATCTTTGTTGAGCGTGATTTGAGGGTCAATTGTCAACACGCAACACCACGCTTGGCCAGTGTCGTGTTGTGAACCGGCCTTAATGAAGAGACAGGCCCCTTTCTTCTGGTGCGCTGGCATCTACTTACTAATGCATGCAAAACTGTCTGTAAAATGGTAAAGGACTTCCTTCTTGTGAAAAGCTTTTCAAAGCATCCCTTATGGCTTTATCAATTACTGTGGACTTGCTTAGGGTGTGGTCATGGGTTGGGTTTAAGGGGGGGCTAGGGGTACTTTAAAAAAAAGTTAACCTCAAATACAACTGATCATAACTTTTTTGTTTCTACTCCTATGAACATAATTTTGCTATCAAAAGATAGCCCACTTGTCATGCTTTCAAATGATATGCATAATCATATACTTTCTATTGGTCCTCCTTCAAGGTAACTCAAAGAAGCAAGCACCATTGAAGAAGATGCCGCCCACTCCTCACCCTTACTAGTATTTTGTATTGGCTTGTTAATTGCTTCAGTGGCTAGAGCATGCATAGTGCTACAAATTGAATGGTTTAGAATATATATTTTTTTAATCCACTAGTTATGGCGAGTACAAATGTAAAATTTTACCTTAGATCATCATTAGATCATCAATAACTTCACAAAAGAGGCAATGAATTTTTTTTTGAAACCATTCAATTTGTAGAGTAAAGACAGAGCTACATAATGGTATAAAATGTTAGACATAAAAAAATTATTCGAATGAGTTATTGTGGGCGGGAGGCAAGGAGTCAACATTTTTGACCAAAAAAAGTTATGGCAATGTAAACATTGAAGTTTGGGTGGGAGACTTGGGTGGGAGACAGCTGCATTCTCCCCCCCCCCTTTTTAACTTGTGTTTACAACTTTAGAGCTCCGTAGATTCTGCAAACTTCATTGTATGGACTTGATATATAGCTCAAAAGATAGGTCTCTCTGTGTGCTCTCTTTTGATACTAAAATATGTTTCATAGGATAACTATAGGCAAGTTACTAGAGCCTAAAGAGGAGGGACCTCAAAAACCTGCATCCCAAAGTCCCCATCCAGAATAACTCCAGATTGCTAAGTAGTGCAAAAAAATTGAAATTGGTGCGAGTGGCTAGAGGAAGCCCGCCTCTATGCAAACACCGTTTTGATTAGGCGTTAAAAATTTATTACCTGGTCAAGCGTGTGGGTGGAAAATTGAAGGTGTTGCTTTTACAACGCCTTCAATTTTCTACCCGCGCGCTTGACCAGTAATAAATTTTTAACGCCTAATCAAAAAGGTGATTGCATAGAGGCGGGCTTCCTCTAGCCACTCGTACCATTTTTATTTTTTTGGCACTTAGCAATCTGGAGTTATCTTGGCAGAGGTTGAGGCATTCTAGCTTTTGAGGTCGCTCTGCTTTAGAGTCTAGTAACTTGCCTATAGTTATACCTATGAAACATATTTTAGTATCAAAAGAGAGCACACAGAGAGACCTATCTTTTGAGCTATATATCAAGTCCATACCATGAAGTTTACAGAATCTATGGAGCTCTAAAGTGGTAACCATAAGAAAAAAAGAAAAAAAGGGGGGAAATGCCATTGTCCCCACTGAATTCAGGTAGGCTTCTTGATCGCCTTCCTGGGGGGATGGTGTGTGCAAAAGCCACTGTAAGTCCAGAATAGAGCATCCAAATCTTCTGTAACTTGGAATCCACCTTTCCAGTATGTTGAAGCATAGTTGGGTGAGATAAAAAAATAGTAATAAAATAAAAAAATAAAATTTAAATCCAACCCCTAGCACCCCCTTAAGTTGTCGACATATTGTGTGTGACATGCTAAATATATATTGGCTGCAATGGAGCATGACAAAAACACATTCTCGGTGCTTGGAGCTGTGTTTTACATGTGAGCCTGTGTTTTACATGTTGTGAGCTCGTGTTTTACATGTTGTGAGCCTGTGTTTTACATGTTCTGAGCCTGTGTTTTACATGTTGTGAGCCTGTGTTTTACATGTTGTGAGCTCGTGTTTTACATGTTGTGAGCCTGTGTTTTACATGTTATGAGCCTGTGTTTTACATGTTCTGAGTCCGTGTTTTACATGTTGTGAGCCTGTGTTTTACATGTTGTGAGCCTGTTTTACATGTTCTGAGCCTGTGTTTTACATGTTATGAGCCCGTGTTTTACGTGTTGTGAGCCTGTGTTTTACATGTTGTGAGCTCTGTTTTACATGTTGTGAGCTCGTGTTTTACATGTTGTGAGCCTGTTTTACATGTTGTGAGCATGTGTTTTGCATGTTGTGAGCCTGTGTTTTACATGTTGTGAGCCTGTGTTTTGTTGTGAGCATGTGTTTTACATGTTGTGAGCCTGTGTTTTGCATGTTGTGATCCTGTGTTTTACATGTTGTGAGCCTGTGTTTTACATGTTGTGAGCATGTGTTTTACGTGCTGTGAGCCTGTGTTTTACATGTTCTGAGCCTGTGTTTTACATGTTGTGAGCTCTGTTTACATGTTGTGAGCCTGTGTTTTACATGTTGTGAGCCTGTTTTACATGTTCTGAGCCTGTGTTTTACATGCTGTGAGCCTGTTTTACATGTTGTGAGCCCGTGTTTTACGTGTTGTGAGCCTGTGTTTTACATGTTCTGAGCCTGTTTTTACATGTTCTGAGCCTGTTTTACATGTTGAGCCTGTTTTACATGTTCTGAGCCTGTGTTTTACATGTTGTGAGCTCTGTTTTACATGTTGTGAGCTTGTTTTACATGTTCTGAGCCTGTGTTTTACATGTTGTGAGCTCTGTTTTACATGTTGTGAGTCTGTGTTTTACATGTTGTGAGCCTGTGTTTTACATGTTCTGAGCCTGTGTTTTACATGTTGTGAGCCTGTGTTTTACATGTTGTGAGCTCGTGTTTTACATGTTGTGAGCCTGTGTTTTACATGTTCTGAGCCTGTGTTTTACATGTTATGAGCCTGTGTTTTACATGTTCTGAGTCCGTGTTTTACATGTTGTGAGCCTGTGTTTTACATGTTGTGAGCCTGTTTTACATGTTCTGAGCCTGTGTTTTACATGTTATGAGCCCGTGTTTTACGTGTTGTGAGCTCGTGTTTTACGTGCTGTGAGCATGTGTTTTACATGTTGTGAGCCTGTTTTACATGTTGTGAGCATGTGTTTTACATGTTGTGAGCTCTGTTTTACATGTTGTGAGCTCGTGTTTTACATGTTGTGAGCCTGTTTTACATGTTGTGAGCATGTGTTTTGCATGTTGTGAGCCTGTGTTTTACATGTTGTGAGCCTGTGTTTTGTTGTGAGCATGTGTTTTACATGTTGTGAGCCTGTGTTTTGCATGTTGTGAGCCTGTGTTTTACATGTTGTGAGCCTGTGTTTTACATGTTCTGAGCATGTGTTTTACGTGCTGTGAGCCTGTGTTTTACATGTTCTGAGCCTGTGTTTTACATGTTGTGAGCTGTTTACATGTTGTGAGCCTGTGTTTTACATGTTGTGAGCCTGTTTTACATGTTCTGAGCCTGTGTTTTACATGCTGTGAGCCTGTTTTACATGTTGTGAGCCCGTGTTTTACGTGTTGTGAGCCTGTGTTTTACATGTTCTGAGCCTGTTTTTACATGTTCTGAGCCTGTTTTACATGTTGAGCCTGTTTTACATGTTCTGAGCCTGTGTTTTACATGTTGTGAGCTTGTTTTACATGTTCTGAGCCTGTGTTTTACATGTTGTGAGCTCTGTTTTACATGTTGTGAGCCTGTGTTTTACATGTTGTGAGCCTGTGTTTTACATGTTCTGAGCCTGTGTTTTACATGCTGTGAGCCTGTTTTACATGTTGTGAGCCTGTGTTTTACATGTTCTGAGCCTGTTTTACATGTTGAGCCTGTTTTACATGTTCTGAGCCCGTGTTTTACATGTTGTGAGCTTGTTCCACATGTTATTAGCCTGTGTTTTACATGTTATGAGCCTGTTTTACGTGTTCTGAGCCTGTTTTACATGTGAGCATGTGTTTTGCATGTTGTGAGCCTGTGTTTTACATGTTGTGAGCCTGTTTTACACGTGAGCATGTGTTTTGCATGTTGTGAGCCTGTGTTTTACATGTTGTGAGCTCGTGTTTTACATGTTGTGAGCCTGTTTTACATGTGAGCATGTGTTTTACATGTTGTGAGCCTGTGTTTTACATGTTCTGAGCCTGTGTTTTACATGTTCTGAGCCTGTTTTACATGTTGTGAGCCATGTTGTGAGCCTGTGTTTTACATGTTGTGAGCCTGTGTTTTACATGTTGTGAGCTTGTGTTTTACATGTTATGAGCCTGTGTTTTACATGTTGTGAGCCTGTGTTTTACATGTTGTGAGCCTGTGTTTTACATGTTCTGAGCCTGTGTTTTACATGTTGTGAGCTCGTGTTTTACATGTTATGAGCCTGTGTTTTACATGTTGTGAGCCTGTGTTTTACATGTTGTGAGCCTGTGTTTTACATGTTCTGAGCCTGTGTTTTACATGTTCTGAGCCTGTTTTACATGTTGTGAGCCTGTGTTTTACATGTTGTGAGCCTGTGTTTTACATGTTATGAGCCTGTGTTTTACATGTTATGAGCCTGTGTTTTACATGTTCTGAGCCCGTGTGTTATGAGCCTGTGTTTTACATGTTCTGAGCCCGTGTTTTACATGTTGTGAGCTCGTGTTTTACGTGCTGTGAGCCTGTGTTTTACATGTTGTGAGCCTGTGTTTTACATGTTGTTAGCCTGTTTTACATGTTGTGAGCATGTGTTTTGCATGTTGTGAGCCTGTGTGAGCATGTGTTTAACATGTTCTGAGCCCGTGTTTTACATGTTGTGAGCATGTGTTTTGCATGTTGTGAGCCTGTGTTTTACATGTTGTGAGCCTGTGTTTTACATGTTGTGAGCCTGTGTTTTGCATGTTGTGAGCCTGTGTTTTACATGTTGTGAGCCTGTGTTTTACATGTTCTGAGCCTGTGTTTTACGTGCTGTGAGCCTGTGTTTTACATGTTGTGAGCCTGTGTTTTACATGTTGTGAGCTCTGTTTTACATGTTGTGAGCCTGTGTTTTACATGTTGTGAGCCTGTGTTTTAGTGTTTTACATGTTTAAGCTGTTTTACATATTCTGAGCCTGTGTTTTACATGTTATGAGCCTGTTTTGTTGTGAGCCTGTGTTTTACATGTTATGAGCCTGTGTTTTGTTGTGAGCATGTGTTTTACATGTTGTGAGCCTGTATTTTACATGTGAGCTCGTGTTTTACATGTTGTGAGCCTGTATTTTACATGTGAGCTCGTGTTTTACATGTTATGATCTTGTGTTTTACATGTTGTGAGCCTGTGTTTGACATGTTGTGAGCCTGTGTTTTATATGTTGTGAGCTTGTGCTTTACATGTCGTGAGCCTGTGTTTGACATGTTGTGATCCTGTGTTTGACATGTTGTGAGCCTGTGTTTGACATGTTGTGAGCCTGTGTTTGACATGTTCTGAGCCTGTGTTTTACATGTTGTGAGCTTGTGCTTTACATGTTGAGAGCCTGTGTTTGACATGTTGTGAGCTCGTGTCTTACATGTTCTGAGCCAGTTTTAAATGCTGTGAGCCTGTGTTTTACATGTTGTGTGTTGTGAGCATGTTTTTCATGTGAGCCTGTGTTTTACATGTTGTGAGCCTGTGTTTTACATGCTGTGAGCATGTATTTTACTATCATGCCACAAACAACACAACAATGAATAGACACAAGCAAGCCTCCGACTAACCAGTAAAGGCATTCATGAAGTTGGACAGAGAGCGATTCAACATCTTGAAGAACGGGTCCCTCACCGGATATTTCTTGGACCCACAGAGAGTGGTGTGCTCCAAGATGTGAGCCACGCCCATGCTGTCCGACGGGATGGTACGGAACCCCACACT
Source organism: Cladorhizidae sp. MBARI D1340-BT2 (assembly GCA_028752905.1). Classification (NCBI taxonomy): domain Eukaryota; kingdom Metazoa; phylum Porifera; class Demospongiae; order Poecilosclerida; family Cladorhizidae; species Cladorhizidae sp. MBARI D1340-BT2. The sequence goes on along the minus strand of JAQNBH010000017.1, from coordinate 39,914,413 downwards.
ACCAATAAAAGAATGAAGAAGACAGGGTTAACCCTACACGGAAATCTCTCAGCCGATTTGTATGCCGATGTTCAATGAATATCGTATTTGTATAATGCCTATACATTGAAACTTTTCTCTGGAATACTATATAATAAAATTACAACAAAATCCACACACATTAGCAGGAGTACAAACTTGGCACCTGGGTGTACAGATGTCTCGTTTCATGACAGTCCCTCTCCTTCCCCAAATTTCTGGTTTGGGGATTTTCCTTCATCCTCCCTCTCAGAGCCTGGAGGCCAACTAAGTGCTAATATACACTAAGGTCATGTGACTGGGGTACAAACGGATTTTTTTCGGGGGAGGGGGGAGTATGTATGTTTTCTTTTCTTCGATGTTTCCCCAAGTAAAAACGCCATTTTTATTGCATCCTTTATGCCACATAAAGTGATGCTGGGTACAGACACCTGCTCAAGCTCTGCGTCTCCAGAGTGCGGCCTAGGGCAGCAAAAAGGAAATACAGTGAAAGGACAGAGCAAAATGGCATGGTATCCCCTTACCAAAAGTTAGTACATGCGAGCCCTTGTAAACACAGAAAAGAAATGAATAACTGAAGAGCTGCTGATACCTAATACCATACGAAATCCACAGATCATTTAAGAGCTCGGGCAATGTGATGGCTTTGAAAAATGAATTAAAAAAATATATTTTTCATTTTTAATGATGCCCTTATATGGTGTGATGGCCAACTTTAGTATGGAAGAGTACGAAATTTTCTTTTTAGATTGTCCGTGTCTTTTTCTTCGGCTCCCAAAAGTCGTTAAAGTATGCCACTTAAAGTACCAGACAACACGAAGGCCCCTGACTGAGCATTAGCTTGATAATCAACTTGCACACACAGTCGTAATCTTAAAGGGTTATAGGGACAGACGAATAATCTACTAGAATGGGATCACATACAGAGGGGTGGGAAGGGGGGACATTCCCCCTCCCCCCCCCCCCCCCCCCCCCCCACCCCCCACCCCACAGAAATCCCTTGCCTCTCCACCAGACAAGATTAGCATGTACAGTACATACTAGGTGTGTTTTCATCTTAGAAACATCCAAGATTCCTGCACGGGGGAGCATTCCTCATTTCTTCCTTCCACTTCGCTATCCAGAGGGTGTTACCATTGTAGGAGGGGGCGGGACCACGGAAGTGATTTTAGGCACACATACTTCTCCCCCCCTTCCCCTTCCCCCCCCAGCAAACAACCCTGCACCAAACAGTGCAGAAGCAACAGTGAATAATTGGTCCATTCCAGAGTGCAGCTCGGAAGTGCCGCGTGGACATCACATCTACAAGTCTGTGCAGGCACCAGCAATGGAAGAAGCAATGGCTCTCTATAAGCAGGAGGTCTAACATCCTCATTGCTCCATCTAATACTTTAACTTTCCATAGACAGACTTCAACTCGACACAATCCCACTCACACGCACAAGAGACTTCGGAACAAGAGTGACGTGCAGTAGAGGTCATGTACCTGAAGGTGTTGTTTGGATCCTCCTTGGCAAGGTGCAGATGCTGTGCTCCTGTTCCATCGTGGGTCAGCTGGACGGCAACAGCATCAATCTCTGGAACATCTCGCACCTTATCGACAGTGTAGCCATGTAGCTTGTCACCTTGTTTCAATACACACACACACACACACACACACACACACACACACACACACACACACACACAATTATTTATTCCTGATGAAGGCTGAGCATCTAGTCGAAATGTCAAGAGTACCATGTTGCTTATTGAGGTCATTGTAACAATAATAATAACAATAGTAGTAATAATAATAATAATAATAATAATAATAATAATAATAATAATAATAATAATAATAATAATAATAATAATAATAATAATAATAATAATAATAATAATAATAATAATAATAATAATAATAACATCGACGATAATAATAATAATAACAACAACAACAATAATAATAGCAATAATATTAATAATAGTAATAATAATAATATTAATAATAATAGCAGTAGTAGTAGTAGTAACAACAACAACAACAATAATAGTAATACTAATAACAATAATAATAGTAATATTACTACTACTACTACTAGTACTACTACTACTACTACTACTAATAATAATAATAATTCAAGACCATTCAAGTGCAGGAACTCTTGTCTCTGATAGCTACTGCTTGTACGACCAGCTACTGCTTCGCTGCTAGCTTCTCATTTGACTCCATTGTGAGAGCCAAGGGCTGTAACAAAACACTCCACCTTTGCATGCTCATGGTATAGATTCATGAGTCGTGCATTAGTAACAGCCCCCTGGGTGATGTTGGAGAGCCCAAGCCTGCAGTGTATACTTCACAAGTGATTATAGTCTTACCAGGCACAGTAGAGAGATGCTTCACCGCAGCCAGTTCCCTCCACCTAGAAATAATAACACCTCATTGTCAAAACTGCTCCACGAAAAAATAAAATATCAAGACAAAGTGATATATATATATCTTGACAATACCTCGGACACATGCGTATATACATCATGATACATGTCTGTCAGAATGTAGGGATGGGCATGGCAAGGGCAAGAGGGAGGTGGGGTAGAAATGCAATTACATTGTAAAGAAAAGGATTAAGATAGAGTAAAATAGTTAAGTTAGATAGTTACGTTAGCAAAAGTTTACATTTTTGGAGCTTGTGGGCGGCAAATATTTGCTGAGAGCAAGATATTGCTAGTTGTGAGGCCTTCACAAGGATGGGTACGGATTGTTTAGTGTGTTCTATTAGGACATCAATTAGGGAATCCGTGGATTCGGTGGTGAAATGGTCAAGGGATCCAATCTCGATGGTGTTGTATTGTACTTGGAGACCTTTAGATTGCATATCCGAAATTAGATGTGGTATTCTTCCTTGCCCTGTTTCCTTAACCTGGCTTTCTCTAGGCCCAGTGGAGAATTATTTGGGACGGTTAGCTCCAGCAAATATACATACTTTTCTTGGTCGATGGTGACTATATCAGGCCGCTATATCAGGCCACAAGAGAGAAGGAAATATATCTGGAGGGATAGTGGCTGGTGGATTTTTTCCAGCCCTGTTCCCCTCTATGTCGGCATAAATCTTTGTGTCCTTGGGCAAGCGTTTTTTCAACTCCCTTACCAGATGAGCCAAAACCGAGTCATGTCTCCAGGTGTATCTGCCCTGGTTCAGTGCCACGTGACAGCCATTAAGGATATGTGCAGTTGTAGGTCTAGGGGAGCCGCATAGCTGACATTTTGCCCCAACTTGTATCTTCCAGCGGCAGAGATTGACTGGAGTGGGGAGGGTGTCGGGTCCAGCTTTCAGGAGAAAGGACAGTTGGCCCTCATTGAGGCCATGGTTTATGATCATCTTCCAAAGATGTGTATCCTTTTCCAGACTGACTATGTCCTTTAATTTTGACTGGACCTGTAGAGACTCCAGATGCTGTTCCACCTCAACTCACAGTTTGATTGGATACGCTTGGTACAGAATCTTTTTATCTTTGGCAAAGTGGAAATGTTTTCCATGGCATCATCCAAGATGGTTAGACAGGTTGATGGAATATCTAGGGCAGTTCTAGTTGCTTTGTTATCTAGAAGAGAGAATGGATCTGAAACAAGAGGATCCTCTGAACTCACGATAGCAGAAAGATAGCTTTCAGCTTCATATCTGGGGGGGCATGGCAGGTTTAGTACCGAGGGATAGCTCTAGTGGCATTTCTCGGGAGTTTCAGCCACTTTTTGATGAACTTAGTGGCAGTGTCTTCCATCTTCCTTATGCATGTGGCTGTACTTTGATTGACTGCTAGAGGAAAGTGCATGGATGGAGCAATGTAGTTCCTATAGATGCACACCTTATATTCCCCTCTGATGGGCCTAGTATCAATGTTGGAGAGTGATCCCTTCATCTTCGATAGCATGGATGATGAAGAGTTCCCTGCACTCTTTTTTTGCAGAGGTATCCAGTGATCTGCCTAGAAACTCGGTTGGTTTTGTGGAAATGTTTCTGGTTGAATCGGCATATAGGCATACTGAAAATGATTTATCTGTTTGGCCCCCCTTGATAAATAGTGACACACACTTGTCAGGTCGCAGCTCTAGATTCAAGTCCCCACAACATCAAGTCCCCACAACATTCTTCTATCCTTCTTAGACTTTCTGTATGAAGTTTTTTGTCTGTGTGGATGAGGGTGAGGTCATCAGCAAAGGCTTTTACCTTGTGTTCAGCTGAAGGCCTATTTTTTTTTTGTTGTGTTTGTGGGAGGCAGGAGTAAAGATCGGGGGTGGGTTGCTCAGAGGTCGGTAGATCTTAGCTGATTTTCTAGTGAAGACCCATTTTATAGATGTCAGATTTACCACCTCGATAGAATCATTGTGGTACTTGAGGACGGCTGCCCCGTCCTTGTTGTAGTCGGACAGTGTGCATCTGTACCATCCAGGAGGTTCATTGGAGAAGGGTTCCTTCCATTCACAGTATAGGGTGGAATTTATATCTGGAAGGTTTGCCGAGGATATCACTGGAATTTGGAACCTGAATCCAGGGCATGACAGATTTTGAGCAACTTTAATAATGGGGTTGAAGGCCATGAGAAAAATAATTGGGGACATAGTGTCACCCTGAAAAAGGCCCCGTGATATATCGAAAGTGGAGGTAGACCATTTGATGTTATATACAAGGGCTTGGAGATGGCTGTATAGGTCTCTAATGTAGCTAGTGACATAAGTTGGTACCTTGAGATGGTGGAGCATGTCATCCACTAATTTATGTGGGATAGATCCAAATGCATTACGTAGGTCTCATAGCCAATGGTAAGTTGTTGGATCTTGCATGCTCTATGATGGAAGTCACGGAAAAAATGTGTTCAAATGTGCCACTGACCCCACTCAGAAATCCCTTCTGGAGTGAGGGGTCACTAATCTCATTTGACAAACAAAATCTTTCCAGTCTCCTAGCAATGATTTTGTGGAATAGTTTCCCAAGAACTGAAGATAAAATGATGGGGCGGAAATTGGCTGGGGTATCAGTGTCACCCGACTTGTGTATAAGAACTATTTTGCCTTTGGCCCATGATGGTAGGGCAGGATTATGAACCCAACAGAATTTTACTATATAGGGTGGCCAGAAAATGGTGACATGTTGGCAGCTTCTTTAGATGGGCATACTCTTATGTAATCCTCCCCAGGAGCAGAAGCATGATTACATCTCTTGAGTAAAGATTTTATTAGTCCAGGAGTAATTGGTGAGCAGTCAAAATCTTCTAGGATTTCAGTTGTAGGCACAAGAGATTTAACCCATGCTGGTCAAGTCCTGTGGGTCTCATTTGAGTCAGAGAAAGAGGTACTAAAGTGATTGAAGGCTTGGCTTTGTGAGAAGGTGGGCACTAATTTTGTATTGGGATTACAGCTGATTTTGCAAAACGCCATGGATTCTTCCTAAATGCCTGCTCTTGCTTCCAGGCACTGAGCTGTTTAGCTGAGTCTTTGGCATTGCGTAGTAATTTATTACGAGCCCTGACTGCATTTAGGAACTTTCTCAGAGAGGACCTAAAATGGCTCCCGGGGGAATTCTTATGTGATGTGGCTGACTTACAGATGTTTATGATGGATCTTTCCCTATGGTTCGCAGGGTGAGTTGATTTGATCACGTTATAGTTCCTCAGGTGGTCAGAGAGAGCGGATGTAAATGCGTCAGCAGCTTCTGTAGTTGGAATTAGATCTCCTGGTTGAGGGCCTCGCTGATAGGAGAAATTAGTCTCCTTAGCTCTTCATCAATAACCTCCCAGTAGCTGTCAGATGGTTTTGTGGTGGAGCACGGTCGAAAATATTGTGTGTCGGTGGCAGTATAGATGCGGTTGCTGGTTACATGGGGGTATTACACGGAGGCGCCATTTTGTTCCCTCATTTATTCTAATACTTGACACACTAACTTCCCGCAGTATTATCCTATAGGCAGGGCATTAGATATTCTCTAATACTTGATATACTCACTGAGTATTATCCTACAGGCAGGGCATTAGATATTCTCCATATTCCACTAATACTTGATATACTCACTGCAGTATTATCCTATAGGCAGGGCATTAGATATTCTCATATTCCACTAATACTTGATATACTCACTGCAGTATTATCCTATAGGCAGGGCATTAGATATTCTCCATATTCCACTAATACTTGATATACTCACTGCAGTATTTTCCTATAGGCAGGGCATTAGATATTCTCCCATATTCCACTAATACTTGATATACTCACTGGAGTATTATCCTATAGGCAGGGCATTAGATATTCTCCCATATTCCACTAATACTTGATATACTCACTGGAGTATTATCCTAAAGGCAGGGCATTAGATATTCTCATATTCCACTAATACTTGATATACTCACTGGAGTATTATCCTATAGGCAGGGCATTAGATATTCTCCATATTCCACTAATACTTGATATACTGCAGTATTATCCTATAGGCAGGGCATTAGATATTCTCCATATTCCACTAATACTTGATATACTCACTGCAGTATTATCCTATAGGCAGGGCACTAGATATTCCCCCATATTCCACTGGCGGTTATTTAACACTGGACTGCGCATGTGTATAGCCATTAACTCCCTTTCCCAAGAAGCATGGCAACATCCAAGATAGCAGAAGCCGATCACGAAGCAGTTAGAAATTTATTGGATTATTGCTAGGTGGCCCATAGGTGGTCTCAATCCCGACGTACCTGTCAGACCTACAGACTGAATGACATTATATGAAGCATAGTAATTATTACCACATCAAAGAAACCATTCAGATTATAAAAACTGCTATGGAAGTTCAAGGTACATAGTAAGTCATTCATCACTGCAGCACTTACTGTAGTAGCCTAGCAACCAAACTAATTGGACAAGTGGCTATCAATCCTACCAACAGGTCAATAAGGCTTGGCCACTACCTTTCTTGTCTGAGGAGGACATTACCTCCTCTGCAGATGAGGCAAACCATAGGAACTTGATCTGTAGTTTATCTATGAGGATGCATTACAGCAGCAGTTTGTGGGGCACTGATATAGGCAGTATCAGAGGAAGAATGGTCAGAGGTAAGGGAAAGATACATTGCAGAGACCAGTGTGGATGTAGCCATTGCAGAGACCAGTGTGGATGCAGCCATTGCAGAGACCAGTGTGGATGCAGCCATTGCAGAGACCAGTGTGGATGTAGCTATTTTAGAGACCAGTGTGGATGCAGCCATTGCAGAGACCAGTGTGGATGCAGCCATTGCAGAGACCAGTGTGGATGCAGCCATTGCACAGACCACTGTGGATGCAGCCATTGCAGAGACCACTGTGGATGTAGCTATTTTAGAGACCAGTGTGGATGCAGCCATTGCAGAGACCAGTGTGGATGTAGCTATTTTAGAGACCAGTGTGGATGCAGCCATTGCAGAGACCAGTGTGGATGTAGCCATTGCAGAGACCAGTGTGGATGCAGCCATTGCAGAGACTAGTGTGGATGTAGCCATTGCAGAGACCAGTGTGGATGCAGCCATTGTAGAGACCAGTGTGGATGCAGCCATTGCAGAGACCAGTGTGGATGCAGCCATTGCAGAGACCAGTGTGGATGCAGCCATTGCAGAGACCAGTGTGGATGCAGCCATTGCAGAGACCAGTGTGGATGCAGCCATTGCAGAGACCAGTGTGGATGTAGCCATTGCAGAGACCAGTGTGGATGCAGCCATTGCAGAGACCAGTGTGGATGTAGCCATTGCAGAGACCAGTGTGGATGCAGCCATTGCAGAGACCAGTGTGGATACAGCCATTGCAGAGACCAGTGTGGATGCAGCCATTGTAGAGACCAGTGTGGATGCGGCCATTGCAGAGACCAGTTTGGATGCAGCCATTGCAGAGACCAGTGTGGATGCAGCCATTGCAGAGACCAGTGAGGATGTAGCCATTGTAGAGACCAGTGTGGATGCAGCCATTGTAGAGACCAGTGTGGATGCAGCCATTGCAGAGACCAGTGTGGATGCAGCCATTGCAGAGACCAGTGTGGATGCAGCCATTGCAGAGACCAGTGTGGATGTAGCCATTGCAGAGACCAGTGTGGATGCAGCCATTGCAGAGACCAGTGTGGATGCAGCCATTGCAGAGACCAGTGTGGATGCAGCCATTGCAGAGACCAGTGTGGATGCAGCCATTGCAGAGACCAGTGTGGATGCAGCCATTGCAGAGACCAGTGTGGATGCAGCCATTGCAGAGACCAGTGTGGATGCAGCCATTGCAGAGACCAGTGTGGATGCAGCCATTGCAGAGACCAGTGTGGATGTAGCCATTGTAGAGACCAGTGTGGATGCAGCCATTGCAGAGACCAGTGTGGATGCAGCCATTGCAGAGACCAGTGTGGATGCAGCCATTGCAGAGACCAGTGTGGATGCAGCCATTGCAGAGACCACTGTGGATGCAGCCATTGCAGAGACCAGTGTGGATGCAGCCATTGCAGAGACCAGTGTGGATGCAGCCATTGCAGAGACCAGTGTGGATGCAGCCATTGTAGAGACCAGTGTGGATGCAGCCATTGCAGAGACCAGTGTGGATGTAGCCATTGCAGAGACCAGTGTGGATGCAGCCATTGTAGAGACCAGTGTGGATGCAGCCATTGCAGAGACCAGTGTGGATGTAGCCATTGCAGAGACCAGTGTGGATGCAGCCATTGCAGAGACCAGTGTGGATGCAGCCATTGCAGAGACCAGTGTGGATGCAGCCATTGCAGAGACCAGTGTGGATGCAGCCATTGCAGAGACCAGTGTGGATGCAGCCATTGCAGAGACCAGTGTGGATGCAGCCATTGCAGAGACCAGTGTGGATGCAGCCATTGCAGAGACCAGTGTGGATGTAGCCATTGCAGAGACCAGTGTGGATGCAGCCATTGCAGAGACCAGTGTGGATGCAGCCATTGCAGAGACCAGTGTGGATGCAGCCATTGCAGAGACCAGTGTGGATGCAGCCATTGCAGAGACCAGTGTGGATGCAGCCATTGTAGAGACCAGTGTGGATGCAGCCATTGTAGAGACCAGTGTGGATGCAGCCATTGCAGAGACCAGTGTGGATGTAGCCATTGCAGAAGTCCCTTGTAAGAACATTCCTTGACATGCACTGTTTATGTGAATGTACCTTAGGAGCAGGTTGAGGCTGCACCAAGTGCCATCTTGTCCAACACATTCGTGAACTGGAAGTGGGAACAAAGTTGAAGAATGTCATTACTGCGCTGCAAAATTAATTTCGGATCATCTTGCAGTGTTGTACAAGACATCCGGTAGCAGAGCCACAGGCATTGGACACACACTACTGGGAGGAGCACGGGGAAGGTGGAGTACACCAGCAGAGCCATCTCATGAAGTGTTCAATGTTAGAGACTGATATCCAGCTCATCCAGCATCAGGGAATACAGAGTTTATATATATATATATACATGTGTATATATATATATATATAGATAGATATACATGTGTGTATATATATACAATATAATATAGATATACATGTGTATATATATACAGTACACAATATATATACACAAATATGTACATATGTCTCGGTCTTCATCAGCACAAATTTTTGATGAAGACTGAAATACTTTAGTTGAAAAGTTGGGGACACACACTCTGAAGCAGATCGAGAGAGAATTCCACACGTTCAGTAACAAGATGCTATCTTTTAAGAGTGAGAAATCGTGGCAAGAGGAGAGGTGGCTTTGTGGGCTGCATTCTGTCTTGTCCCTGCATCAGTGCCTCATGGGAGCTGCTTGGGTCTCCAATACATCTACAAGCATCAGGGGCGGATCCAGGATTTTATTAAGGGGGGGGGGGGGGGGGGGGGGGGGGCTTCACTTCTGGTTAAATTGAAAAATAAGTATTTGCATGCTATTGCATGCAGGAAGAGTTTGCATGACCATCCACACTTTCTCATGATCACTCTTTCAGTTGTGAACAATATATATATGTTTAGAGAAGGAGACAGTAGCCATAGCATGCCAGGCATCGCAAGGTGACTATGTTTAGAGAAGGAGACAGTAGCCATAGCATGCCAGGCATCGCAGGATGACTATGTTTAGAGGAGGCCATAGCATGTCAGGCATCGCAGGGTGACTATGTTTAGAGAAGGAGACAGTAAAGCCATACCATGCCAGGCATCGCAGGGTGACTATGTTTAGAGGAGGAGACAGAAGGCCATAGCATGCCAGGCATCGCAGGGTGACTATGTTTAGAGAAGGAGACAGAAGGCCATAGCATGCCAGGCATCGCAGGGTGACTATGTTTAGAGAAGGAGAAGGCCATAGCATGCTAGGCATCGCAGGGTGACTATGTTTAGAGAAGGAGACAGTAGCCATAGCATGCCAGGCATCGCAGGGTGACTATGTTTAGAGGAGGAGACGGTAGCCATAGCATGCCAGGCATCGCAGGGTGACTATGTTTAGAGGAGGAGACAGAAGGCCATAGCATGCTAGGCATCGCAGGGTGACTATGTTTAGAGGAGGCGGCAGTAGCCATAGCATGCCAGGCATCGCAGGGTGACTATGTTTAGAGGAGGAGACGGTAGCCATAGCATGCCATGCATCGCAGGGTGACTATGTTTAGAGAAGGAGACAGAAGGCCATAGCATGCTAGGCATCGCAGGGTGACTATGTTTAGAGAAGGAGACGGTAGCCATAGCATGCCAGGCATCGCAGGGTGACTATGTTTAGAGGAGGAGACGGTAGCCATAGCATGCCAGGCATCGCAGGGTGACTATGTTTAGAGAAGGAGAAGGCCATAGCATGCCAGGCATCGCAGGGTGACTATGTTTAGAGAAGGAGAAGGCCATAGCATGCCAGGCATCGCAGGGTGACTATGTTTAGAGAAGGAGACGGTAGCCATAGCATGCCAGGCATCGCAGGGTGACTATGTTTAGAGAAGGAGACAGGCCATAGCATGCCAGGCATCGCAGGGTGACTATGTTTAGAGAAGGAGACGGTAGCCATAGCATGCCAGGCATCACAGGGTGACTATGTTTAGAGGAGGAGGCAGTGTAGGCCATAGCATGCCAGGCATCGCAGGGTGACTATGTTTGGAGAAGGAGACGGTAGCCATAGCATGCCAGGCATCGCAGGGTGACTATGTTTAGAGAAGGAGAAGGCCATAGCATGCCAGGCATCGCAGGGTGACTATGTTTAGAGAAGGAGACGGTAGCCATAGCATGCCAGGCATCGCAGGGTGACTATGTTTAGAGAAGGAGACAGGCCATAGCATGCCAGGCATCGCAGGGTGACTATGTTTAGAGAAGGAGACGGTAGCCATAGCATGCCAGGCATCACAGGGTGACTATGTTTAGAGAAGGAGAAGGCCATAGCATGCCAGGCATCGCAGGGTGACTATGTTTAGAGAAGGAGACAGTACCCATAGCATGCCAGGCATCGCAGGGTGACTATGTTTAGAGAAGGAGACAGTCATGCTAGGCATCGCAGGGTGACTATGTTTAGAGAAGGAGACAGTAAAGCCATAACATGCCAGGCATCGCAGGGTGACTATGTTTAGAGAAGGAGACGGTAGCCATAGCATGCCAGGCATCGCAGGGTGACTATGTTTAGAGAAGGAGAAGGCCATAGCATGCCAGGCATCGCAGGGTGACTATGTTTAGAGAAGGAGAACGCCATAGCATGCTAGGCATCGCAGGGTGACTATGTTTAGAGAAGGAGAAGGCCATAGCATGCCAGGCATCGCAGGGTGACTATGTTTAGAGGAGGAGACAGTAGCCATAGCATGCCAGGCATCGCAGGGTGACTATGTTTAGAGGAGGCCATAGCATGCCAGGCATCGCAGGGTGACTATGTTTAGAGAAGGAGACAGTAAAGCCATACCATGCCAGGCATCGCAGGGTGACTATGTTTAGAGGAGGAGGCAGTGTAGGCCATAGCATGCCAGGCATCGCAGGGTGACTATGTTTAGAGGAGGAGACAGAAGGCCATAGCATGCCAGGCATCGCAGGGTGACTATGTTTAGAGAAGGAGAAGGCCATAGCATGCCAGGCATCGCAGGGTGACTATGTTTAGAGAAGGAGACGGTAGCCATAGCATGCCAGGCATCGCAGGGTGACTATGTTTAGAGAAGGAGACAGGCCATAGCATGCCAGGCATCGCAGGGTGACTATGTTTAGAGAAGGAGACGGTAGCCATAGCATGCCAGGCATCACAGGGTGACTATGTTTAGAGGAGGAGGCAGTGTAGGCCATAGCATGCCAGGCATCGCAGGGTGACTATGTTTGGAGAAGGAGACGGTAGCCATAGCATGCCAGGCATCGCAGGGTGACTATGTTTAGAGAAGGAGAAGGCCATAGCATGCCAGGCATCGCAGGGTGACTATGTTTAGAGAAGGAGACGGTAGCCATAGCATGCCAGGCATCGCAGGGTGACTATGTTTAGAGAAGGAGACAGGCCATAGCATGCCAGGCATCGCAGGGTGACTATGTTTAGAGAAGGAGACGGTAGCCATAGCATGCCAGGCATCACAGGGTGACTATGTTTAGAGAAGGAGAAGGCCATAGCATGCCAGGCATCGCAGGGTGACTATGTTTAGAGAAGGAGACAGTACCCATAGCATGCCAGGCATCGCAGGGTGACTATGTTTAGAGAAGGAGACAGTCATGCTAGGCATCGCAGGGTGACTATGTTTAGAGAAGGAGACAGTAAAGCCATAACATGCCAGGCATCGCAGGGTGACTATGTTTAGAGAAGGAGACGGTAGCCATAGCATGCCAGGCATCGCAGGGTGACTATGTTTAGAGAAGGAGAAGGCCATAGCATGCCAGGCATCGCAGGGTGACTATGTTTAGAGAAGGAGAACGCCATAGCATGCTAGGCATCGCAGGGTGACTATGTTTAGAGAAGGAGAAGGCCATAGCATGCCAGGCATCGCAGGGTGACTATGTTTAGAGGAGGAGACAGTAGCCATAGCATGCCAGGCATCGCAGGGTGACTATGTTTAGAGGAGGCCATAGCATGCCAGGCATCGCAGGGTGACTATGTTTAGAGAAGGAGACAGTAGGCCATAGCATGCTAGGCATCGCAGGGTGACTATGTTTAGAGGAGGAGACAGAAGGCCATAGCATGCCAGGCATCGCAGGGTGACTATGTTTAGAGGAGGCCATAGCATGCCAGGCATCGCAGGGTGACTATGTTTAGAGAAGGAGACAGAAGGCCATAGCATGCCAGTGCATCGCAGGGTGACTATGTTTAGAGAAGGAGAAGGCCATAGCATGCTAGGCATCGCAGGGTGACTATGTTTAGAGAAGGAGACAGTCCATAGCATGCCAGGCATCGCAGGGTGACTATGTTTAGAGGAGGAGACAGTAGGCCATAGCATGCCAGGCACGCAGGGTGACTATGTTTAGAGGAGGCCATAGCATGCCAGGCATCGCAGGGTGACTATGTTTAGAGGAGGCCATAGCATGCCAGGCATCGCAGGGTGACTATGTTTAGAGAAGGAGAAGGCCATAGCATGCCAGGCATCGCAGGGTGACTATGTTTAGAGAAGAAGACGGTAGCCATAGCATGCCAGGCATCGCAGGGTGACTATGTTTAGAGAAGGAGACAGTAGCCATAGCATGCCAGGCATCGCAGGGTGACTATGTTTAGAGAAGGAGACGGTAGCCATAGCATGCCAGGCATCGCAGGGTGACTATGTTTAGAGAAGGAGACGGTAGCCATAGCATGCCAGGCATCGCAGGGTGACTATGTTTAGAGAAGGAGACGGTAGCCATAGCATGCCAGGCATCGCAGGGTGACTATGTTTAGAGGAGGAGACAGAGTAGGCCATAACACGCCAGGCACGCTTATTCTATAATATTTTTTGTTTAATGCAACCCGTAGACACTAACACTTGGAAGTGAGCACGATACTTCAGAACAGTGAGCTACCATAAGCTACTCGGGTCAAACCTGCAAATCACCATCTTCAGCTAAAGATAGACGACGACCAGCAAGTGGCCCGCCATTGGAGAAGTAACTTTGAACCTTAATCACACCTGGTTCAGTATTGAGACCGACTTCTCGTCATCTTCTCCAGGCATCAACTGAACTTCTTCCATCAACCTTGGCCTCTCCCAGATCCTTTCACTCGAAACCCATGTCGAATCTCTCCCCTTCTTCCTAATTTAGCACCAACAATGGGACCTCCGGAGAGTATGTGCTTATCACCCACAGGTAAGGAACACGGCATCACCGTGGGAATGCCGAAAACCATTGGCAGCCTCTTCTCTTAGTTAAATATTAGGGCATAGAATATGCAAATGAGCCCACTCACGTATACTGACGTCCCACGGATGCTGTTCACTTTTAGTAAATACTGTTGGTAAATTTGATCAGCCAGTACAGAGTGTACTTTTTTATGGAGCCTGTGTGTTCCTCCTGCCTCTAGGTGGAGTGGGCCTGGTCTACTCTCTCTCTTGTCATATGTGGAGCCTGTGTGTTCCTCCTGCCTCTAGGTGGACTGGGCCTGGGTCAACTGTCGGGTTTAATATTATTTCCCATTGTTTGTATCCAATCCACTAATAAGTGCAGCAAAGAGCAGTAGAGCGTGGTTTTATAGGCCCCTCAACTACCAAATATTAACCCCCTGCCCACCGAATTGGCAAATATTTAACCCCTCAAAAATATCCCTCTGTGCAATGATGTTGACAGAGTTGGATACTATGCTTTAGAAGGGAAGCTTCTGACCTGCAAAGAGGTTCTCCCTGCAATAAAGTTGTGACCTGCAACAGTTCTGACCTGCAATGAGGTTCTGTCCTGCAATAAAGTTCTGACCTGCAACAGTTCTGACCTGTATGAGGTTCTGACCTGCAATAAGGTTCTGTCCTGCAATAAAGTTCTGACTTGCAACAGTTCTGATCTGTAGGAGGTTCTGTACCTGTATGAAGTTGTGACCTACAATGAGGTCCTGATGACCTGCAATAAGGTTCTGGCCTGCAATGAAGTTCTGACCTGCAACAGTTCTGATCTGTAGGTTCTGACCTGTATGAGGTTGTGACCTACAATGAGGTCCTGACCTGCAATGAGGTCTAGACCTGCAATGAGGTCCTGATCTGCAATGAGGTTCTGACCTGCAATGAGGTTCTGTCCTGCAATAAGGTGGACGTCGATACCAGAGGAAGCATTGAGAAATATCACGCCAGCAGAGGAAGTGCATAACATCCGTCAATAAAAACACACCCACTGGCGTCTGCACAATGATCGTCACCACCTAGTTTTAACACCATTAAATGTCATTCAACGTCAGAATCGAACGGCACCTCTGACCACTTTTTTTTTTGAATACTTATTCTGAACTAGTTATCCATGCAGTTGGTATTTGCAGTAGCACGGTTGGCAGTGAAATCTGGTTATAAATCTCACAACGGATGTAGCAGGGATGGCAATTTTTTTTGCATGAGACGAGCTGAATGCAATTGCCTTCCCCCCTACATGAGTCCACTACCACATGCTACCAGGCGATTTATGAAAAACAGTGTTCTTGGTTATTATTAGGTCAGAATCTCCAATCCGTACTCTTTTTCTCCAAGGGAACAGACGAGCGAAGCATGGAGGATGAGGATAAACCCTTCGATGTATTATAATTAACGTTTACTGTGCAAGACTCTGAAGTTATATATGTACATAGCTGGCATGCATGAGGATGGGTTGGAACGAATCCAGAGAAACGCTCATGCTAGTCGGATTTAACAGAGAAGCAGGTTTGTTACTAACACCTCGCAACACTGGAAATAAACTTGGTCCAACATTGAACCCCCCCAACCCTCATCTCCATTGATTATCAAAACAACGTGATTTTCACATGCTTATTGGCAACCAATTAGAACACAATTACACTTCATAACTGCTATTGTGAAAAAATGTAATTGCATTCTGATCTGTGAAATACCTTACCAAATAGACACAAGGCTCTACTACAGGAAGTGATTGAGGTAATAGTAATTAATTTAAGGACGTGAAAAACTCATTATTTATGAGGATTACAATATCAACACACTGTGACACATCACTCTGACAAGGTCATCTCATGTATCGATCATGATAAAGATATGTGGGGGTCACACACCCGTGACACATCACTCTGACGAGGTCATCTCATGTATCAATCATGATAAAGATATGCAGAAGGTTATGCACTTGCTTAGCAACTGGTACTGCAGTTATGGAGTGAGGCAAAGAGAGGGATAACAGAGAGGTATCGAGAACACTCACCTGGGAAAACAACGTCGCTTCAATGCTCTCAACATGATGGCTGGTCACACTAGTCCTAGCGAAATAATAATGATATGGTAATGATGGTAATGATGATGATGATGATCATAATAAAAATAATAATATTATTAATAATAATAATAATAATAATAATAATAATAATAATAATAATAATAATAATAATAATAATAATAATAATAATAATAATAATAATAATAATAATAATAATAATAATAATAATAATAATAATAATAATAATAATAATAATAATAATAATAATAATAATAATAATAATAATAATAATAATAATAATAATAATAATAATAATAATAATAATAATAATAATAATAATAATAATAATAATAATAATAATAATAATAATAATAATAATAATAATAATAATAATAATAATAATAATAGCACACTCCCACTGCTACGCTCACACACCTTTAAGTGCATATGTACTGAAGGACAACTTCAATGGCATTAGTGAAAAAGGAGCAAACCATCATCTCTAGGGTAGACTATTATCTCCAGGGGTACACTATTATATTCAGGGGTACACTTGTATCTCCAGGGGTATATACACTACTGTCTCAAGTGGTAAGCTATTATCTCCAGGGATAGACTTGTCCAGGGCCACTACGATCTCCAGGGGTACACTACATCTCCAGGGGTTGACTAGGGTACACTACATCTCCAGGGGTACACTACCATCTCCAAGGGTAGACTACCATCTCCAGTTGGAGCGCAACAGCTCTTTCTCCTTAGTGAGGTAGGCCAAGGAACTATGTACTTCAGGATTCAGGAAGCAGAGAGCAAGCAGCGGCTGCCATAGCACAAGCCTCAAAGGAATGTGTGCAGAACTAGGTTTGCAATGGGGCACAAATCACTGCTGATGGATAAAGCCTGGATTCTCATTACTTGGCAGACATGGGTGAATCGACAGTTCCCTGTAATAGGTGGCAACCACAACACCTTGGTCTTGACCCACGCTTTGGCCCATGTATGCACGACAGGGTCTCATTTAGAAAATTGTCCAAGGGGGGGGGGGGACCAACTGGAGGAATCTGGATTTTAAGGGAGGGGGGGGGGGGGGGGAGATGTGACAAAGTTTCTAATGAATTTTAATAATACAATTTCCAAGAGGGGGCAAAATGGTTCCAAGGGGGGGGGGGGGGGGGGGGGACAGCTGCCCCCCTGCCCCCCCTAAATGAAACCCTGCATGAATAATGCATAAGTTGTTACTGGCTTCTGCAATAGATTCCTAGGCACCTCTGATCTTAGCATGTTCACAATTTGCATTCGTCATTTTCCAATTAAAGTTTATCAAAGAAGGTTGACTGTTGATGATATTTCTCGCACCACTATTCCTGTGGAGCGGTGCTGCTGGGGAGGAGTGTGGAGGGTGATTTACTGGGTTTTAATTAGAGTGAGACTGTAGCTAGGGTAATGTCAAAATGGGGAGCAAAGTTGACCAAGGCTGGGGAGGTTAGAGGAGCCAGGCACTGCTAGAGCTGTAGATGAATGAAGACACATTCTCTGCACCAGAGCTCTTATTCTCTGCCAACTGCCACCAGCTAAATTTATAATAGTTACCAAATGAACAAACAAACAAATATTTGAATCGAGTGCAGAATAGATGTACATGCATGCATCGGATACACAAATTAAGTGGTAAGTTGGAGGGTGTGTGGTCTTGTTATCAACCATTGCCCTGTCACTAGCTGGGTCTGGTATCCTCCATATATCTTCCCATGTTGCTAGCTGGTAAAGGACCTGGTATCCTCCATATATCGGTTTGTTCTGACTGTTGATTTCTTATTAAGTAAGTATCGGGCATCATTGTCTGTAACACTCAATTCTGCAATCAATTTTGTAACCTTTAATATAGTCATCTATATAAGCTCTAGCTAGCTATGAGCAGATTTATAACTGTGACCAGTGAGATAAGCTCTAGCTATGAGCAGATTTATAACTGTGGCCATTGAGATAAGCTCTAGCTATGAGCAGATTTATAACTGTGACCAGTGAGATAAGCTCTAGCTACATATGAGCTGATTTATAACAATGATTAGTGAGATAAGCTCTAGCTATGAGCAGATTTATAACTGTGACCAGTGAGATAAGCTCTAGCTACATATGAGCAGATTTATAACAATGATTAGTGAGATAAGCTCTAGCTATCAGCAGATTTATAACTGTGACCAGTGAGATAAGCTCTAGCTATGAGCAGATTTCTTTTACAACCTAATATAACTATGGCACTAGTGAGCTAGGCTCCCAACTATGAACTATCTCACAAAATTGAGTGCTCATAGTGGTTTGAATTTCTAGCAAATTTGAGGAGGGTGGGAGGAGGGTGGGAGGAGGGTGGGAGGAGGGTGGGAGGAGGGTGGGAAGGAGAAAGGATCTTTTAGGGAAACTATTCAATAAAATTTAAAAACAACTAAAAAAACTTGTGGCAACTTTTGAGCTCCCCAGGTTTGGTTACTCCACTTGATCTATATATATATATATATATATATATATGTATAGCTCAAAATACAGGTCTCTCTGTGTGCTCCCTTTTGATAATGTTGCATTAGGTACCTATACCAAAGTTACTGGCTCAAGTGTAGGGGACACCCCAACATTTGAGAGCCTGATTTTGCAACAGTTATCGCTCTTGGTTGGTAAGTGCTCGACAGTTGAAATTAGAACTTATGGAAAGAGGAGGCTGCAATGACTTAAAATGTGAGTAGATGGTGAAGTGTGGGCAAGAACTCCATCACGACCCACCGAAAGTGTAAGTGAACATGCTTGACCACTTCTCCTCGCATTTTAGCGCCTAATGATAGAGTAGGCTTCCTCTTGTTGCAAATACTAATTTCACTGTCGAGCACTTTCCCACAACTGTTGCAAGATCAGGCAGTCAGGCTTTGAGGTAACCCCACTTTAGCAGGTAATATTGGTATGCTATCCCACATTTCTTTAGAGAGCACAGAGAGAGAGAGAGAACTGCTATATATCAAGTCATAGAGTGAAATGTGCAAAACCTATGGAGCTCTAAAATTGTAAAACACAAAATAGCCTGATTCCTGGAAGTGGGGTAGCAAGGGAACACACTTAATTAAGGTCGCAAAAAAAATAGAGCCACCCCGCCCACTCGAGGTCAGACCACGCCCCCTACGGCTTGCCTGGTCTTTCCACTACATGAATACTACAGTAGTATTTACTTTACTAGAGAACAGAACCGTACATAAACGTACAGGGTGCTTCAGTTGACTAGATTATCTGCACGCACCAGGTAATCACCGACTAGCCAACTCCTCCTATCACAGTTGCATGCACGTCAAAGTTTTCTTCGCGAATATACTTTACCAAATTCCAAACAAACACCCAGGACGCGAAAACCCTTTACCAAATACCAAACCAAACACCCGCGACCCGGACGGGGGGTTTGGGAAGGGGAGGGGGAAAAGAAAAGAAGAGGGAGAAAAAAGGACGACTCCATGGACAGAGTATCTGAAGTGATTTGCTTCCAAACCAAATACAGTGAGCCATTTTAATCAGATGAATGGTATGAGGAACTTTAGTCCCATTGTGCGTTTGAAATCTAGGTGTGCTGGAGTTTCTCGGTCAACGCAGTTGCTACGTTAAGTGAGTTTGTCGTCTCTATCTCAGTGTTCGGGTGGGATCGTGTACATCTGTAGGTGTATGTACATTTGCAAGTAGAGATAGGAATATATATACTCCAGGTTAGCTAAAATAATGTATTTCTTGACATTTGGACTTAGCTTGTTGATTGTGTGGAGCTAGGCCAGATTCTAATTATGCCACATTTTCCACCTGCTGCCTGCCTGCCTGCCTAATAACATACCTCCCTATTGGGTAGTTATTACCGACTATTGGCTCAGACCATAGCTTGTGGGCTGAGCCCAGCATACCGAAAAAAGCCAGATATTTAGCACTGTCGTTATTTGGGTTGCCACTCAACATTGTGCAACTTGACTTACGGGGAAAAATTGGTAGTGGTTATGCAGCCAGAGAAGCAATGTCACTGCATCATTGTTTCTAGATAGCCAAGGCACCTGTCTGTTACTCACCGAGCAAGTCCATGACCTGTATTAATGAATTAATCCTTGTTTACACAAGGGAATCTTCCAGCCTACTTCAAATTAATCCTGATTGTAATCCACCTATAGCCATTGATTAGCCTGGTTTTTAATCGGACTTGGGGTGTTTACAGGGGGGGGGGGGGGGGGGGGGGGGGCCTTGTGTAAAACTTCATTATCAATCCTTAATGCCCCCATTCCCTCCCTGCTCTCTGAATGAAGGCAGTCTAATCAACAAACCTTTCGTGTGTACTTTAAGTCTGTGACCTCCACCTGCTCAGTCACTGCCAGTGGTGGCAGAGGGCTACTTAACCACCCATGCAATAATTGCCTGTGGCTGCTCTATTAAAACTTTGTCTGGCTTCTCTATTACAACTCCACCCCTGCAATAATTGCCTGCAGCTGCTCTATACTCTAATGCAAGCGTCAAATCGATTTCAGTTTTGCCTTTATAATGAAGAGTCAGTTTTGATTAGTAAGATATCCAATGTTTGCCAATATAGGTTTGCAGATCTATTGACTTGTGAATTACAACCTCCTATAGAGGGCACTCCGAAGGCAACAACCTCCCAACAAGCAACAACCTCCCAACAATGGATTACAGGGATTTTCTTGATCAATCCTTATTTACTAAAGGGACTTTCCTGATCAATTATTCATAAGACTGCAGATTGCTCTCTTCTAAAAGGACTTGCTTATTTACTAATGGGACGGACTTTTTGATCAATTCACTCACTAGCTACAAGACTGCAGCTTGCTCTTCTCAAGGTCGTAAGCCACACCCTGTAGGTTTGCGTAATGGCAGAGGCCTGCAATGGCAAGACAATGATAACGAGCCGCAGGATTCCTGTCCCTGTAGTGTTGACATTTTGATAGCGGTCTGGTTTGTGTATGTTGCTACCATTCTTGATAGCAGTATGGCTGGTACTATCACAATCATCATGATAGCAGTCGGGTTTGTGTATGCTGGTACTATCACAATCATTCATGATGGTCACCTCACATTGAGGTCAGCATGTGTGATAAGATTCTGTCATGACAACAGCAGAGGTCTTCAATAGAGGTCTTCAATTAGACCAGGGAAGCTACTTGTGGGCATGTATGTAGGTGTGTTTGTGTGTACTTCCTTGGGTGCTTCCTCCCTCGAAGGGTGCTGTTAAGTCCCTGTCTGTCCTCTGTATGTTTGTTATTCACTCCACTCATTCGCGGATTTAACAGAGAGAGATCATAAAATCATCCAAAGTCTGTGGGCTGGTGACAGATGGCAGTGAAGATGGTGACACCCACTGTCAAATGCTGTCAAATGCTGTGAGAGGTGGCAGCGAAGAAACCAGAAACTGCACGGCTTGAAGGATTCTAGGGACCCTTTTCGACCATGACGAAGATAATCTGAAAACCACCAACTCCGAGTAGAGAGGGCTAACTAGCTCCGAGTAGAGAGGACTAACTAGCTCCAAGTAGAGAGGGCTAATGTGAGCTCTGAGTAGAGAGGACTAACTAGCTCCAAGTAGATAGGGCTAACGTGAGCTCTGAGTAGAGAGGGCTAATGTGAGCTCTGAGTAGAGAGGGCTAATGTGAGCTCTGAGTAGAGAGGGCTAATGTGAGCTCTGAGTAGAGAGGGCTAACTAGCTCAGGGCTAACTAGCTCAGGGCTAACTAGCTCCAAGTAGAGAGAGCTAATGTGAGCTCTGAGTAGAGAGGGCTAATGTGAGCTCTGAGTAGAGAGGGCTAATGTGAGCTCTGAGTAGAGAGGGCTAACTAGCTCTGAGTAGAGAGGGCTAATGTGAGCTCTGAGTAGAGAGGGCTAACTAGCTCCGAGTAGAGAGGACTAACTAGCTCCAAGTAGAGAGGGCTAATGTGAGCTCTGAGTAGAGAGGACTAACGTGAGCTCTGAGTAAATGTGAGCTCTGAGTAGAGAGGGCTAACTAGCTCTGAGTAGAGAGGGCTAACTAGCTCTGAGTAGAGAGGGCTAACTAGCTCCAAGTAGATAGGGCTAACGTGAGCTCTGAGTAGAGAGGGCTAATGTGAGCTCTGAGTAGAGAGGGCTAATGTGAGCTCTGAGTAGAGAGGGCTAATGTGAGCTCTGAGTAGAGAGGGCTAACTAGCTCAGGGCTAACTAGCTCCAAGTAGAGAGGGCTAATGTGAGCTCTGAGTAGAGAGGGCTAATGTGAGCTCTGAGTAGAGAGGGCTAATGTGAGCTCTGAGTAGAGAGGGCTAATGTGAGCTCTGAGTAGAGAGGGCTAACTAGCTCTGAGTAGAGAGGGCTAATGTGAGCTCTGAGTAGAGAGGGCTAATGTGAGCTCTGAGTAGAGAGGGCTAACTAGCTCTGAGTAGAGAGGGCTAATGTGAGCTCTGAGTAGAGAGGGCTAATGTGAGCTCTGAGTAGAGAGGGCTAATGTGAGCTCTGAGTAGAGAGGGCTAATGTGAGCTCTGAGTAGAGAGGGCTAACTAGCTCTGAGTAGAGAGGGCTAATGTGAGCTCTGAGTAGAGAGGGCTAATGTGAGCTCTGAGTAGAGAGGGCCTCTGAGTAGAGAGGGCTAATGTGAGCTCTGAGTAGAGAGGGCTAATGTGAGCTCTGAGTAGAGAGGGCTAACTAGCTCTGAGTAGAGAGGGCTAATGTGAGCTCTGAGTAGAGAGGGCTAATGTGAGCTCTGAGTAGAGAGGGCTAATGTGAGCTCTGAGTAGAGAGGGCTAACTAGCTCTGAGTAGAGAGGGCTAATGTGAGCTCTGAGTAGAGAGGGCTAATGTGAGCTCTGAGTAGAGAGGGCTAACTAGCTCTGAGTAGAGAGGGCTAATGTGAGCTCTGAGTAGAGAGGGCTAATGTGAGCTCTGAGTAGAGAGGGCTAATGTGAGCTCTGAGTAGAGAGGGCTAATGTGAGCTCTGAGTAGAGAGGGCTAACTAGCTCTGAGTAGAGAGGGCTAATGTGAGCTCTGAGTAGAGAGGGCTAACTAGCTCTGAGTAGAGAGGACTAACTAGCTCTGAGTAGAGAGGGCTAATGTGAGCTCTGAGTAGAGAGGGCTAATGAGAGCTCTGAGTAGAGAGGGCTAATGTGAGCTCTGAGTAGAGAGGGCTAACTAGCTCTGAGTAGAGAGGGCTAATGTGAGCTCTGAGTAGAGAGGGCTAATGTGAGCTCTGAGTAGAGAGGGCTAATGTGAGCTCTGAGTAGAGAGGGCTAACTAGCTCTGAGTAGAGAGGGCTAATGTGAGCTCTGAGTA
The DNA here is from genome assembly GCA_028752905.1 of Cladorhizidae sp. MBARI D1340-BT2. Lineage (NCBI taxonomy): Eukaryota > Metazoa > Porifera > Demospongiae > Poecilosclerida > Cladorhizidae > Cladorhizidae sp. MBARI D1340-BT2. The sequence goes on along the minus strand of JAQNBH010000017.1, from coordinate 39,890,838 downwards.
GAGAGGGCTAATGTGAGCTCTGAGTAGAGAGGGCTAACTAGCTCTGAGTAGAGAGGGCTAATGTGAGCTCTGAGTAGAGAGGGCTAATGTGAGCTCTGAGTAGAGAGGGCTAATGTGAGCTCTGAGTAGAGAGGGCTAATGTGAGCTCTGAGTAGAGAGGGCTAACTAGCTCTGAGTAGAGAGGGCTAATGTGAGCTCTGAGTAGAGAGGGCTAACTAGCTCTGAGTAGAGAGGACTAACTAGCTCTGAGTAGAGAGGGCTAATGTGAGCTCTGAGTAGAGAGGGCTAACTAGCTCTGAGTAGAGAGGGCTAACATGCTCTGAGTAGAGAGGACTAACTAACAAAGCTCTTTTGTTTATAACTTTCAGCCCCTAACCCTAGCCCTATTTTCACTTGTTATCTTTTGTGGCGTGTTTGTTAGGCGTGAGCCAGTGACAGGGAGGGGGGGAGCTCTGGTGTGCGGCAGCTTGTGCTCACCCTCGTTTAGTATTGGCTCTGTTGGGACACCTGAAATGATGTAACTATGGTAACTATTCTGCCATGTTTGGTTAGTTGTGGAGTTCTCCTGTGTAACTCATGCGAAATCTTGCTTTAGTGGACCCTTTACCAGAGGAATAACATCTACTGTGTATTCTCTAACAGTAACCATGGTTACTATTTACTCTCTAATCCACCTGCGATTACTATGGGAAGGGTGGTTACTATTGATTGCAGCTGTGAAGGAGTTCAAGTATCTGTTTGGAGGACTTCTAATTGTTTGTGTGCCTGTGGCTGAGTAATGACACCTGGAAAGTATAAATCAAAAATCCTGCTGGGGCCCCGACTATTTTCCCAATTTTCCTCTCCTCTCATCGTCAGTTCTTGTTTATAAGTCTAATGAGCAATTATTTGGGCGTGTCTTATTTGCTATTAGCCTCCGGTAGTTACAATAGGAGAGGTGGTTACTATAACCAATTTTGAGATTGATCTACATAGTTGACAATTTGAGGATTACAACTATAGTGCGGCTCCTTTAGGCTATTTTTTCCTTACAGAATTAATGTTAGAGGCCACTACTAATAATTGCCTATGCATATGTTCTGCTTATAATAGTAGGCTGCCAAGGAGAAGGCACTGACTGTTTCCTTGTGTTTTGTTTGCTTTGCTGATTGTTTCCACAAACAGTTTGCAGTGTTTGTGGGCACTCAGAAAGTGCTGGTAGACTAATCTTATCATCGTGGGCAGCAGTTCTGGCTCTCCCTATTAAACCTTGAAGCATCACAATGCTGGTACAGTGTGGTCATGGGCACGAGGTATGCAGGAGTTTACATGCTAGGACTTTCACTTGTACTTTCTTCCCACTAGTCTAGTCTCTGCCTTTCTCTGTTCAGATCTCTCCTGATGTTTGTTTCTTTCCTCATATGGTAATGGTGCTCTCTCTCTTTTTCCCGCTCCCTGTTAATACGTCTCTTGCATTTTCATCTAAGGCACTCCTTTTCCATCTCTGTGTCGCTGCTCTGTATCTCGGACTTGATGCATTCCCAGTTCAAATGATAGCTGCTACGAGTTGCACTGGGCATGCTCAGTAGCGTGACACACACATGGACAAGTGTATAATAATAATAATAATAATAATAATAATAATAATAATAATAATAATAATAATAATAATAATAATAATTATTATTATTATTATTATTATAATTATAATAATTACAACAATAATTAACTTGAATTTTATTCTCTCGATGTTTTGACTAGATGCTGGAATAATAAGATGTTCGACTCGTGAGTTCGACTCGTGAGCTTGTTATATACCTACCGGTAGCTAACTTATCCACCAAGTGATACAAACCACACCCTAACCACACCCTGGCACATGTGTCCAGCACACGAACCTGACGTAGAAAAATAAAATAAAGATAATAAATTTAAAACATAATAAATAAACAAATAAATAATTAAATAATAATTGATTACATTAATTAGATAAATAAATGAATGCATTAATTAAAATAATAAATTAATTTAAAAATATTAACGAATAAAACGTTTAAAAAAAGTAAAATAATAAAATATATACAACAATAAATTCAAATAAAAAGACATGTTGAGAGAGCTAGGCTGTTGCCTTGACACCTTAGTGTGAAGATCTGGAAGCCTACCTGGAACCAGCACTGGGAAGTGAGTGACTATCAGAGGTCTTTGTAGGGAAACAGCAGAGAATGACGCACAGCACCAGGGTTTCATTGGGGGGGGGCTGCCCCCCCCCCCCCCTTGGAACCTTTTGCCCCCCCCCCCCCCCTTGGAAATTGTATTATTAAAATTCATTAAAAACTTTGTCACATCTTTAACCATCATGCCCCCCTCCTTAAAATCCAGATTCCTCCAGTTGCCCCCCCCCCCCTCCCCCCCTTGGACAATTTTCTAAATGAAACTCTGAGAACCATTAAAAGAAGATGGAGACACTTTTGGAGAGAAGGCGATCGAGAGAAGTGAAGATTCACCCCCAAGACATGAACAGATGGCTGGTGAATCTGACAGAGAAGAATCTCTCTCAACTCGGGAAGAAGTGCTTGCTTTGGGTCTTAACTTTGTCCCTGCTCCAAAGAATCTACCTTTGATGGACACCATGGCTGCAATGGAAGAGATGGCCAGGAAGCTGGAGGATACATGTAGCTAGGCACATGAGCTTCGAGGAAGAATATGTGGAATTTTGAGAAGAGCAAGAAAACCAAAGGACAACCTGATGAAGGAACAGAGAAAGGCCCTGGGAGAGCTGAGGAAGATGGAAGAGATCATGATCTTACCAGCAGACAAGGGGCACAGTTCTGATGACAAAGGACAGTTAGATTTCAAAACTAACAGGAATGCTGGAGACCAAAACATATGGAATACTGAAGAAGGATCCTACCAAGGCACAGGAAGGCAAGGTGAATCGTGTGTTAAAGAATATGGAGAAGACGGGAGAAATAACAACTGCATTATACAATAGACCCATTGGAAGTAGACCACCACTGATTTATGGGCTCCCTAAGATACATAAACCTGAGGTTCCCCTTAGGTCTCTTGTATACGTGCACTGTCGTATAATCTTTCCAAGTTCATAGCACATTTGATATCACCTCTAGCTGGAAATACAAGTACATATGTCAAGGATTCTGGGAAATTTATCAAGCGTATTCAAGGTGAATGTTTGGCACAGAATGAGTGTCTTGTCAGTTTTGATGTTTCCTCTCTTTTTACCTATGATGAGGCTTTGGAAGTAGTAATTTTTGGTTGACGAAAGACGAGAGCTTGCGTGAGAGGACTACACTAGGTGCTGACAGGATTTCTGAACTGTTGGAGTTGTGCCTGAAATCCACCTACTTCAGGTATCAAGAAAAATACTACAAGTAGAAAAAGGGTGTAGCAATGGGCTCTTCAGTATCTGCAGTGGTAGCCAACCTTTATATGGAATTCTGAAGATAAGTACACTGGTACAGGCAAAGGGGTATAAAAAGAAGCATCCTATGTTAGTGATTCCTTATGCAGCAGGGATGAGTGAGGACATCAGGAGGGTCTGCAGGAAGTCATTTTCAGATCAGGACGAACTCTGAGGACACAACTGAGCAGAGTGAAGGATGCTAATATGCACTCGTACATTGTGTACCTCATCCCTTGTAGCTGGGGAAAGTACTACATAGGGGAGACCATCAGAAGACTGGAGACCAGAGTGAAAGAATGCATGTAGGCTAAAGAGAAGTCTGCAACTGCTGAACATGCATGGGATAATGGACATCCAATTTTGTGGGGGGAAGCCATTTATTTTTCATTTTGTTAATTAATTAATTTATTTATTTTCTATTATTATTATATTTTATTAATATTTTAATTAATTATTTTTATATATATATACATGTATTTTAATATATATTTAAAAAAAATTGATTTATTATTTATTTATTATTATTATTATTTTATAATTAATTAATATTGTTAATTAATATTGTTGTTGTTATTTTTTTATATTTTTAATCCCACATCCTGTTCAGGTGCTGGACACATGTGCCGAGGTTTGGTTTTGTAGCATGCGGTGAATATGGTGACTAGCTAGCTACCGGTACATAGCAGGCTCATGGGAGTCTTTATCTCATTATTCCTGATGGAGACTAGAGCATCTAGTTGAAACATCGAGAGAGTACAATTTCAAGTTGATGATTGAGAAGGTTCTTGCAATGAATTATATTAAATCATCAACAAAGAATATGGATTATGATGGTCGTGGCTTCAAGTTCAGGCTCTTGAGAGTGGCCTCCCAGCAGCCAGGCAAGTCCAATCCACACTGGTGCTAGGCCGATGTGGAAGTGCCTCCTTCACTAGCAGTTCCTTCCATCTTCTGGCCTGGTCCAAGATGGTGATGTCCATTATCCCATGCATGTTCAGCAATTGCAGATTTCTCCTTGGCACACTTTCTATAGTCATCTTGATATTCTTTCACTCTGGTCTCCAGTCTTCTGTCAGGATCCTTCTTTTCAGAAGGCTTGCTGCTATGGTAGTGATTCCTTATGCAGCAGCATGGTTGAGTCAAGACATCAGGAGGGTCTGCAGGAAGTTCAACATCATAGTCGTTTTCAGATCGGAAAGAACTCTGAGGACACAACTGAGCCGAGTGAGGGATGAATTACCAGCTAATATGCACTCATGCATTGTGTACTGCATCTCTTGAGGCTGTGGGAAGTATCTCGTCCTTTAGTAACTGCTATGAGCTATTGAATGGTGTGGAGTGTGCTGGTACCTCATGCCGTTTCTGGGTCTGTCTCGGCCGTCCAGACGCTCCTGGATCTGTCTCAGCCGACCGGACGCTCCTCCTGGATCTGTCTCAGCCGACCGGACGCTCCTCCTGGATCTGTCTCAGCTGACCGGACGCTCCTCCTGGATCTGTCTCAGCCGACCGGACGCTCCTCCTGGATCTGTCTCAGCCAACCGGACGCTCCTCCTGGATCTGTCTCGGCCGTCCAGACGCTCCTCCTGGATCTGTCTCAGCCGTCCAGACGCTCCTCCTGGATCTGTCTCAGCCGACTGGACGCTCCTCCTGGATCTGTCTCAGCCGACCGGACGCTCCTCCTGGATCTGTCTCAGCCGTCCAGACGCTCCTCCTGGATCTGTCTCAGCCGACCGGACGCTCCTCCTGGATCTGTCTCAGCCGACCGGACGCTCCTCCTGGATCTGTCTCAGCCAACCGGACGCTCCTCCTGGATCTGTCTCGGCCGTCCAGACGCTCCTCCTGGATCTGTCTCCCGCCGACCGGACGCTCCTCCTGGATCTGTCTCAGCCGACCGGACGCTCCTCCTGGATCTGTCTCAGCCGACCGGACGCTCCTCCTGGATCTGTCTCAGCCGACCGGACGCTCCTCCTGGATCTGTCTCAACCAACCGGACGCTCCTCCTGGATCTGTCTCGGCCGTCCAGACGCTCCTCCTGGATCTGTCTCAGCCGACCGGACGCTCCTCCTGGATCTGTCTCAGCCGACCGGACGCTCCTCCTGGATCTGTCTCAGCCGCCCAGACGCTCCTCCTGGATCTGTCTCAGCCGACTGGACGCTCCTCCTGGATCTGTCTCAGCCGACCGGACGCTCCTCCTGGATCTGTCTCAGCCGTCCAGACGCTCCTCCTGGATCTGTCTCAGCCGACCGGACGCTCCTCCTGGATCTGTCTCAGCCGACCGGACGCTCCTCCTGGATCTGTCTCAGCCAACCGGACGCTCCTCCTGGATCTGTCTCGGCCGTCCAGACGCTCCTCCTGGATCTGTCTCAGCCGTCCAGACGCTCCTCCTGGATCTGTCTCAGCCGACTGGACGCTCCTCCTGGATCTGTCTCAGCCGACCGGACGCTCCTCCTGGATCTGTCTCAGCCGTCCAGACGCTCCTCCTGGATCTGTCTCAGCCGACCGGACGCTCCTCCTGGATCTGTCTCAGCCGACCGGACGCTCCTCCTGGATCTGTCTCAGCCAACCGGACGCTCCTCCTGGATCTGTCTCGGCCGTCCAGACGCTCCTCCTGGATCTGTCTCCCGCCGACCGGACGCTCCTCCTGGATCTGTCTCAGCCGACCGGACGCTCCTCCTGGATCTGTCTCAGCCGACCGGACGCTCCTCCTGGATCTGTCTCAGCCGACCGGACGCTCCTCCTGGATCTGTCTCAACCAACCGGACGCTCCTCCTGGATCTGTCTCGGCCGTCCAGACGCTCCTCCTGGATCTGTCTCCCGCCGACCGGACGCTCCTCCTGGATCTGTCTCAGCCGACCGGACGCTCCTCCTGGATCTGTCTCAGCCGTCCAGACGCTCCTCCTGGATCTGTCTCGGCCGACCGGACGCTCCTCCTGGATCTGTCTCAGCCATCCAGACGCTCCTCCTGGATCTGTCTCAGCCGTCCAGACGCTCCTCCTGGATCTGTCTCCCGCCGACCGGACGCTCCTCCTGGATCTGTCTCAGCCGACCGGACGCTCCTCCTGGATCTGTCTCAGCCGTCCAGACGCTCCTCCTGGATCTGTCTCGGCCAACCGGACGCTCCTGGATCTGTCTCAGCCATCCAGACGCTCCTCCTGGATCTGTCTCAGCCGTCCAGACGCTCCTGGATCTGTCTCGGACGCTCCTCCTGGATCTGTCTCAGCCGTCCCGGACGCTCCTCCTTGATCTGTCTCAGCAGTCCAGACGCTCCTCCTGGATCTGTCTCAGCAGTCCAGACGCTCCTCCCGGATCTGTCTCAGCCGTCCAGATGCTCCTCCTGGATCTGTCTCGGCCGTCCGGACGCTCCTCATCTAATCTTTTACATCACCATGGATTAGGGGGCCTATGTGTGACCTGTGACCTCCACTGTTCAAGTCATGGTCATTGTGATCACGTCGGTAGTGGTCGAGGAAAGCTCGGAAGTCCTCTATCAAATTTTTTTGGGGGGGGTTGCATCATTTGCTGGTTAGTTTGTACTATATGCGCGTGATTTTGTGGCGTAGAGTGGAAGCCACACCCATCTCTGCTGCTCTTAACCACACCTACCTATTCTCAGATTGGATTATATGGAACTATGAAAACTGCAACTCCTCATCGCCAAGAATATCCGCCAGTGTGCCCATGGTGGGTTGCCCTACGAAATATCCCAGTGTGCCCGTGGTGTGGTGCCCCATGAAATATCCCAGTATGCCCGTGGTGGGTTGCCCCACGAAATATCCCAGTGTGCCCATGGTGGGTTGCCCTACGAAATATCCCAGTATGCCCGTGGTGGGTTGCCCCACGAAATATCCCAGTGTGCCCATGGTGGGTTGCCCTACGAAATATCCCAGTGTGCCCGTGGTGGGTTGCCCTACGAAAGATCCCAGTGTGCCCATGGTGAGGTGTGGATGTCTGGAAAATGTCTGAGAATGTGTTTATATCTCTGTGGAGAGAGGAAGCCGTCTGTATTTCATGATGGAATATGTGCAAGAGGTATCCCACGTCCGTATACTTGTCGCAACTTGGAAGAGTAGATCAAGTGACCCTTTTTTTACCTTTGCACCACTCTCTCTGTTGTTATCATTGGGGATCACGATCACAGAGATTCCTGCTTGCCTCCTCCCTAGACTTGTAGCTGCTGCTGGACCACTATAAGCTTCCATCGGAAGCAATGGGCAACTACCACCTCATGCATACAATATGTACCAATAATGGTAGAGTTTGTGGGATATCATACTCTATGAATCTCATTACAGCATTTCCTGTAGTATACTAGACATTTCCTGTAGTATACTAGACAACGTGCCATAGTTTCTTTACAGTTCTAATTTCTACTTCAAGCCTGGAGACGCCAGTTCTTCCAGAGATAGCCATCCAAAGTGTGGCCAGTGTTGAAGGCCACTTATTCCTCACACATGTCCTCACACATGCACTGGTCTGGGGGGATGTTACGATAGTGCTTCCTCCGCTACGGATCTGGATGGCCACATTAGCCTCCAGAAAAAAAGTGTGTGTCCCGGCTTCAGAGCTCCATACACTTTAGTTCACAGATTGGCAAGCCAAGCAAGTTCTGACTGGGGATTGGGTAGAACACTTCCAAGTATAGCCATGCCAAGGCATATGTATGTATGTATGTATTCACTTGGTATTGCCATGCAAGGTGTATGTATGTATTCACTTGGTATTGCCATGCAAGGTGTATGTATGTATGTATTCACTTGGTATAGCCATGCAAGGTGTATGTATGTATGTATTCACTTGGTATTGCCATGCAAGGTGTATGTATGTATGTATTCACTTGGTATTGCCATGCAAGGTGTATGCATCTGTGTATTCACTTGGTATTGCCATGCAAGGTGTATGTATGTATGTATTCACTTGATATTGCCATGCAAGGTGTATGTACAGTATGTATGTATTCACTTGGTATTGGTGTATGTATCTGTGTATTCACTTGGTATTGCCATGCAAGGTGTATGTATGTATGTATTCACTTGGTATTGCCATGCAAGGTGTATGTATGTATGTATTCACTTGGTATTGCCATGCAAGGTGTATGTATGTATGTATTCACTTGGTATTGCCATGCAAGGTGTATGTATGTATGTATTCACTTGATATTGCCATGCAAGGTGTATTCATCTGTGTATTCACTTGGTATTGCCATGCAAGGTGTATGCATCTGTGTATTCACTTGGTATTGCCATGCAAGGTGTATGTATGTATGTATTCACTTGGTATTGCCATGCAAGGTGTATGTATGTATGTATTCACTTGGTATTGCCATGCAAGGTGTGTGTATCTGTGTATTCACTTGATATTGCCATGCAAGGTGTATGCATCTGTGTATTCACTTGGTATTGCCATGCAAGGTGTATGTATGTATGTATTCACTTGATATTGCCATGCAAGGTGTATGTATGTATGTATTCACTTGGTATTGCCATGCAAGGTGTATGTATGTATTCACTTGGTATAGCCATGCAAGGTGTATGCATCTGTGTATTCACTTGGTATTGCCATGCAAGGTGTATGCATCTGTGTATTCACTTGATATTGCCATGCAAGGTGTATGTGTGTATGTATTCACTTGATATTGCCATGCAAGGTGTATGTATCTGTGTAGTCACTTGGTATTGCCATGCAAGGTGTATGTATGTATGTATTCACTTGGTATGGCCATGCAAGGTGTATGTATGTATGTATTCACTTGGTATTGTCATGCAAGGTGTATGTATGTATGTATTCACTTGGTATTGCCATGCAAGGTGTATGTATCCGTGTATTCACCATACAAATATTCACCCCATTATAAACATGCACAGGTAACACTCCTGCCTTGAGTAAAACAGGCTCTTGTAAGCTGGAAGGGCAGATTTAATGAAAAAAGATCACGTGAACTGGCTGGCAGATTATCTAGGAAAGAAGACTGGCTATGGTGGTTGCATGGTGGTTAGTAGCCCGTGGTGGTTGCTGGTGGTTAGTGGCCCGTGGTGGTTGCATGGTGGTTAGTAGCCCGTGGTGGTTGCATGGTGGTTAGTAGCCCGCGGGGCTAGGATGCTGGAGTTGCATGATGACAGCTTTTCAATGCCTCACCATAGCTATGGAGGTGGATACAGCATCTGCTATGAGGCCTCACCATAGCTATGGAGGTGGATACAGCATCTGCCATGAGGCCGCACCATAGCTATGGAGGTGGATACAGCATCTGCCATGAGGCCGCACCATAGCTATGGAGGTGGATATAGCATCTGCCATGAGGCCTCACCATAGCTATGGAGGTGGATACAGTGCCATGGGGCCTCACCATAGCTATGGAGGTGGATACAGCATCTGCCATGAGTCCTCACCATAGCTATGGAGGTGGATACAGCATCTGCCATGAGGCCTCACCATAGCTGACAGCATCTGCCATGAGGCCTCACCATAGCTGGAGGTGGATACAGCATCTACACCATGAGGCCTAACCATAGCTATGGAGGTGGATACAGCATCTGCCATGAGGCCTCACCATAGCTATGGAGGTGGATACAGCATCTGCCATAGCCTCACCATAGCTATGGAGGTGGATACAGCATCTGCCATGGTGCCTCACCATAGCTATGGAGGTGGATACAGCATCTGCCATGAGGCCTCACCATAGCTATGAAGGTGGATACAGCATCTGCCTCACCATAGCTATGGAGGTGGATACAGCATCTACCATGAGGCCTCACCATAGCTATGGAGGTGGATACAGCATCTGCCATGGGGCCTCACCATAGCTATGGAGGTGGATACAGCATCTGCCATGAGGCCTCACGATAGCTATGGAGGTGGATACAGCATCTGCTATGAGGCCTCACCATAGCTATGGAGGTGGATACAGTATCTGCCATAGCCTCACCATAGCTATGGAGGTGGATACAGCATCTGCCATGAGGCCTCACCATAGCTATGGAGGCATCTGCCATGAGTCCTCACCATAGCTATGGAAGTGGATACAGCATCTGCCATGAGGCCTCACCATAGCTATGGAGGTGGATACAGCATCTGCCGTGAGGCCTCACCATAGCTATGGAGGTGGATACAGCATCTGCCTCACCATAGCTATGGAGGTGGATACAGCATCTGCCATGAGGCCTCACCATAGCTATGGAGGTGGATACAGCATCTGCCATAGCCTCACCATAGCTATGGAGGTGGATACAGCATCTGCCATGAGGCCTCACCATAGCTATGGAGGTGGATACACCATCTGCCATGAGGCCTAACCATAGCTATGGAGGCATCTGCCTTGAGGCCTCACCATAGCTATGGAGGTGGATACAGCATCTGCCCCACCATAGCTATGGAGGTGGATACAGCATCTGCCATGAGGCCTCACCATAGCTATGGAGGTGGATACAGCATCTGCCATGAGGCCTCACCATAGCTATGGAGGTGGATACAGCATCTGCCATGAGGCCTCACCATAGCTATGGAAGTGGATACAGTGCCATGAGGTCTCACCATAGCTATGGAGGTGGATATAGCATCTGCCATGAGGCCTCACCATAGCTATGGAAGTGGATACAGTGCCATGAGGCCTCACCATAGCTATGGAGGTGGATACAGCATCTGCCATAAGGCCTCACCATAGCTATGGAGGTGGATACAGCATCTGCCATGAGGCCTCACCATAGCTATGGAGGTGGATACAGCATCTGCCATGGGGCCTCACCATAGCTATGGAGTTGGATACAGCATCTGCCATGAGGCATCACCATAGCTATGGAGGTGGATACAGCATCTGCCATGAGGCCTCACTATAGCTATGGAGGTGGATACAGCATCTGCCTCACCATAGCTATGGAGGTGGATACAGCATCTGCCATGAGGCCTCACCATAGCTATGGAGGTGGATACAGCATCTGCCATGGGGCCTCACCATAGCTATGGAGGTGGATACAGCATCTGCCATAGCCTATGGAGGTAGATACAGCATCTGCCATGAGGCCTCACCATAGCTATGGAGGTGGATACAGCATCTGCCATAGCCTCACCATAGCTATGGAGGTGGATACAGTGCCATGAGTCCTCACCATAGCTATGGAGGTGGATACAGCATCTGCCATAGCCTCACCATAGCTATGGAGGTGGATACAGCATCTGCCATGAGGCCTCACCATAGCTATGGAGGTGGATACAGCATCTGCCTCACCATAGCTATGGAGGTGGATACAGCATCTGCCATGAGGCCTCACCATAGCTATGGAGGTGGATACAGCATCTGCCATGAGGCCTCACCATAGCTATGGAGGTGGATACAGCATCTGCCATGAGTCCTCACGATAGCTATGGAGGTGGATACAGCATCTGCCATGAGGCCTCACCATAGCTATGGAGGTGGATACAGCATCTGCCATGAGGCCTCACCATAGCTATGGAGGTGGATACAGCATCTGCCATGAGGCCTCACCATAGCTATGGAGGTGGATACAGTGCCATGGGGCCTCACCATAGCTATGGAGGTGGATACAGCATCTGCCATGAGGCCTCACCATAGCTATGGAGGTGGATACAGCATCTGCCATGAGGCCTCACCATAGCTATGGAGGTGGATACAGCATCTGCCATGAGGCCTCACCATAGCTATGGAGGTGGATACAGCATCTGCCGTGAGGCCTCACCATAGCTATGGAGGTGGATACAGCATCTGCCATAGCCTCACCATAGCTATGGAGGTGGATACAGCATCTGCCATGAGGCCTCACCATAGCTATGGAGGTGGATACAGCATCTGCCATGAGGCCTCACCATAGCTATGGAGGTGGATACAGCATCTGCCATGAGCCTAACCATAGCTATGGAGGTGGATACAGCATCTGCCATGAGGCCTCACCATAGCTATGGAGGTGGATACAGCATCTGCCATGAGGCCTCACCATAGCTATGGAGGTGGATACACCATCTGCCATAGCCTCACCATAGCTATGGAGGTGGATACAGCATCTGCCATGAGGCCTCACCATAGCTATGGAGGTGGATACAGCATCTGCCATGAGACCTCACCATAGCTATGGAGGTGGATACAGTGCCATGAGGCCTCACCATAGCTATGGAGGTGGATACAGCATCTGCCATAGCCTCACCATAGCTATGGAGGTGGATACAGCATCTGCCATAGCCTCACCATAGCTATGGAGGTGGATACATTGCCATGGGGCCTCACCATAGCTATGGAGGTGGATACAGCATCTGCCATGAGGCCTCACCATAGCTATGGAGGTGGATACAGCATCTGCCATAACTCTGTCAGCTAGCAAACACTTCCTGATGACCTCACTCAATGTCTGGAGTTCTTGTAGGCTTCTGCACGGGCTTCTCTCCCAGCCATGCACATGCATATCTCCAGCCAGCCCATTGTGCTGCAGGGCATCTGGTGGTGCAGCCATGCATATATAGGACGCCTGTAATGAACATTCATGTGCACTTGTAATGTTGTACATGTCTATGAGGTCACAAGCATGAGAAAGTGTGTGAGGGGGGGGATTCAGGTTCAACCCCTTCATACCACAGTGTGCCCAACGTATCCCAATGCTGCTGTCAATGTCTCGCTATCTATTGCAGTTTTATGATTTCCTAAGTGGGTATGGAAGGCCTGCTGAAAGAACGCCAACTTCAGGAGCCCCCTTTAATTGGTGACGACCCATTCGACTCGAACAGAATCTATCTCAACAATGGCCTACAACAGGGAGACTTTTTAGTCGGACCCAAAGTCACGTTCACCAGTCATTCCGCCAGGCACATCTCGGAGTACATCGCAAGGCGGGACAACTCGGACGAATATGTCCTGCTGAAGGTCTTGCGCTCTTCTGAAGAGGAATCGACTTCTAGCGAACACAGTCAAGAGAAGGTCTTGCTTCACAACGAGCATCTTATCCTGTCTCTGTTGCAGGACCAGCCTGGCGTCATCCAGCACCTCGGACTCTTCAAGCATCGCAGCATGTTCATTCTGGCTCTGGAGTGCGTCATGTCGCACGAGTACGACAAGAAGGGTCTCTATAAGGATTACATGAACCTTCAACAACACATCATCAACAAGAAGAGATTGCAAGACCGAGAAGCTCTGCTGATATTCAGTGACGTGGTGGCAACTGTGAAGGATTTACATCAGGTTTGTCATGTCTAAACTGTGCACATGTGTCTATAGCCAACGTCATCAAAGTGATGGATTAGGCTTTTCCAGTGCAACGTTGCATTAGCAAACTTATAGCAGGTGGTCAAATTTTGACTGAATATTTTATTATATATTTTTATTATTATTATTATTATTATTATTATTATGTTGTTGTTGATGATGTTGTTGATGTTGTTGTTGTTATTATTATGTTGTTGTTTATCTGTTATAATATTTCTCACATTTTTTAATTTTTTTTCTAGAAAAACATTGTCCACCGGGATTTAAAGCTTGGAAATATGGCCTACAACAATTGGTAAGTAGTCACTCATTTGTCAGTTTTAACTTCACATTGGGTGGAGTCGGAACAGTGTGAAATATTACGCTCATTTCCCACATCAGACATAACTGGTAGTGCGTAGGTTATTAGTCCGCGCAAGATCGAAGGATCCCTTAAAAATAGAACATGAGTGGAAAAATAATTCCTGAGAAGGTGGAGACGCTTCATTAATTTTTCCACCTGCTTCTTGTCGTAGAGTTGATTGGTTTTGGTAGTTTATGGACGTGCTGTTGTGAAGGTGTCAGGTGACCAAGTACGGCATCGGCATCTGAATGACGGAGAGAGAGAGCAGACTTTTATTGTTAGTGTAATGCATCATGTGATCCTTTACGTGACTTTAACTGAGAGAGAAGTAATGGGATCTGTCCTCGGGGCATTTCTGGTCAAGGACAACGGTGCTGGATTTTAAGTCTTGCTTAGGGGACGGATTACCCCTCTTGTGCAAAGGGGAGGTGTCTGGGAGAGCATGGCACAGTAAGGCTGTCCTCTCTGCCACTGCAGTGGTGGAGTATGGCACAGTAAGGCTGTCCTCTCTGCCACTGCAGTGGTGGAGCATGGCACAGTAAGGCTGTCCTCTCTGCCACTGCAGTGGTGGTGGAGTATGGCACAGTAAGGCTGTCCTCTCTGCCACTGCAGTGGTGGAGTATGGCACAGTAAGGCTGTCCTCTCTGCCACTGCAGTGGTGGAGTATGGCACAGTAAGGCTGTCCTCTCTGCCACTGCAGTGGTGGAGCATGGCACAGTAAGGCTGTCCTCTCTGCCACTGCAGTGGTGGAGTATGGCACAGTAAGGCTGTCCTCCCTGCCTGCCACTGCAGTGGTGGAGTATGGCACAGTAAGGCTGTCCTCTCTGTCTCTGCAGTGGTGGAGTATGGCACAGTAAGGCTGTCCTCTCTGCCACTGCAGTGGTGGAGTATGGCACAGTAAGGCTGTCCTCTCTGCCACTGCAGTGGTGGAGTATGGCACAGTAAGGCTGTCCTCTCTGCCACTGCAGTGGTGGAGCATGGTGGAGTAAGGCTGTCCTCTCTGCCACTGCAGTGGTGGAGTATGGCACAGTAAGGCTGTCCTCTCTGCCACTGCAGTGGTGGAGTATGGCACAGTAAGGCTGTCCTCTCTGCCACTGCAGTGGTGGAGTATGGCACAGTAAGGCTGTCCTCTCTGTCTCTGCAGTGGTGGAGTATGGCGCAGTACTGTCGTGGTTAACCAGTACAGAAGTACATGCTTGTGGTCTGTGTAGCCTTTAGGACACGCCCTGCATTCATTTGAAGCAGATATCCAAAAGTTTAGAATTTGGTCTCGAGGTGAGGTCATCTTTAGAACATGCAGAAAAACATTCCTGAGTCACTTTGATATCAGCACATGGCATGTCTAAATTAAACTCTGTACAAATGGCAACTCCATCGATCCAGAGCAGCCAAGAATTGCATTTATATTCCAGCAGGCAAGATTCTTGTATGATCACACAGACAAACTGCACCACAGATATCTGAAGTAGGCTAGCCTCTGATGAGCTAACTGAAGTAGGCTAGCCTCTGATGAGCTAACTGAAGTAGGCTAGCCTCTGATGAGCTAACTGAAGTAGGCTAGCCTCTGATGAGCTAACTGAAGTAGGCTAGCCTCTGATGAGTTAACTGAAGTAGGCTAGCCTCTGGTGAGCTGACTGAAGTAGGTGGCCTCTGATGAGCTAACTGAAGTAGGCTAGCCTCTGATGAGCTAACTGAAGTAGGCTAGCCTCTGGTGAGCTAACTGAAGTAGGCTAGCCTCTGGTGAGCTAACTGAAGTAGGCTGGCCTCTGATGAGCTAACTGAAGTAGGCTAGCCTCTGATGAGCTAGGCTGGCCTCTGATGAGCTAACTGAAGTAGGCTAGCCAGCTAACTGAAGTAGGCTAGCCTCTGATGAGCTAACTGAAGTAGGCTGGCCTCTGATGAGCTAACTGAAGTAGGCTAGCCTCTGATGAGCTAACTGAAGTAGGCTAGCCTCTGGTGAGCTAACTGAAGTAGGCTGGCCTCTGATGAGCTAACTGAAGTAGGCTAGCCTCTGGTGAGCTAACTGAAGTAGGCTAGCCTCTGATCAGCTAACTGAAGTAGGCTAGCCTCTGATGAGCTAACTGAAGTAGGCTAGCCTCTGATGAGCTAACTGAAGTAGGCTAGCCTATGATGAGCTAACTGAAGTAGGCTAGCCTCTGATGAGCTAGGGTGGCCTCTGATGAGCTAACTGAAGTAGGCTAGCCTCTGATGAGCTAGGGTGGCCTCTGATGAGCTAACTGAAGTAGGCTAGCCTCTGATGAGCTAACTGAAGTAGGGTGGCCTCTGATGAGCTAACTGAAGTAGGCTAGCCTCTGATGAGCTAACTGAAGTAGGCTAGCCTCTGATGAGCTAACTGAAGTAGGCTAGCCTCTGGTGAGCTAACTGAAGTAGGGTGGCCTCTGATGAGCTAACTGAAGTAGGCTAGCCTCTGATGAGCTAACTGAAGTAGGCTAGCCTCTGATGTGCTAACTGAAGTAGGCTAGCCTCTGATGAGCTAACTGAAGTAGGCTAGCCTCTGATGAGCTGAAGTAGGCTAGCCTCTGATGAGCTAGCTGGAGTAGGCTAGCCTCTGATTAGCTAGCTGGAGTAGGCTAGCCTCAGCTGTCATTGTCTACAGCACAGGATGGAGCCTGGTGTGTGTGTGTTATGCATAAGCAAGCTAGTAACGTAGAGATGACTTGCTGCCCCCTCACGTCAGTTCAGGTGTACATCAGCTTATCAATCTCCAGTATTTTTAATGCTAAAATCGATAATGTCTTTTCTGGCAGGATGTGATTCTGGCAGGATGTGACCTTAATTAATTGGGATGTGGAAATCCAGTTATGCAACAACATATTTACACCTACCAACAAACAGCATGCTTGCGTGTGTGGTGTGTGATGCAATGTGCTCTACCACACAACACCTTGTGTAATGATTGGCCCATGCTCCCACGTCATGTCGGTCCTTCCAGTGCGGCAGTCAACTATGTAGGCAAACTTCCCTCCCAATGTTAGCCTGACCATCCCACCCAACAGGTTGACCAGCATGTGTTAATTGGCATATCAAGTGCTAATTGTTGTTTACCTAACATTTGCAAGTTAGGCTAATTAAGTATGAACTGTTGATTACTATGGTAACCATGATGATGAAAATGTAAAAGAGCAGCACCACCCTTCATGACCACAAGTCAAACCCCACCCCCTCATCCCACTATCTCAACAAAACATTCAAAGGCTCTTGATTCAGATGCTGTAGAAGCAGGTCAGGTCGGGGGGGGGGGGCTAAACTACGTGTGGTCCGTACGTGTGGTCCGAAAGAAGGAAAATCTAAGGAGGAGAAAATCAACAAATGCACAAATTATTTTTCCGCTCGCTCGCTCCCAGTAGAGTGCTGGATCATTATAAATTTAAATAAATAAAAATAAAAATAACCGATGATTAAAATGCAGACTTGGACTGGATCTTGTCCAATGCTTGGCTGGCATTTCTGGAAGTCTTTTGCACCTGGGCCTACAGGGATACTCCGAATCCCCTTGGTATTGGGAAAGGATGGATTGCTTGGCTTAGGTGAGGCCCTGAGGATGGATTGCTAGGCTTAGGTGAGGCCCTGAGGATGGATTGCTAGGCTTAGGTGAGGCCCTGAGGATGGATTGCTAGGCTTAGGTGAGGCCCTGAGGATGGATTGCTAGGCTTAGGTGAGGCCCTGAGGATGGATTGCTAGGCTTAGGTGAGGCCCTGAGGATGGATTGCTAGGCTTAGGTGAGGCCCTGAGGATGGATTGCTAGGCTTAGGTGAGGCCCTGAGGATGGATTGCTTGGCTTAGGTGAGGCCCTGAGGATGGATTGCTAGGCTTAGGTGAGGCCCTGAGGATGGATTGCTAGGCTTAGGTGAGGCCCTGAGGATGGATTGCTAGGCTTAGGTGAGGCCCTGAGGATGGATTGCTTGGCTTGGTGAGGCTTAGGTGAGGCCCTGAGGATGGATTGCTAGGCTTAGGTGAGGCCCTGAGGATGGATTGCTTGTCCTTAGGTGAGGCCCTGAGGATGGATTGCTTGGCTTAGGTGAGGCCCTGAGGATGGATTGCTAGGCTTAGGTGAGCAGGATGGATTGCTTGGCTTAGGTGAGCAGGATGGATTGCTAGGCTTAGGTGAGGCCCTGAGGATGGATTGGTAGGCTTGGTGAGGCTTAGGTGAGGCCCTGAGGATGGATTGCTAGGCTTAGGTGAGGCCCTGAGGATGGATTGCTAGGCTTGGTGAGGCCCTGAGGATGGATGGCTTGGCTTAGGTGAGGCCCTGAGGATGGATTGCTAGGCTTAGGTGAGGCCCTGAGGATGGATTGCTAGGCTTAGGTGAGGCCCTGAGGATGGATTGCTAGGCGTGTACACTAAAGCTGTGACCTTTTTCGACCATGTTCCTCCTTCCTTGATTAACTTGAGTATGGGAGCACCTTCGAAAGCTTTGCTTCAGAGTTGCAGTGAAATTCTGAAGAGAGCAGCCACTCACAGAATGGTAATTAGCTTAGGTGAGGCCCTGAGGATGGATTGCTTGGCTTCCTGAGGATGGATTGCTTGGCTTAGGTGAGGCCCTGAGGATGGATTGCTAGGCTTAGGTGAGCAGGATGGATTGCTTGGCTTAGGTGAGGCCCTGAGGATGGATTGCTAGGCTTAGGTGAGGCCCTGCAGGATGGATTGCTTGGCTTAGGTGAGGCCCTGAGGATGGATTGCTAGGCTTAGGTGAGGCCCTGAGGATGGATTGCTAGGCTTAGATGAGGCCCTGAGGATGGATTGCTTGGCTTAGGTGAGGCCCTGAGGATGGATTGCTAGGCTTAGGTGAGGCCCTGAGGATGGATTGCTAGGCTTAGATGAGGCCCTGAGGATGGATTGCTTGGCTTAGGTGAGGCCCTGAGGATGGATTGCTAGGCTTAGGTGAGGCCCTGAGGATGGATTGCTTGGCTTAGGTGAGGCCCTGAGCTAGGCTTAGGTGAGGCCCTGAGGATGGATTGCTAGGCTTAGGTGAGGCCCTGAGGATGGATTGCTTGGCTTAGGTGAGGGTGAGGCCCTGAGGATGGATTGCTAAGCTTAGGTGAGGCCCTGAGGATGGATTGCTTGGCTTAGGTGAGGCCCTGAGGATGGATTGCTAGGCTTAGGTGAGGCCCTGAGGATGGATTGCTAGGCTTAGGTGAGGCCCTGAGGATGGATTGCTTGACTTGGTGAGGCTTAGGTGAGGCCCTGAGGATGGATTGCTAGGCTTAGGTGAGGCCCTGAGGATGGATTGCTAGGCTTAGGTGAGGCCCTGAGGATGGATTGCTTGTCCTTAGGTGAGGCCCTGAGGATGGATTGCTTGGCTTAGGTGAGGCTCTGAGGATGGATTGCTAGGCTTAGGTGAGCAGGATGGATTGCTTGGCTTAGGTGAGCAGGATGGATTGCTAGGCTTAGGTGAGGCCCTGAGGATGGATTGGTAGGCTTGGTGAGGCTTAGGTGAGGCCCTGAGGATGGATTGCTAGGCTTAGGTGAGGCCCTGAGGATGGATTGCTAGGCTTGGTGAGGCCCTGAGGATGGATGGCTTGGCTTAGGTGAGGCCCTGAGGATGGATTGCTAGGCTTAGGTGAGGCCCTGAGGATGGATTGCTAGGCGTGTACACTAAAGCTGTGACCTTTTTCGACCATGTTCCTCCTTCCTTGATTAACTTGAGTATGGGAGCATCTTCGAAAGCTTTGCTTCAGAGTTGCAGTGAAATTCTGAAGAGAGCAGCCACTCACAGAATGGTAATTAGCTTAGGTGAGGCCCTGAGGATGGATTGCTTGGCTTCCTGAGGATGGATTGCTTGGCTTAGGTGAGGCCCTGAGGATGGATTGCTAGGCTTAGGTGAGGCCCTGAGGATGGATTGCTTGGCTTAGGTGAGGCCCTGAGGATGGATTGCTTGGCTTAGGTGAGGCCCTGAGGATGGATTGCTAGGCTTAGGTGAGCAGGATGGATTGCTTGGCTTAGGTGAGGCCCTGAGGATGGATTGCTAGGCTTAGGTGAGGCCCTGCAGGATGGATTGCTTGGCTTAGGTGAGGCCCTGAGGATGGATTGCTAGGCTTAGGTGAGGCCCTGAGGATGGATTGCTTGGCTTAGGTGAGGCCCTGAGGATGGATTGCTTGGCTTAGGTGAGGCCCTGAGGATGGATTGCTTGGCTTAGGTGAGGCCCTGAGGATGGATTGCTAGGCTTGGTGAGGCCCTGAGGATGGATTGCTAGGCTTAGGTGAGGCCCTGAGGATGGATTGCTTGGCTTAGGTGAGGCCCTGAGGATGGATTGCTAGGCTTAGGTGAGGCCTTGAGGATGGATTGCTAGGCTTAGGTGAGGCCCTGAGGATGGATTGCTAGGCTTAGGTGAGGCCCTGAGGATGGATTGCTTGGCTTAGGTGAGGCCCTGAGGATGGATTGCTAGGCTTAGGTGAGGCCCTAAGGATGGATTGCTAGGCTTAGGTGAGGCCCTGAGGATGGATTGCTTGGCTTAGGTGAGGCCCTGAGGATGGATTGCTAGGCTTAGGTGAGGCCCTGAGGATGGATTGCTAGGCTTAGGTGCGGCCCTGTAGGATGGATTGCTAGGCTTAGGTGAGGCCCTGAGGATGGATTGCTTGTCCTTAGGTGAGGCCCTGAGGATGGATTGCTTGGCTTAGGTGAGGCCCTGAGGATGGATTGCTAGGCTTAGGTGAGGCCCTGAGGATGGATTGCTTGGCTTAGGTGAGGCCCTGAGGATGGATTGCTAGGCTTAGGTGAGGCCCTGAGGATGGATTGCTAGGCTTAGGTGGGCCCTGAGGATGGATTGCTTGGCTTAGGTGAGGCCCTGCGGAATGGATGGCTTGGCTTAGGTGATCCTCAGGGCCTCACCTAAGCCTAGCAATCCATCCTCAGGGCCTCACCTAAGCCTAGCAATCAATCCTCAGGGCCTCACCTAAGCCTAGCAATCCATCCTCAGGGCCTCACCTAAGCCAAGCAATCCATCCTCAGGGCCTCACCTAAGCCAAGCAATCCATTCTGCAGGGCCTCACCTAAGCCAAGCAATCCATCCTCAGGGCCTCACCTAAGCCTAGCAATCCATCCTCAGGGCCTCACCTAAGCCTAGCAATCCATCCTCAGGGCCTCACCTAAGCCAAGCAATCCATCCTCAGGGCCTCACCTAAGCCTAGCAATCCATCCTCAGGGCCTCACCTAAGCCTAGCAATCCATCCTCAGGGCCTCACCTAAGCCTAGCAATCCATCCTCAGGGCCTCACCTAAGCCTAGCAATCCATCCTCAGGGCCTCACCTAAGCCTAGCAATCCAGGCCCTGAGGATGGATAGCTAGGCTTAGGTGAGGCCCTGAGGATGGATTGCTAGGCTTAGGTGAGGCCCTGAGGATGGATTGCTAGGCTTAGGTGAGGCTTAGGTGAGGCCCTGAGGATGGATTGCTAGGCTTAGGTGAGGCCCTGAGGATGGATTGCTTGGCTTAGGTGAGGCCCTGAGGATGGATTGCTAGGCTTAGGTGAGGCCCTGAGGATGGATTGCTAGGCTTAGGTGAGGCCCTGAGGATGGATTGCTAGGCTTAGATGAGGCCCTGAGGATGGATTGCTAGGCTTAGGTGAGGCCCTGAGGATGGATTGCTTGGCTTAGGTGAGGCCGATGGATTGCTAGGCTTAGGTGAGGCCCTGAGGATGGATTGCTTGGCTTAGGTGAGGCCCTGAGGATGGATTGCTTGGCTTAGGTGAGGCCCTGAGGATGGATTGCTAGGCTTAGGTGAGGCCCTGAGGATGGATTGCTAGGCTTAGGTGAGGCCCTGAGGATGGATTGCTTGGCTTAGGTGAGGCCCTGAGGATGGATTGCTAGGCTTAGGTGAGGCCCTGAGGATGGATTGCTTGGCTTAGGTGAGGCCCTGAGGATGGATTGCTTGGCTCCCTGAGGATGGATTGCTTGGCTTAGGTGAGGCCCTGAGGATGGATTGCTTGGCTCCCTGAGGATGGATTGCTTGGCTTAGGTGAGGCCCTGAGGATGGATTGCTTGGCTTCCTGAGGATGGATTGCCAATTCACTGCCAGCTTATTATATTTGCATTCTAATGATATTCACTCAAAAAGTTATATCAAATAGTTGCCAAAAATATCACAAAGTGACAGAAACACACGCATAATTGTCTATTTTTGTAAGTAATAGATTATTTAATAGACACCCTCTGACCTCCTCGCTCCCCAGCCCCCTGCAAAATGAGTCACCAGTGAAGTGAACTGGCCAAGAATGGGGGTCAGGGGGGGGTGGGTGGAACAAAACTGGATCAAGGTTGAGCACCTGAAGCACATACTTGCATGTACGTGACTGTATGTCGTCCTTGCATACTTGAGGCATGACAAAATATCTAGTAATCTTAGTGATAGCTTGACTGATAATTTTAGTTGGTTTCTTTGGAGTTGGTTTCTGACTGGCTGGTTGGCAGGTGTTAATTTGCTGTTGTGGTAGGCACCTTGAGCGAGGAAACCAATGAAATGTTATCCCATAGCACTCATCAGTGTGGTGGTTCTCAACAAGTTATCAAACAGAATCTGTGGTGGAGTGGCTCCTAGAATAATAAGCTATGTGGCTCTGAGGTGGACTGGAATAAACTATGTGGCTCTATAGGTGGAGTGCCTCCTGGAATAATAAGCTATGTGGCTCTGAGGTGGACTGGAATAAACTGTGGCTCTATAGGTGGAGCGGTGGCTCCTAGAATAATAAGCTATGTGGCTCTGAGGTGGACTGGAATAAACTATGTGGCTCTATAGGTGGAGTGCCTCCTGGAATAATAAGCTATGTGGCTCTGAGGTGGACTGGAATAAACTATGTGGCTCTATAGGTGGAGTGCCTCCTGGAATAATAAGCTATGTGGCTCTGAGGTGGACTGGAATAAACTATGTGGCTCTATAGGTGGAGTGCTTCCTGGAATAATTAGCTATGTGTCTCTGAGGTGGACTGGATTAAGCTATATATGGCTCTGTAGGTGGACCTCCTGGAGTAAGTTCTGTAGGTGGAGTGCCTCCTGGAATAATAAGCTATGTGGCTCTGAGGTGGAGCTATATATATGGCTCTGTAGGTGGACCTCCTGGAGTAAGTTCTGTAGGTGAGTGCCTCCTGGAATAATAAGCTATGCGTCTCTGGATTAAGCTAAATATGGCTCTGTAGGTGGACCTCCTGGAGTAAGTTCTGTAGGTGGAGTGTCTCCTGGAATAATTAGCTATGTGTCTCTGAGGTGGACTGGATTAAGCTATATATGGCTCTGTAGGTGGACCTCCTGGAGTAAGTTCTGTAGGTGGAGTGTCTCCTGGAATAATTAGCTATGTGTCTCTGAGGTGGACTGGATTAAGCTATATATGGCTCTGTAGGTGGACCTCCTGGAGTAAGTTCTGTAGGTGGAGTGCCTCCTGGAATAATAAGCTATGTGGCTCTGAGGTGGAGCTATATATGGCTCTGTAGGTGGACCTCCTGGAGTAAGTTCTGTAGGTGAGTGCCTCCTGGAATAATAAGCTATGCGTCTCTGAGGTGGACTGGATTAAGCTAAATATGGCTCTGTAGGTGGACCTCCTGGAGTAAGTTCTGTAGGTGGAGTGTCTCCTGGAATAATAAGCTATGTGTCTCTGAGGTGGACTGGATTAAGCTATATATGGCTCTGTAGGTGGACCTCCTGGAGTAAGTTCTGTAGGTGGAGTGTCTCCTGGAATAATAAGCTATGTGTCTCTGAGGTGGACTGGATTAAGCTATATATGGCTCTGTAGGTGGACCTCCTGGAGTAAGTTCTGTAGGTGGAGTGCCTCCTGGAATAAGCTATGTGAGGCCGATCAAACAGAAGCTAACTAAAAAATATCAGTCAAGCTATCACTAAGATTACTAGTTATTTTGTCATGCCTCAAGTATGCAAGGACGACATACAGTCATGTACATGCAGGTATGTGCTTCAGGTGCTCAACCTTGTTTTGTTTAAGATGGTGAGGGAAGAAAACCACACTTAGTTTTTCTACTAGATGCATAAATCATAACTCCTCCTTCACTCTTATGTCTATGCTAAGAGTGTCTGTGCTAACTAAAATTCCGCACACAGACTTTATGGCGTGGTAAAAAACAATAAAAAAGAAAGCATGGCATCACACCTAGTTAGCATGGCATTACACCAAGTTATAGCATTACACCAGCATGGTATCACACCTAGTTATAGCATGGTATCACACCCAGTTATAGCATGGTATCACAGCATGGTATCACACCTAGTTATAGCATGATGTCACACCTAGTTATAGATGGTATAACACCTAATAGATGGTAAGATGGTATCACACCTAGTTAGCATGGCATCACACCTAGTTATAGCATGGTATCACACCTAGTTACAGCATGGTGTCGCACCTAGTTATAGCATGGCATCACACCTAGTTATAGATGGTATCACACCTAGTTATAACACCTAGTTATAGCATGGTGTCACACTTAGTTATAGATGGTATCACACCTAGTTATAGCATGGCATCACACCTAGTTATAGCATGGCATCACACCTAGTTATAGCATGGCATCACACCTAGTTATAGCATGGTATCACACCTAGTTATAGCATGGTATCACACCTAGTTATAGATGGTATCACACCTAACACCCAGTTATAGATGGTATCACACCTAGTTATAGCATGGCATCACACCTAGTTATAGATGGTATCACACCTAGTTATAGATGGTATCACACCTAGTTATAGCATGGCATCACACCTAGTTATAGATGGTATCACACCTAGTTATAGATGGTATCACACCTAGTTATAGCATGGTATCATAGCATGGTATCACATGGTATCACACCTAGTTATAGATGGTATCACACCTTGTTATAGCATGGTATATATATTATCACACCTAGTTATAGCAGCAGTAATTTTTTCCCTTCTGTTTACAATCACTATAGTCTTGTGTAAAAGAGGACTACAAGAACGTTTTGGGCAAGACCTGTTCACCAGGCTCAGGGCAAGGCATGTTCTCCAGGCTCAGGGCAAGGCATGTTCTCCAGGCTCAGGGCAAGGCATGTTCACCAGGCTCAGGGCAAGGCCTGTTCACCAGGCTCAGGGCAAGGCATGTTCTCCAGGCTCAGGGCAAGGCATGTTCACCAGGCTCAGGGCAAGGCCTGTTCACCAGGCTCAGGGCAAGGCATGTTCTCCAGGCTCTGGCTCAGGGAAAGGCATGTTCTCCAGGCTCAGGGCAAGGCATGTTCTCCAGGCTCAGGGCAGGGCATGTTCTCCAGGCTCAGGGCAAGGCATGTTCACCAGGCTCAGGGCAAGGCATGTTCTCCAGGCTCAGGGCAAGGCATGTTCACCAGGCTCAGGGCAAGGCATGTTCACCAGGCTCAGGGCAAGGCATGTTCACCAGGCTCAGGGCAAGGCATGTTCTCCAGGCTCAGGGCAAGACCTGTTCACCAGGCTCAGGGCAAGGCATGTTCACCAGGCTCAGGGCAAGGCATGTTCACCAGGCTCAGGGCCAAGGCATGTTCTCCAGGCTCAGGGCAAGGCATGTTCACCAGGCTCAAGGCAAGGCATGTTCACCAGGCTCAGGGCAAGGCATGTTCTCCAGGCTCAGGGCAAGGGATGTTCTCCAGGCTCAGGCTCAGGGCAAGGCATGTTCTCCAGGCTCAGGCTCAGGGCAAGGCATGTTCTCCAGGCTCAGGGCAAGGCATGTTCTCCAGGCTCAGGGCAAGGCATGTTCACCAGGCTCAGGGCAAGACCTGTTCTCCAGGCTCGGGCTCAGGGCAAGGCATGTTCTCCAGGCTCAAGGTAAGGCATGTTCACCAGGCTCAGGGCAAGGCATGTTCTCCAGGCTCAGGGCAAGGCATGTTCTCCAGGCTCAGGGCAAGGCATGTTCTCCAGGCTCAGGGCAAGGCATGTTCTCCAGGCTCAGGGCAAGGCATGTTCTCCAGGCTCAGGGCAAGGCATGTTCTCCAGGCTCAGGGCAAGGCATGTTCTCCAGGCTCAGGGCAAGGCATGTTCTCCAGGCTCAGGGCAAGGCATGTTCACCAGGCTCAGGGCAGGGCATGTTCTCCAGGCTCAGGGCAAGGCATGTTCTCCAGGCTCAGGGCAAGGCATGTTCTCCAGGCTCAAGGCAAGGCATGTTCTCCAGGCTCAGGGCAAGGCATGTTCTCCAGGCTCAGGGCAAGGCATGTTCACCAAGCTCAAGACAAGACAAGATGATTTTTCCCCCCATTCGAAGTTATTTATGCCTCTGGGCACTACATTCTTTGTGCCTCTGGGAACTGTCCCATGTACTTTATGCCTCTGCGCACTGTCTCATGTACTTGACAGTCCTAGAGGTCAAGGTGTATGTATGTATGGTAAGCATGCCATGTATAAACTTGACTATAACTGCCGGCCATTATTTGTTGTTGACTTTACAGGAGCAAAAAAGTTAAGCTGATCAATTTTTCGATGAGTAAGCACTTGGTGCGGGACTCGGCACAGCTGACGGACCAACGGGGCAGCTTGGCATACGTCAGTCCAGAGATACTAAGTGGTGAGCCCCTGCCAGTATATGTGATAAGAGGTGATAAAAGGAGTCAAGCGTGCAGAACAATCAAACCCGAGTTATATTGGCATCATGTTAAACGGGAAAAATTACCTACAGAATGGAGCTTGAAGAATTTTTATTTATTTTAACCCTCCCAAACAATTAACCTCCCAGACAAAGGTTACGAGTCCAATCAAATCAGAGTTATTGGCATCATGTTAAATGTGGGAATTACCTACAGAATGGAGCTTGAATAATTACAAGAATTTTGATTTCATCCCTAACAAAGATATGAGCCGAGGCTAAGCATTAGAGGTGCTGAAAACTACAGACCACTTTTCTTGATCCTATGAATCATAATTATATGCAATGCCTGCCCAAAACAAATTATATGATTCACTCCATTTTTATTTTGTTGCATAATCATTCCTGTCCAAATTATTTCAGGGCGCCCCTATGATGGGAAGGCCAGCGACATGTGGGCGCTGGGGATCATGTTGTACACCATGGTGTGCGGACAGTTCCCTTTCTACGACGACAACCCACAAGACCTCTTCAAAAAAATCTCAGTTGCGGACTACTACATTCCATGGTAAGTTTGAATTAATTGTGGCCAATTAGAATGTCTGCAACTTCTAAATGTGTCTAATTGATGTAATCTTGAGTAACTTTTGTTTCACATTGCGATGATGATTTAGCACCTCGCGCAACTTTTTGCTCTGTGGCTAATGAATAATGCATGTAAAAATAATGTGTTGTAGCCATTTCTGCTAATGCTGCTTTTTGTGATTTTGCAGTAATCCCGGTGGCAGGGAAAGCTCAACTTTTGAGTTGATCAGGAAACTGATTGTGAAGGAACCACATCTAAGGCTCACTGCAAATCAGAGTCTTGAAATGGCTCAACAACTACTTTCCATGATGTGAGTTTGTGTGCTTGCAAAACTGCTCAGGAATGCAATTATTAATATTAATATTATTATTATTATTAATAAATTATTATTATTATTATTATTATTGCTTGTGGTTGTACTAGTAATTTCGCGATGACCGTAATTTTGCGATGACCGTAATTTTGCGATGACCACAACAAAATCTTGCATTTTTGCTTTTGTACTTTTGTAGCAACTCGTAGACTACTTCATGTCACTATCTAGTACCTCGTGTCGCTATCTAGTACCTCGTGTCGCTATCTAGTACCTCGTGTCACTATCTAGTACCTCGTGTCACTATCTAGTACCTCGTGTCACTATTTAATACCACCTCGTGTCACTATCTAGTGCCTCGTGTCACTATCTAGTAGTTTCATCCCCGTCTATATAGCTAATGTCACTATCTAGTAGTATTATATATATATACCTAATGTCACTATCTGGTAGTATTATATACCTCGTCTTCATGCATCAATATTGTAGGGATCAGAACTGGATTAAAATATCAGCTAGAGTTGTGGCTAGGATTAGGGCCAGAGGCTTGGGTTAGGGCAATGGTTAAGTCTGGACTAGGGTCAGGGCAATGGTTAAGTCTGGACTAGGGTCAGGGCAATGGTTAGGCCTGGGTTAGGGTCAGGGCAATGGTTAAGTCTGGACTAGGGTCAGGGCAATGGTTAAGTCTGGGTTAGGGTCAGGGCAATGGTTAGGCCTGGGTTAGGGCCAGGGCAATGGTTAGGCCTGGGTTAGGGCCAGGGCAATGGTTAGCCTGGGTTAGGGCCAGGGCAATGGTTAGGGCCATGGCAATGGTTAAGTCTGGACTAGGGTCAGGGCAATGGTTAAGTCTGGACTAGGGTCAGGGCAATGGTTAGGCCCGGGTTAGGGTCAGGGCAATGGTTAAGTCTGGGTTAGGGTCAGGGCAATGGTTAAGTCTGGACTAGGGTCAGGGCAATGGTTAGGCCCAGGTTAGGGTCAGGGCAATGGTTAAGTCTGGACTAGGGTCAGGGCAATGGTTAGGCCTGGGTTAGGGCCAGGGCAATGGTTAGGCCTGGACTAGGGTCAGGGCAATGGTTAAGTCTGGACTAGGGTCAGGGGCCTGGGTTAGGCCCAGGGCAATGGTTAAGTCTGGACTAGGGTCAGGGCAATGGTTAGGCCTGGACTAGGGTCAGGGCAATGGTTAAGTCTGGACTAGGGCCAGGGCAATGGTTAAGTCTGGACTAGAGTCAGGGCAATGGTTAGGCCTGGGTTAGGCCCAGGGCAATGGTTAGGGCCAGGGCAATGGTTAGGCCTGGACTAGGGTCAGGGCAATGGTTAAGTCTGGACTAGGGCCAGGGCAATGGTTAAGTCTGGACTGGGGCCAGGGCAATGGTTAGGCCTGGACTAGAGTCAGGGCAATGGTTAGGCCTGGACTAGGGTCAGGGCAATGATTAAGTCTGGACTAGGGCCAGGGCAATGGTTAAGTCTGGACTAGGGCCAGGGTAATGGTTAGGCCTGGGTTAGGGCCAGGGCAATGGTTAGGCCTGGACTAGGGTCAGGGCAATGGTTAAGTCTGGACTAGGGTCAGGGCAATAGTTAAGTCTGGACTAGGGTCAGGGCAATGGTTAGGCCTGGACTAGAGTCAGGGCAATGGTTAGGCCTGGGTTAGGGCCAGGACAATGGTTAAGTCTGGACTAGGGTCAGGGCAATGGTTAGGCCTGGGTTAGGGCCAGGGCAATGGTTAAGTCTGGACTAGGGCCAGGGCAATGGTTAAGTCTGGACTAGGGTCAGGGTAATGGTTAGGCCCAGGTTAGGGCCAGGGCAATGGTTAGGCTTGGGTTAGGGCCAGGGCAATGGTTAGGCCTGGGTTAGGGCCAGGGCAATGGTTAGGCCTGGGTTAGGGTCAGGGCAATGGTTAAGTCTGGACTAGGGTCAGGGCAATGGTTAGCCTGGGTTAGGGTCAGGGCAATGGTTAAGTCTGGACTAGGGTCAGGGCAATGGTTAGGCCTGGGTTAGGGTCAGGGCAATGGTTAAGTCTGGACTAGGGTCAGGGCAATGGTTAGGCCTGGGTTAGGGCCAGGGCAATGGTTAGGCCCGGGTTAGGGTCAGGGCAATGGTTAGGCCTGGACTAGGGTCAGGGCAATGGTTAGGGCCAGGGCAATGGTTAGGGCCAGGGCAATGGTTAGGCCTGGGTTAGGGCCAGGGCAATGGTTAAGTCTGGACTAGGGTCAGGGCAATGGTTAGGCCTGGGTTAGGGCCAGGGCAATGGTTAGGCCCGGGTTAGGGTCAGGGCAATGGTTAGGCCTGGACTAGGGTCAGGGCAATGGTTAGGGCTAGGGCAATGGTTAGGGCCAGGGCAATGGTTAGGCCTGGGTTAGGGCCAGCTAGGATTCCATCGTGATGATGTAATGCTAGGATTCTTAGTGATGATGTAATGCTAGGATTAGACGTGAAGTTGGCCATTTTCTAGCCTCCACATCTAGAACTGCCACATCTCTTCCTTGGCTTCTCCTAGTAAGGACCGACTACACAGCGTGGATGCCAGAATCAGTGCTAGGACTAGTGCAAGAGTATTGTAGGGCAAGGGATATTCTAGAGTTAGGTAAGGTTACTCTAGGGCTAGTGGTAAGGTTACTCTAGGGCTAGTGGTAAGGTTACTCTAGGGCTAGTGGTAAGGTTACTCTAGGGCTAGTGGTAAGGTTACTCTAGGGCTAGTGGTAAGGTTACTCTAGGGCTAGTGGTAAGGTTCCTCTAGGGCTAGTGGTAAGTGGCATTAGTAGTGAACATCTTGTATTTGTAACATCATCTTACATACAAGTTCACTGGTGTCTTCATGTGCATAGGTATAACATCATCTTACACACAAGATCACTGGTGTCTTCATGTGCATAGGTGTAACATCATCTTACACACAAGATAACTGGTGTCTTCATATGCATAGATGTAACATCATCTTACACACAAGATCACTGGTGTTTTCATGTGCATAGATGTAACATCATCTTACACACAAGATCACTGGTGTCTTCATGTGCATAGATGTAACATCTTACACACAAGATCACTGGTGTCTTCATATGCATAGGTGTAACATCATCTTACACACAAGATAACTGGTGTCTTCATGTGCATAGATGTAACATCATCATACACACAAGATAACTGGTGTCTTCATATGCATACATGTAAGTGTAACATCATCTTACACACAAGATCACTGGTGTCTTCATGTGTATAGGTGTAACATCATCTTACACACAAGATCACTGGTGTCTTCATGTGCATAGATGTAACATCTTACACACAAGATCACTGGTGTCTTCATATGCATAGGTGTAACATCATCTTACACACAAGATAACTGGTGTCTTCATATGCATACATGTAAGTGTAACATCATCTTACACACAAGATCACTGGTGTCTTCATGTGCATAGGTGTAACATCAGTTTACACACAAGATAACTGGTGTCTTCATATGCATACATGTAAGTGTAACATCATCTTACACACAAGATCACTGGTGTCTTCATGTGCATAGGTGTAACATCATCTTACACACAAAATAACTGGTGTCTTCATATGCATAAGTGTAACATCATCTTACACACAAGATCACTGGTGTCTTCATGTGCATAGGTGTAACATCATCTTACACACAAGATAACTGGTGTCTTCATGTGCATAGGTGTGAATCTACTTTATATGAAGACAAGGAATTGGATGCTCAAGTTGTTCCCGACAATAAAGAGACCGAGAATCTCACAGACTGCGTTGTTCCTGATTACAGGTCTGATTTTGAGAGCAACCCTGACCTTGCCTTGAGCTGCATCACTGCAGGACTCAACATCAGCTCTCTGTCTTCCATTTTGCACTGCCGTTCTCCAGAAGTGACCCCTTACCAGCGCTTATTGAGGCCTCGGAGTGCCACTGCCGGCGACATCCCGATGGCCGCTGGCAGCTCCGGTGCTGAGGGTTACACGTTCCTGCCGAGCACCGACGTGCAAAGAAAATATTCCCACGGCACATTCACAAACAGAACTTTAATGATTGTAGATTCATACGGCGTTTCTAGATCATCGGAACAGCTGCACGTTTGCAGTCAGCATCACCTATCCACTCCCAGCACATCTCAAGCGACAGCACGAAGAAACTCGATCGATTCAGACAAGAAGGTGCGACGACACTCCACTGCAAATTTTCGAACCTCATCTCCTGGGGTCCAGCGTCAGCGTCGGCGATCCCACGATGCTCGAGATAACCAGAACGACCTGCTGCAGAGGCTGCACAACGCTGCAACGAGAAGACGGTCTAGCGTGTCAGCAACCTTGCCTCAAGCCAGCAGAAACCGGCACACATCCGTCGATCAAAGCAACTAAAAATCAGATGCGAGTATTGTTATTAATTGCTCTTAAAACATGGCTGTCTCCCATTTTATCCCGTGATAAAGATTATACTTCATTAGCACTCCAACTTGTATTGCTTTCACTATAGGGATAAAAATACTCCGTCTCGACACATGGTCTGGTAGCTGCAAAATGCTGTAAAATGCTGTCAATTGCACAGAAAATTCAATTTTGGGGCATGTGGGGAGCATCACTTACAAGTGTGTATCAGCTCAGCCTTCAAGCCTTCTTGAGTTTTCAGTTGTGATGGATTTGTGTGCTGACGTGAGTTTCCATGCTCTGCAGTTTTGTCTTATCGACTTGATAGATAATTTAATGATTAACCCCTTTTGTTGGCTATCCCACAGATTAGTGCGCACTATGTAAAATTGATCCTCCAGCCTAGAAGATGCTGAGTGTCGTCAATCTTGTCGTCCATGGATGGCCAAGTTACTAAGGATATCCAGGGTTCATCCACGGATGTCCAAGTTACTAGGGATATCCAGGGTTCATCTGTGGATGTCCACATATATCCATGCCAATGGATGTCCAAGTTACTAGGGATATCCAGGTTCATCCTCAGGATATCTGCAGATGGCCAATTTACACAATCATCCCATGGATGAATATGGATATCCTTAAATGTACAACTTGGCCATCCATGGATACAGGATTGCCAACGACAACACCGGACATGTATGTTTGGAGGGGAGCAATTTGATGGGCCATTGCAGGTTGTGATTCCAATTCATCGTGAGGGTTTGTGCTATTTACAAACTCTGAAGCCTTTTGCTAAAGCCTCTGCCTTCTACTTGCTAAGTACACATATACTGTAAAGATTGGTAAAGGGTCAGCTACTCGACATTGTGTTGCCACATCAAAGATAAAGATGTCACAATTATTGTCTCTTGGGGGAGGGGGGGGGGAGAACATTCATGAAGACATGAAGAAGCAAAGTGATATATAATGAGAAACGCATTCCAATACAAAAGTTTGTCATTTCTTTCCCATGAAATGGCAAAACAAATAATTCTTATAAATGCACACTCGAGCAGCATCATCACTTATTATCATCACTGTGAAAGGTACTGATGGCTTCAAGTATGTACTTGTTATAATGACAGGCCAGACATGTTTGAGTGGTGCATATGAAATCGCTAGAAGACTACGTGTGTGTGTGTGTGTGGTGTGTTGTGTGTGTGTGTCCTTCAATGGTTACCCACCACCGCCCTTGAAATGTGAAGGGTAGAGTGTTTGCCCTCTAACAATGTTTGCAGCTTATGTTTGTTTGCAGCTTATGTTTGTTTGCAGCTTATGTTTCCCCTCACATGTGCAGAGGTGCTCGAAAATCATTCAAGGGCTCGGTCAGCAACATTGTGACATTCACTGTAGCTGGGAGAGGTGGCCTCTGAAGAAGCTGGGAGAGGTGGCCTCTGAAGAAGCTGGGAGAGGTGGCCTCTGAAGAAGCTGAGAGAGGTGGCTTCTGAATAAGCTGGGAGAGATGGCATCGGAAAAAGCTGAGAGAGGTGGCTTCTGAAGAAGCTGGGAGAGATGGCCTCGGAAATAGCTGGAAGATGTCTGGGAGAGGTGGCTTCTGGAGAAGTGGGAGAGGTGGCTTCTGAAGAAGCTGGGAGAGGTGGCCTCTGAAGAAGCTGGGAGAGGTGGCCTCTGAAGAAACTGGCCTCTGAAGAAGCTGGGAGAAATCTCTCAAGAAACACCAGAGATTACATGACTTACCTCTGAGCTAGAAAGCAAGAGGATTCCAGCGGTCTTATCTCTGTCAACAGTGAACTGGAAACCAATGAACTTCCGAGTAGATGAGGGGATGAGGGCTAACGAGGTCTTGCTCATAACTTTCGGGCCCTAGCCCTATTTTCACTTCACATGGACCATTTTGTGCATGTGCTTGTTGAGCGTGAGCTAGCTATAATCAGTGACGGGGAGGGGGGGGGATGCTCTGGTGTGCAGCGACTGGCTATGTACATGTGCAAACACACGCCTAGTCCAAGCCAGCCACCAGGGGAATGAGATCCTTCGTTCTCTGTTCGGACACCTAAAATGTGCATATCTGTGATAGCTATTCAAAGAAATAATGTATATATATATATACATATAATACTACACAATACATGCATGTGATAAGATGTGATAAGATGTGATAAGAGGGGTTAAATAATCAAATTTGAGTTGTTGGTACCAGGTCAAGGAACACACAATTACCTGCAGAATGGAATTGAATCGGCTCATAAATCATTCGGAACCAAAGCCTGAAGGCTAATGAGATGCATAGTGATGCTGCAAAGAACGATTCTCTGTATACAATGGACCCCCTTTCCCTGATCCTGTTATACCCACTCACACACACACACACCCACACACACACACATACACCCACACACACATACACCCACCCACACACACACACACACACCATGTGAGATATAAGACTGATACTAACACGACTTACTTTCAGTCCATCTCCAGCAGCTTGATGATGCAAGGTGTTCCTTCTCCCTCATTTCTTCCAAGAAGAATGAAGCAGTTTATTTTAGAGATGAAGGACTGGCAATAGCCAAACCCCTGCAAGCACAACAGTAGGTGTGTACTAGTGGGAGTATACTAATGGGCCTGTACTAGTGGGCATGTACTTCAGCTCTCTACCTTTTCCAAGATACACTGGGAAAACTAATTTGAGCTTTGAAACTTCCACCTTCAAAAGCATCGCCTTGACAACAGTCTAGGCTTAGGTCGGATTAGACTAACACTTGCATGTGAAACTGCTGGACTGTGGTGAGAGGAACTACCATAACTCCTCTTTGAAGTGGACTACACATTGAAACTGAATGGTTGGTTTCTGAGTAATAATGAATACCATAATTGCTGGAACATACATAGCTCACTTCTGAGCTTTACCTTGAAATGTCGATCAAGACTCGAGTTCAATCTTCAGTTTATAATGGGGATTTTTTTAATATATTTTTATTAATAATTAACCGCTTTTCGTGGACATTTCTGTGCCTCGGTCTCTCTGCAAAGTTTCTCTGCAATCTCATGGCATTCAGCTTGAAAGCTGCAGTGCTAATGAAATTTAATGGGTATCGATCAGAACTCTTACCAAAGCACATGGACATATTCGACTCCTCCCACTAACTAGCATTTGTGGTATAAAGGGGTGGAGTTACTACACAAAAAACAACTTGTCATCTACATGCATGCACACACAACATGCTTGCATGCACATGCATTTCAGTTTGGTACTGAATTTGGTAGTAACTGTACTAAAATTACATTGGTAGCTTCCATCCCTGGGGAAAACAGCCAGCTACTCCTACGTAAGCAGCTGTTCTACAGACCTCAAGTGGTTGGCTATCCATTTGCCCCTCTGTAAGTCAGTCAAGTTCCCACAGTCAGGAATTCAGTAGGTTTCAGGGGAGCCACTCAAGAATGTGTTGACCACCATCCACCACTTGTGTGGTTTACTCTATATAATGCCTGGCTTGTTGATGTTAAGTTTTGATAGACAGTCTTGCAACTGTGTGGTTTACTCTATACACTACCTGGCTAGTTATTAGAGTTTGTAACTGCATAGCCAACTACTTATCTACCAATCTGTCTACCTATCTCCCCACTAGTCTTCACCCTAACAGGTGGGGGGGGAGTTTTCTGGTGTAGTATTTACAACCGGCCCACAACTACAGTATCCTAGCTAGTGTTTGTACAGCCCTCATCCTCTCTGGCCCACACAACAAAATGCACTGTGAGAGAAATAACATTGGCTACATTTTGGGTTAACATCTCACCGCCACCATCACAATGCTACAACATTGGGGTTAACATCTCACCGCCAGCATCACAAAATGCTACAACATTGGGGTTAACATCTCACCACCAGCATCACAAAATGCTACAACATTGGGGTTAACATCTCACCGCCAGCATCACAATGCTACAACATTGGGGTTAACATCTCACCACCAGCATCACAATGCTACAACATTGGGGTTAACATCTCGCCGCCAGCATCACAATGCTACAACATTGGGGTTAACATCTCACCACCAGCATCACAATGCTACAACATTGGGGTTAACATCTCACCGCCAGCATCACAATGCTACAACATTGGGGTTAACATCTCACCACCAGCATCACAATGCTACAACATTGGGGTTAACATCTCACCGCCAGCATCACAATGCTACAACATTGGGGTTAACATCTCACCGCCATGCTACAACATTGGGGTTAACATCTCACCGCCAGCTTCACAGTGCTACAACATTGGGGTTAACATCTCACCGCCAGCATCACAATGCTACAACATTGGGGTTAACATCTCACCGCCAGCATCACAATGCTACAACATTGGGGTTAACATCTCACCGCCATGCTACAACATTGGGGTTAACATCTCACCGCCAGCTTCACAGTGCTACAACATTGGGGTTAACATCGCACCGCCAGCATCACAATGCTACAACATTGGGGTTAACATCTCACCGCCAGCATCACAATGCTGCAACATTGGGGTTAACATCTCACCGCCAGCATCACAATGCTACAACATTGGGGTTAACATCTCACCACCAGCATCACAATGCTACAACATTGGGGTTAACATCTCACCGCCAGCATCACAA
The DNA here is from genome assembly GCA_028752905.1 of Cladorhizidae sp. MBARI D1340-BT2. Taxonomy (NCBI): domain Eukaryota; kingdom Metazoa; phylum Porifera; class Demospongiae; order Poecilosclerida; family Cladorhizidae; species Cladorhizidae sp. MBARI D1340-BT2. Next base: position 39,854,466 of record JAQNBH010000017.1, on the reverse strand, counting down.
TGCTACAACATTGGGGTTAACATCTCACCGCCAGCATCACAATGCTACAACATTGGGGTTAACATCTCACCGCCATGCTACAACATTGGGGTTAACATCTCACCGCCAGCTTCACAGTGCTACAACATTGGGGTTAACATCTCACCACCAGCATCACAATGCTACAACATTGGGGTTAACATCTCACCGCCAGCATCACAATGCTACAACATTGGGGTTAACATCTCACCGCCATGCTACAACATTGGGGTTAACATCTCACCGCCAGCTTCACAGTGCTACAACATTGGGGTTAACATCTCGCCGCCAGCATCACAATGCTACAACATTGGGGTTAACATCTCACCGCCATGCTACAACATTGGGGTTAACATCTCACCGCCAGCATCACAATGCTACAACATTGGGGTTAACATCTCACCGCCAGCTTCACAGTGCTACAACATTGGGGTTAACATCGCACCACCAGCATCACAATGCTACAACATTGGGGTTAACATCTCACCGCCAGCATCACAGTGCTACAACATTGGGGTTAACATCTCACCTCCAGCATCACAATGCTACAACATTGGGGTTAACATCTCACCGCCATGCTACAACATTGGGGTTAACATCTCACCGCCAGCTTCACAGTGCTACAACATTGGGGTTAAAATCTCGCCGCCAGCATCACAATGTTACAACATTGGGGTTAACATCTCACCGCCATGCTACAACATTGGGGTTAACATCTCACCGCCAGCTTCACAGTGCTACAACATTGGGGTTAACATCTCACCGCCAGCATCACAATGCTACAACATTGGGGTTAACATCTCACCGCCAGCATCACAATGCTACAACATTGGGGTTAACATCTCACCGCCAGCATCACAATGCTACAACATTGGGGTTAACATCTCGCCGCCAGCATCACAATGCTACAACATTGGGGTTAACATCTCACCGCCATGCTACAACATTGGGGTTAACATCTCACCGCCAGCTTCACAGTGCTACAACATTGGGGTTAACATCGCACCGCCAGCATCACAATGCTACAACATTGGGGTTAACATCTCACCGCCAGCATCACAATGCTACAACATTGGGGTTAACATCTCACCGCCAGCATCACAATGCTACAACATTGGGGTTAACATCTCACAGCCAGCATCACAATGCTACAACATTGGGGTTAACATCTCACCGCCAGCATCACAATGCTACAACATTGGGGTTAACATCTCACCGCCAGCATCACAATGCTACAACATTGGGTCTCACTACCCAGTGAATTAAGAACTCAACAGCATCACAACTCAGTACCTTTCCTGCTCGGGCTCTTACTGAAGCGTCAGCTTTCCGTGGACAAATCTCCTGCAAGATGAAACTAAATGAACATGTGTATTATACAATACATCATTGTATAGTCACATGATCGTTGCACAGAATTGTTGGTTGGTGTAAGCGAGTTATTTCTATCTGCATTGTCTTCATGGACATTTATATTGCACGAGATGTAGCCACCTCTGCACTGCTACTAGGAGCATGAGATGTAGCCACCTCTGCACTGCTACTAGGAGCATGAGATGTAGCCACCTCTGCACTGCTACTAGGAGCATGAGATGTAGCCTCCTCTACACTGCTACTAGGAGCATGAGATGTAGCCACCTCTACACTGCTACTAGGAGCATGAGATGTAGCCTCTACACTGCTACTAGGAGCATGAGATGTAGCCTCCTCTACACTGCTACTAGGAGCATGAGATGTAGCCTCTACACTGCTACTAGGAGCATGAGATGTAGCCACCTCTACACTGCTACTAGGAGCATGAGATGTAGCCTCCTCTGCACTGCTACTAGGAGCATGAGATGTAGCCTCTGCACTGCTACTAGGAGCATGAGATGTAGCCTCCTCTACACTGCTACTAGGAGCATGAGATGTAGCCTCCTCTACACTGCTACTAGGAGCATGAGATGTAGCCACCTCTGCACTGCTACTAGGAGCATGAGATGTAGCCTCTGCACTGCTACTAGGAGCATGAGATGTAGCCACCTCTGCACTGCTACTAGGAGCATGAGATGTAGCCACCTCTACACTGCTACTAGGAGCATGAGATGTAGCCACCTCTGCACTGCTACTAGGAGCATGAGATGTAGCCTCCTCTACACTGCTACTAGGAGAATGAGATGTAGCCACCTCTGCACTGCTACTAGGAGCATGAGATGTAGCCACCTCTGCACTGCTACTAGGAGCATGAGATGTAGCCACCTCTACACTGCTACTAGGAGCATGAGATGTAGCCTCCTCTACACTGCTACTAGGAGCATGAGATGTAGCCTCCTCTACACTGCTACTAGGAGCATGAGATGTAGCCACCTCTGCACTGCTACTAGGAGCATGAGATGTAGCCACCTCAGCACTGCTACTAGGAGCATGAGATGTAGCCTCTGCACTGCTACTAGGAGCATGAGATGTAGCCACCTCTACACTGCTACTAGGAGCATGAGATGTAGCCACCTCTGCACTGCTACTAGGAGCATGAGATGTAGCCTCTGCACTGCTACTAGGAGCATGAGATGTAGCCACCTCTACACTGCTACTAGGAGCATGAGATGTAGCCTCTGCATTGCTACTAGGAGCATGAGATGTAGCCACCTCTGCACTGCTACTAGGAGCATGAGATGTAGCCACCTCTGCACTGCTACTAGGAGCATGAGATGTAGCCTCCTCTACACTGCTACTAGGAGCATGAGATGTTGCCACCTCTGCACTGCTACTAGGAGCATGAGATGTAGCCACCTCTACACTGCTACTAGGAGCATGAGATGTAGCCTCTGCACTGCTACTAGGAGCATGAGATGTAGCCACCTCTACACTGCTACTAGGAGCATGAGATGTAGCCTTCTCTACACTGCTACTAGGAGCATGAGATGTAGCCTCCTCTACACTGCTACTAGGAGCATGAGATGTAGCCTCTGCACTGCTACTAGGAGCATGAGATGTAGCCTCCTCTACACTGCTACTAGGAGCATGAGATGTAGCCTCTGCACTGCTACTAGGAGCATGAGATGTAGCCTCTGCACTGCTACTAGGAGCATGAGATGTAGCCACCTCTACACTGCTACTAGGAGCATTAGATGTAGCCACCTCTGCACTGCTACTAGGAGCATGAGATGTAGCCTCTGCACTGCTACTAGGAGCATGAGATGTAGCCTCCTCTACACTGCTACTAGGAGCATGAGATGTAGCCTTCTCTACACTGCTACTAGGAGCATGAGATGTAGCCTCCTCTACACTGCTACTAGGAGCATGAGATGTAGCCACCTCTGCACTGCTACTAGGAGCATGAGATGTAGCCACCTCTGCACTGCTACTAGGAGCATGAGATGTAGCCTCCTCTACACTGCTACTAGGAGCATGAGATGTAGTCACCTCTGCACTGCTACTAGGAGCATGAGATGTAGCCACCTCTACACTGCTACTAGGAGCATGAGATGTAGCCTCTGCACTGCTACTAGGAGCATGAGATGTAGCCTCCTCTACACTGCTACTAGGAGCATGAGATGTAGCCACCTCTGCACTGCTACTAGGAGCATGAGATGTAGCCTCTGCACTGCTACTAGGAGCATGAGATGTAGCCACCTCTGCACTGCTACTAGGAGCATGAGATGTAGCCACCTCTACACTGCTACTAGGAGCATGAGATGTAGCCACCTCTGCACTGCTACTAGGAGCATGAGATGTAGCCTCCTCTACACTGCTACTAGGAGAATGAGATGTAGCCACCTCTGCACTGCTACTAGGAGCATGAGATGTAGCCACCTCTGCACTGCTACTAGGAGCATGAGATGTAGCCATCTCTACACTGCTACTAGGAGCATGAGATGTAGCCTCCTCTACACTGCTACTAGGAGCATGAGATGTAGCCTCCTCTACACTGCTACTAGGAGCATGAGATGTAGCCACCTCTGCACTGCTACTAGGAGCATGAGATGTAGCCACCTCAGCACTGCTACTAGGAGCATGAGATGTAGCCTCTGCACTGCTACTAGGAGCATGAGATGTAGCCACCTCTACACTGCTACTAGGAGCATGAGATGTAGCCACCTCTGCACTGCTACTAGGAGCATGAGATGTAGCCTCTGCACTGCTACTAGGAGCATGAGATGTAGCCACCTCTACAATGCTACTAGGAGCATGAGATGTAGCCTCTGCATTGCTACTAGGAGCATGAGATGTAGCCACCTCTGCACTGCTACTAGGAGCATGAGATGTAGCCACCTCTGCACTGCTACTAGGAGCATGAGATGTAGCCTCCTCTACACTGCTACTAGGAGCATGAGATGTTGCCACCTCTGCACTGCTACTAGGAGCATGAGATGTAGCCACCTCTACACTGCTACTAGGAGCATGAGATGTAGCCTCTGCACTGCTACTAGGAGCATGAGATGTAGCCACCTCTACACTGCTACTAGGAGCATGAGATGTAGCCTTCTCTACACTGCTACTAGGAGCATGAGATGTAGCCTCCTCTACACTGCTACTAGGAGCATGAGATGTAGCCTCTGCACTGCTACTAGGAGCATGAGATGTAGCCTCCTCTACACTGCTACTAGGAGCATGAGATGTAGCCTCTGCACTGCTACTAGGAGCATGAGATGTAGCCTCTGCACTGCTACTAGGAGCATGAGATGTAGCCACCTCTACACTGCTACTAGGAGCATTAGATGTAGCCACCTCTGCACTGCTACTAGGAGCATGAGATGTAGCCTCTGCACTGCTACTAGGAGCATGAGATGTAGCCTCCTCTACACTGCTACTAGGAGCATGAGATGTAGCCTTCTCTACACTGCTACTAGGAGCATGAGATGTAGCCTCCTCTACACTGCTACTAGGAGCATGAGATGTAGCCACCTCTGCACTGCTACTAGGAGCATGAGATGTAGCCACCTCTGCACTGCTACTAGGAGCATGAGATGTAGCCTCCTCTACACTGCTACTAGGAGCATGAGATGTAGTCACCTCTGCACTGCTACTAGGAGCATGAGATGTAGCCACCTCTACACTGCTACTAGGAGCATGAGATGTAGCCTCTGCACTGCTACTAGGAGCATGAGATGTAGCCTCCTCTACACTGCTACTAGGAGCATGAGATGTAGCCACCTCTGCACTGCTACTAGGAGCATGAGATGTAGCCACCTCTGCACTGCTACTAGGAGCATGAGATGTAGCCTCCTCTACACTGCTACTAGGAGCATGAGATGTAGCCACCTCTGCACTGCTACTAGGAGCATGAGATGTAGCCTCTGCACTGCTACTAGGAGCATGAGATGTAGCCTCCTCTACACTGCTACTAGGAGCATGAGATGTAGCCTCTGCACTGCTACTAGGAGCATGAGATGTAGCCACCTCTACACTGCTACTAGGAGCATGAGATGTAGCCACCTCTGCACTGCTACTAGGAGCATGAGATGTAGCCACCTCTGCACTGCTACTAGGAGCATGAGATGTAGCCTCCTCTACACTGCTACTAGGAGCATGAGATGTAGCCACCTCTACACTGCTACTAGGAGCATGAGATGTAGCCTCTGCACTGCTACTAGGAGCATGAGATGTAGCCTCCTCTACACTGCTACTAGGAGCATGAGATGTAGCCACCTCTACACTGCTACCAGGAGCATGAGATGTAGCCTCCTCTACACTGCTACTAGGAGCATGAGATGTAGCCTCCTCTACACTGCTACTAGGAGCATGAGATGTAGCCTCCTCTACACTGCTACTAGGAGCATGAGATGTAGCCTCCTCTACACTGCTACTAGGAGTATGAGATGTAGCCACCTCTACACTGCTACTAGGAGCATGAGATGTAGCCTCCTCTACACTGCTACTAGGAGCATGAGATGTAGCCACCTCTACACTGCTACTAGGAGCATGAGATGTAGCCTCCTCTACACTGCTACTAGGAGCATGAGATGTAGCCACCTCTACACTGCTACTAGGAGCATGAGATGTAGCCTCCTCTACACTGCTACTAGGAGCATGAGATGTAGCCTCCTCTACACTGCTACTAGGAGTATGAGATGTAGCCACCTCTACACTGCTACTAGGAGCATGAGATGTAGCCACCTCTGCACCGCTACTAGGAGCATGAGATGTAGCCTCCTCTACACTGCTACTAGGAGCATGAGATGTAGCCTCCTCTACACTGCTACTAGGAGCATGAGATGTAGCCACCTCTACACTGCTACTAGGAGCATGATATGTAGCCTCTACACTGCTACTAGGAGCATGAGATGTAGCCTCCTCTACACTGCTACTAGGAGCATGAGATGTAGCCACCTCTACACTGCTACTAGGAGCATGATATGTAGCCTCTACACTGCTACTAGGAGCATGAGATGTAGCCTCCTCTACACTGCTACTAGGAGCATGAGATGTAGCCTCCTCTACACTGCTACTAGGAGCATGAGATGTAGCCTCTGCACTGCTACTAGGAGCATGAGATGTAGCCTCCTCTACACTGCTACTAGGAGCATGAGATGTAGCCACCTCTGCACTGCTACTAGGAGCATGAGATGTAGCCACCTCTGCACTGCTACTAGGAGCATGAGATGTAGCCACCTCTGCACTGCTACTAGGAGCATGAGATGTAGCCACCTCTGCACTGCTACTAGGAGCATGAGATGTAGCCACCTCTGCACTGCTACTAGGAGCATGAGATGTAGCCTCCTCTACACTGCTACTAGGAGCATGAGATGTAGCCACCTCTACACTGCTACTAGGAGCATGAGATGTAGCCTCCTCTACACTGCTACTAGGAGCATGAGATGTAGCCACCTCTACACTGCTACTAGGAGCATGAGATGTAGCCACCTCTACACTGCTACTAGGAGCATGAGATGTAGCCTCCTCTACACTGCTACTAGGAGCATGAGATGTAGCCACCTCTACACTGCTACTAGGAGCATGAGATGTAGCCACCTCTGCACTGCTACTAGGAGCATGAGATGTAGCCACCTCTACACTGCTACTAGGAGCATGAGATGTAGCCACCTCTACACTGCTACTAGGAGCATGAGATGTAGCCTCTGCACTGCTACTAGGAGCATGAGATGTAGCCACCTCTGCACTGCTACTAGGAGCATGAGATGTAGCCACCTCTACACTGCTACTAGGAGCATGAGATGTAGCCTCCTCTACACTGCTACTAGGAGCATGAGATGTAGCCTCTACACTGCTACTAGGAGCATGAGATGTAGCCTCCTCTACACTGCTACTAGGAGCATGAGATGTAGCCACCTCTACACTGCTACTAGGAGCATGAGATGTAGCCACCTCTACACTGCTACTAGGAGCATGAGATGTAGCCACATCTGCACTGCTACTAGGAGCATGAGATGTAGCCACCTCTACACTGCTACTAGGAGCATGAGATGTAGCCTCTACACTGCTACTAGGAGCATGAGATGTAGCCACCTCTACACTGCTACTAGGAGCATGAGATGTAGCCTCCTCTACACTGCTACTAGGAGCATGAGATGTAGCCTCCTCTACACTGCTACTAGGAGCATGAGATGTAGCCTCCTCTACACTGCTACTAGGAGCATGAGATGTAGCCTCCTCTACACTGCTACTAGGAGCATGAGATGTAGCCTCCTCTACACTGCTACTAGGAGCATGAGATGTAGCCACCTGTGCACTGCTACTAGGAGCATGAGATGTAGCCTCCTCTACACTGCTACTAGGAGCATGAGATGTAGCCTCTGCACTGTTACTAGGAGCATGAGATGTAGCCTCTGCACTGTTACTAGGAGCATGAGATGTAGCCTCCTCTACACTGCTACTAGGAGCATGAGATGTAGCCACCTCTACACTGCTACTAGGAGCATGAGATGTAGCCACCTCTGCACTGCTACTAGGAGCATGAGATGTAGCCACCTCTGCACTGCTACTAGGAGCATGAGATGTAGCCACCTCTAAACTGCTACTAGGAGCATGAGATGTAGCCACCTCTACACTGCTACTAGGAGCATGAGATGTAGCCACCTCTACACTGCTACTAGGAGCATGAGATGTAGCCACCTCTACACTACTACTAGGAGCATGAGATGTAGCCTCTACACTGCTACTAGGAGCTTGAGATGTAGCCTCTGCACTGCTACTAGGAGCATGAGATGTAGCCACCTCTGCACTGCTACTAGGAGCATGAGATGCAGCCTCCTCTACACTGCTACTGGGAGCATGAGATGTAGCCTCTGCACTGCTACTAGGAGCATGACATGTAGCCTCCTCTACACTGCTACTAGGAGCATGAGATGTAGCCTCCTCTACACTGCTACTAGGAGCATGAGATGTAGCCACCTCTACACTGCTACTAGGAGCATGAGATGTAGCCACCTCTACACTGCTACTAGGAGCATGAGATGTAGCCTCCTCTACACTGATACTAGGAGCATGAGATGTAGCCACCTCTGCACTGCTACTAGGAGCATGAGATGTAGCCACCTCTGCACTGCTACTAGGAGCATGAGATGTAGCCTCTGCACTGCTACTAGGAGCATGAGATGTAGCCTTCTCTACACTGCTACTATATAGGAGCATGAGATGTAGCCACCTCTGCACTGCTACTAGGAGCATGAGATGTAGCCTCCTCTACACTGCTACTAGGAGCATGAGATGTAGCCTCTACACTGCTACTAGGAGCATGAGATGTAGCCACCTCTACACTGCTACTAGGAGCATGAGATGTAGCCACCTCTACACTGCTACTAGGAGCATGAGATGTAGCCACCTCTGCACTGCTACTAGGAGCATGAGATGTAGCCTCCTCTACACTGCTACTAGGAGCATGAGATGTAGCCACCTCTACACTGCTACTAGGAGCATGAGATGTAGCCTCTGCACTGCTACTAGGAGCATGAGATGTAGCCTCCTCTACACTGCTACTAGGAGCATGAGATGTAGCCACCTCTACACTGCTACCAGGAGCATGAGATGTAGCCTCCTCTACACTGCTACTAGGAGCATGAGATGTAGCCTCCTCTACACTGCTACTAGGAGCATGAGATGTAGCCTCCTCTACACTGCTACTAGGAGCATGAGATGTAGCCTCCTCTACACTGCTACTAGGAGTATGAGATGTAGCCACCTCTACACTGCTACTAGGAGCATGAGATGTAGCCTCCTCTACACTGCTACTAGAAGCATGAGATGTAGCCACCTCTGCACTGCTACTAGGAGCATGAGATGTAGCCTCTGCACTGCTACTAGGAGCATGAGATGTAGCCACCTCTGCACTGCTACTAGGAGCATGAGATGTAGCCACCTCTGCACTGCTACTAGGAGCATGAGATGTAGCCTCCTCTACACTGCTACTAGGAGCATGAGATGTAGCCACCTCTGCACTGCTACTAGGAGCATGAGATGTAGCCACCTCTGCACTGCTACTAGGAGCATGAGATGTAGCCTCTGCACTGCTACTAGGAGCATGAGATGTAGCCTCCTCTGCACTGCTACTAGGAGCATGAGATGTAGCCTCCTCTACACTGCTACTAGGAGCATGAGATGTAGCCACCTCTGCACTGCTACTAGGAGCATGAGATGTAGCCACCTCTGCACTGCTACTAGGAGCATGAGATGTAACCACCTCTGCACTGCTACTAGGAGCATGAGATGTAGCCACCTCTGCACTGCTACTAGGAGCATGAGATGTAGCCTCCTCTACACTGCTACTAGGAGCATGCGATGTAGCCACCTCTGCACTGCTACTAGGAGCATGCGATGTAGCCACCTCTGCACTGCTACTAGGAGCATGAGATGTAGCCTCCTCTACACTGCTACTAGGAGCATGAGATGTAGCCTCCTCTACACTGCTACTAGGAGCATGAGATGTAGCCTCTGCACTGCTACTAGGAGCATGAGATGTAGCCACCTCTGCACTGCTACTAGGAGCATGAGATGTAGCCACCTCTGCACTGCTACTAGGAGCATGAGATGTAGCCACCTCTACACTGCTACTAGGAGCATGAGATGTAGCCTCCTCTACACTGCTACTCGGAGCATGAGATGTAGCCTCTGCACTGCTACTAGGAGCATGAGATGTAGCCTCCTCTACACTGCTACTAGGAGCATGAGATGTAGCCTCCTCTACACTGCTACTAGGAGCATGAGATGTAGCCACCTCTACACTGCTACTAGGAGCATGAGATGTAGCCACCTCTACACTGCTACTAGGAGCATGAGATGTAGCCTCCTCTACACTGATACTAGGAGCATGAGATGTAGCCACCTCTGCACTGCTACTAGGAGCATGAGATGTAGCCACCTCTGCACTGCTACTAGGAGCATGAGATGTAGCCTCTGCACTGCTACTAGGAGCATGAGATGTAGCCTTCTCTACACTGCTACTATATAGGAGCATGAGATGTAGCCACCTCTGCACTGCTACTAGGAGCATGAGATGTAGCCTCCTCTACACTGCTACTAGGAGCATGAGATGTAGCCTCCTCTACACTGCTACTAGGAGCATGAGATGTAGCCTCTACACTGCTACTAGGAGCATGAGATGTAGCCACCTCTACACTGCTACTAGGAGCATGAGATGTAGCCACCTCTACACTGCTACTAGGAGCATGAGATGTAGCCTCCTCTACACTGCTACTAGGAGCATGAGATGTAGCCTCCTCTACACTGCTACTAGGAGCATGAGATGTAGCCTCCTCTTCACTGCTACTAGGAGCATGAGATGTAGCCTCCTCTACACTGCTACTAGGAGCATGAGATGTAGCCACCTCTACACTGCTACTAGGAGCATGAGATGTAGCCACCTCTACACTGCTACTAGGAGCATGAGATGTAGCCTCCTCTACACTGCTACTAGGAGCATGAGATGTAGCCACCTCTACACTGCTACTAGGAGCATGAGATGTAGCCTCTGCACTGCTACTAGGAGCATGAGATGTAGCCACCTCTACACTGCTACTAGGAGCATGAGATGTAGCCACCTCTGCACTGCTACTAGTAGCATGAGATGTAGCCTCTGCACTGCTACTAGGAGCATGAGATGTAGCCACCTCTACACTGCTACTAGGAGCATGAGATGTAGCCTCCTCTACACTGCTACTAGGAGCATGAGATGTAGCCACCTCTACACTGCTACTAGGAGCATGAGATGTAGCCTCCTCTACACTGCTACTAGGAGCATGAGATGTAGCCACCTCTACACTGCTACTAGGAGCTTGAGATGTAGCCTCCTCTACACTGCTACTAGGAGCATGAGATGTAGCCGCCTCTGCACTGCTACTAGGAGCATGAGATGTAGCCTCCTCTACACTGCTACTAGGAGCATGAGATGTAGCCTCTACACTGCTACTAGGAGCATGAGATGTAGCCTCCTCTACACTGCTACTAGGAGCATGAGATGTAGCCACCTCTACACTGCTACTAGGAGCATGAGATGTAGCCACCTCTACACTGCTACTAGGAGCATGAGATGTAGCCACCTCTGCACTGCTACTAGGAGCATGAGATGTAGCCACCTCTACACTGCTACTAGGAGCATGAGATGTAGCCTCTACACTGCTACTAGGAGCATGAGATGTAGCCACCTCTACACTGCTACTAGGAGCATGAGATGTAGCCACCTCTACACTTCTACTAGGAGCATGAGATGTAGCCTCCTCTACACTGCTACTAGGAGCATGAGATGTAGCCACCTCTACACTGCTACTAGGAGCATGAGATGTAGCCACCTCTACACTGCTACTAGGAGCATGAGATGTAGCCTCCTCTACACTGCTACTAGGAGCATGAGATGTAGCCTCCTCTACACTGCTACTAGGAGCATGAGATGTAGCCTCCTCTACACTGCTACTAGGAGCATGAGATGTTGCCACCTCTGCACTGCTACTAGGAGCATGAAATGTAGCCTCCTCTACACTGCTACTAGGAGCATGAGATGTAGCCTCTGCACTGTTACTAGGAGCATGAGATGTAGCCTCCTCTACACTGCTACTAGGAGCATGAGATGTAGCCACCTCTACACTGCTACTAGGAGCATGAGATGTAGCCACCTCTGCACTGCTACTAGGAGCATGAGATGTAGCCACCTCTGCACTGCTACTAGGAGCATGAGATGTAGCCACCTCTAAACTGCTACTAGGAGCATGAGATGTAGACACCTCTACACTGCTACTAGGAGCATGAGATGTAGCCACCTCTACACTGCTACTAGGAGCATGAGATGTAGCCACCTCTACACTACTACTAGGAGCATGAGATGTAGCCTCTACACTGCTACTAGGAGCTTGAGATGTAGCCTCTGCACTGCTACTAGGAGCATGAGATGTAGCCACCTCTGCACTGCTACTAGGAGCATGAGATGTAGCCTCCTCTACACTGCTACTGGGAGCATGAGATGTAGCCTCTGCACTGCTACTAGGAGCATGAGATGTAGCCACCTCTACACTGCTACTAGGAGCATGAGATGTAGCCTCCTCTACACTGCTACTAGGAGCATGAGATGTAGCCACCTCTACACTGCTACTAGGAGCATGAGATGTAGCCACCTCTACACTGCTACTAGGAGCATGAGATGTAGCCTCCTCTACACTGATACTAGGAGCATGAGATGTAGCCACCTCTGCACTGCTACTAGGAGCATGAGATGTAGCCACCTCTGCACTGCTACTAGGAGCATGAGATGTAGCCTCTGCACTGCTACTAGGAGCATGAGATGTAGCCTTCTCTACACTGCTACTATATAGGAGCATGAGATGTAGCCACCTCTGCACTGCTACTAGGAGCATGAGATGTAGCCTCCTCTACACTGCTACTAGGAGCATGAGATGTAGCCTCTACACTGCTACTAGGAGCATGAGATGTAGCCACCTCTACACTGCTACTAGGAGCATGAGATGTAGCCACCTCTACACTGCTACTAGGAGCATGAGATGTAGCCTCCTCTACACTGCTACTAGGAGCATGAGATGTAGCCTCCTCTACACTGCTACTAGGAGCATGAGATGTAGCCTCCTCTTCACTGCTACTAGGAGCATGAGATGTAGCCTCCTCTACACTGCTACTAGGAGCATGAGATGTAGCCTCCTCTACACTGCTACTAGGAGCATGAGATGTAGTCACCTCTACACTGCTACTAGGAGCATGAGATGTAGCCTCCTCTACACTGCTACTAGGAGCATGAGATGTAGCCACCTCTACACTGCTACTAGGAGCATGAGATGTAGCCTCTGCACTGCTACTAGGAGCATGAGATGTAGCCTCCTCTACACTGCTACTAGGAGCATGAGATGTAGCCTCCTCTACACTGCTACTAGGAGCATGAGATGTAGCCTCCTCTTCACTGCTACTAGGAGCATGAGATGTAGCCTCCTCTACACTGCTACTAGGAGCATGAGATGTAGCCACCTCTACACTGCTACTAGGAGCATGAGATGTAGCCACCTCTACACTGCTACTAGGAGCATGAGATGTAGCCTCCTCTACACTGCTACTAGGAGCATGAGATGTAGCCACCTCTACACTGCTACTAGGAGCATGAGATGTAGCCTCTGCACTGCTACTAGGAGCATGAGATGTAGCCACCTCTACACTGCTACTAGGAGCATGAGATGTAGCCTCCTCTACACTGCTACTAGGAGCATGAGATGTAGCCACCTCTACACTGCTACTAGGAGCATGAGATGTAGCCTCCTCTACACTGCTACTAGGAGCATGAGATGTAGCCACCTCTACACTGCTACTAGGAGCTTGAGATGTAGCCTCCTCTACACTGCTACTAGGAGCATGAGATGTAGCCGCCTCTGCACTGCTACTAGGAGCATGAGATGTAGCCTCCTCTACACTGCTACTAGGAGCATGAGATGTAGCCTCTACACTGCTACTAGGAGCATGAGATGTAGCCTCCTCTACACTGCTACTAGGAGCATGAGATGTAGCCACCTCTACACTGCTACTAGGAGCATGAGATGTAGCCACCTCTACACTGCTACTAGGAGCATGAGATGTAGCCACCTCTGCACTGCTACTAGGAGCATGAGATGTAGCCACCTCTACACTGCTACTAGGAGCATGAGATGTAGCCTCTACACTGCTACTAGGAGCATGAGATGTAGCCACCTCTACACTGCTACTAGGAGCATGAGATGTAGCCACCTCTACACTTCTACTAGGAGCATGAGATGTAGCCTCCTCTACACTGCTACTAGGAGCATGAGATGTAGCCTCCTCTACACTGCTACTAGGAGCATGAGATGTAGCCTCCTCTACACTGCTACTAGGAGCATGAGATGTAGCCTCCTCTACACTGCTACTAGGAGCATGAGATGTAGCCACCTCTGCACTGCTACTAGGAGCATGAGATGTAGCCTCCTCTACACTGCTACTAGGAGCATGAGATGTAGCCTCTGCACTGTTACTAGGAGCATGAGATGTAGCCTCCTCTACACTGCTACTAGGAGCATGAGATGTAGCCACCTCTACACTGCTACTAGGAGCATGAGATGTAGCCACCTCTGCACTGCTACTAGGAGCATGAGATGTAGCCACCTCTGCACTGCTACTAGGAGCATGAGATGTAGCCACCTCTAAACTGCTACTAGGAGCATGAGATGTAGCCACCTCTACACTGCTACTAGGAGCATGAGATGTTGCCACCTCTACACTGCTACTAGGAGCATGAGATGTAGCCACCTCTACACTACTACTAGGAGCATGAGATGTAGCCTCTACACTGCTACTAGGAGCTTGAGATGTAGCCTCTGCACTGCTACTAGGAGCATGAGATGTAGCCACCTCTGCACTGCTACTAGGAGCATGAGATGTAGCCTCCTCTACACTGCTACTGGGAGCATGAGATGTAGCCTCTGCACTGCTACTAGGAGCATGAGATGTAGCCTCCTCTACACTGCTACTAGGAGCATGAGATGTAGCCTCCTCTACACTGCTACTAGGAGCATGAGATGTAGCCACCTCTACACTGCTACTAGGAGCATGAGATGTAGCCACCTCTACACTGCTACTAGGAGCATGAGATGTAGCCTCCTCTACACTGATACTAGGAGCATGAGATGTAGCCACCTCTGCACTGCTACTAGGAGCATGAGATGTAGCCACCTCTGCACTGCTACTAGGAGCATGAGATGTAGCCTCTGCACTGCTACTAGGAGCATGAGATGTAGCCTTCTCTACACTGCTACTATATAGGAGCATGAGATGTAGCCACCTCTGCACTGCTACTAGGAGCATGAGATGTAGCCTCCTCTACACTGCTACTAGGAGCATGAGATGTAGCCTCTACACTGCTACTAGGAGCATGAGATGTAGCCACCTCTACACTGCTACTAGGAGCATGAGATGTAGCCACCTCTACACTGCTACTAGGAGCATGAGATGTAGCCTCCTCTACACTGCTACTAGGAGCATGAGATGTAGCCTCCTCTACACTGCTACTAGGAGCATGAGATGTAGCCTCCTCTGCACTGCTACTAGGAGCATGAGATGTAGCCTCCTCTACACTGCTACTAGGAGCATGAGATGTAGCCACCTCTACACTGCTACTAGGAGCATGAGATGTAGCCACCTCTGCACTGCTACTAGGAGCATGAGATGTAGCCACCTCTGCACTGCTACTAGGAGCATGAGATGTAGCCACCTCTAAACTGCTACTAGGAGCATGAGATGTAGCCACCTCTACACTGCTACTAGGAGCATGAGATGTTGCCACCTCTACACTGCTACTAGGAGCATGAGATGTAGCCACCTCTACACTACTACTAGGAGCATGAGATGTAGCCTCTACACTGCTACTAGGAGCTTGAGATGTAGCCTCTGCACTGCTACTAGGAGCATGAGATGTAGCCACCTCTGCACTGCTACTAGGAGCATGAGATGTAGCCTCCTCTACACTGCTACTGGGAGCATGAGATGTAGCCTCTGCACTGCTACTAGGAGCATGAGATGTAGCCTCCTCTACACTGCTACTAGGAGCATGAGATGTAGCCTCCTCTACACTGCTACTAGGAGCATGAGATGTAGCCACCTCTACACTGCTACTAGGAGCATGAGATGTAGCCACCTCTACACTGCTACTAGGAGCATGAGATGTAGCCTCCTCTACACTGATACTAGGAGCATGAGATGTAGCCACCTCTGCACTGCTACTAGGAGCATGAGATGTAGCCACCTCTGCACTGCTACTAGGAGCATGAGATGTAGCCTCTGCACTGCTACTAGGAGCATGAGATGTAGCCTTCTCTACACTGCTACTATATAGGAGCATGAGATGTAGCCACCTCTGCACTGCTACTAGGAGCATGAGATGTAGCCTCCTCTACACTGCTACTAGGAGCATGAGATGTAGCCTCTACACTGCTACTAGGAGCATGAGATGTAGCCACCTCTACACTGCTACTAGGAGCATGAGATGTAGCCACCTCTACACTGCTACTAGGAGCATGAGATGTAGCCTCCTCTACACTGCTACTAGGAGCATGAGATGTAGCCTCCTCTACACTGCTACTAGGAGCATGAGATGTAGCCTCCTCTTCACTGCTACTAGGAGCATGAGATGTAGCCTCCTCTACACTGCTACTAGGAGCATGAGATGTAGCCTCCTCTACACTGCTACTAGGAGCATGAGATGTAGCCTCCTCTACACTGCTACTAGGAGCATGAGATGTAGCCACCTCTACACTGCTACTAGGAGCATGAGATGTAGCCACCTCTACACTGCTACTAGGAGCATGAGATGTAGCCTCCTCTACACTGCTACTAGGAGCATGAGATGTAGCCACCTCTACACTGCTACTAGGAGCATGAGATGTAGCCTCTGCACTGCTACTAGGAGCATGAGATGTAGCCACCTCTACACTGCTACTAGGAGCATGAGATGTAGCCACCTCTGCACTGCTACTAGTAGCATGAGATGTAGCCTCTGCACTGCTACTAGGAGCATGAGATGTAGCCACCTCTACACTGCTACTAGGAGCATGAGATGTAGCCTCCTCTACACTGCTACTAGGAGCATGAGATGTAGCCACCTCTACACTGCTACTAGGAGCATGAGATGTAGCCTCCTCTACACTGCTACTAGGAGCATGAGATGTAGCCACCTCTACACTGCTACTAGGAGCTTGAGATGTAGCCTCCTCTACACTGCTACTAGGAGCATGAGATGTAGCCGCCTCTGCACTGCTACTAGGAGCATGAGATGTAGCCTCCTCTACACTGCTACTAGGAGCATGAGATGTAGCCTCTACACTGCTACTAGGAGCATGAGATGTAGCCTCCTCTATACTGCTACTAGGAGCATGAGATGTAGCCACCTCTACACTGCTACTAGGAGCATGAGATGTAGCCACCTCTACACTGCTACTAGGAGCATGAGATGTAGCCACCTCTGCACTGCTACTAGGAGCATGAGATGTAGCCACCTCTACACTGCTACTAGGAGCATGAGATGTAGCCTCTACACTGCTACTAGGAGCATGAGATGTAGCCACCTCTACACTGCTACTAGGAGCATGAGATGTAGCCACCTCTACACTTCTACTAGGAGCATGAGATGTAGCCTCCTCTACACTGCTACTAGGAGCATGAGATGTAGCCTCCTCTACACTGCTACTAGGAGCATGAGATGTAGCCTCCTCTACACTGCTACTAGGAGCATGAGATGTAGCCTCCTCTACACTGCTACTAGGAGCATGAGATGTAGCCACCTCTGCACTGCTACTAGGAGCATGAGATGTAGCCTCCTCTACACTGCTACTAGGAGCATGAGATGTAGCCTCTGCACTGTTACTAGGAGCATGAGATGTAGCCTCCTCTACACTGCTACTAGGAGCATGAGATGTAGCCACCTCTACACTGCTACTAGGAGCATGAGATGTAGCCACCTCTGCACTGCTACTAGGAGCATGAGATGTAGCCACCTCTGCACTGCTACTAGGAGCATGAGATGTAGCCACCTCTAAACTGCTACTAGGAGCATGAGATGTAGCCACCTCTACACTGCTACTAGGAGCATGAGATGTTGCCACCTCTACACTGCTACTAGGAGCATGAGATGTAGCCACCTCTACACTACTACTAGGAGCATGAGATGTAGCCTCTACACTGCTACTAGGAGCTTGAGATGTAGCCTCTGCACTGCTACTAGGAGCATGAGATGTAGCCACCTCTGCACTGCTACTAGGAGCATGAGATGTAGCCTCCTCTACACTGCTACTGGGAGCATGAGATGTAGCCTCTGCACTGCTACTAGGAGCATGAGATGTAGCCTCCTCTACACTGCTACTAGGAGCATGAGATGTAGCCTCCTCTACACTGCTACTAGGAGCATGAGATGTAGCCACCTCTACACTGCTACTAGGAGCATGAGATGTAGCCACCTCTACACTGCTACTAGGAGCATGAGATGTAGCCTCCTCTACACTGATACTAGGAGCATGAGATGTAGCCACCTCTGCACTGCTACTAGGAGCATGAGATGTAGCCACCTCTGCACTGCTACTAGGAGCATGAGATGTAGCCTCTGCACTGCTACTAGGAGCATGAGATGTAGCCTTCTCTACACTGCTACTATATAGGAGCATGAGATGTAGCCACCTCTGCACTGCTACTAGGAGCATGAGATGTAGCCTCCTCTACACTGCTACTAGGAGCATGAGATGTAGCCTCTACACTGCTACTAGGAGCATGAGATGTAGCCACCTCTACACTGCTACTAGGAGCATGAGATGTAGCCACCTCTACACTGCTACTAGGAGCATGAGATGTAGCCTCCTCTACACTGCTACTAGGAGCATGAGATGTAGCCTCCTCTACACTGCTACTAGGAGCATGAGATGTAGCCTCCTCTTCACTGCTACTAGGAGCATGAGATGTAGCCTCCTCTACACTGCTACTAGGAGCATGAGATGTAGCCTCCTCTACACTGCTACTAGGAGCATGAGATGTAGTCACCTCTACACTGCTACTAGGAGCATGAGATGTAGCCTCCTCTACACTGCTACTAGGAGCATGAGATGTAGCCACCTCTACACTGCTACTAGGAGCATGAGATGTAGCCTCTGCACTGCTACTAGGAGCATGAGATGTAGCCACCTCTACACTGCTACTAGGAGCATGAGATGTAGCCACCTCTGCACTGCTACTAGTAGCATGAGATGTAGCCTCTGCACTGCTACTAGGAGCATGAGATGTAGCCACCTCTACACTGCTACTAGGAGCATGAGATGTAGCCTCCTCTACACTGCTACTAGGAGCATGAGATGTAGCCACCTCTACACTGCTACTAGGAGCATGAGATGTAGCCTCCTCTACACTGCTACTAGGAGCATGAGATGTAGCCACCTCTACACTGCTACTAGGAGCTTGAGATGTAGCCTCCTCTACACTGCTACTAGGAGCATGAGATGTAGCCGCCTCTGCACTGCTACTAGGAGCATGAGATGTAGCCACCTCTACACTGCTACTAGGAGCATGAGATGTAGCCTCCTCTACACTGCTACTAGGAGCATGAGATGTAGCCTCTACACTGCTACTAGGAGCATGAGATGTAGCCTCCTCTACACTGCTACTAGGAGCATGAGATGTAGCCACCTCTACACTGCTACTAGGAGCATGAGATGTAGCCACCTCTACACTGCTACTAGGAGCATGAGATGTAGCCACCTCTGCACTGCTACTAGGAGCATGAGATGTAGCCACCTCTACACTGCTACTAGGAGCATGAGATGTAGCCTCTACACTGCTACTAGGAGCATGAGATGTAGCCACCTCTACACTGCTACTAGGAGCATGAGATGTAGCCACCTCTACACTTCTACTAGGAGCATGAGATGTAGCCTCCTCTACACTGCTACTAGGAGCATGAGATGTAGCCTCCTCTACACTGCTACTAGGAGCATGAGATGTAGCCTCCTCTACACTGCTACTAGGAGCATGAGATGTAGCCTCCTCTACACTGCTACTAGGAGCATGAGATGTAGCCACCTCTGCACTGCTACTAGGAGCATGAGATGTAGCCACCTCTGCACTGCTACTAGGAGCATGAGATGTAGCCTCCTCTACACTGCTACTAGGAGCATGAGATGTAGCCTCTGCACTGTTACTAGGAGCATGAGATGTAGCCTCCTCTACACTGCTACTAGGAGCATGAGATGTAGCCACCTCTACACTGCTACTAGGAGCATGAGATGTAGCCACCTCTGCACTGCTACTAGGAGCATGAGATGTAGCCACCTCTGCACTGCTACTAGGAGCATGAGATGTAGCCACCTCTAAACTGCTACTAGGAGCATGAGATGTAGCCACCTCTACACTGCTACTAGGAGCATGAGATGTAGCCACCTCTACACTGCTACTAGGAGCATGAGATGTAGCCACCTCTACACTACTACTAGGAGCATGAGATGTAGCCTCTACACTGCTACTAGGAGCATGAGATGTAGCCACCTCTGCACTGCTACTAGGAGCATGAGATGTAGCCTCCTCTACACTGCTACTAGGAGCATGAGATGTAGCCTCTGCACTGTTACTAGGAGCATGAGATGTAGCCTCCTCTACACTGCTACTAGGAGCATGAGATGTAGCCACCTCTACACTGCTACTAGGAGCATGAGATGTAGCCACCTCTGCACTGCTACTAGGAGCATGAGATGTAGCCACCTCTGCACTGCTACTAGGAGCATGAGATGTAGCCACCTCTAAACTGCTACTAGGAGCATGAGATGTAGCCACCTCTACACTGCTACTAGGAGCATGAGATGTAGCCACCTCTACACTGCTACTAGGAGCATGAGATGTAGCCACCTCTACACTACTACTAGGAGCATGAGATGTAGCCTCTACACTGCTACTAGGAGCTTGAGATGTAGCCTCTGCACTGCTACTAGGAGCATGAGATGTAGCCACCTCTGCACTGCTACTAGGAGCATGAGATGTAGCCTCCTCTACACTGCTACTGGGAGCATGAGATGTAGCCTCTGCACTGCTACTAGGAGCATGAGATGTAGCCTCCTCTACACTGCTACTAGGAGCATGAGATGTAGCCTCCTCTACACTGCTACTA
The DNA here is from genome assembly GCA_028752905.1 of Cladorhizidae sp. MBARI D1340-BT2. NCBI lineage: Eukaryota > Metazoa > Porifera > Demospongiae > Poecilosclerida > Cladorhizidae > Cladorhizidae sp. MBARI D1340-BT2. The sequence goes on along the minus strand of JAQNBH010000017.1, from coordinate 39,833,387 downwards.
GGAGCATGAGATGTAGCCACCTCTACACTGCTACTAGGAGCATGAGATGTAGCCACCTCTACACTGCTACTAGGAGCATGAGATGTAGCCTCCTCTACACTGATACTAGGAGCATGAGATGTAGCCACCTCTGCACTGCTACTAGGAGCATGAGATGTAGCCACTTCTGCACTGCTACTAGGAGCATGAGATGTAGCCTCTGCACTGCTACTAGGAGCATGAGATGTAGCCTTCTCTACACTGCTACTATATAGGAGCATGAGATGTAGCCACCTCTGCACTGCTACTAGGAGCATGAGATGTAGCCTCCTCTACACTGCTACTAGGAGCATGAGATGTAGCCTCTACACTGCTACTAGGAGCATGAGATGTAGCCACCTCTACACTGCTACTAGGAGCATGAGATGTAGCCACCTCTACACTGCTACTAGGAGCATGAGATGTAGCCTCCTCTACACTGCTACTAGGAGCATGAGATGTAGCCTCCTCTACACTGCTACTAGGAGCATGAGATGTAGCCTCCTCTTCACTGCTACTAGGAGCATGAGATGTAGTCACCTCTACACTGCTACTAGGAGCATGAGATGTAGCCTCCTCTACACTGCTACTAGGAGCATGAGATGTAGCCACCTCTACACTGCTACTAGGAGCATGAGATGTAGCCTCTGCACTGCTACTAGGAGCATGAGATGTAGCCACCTCTACACTGCTACTAGGAGCATGAGATGTAGCCACCTCTGCACTGCTACTAGTAGCATGAGATGTAGCCTCTGCACTGCTACTAGGAGCATGAGATGTAGCCACCTCTACACTGCTACTAGGAGCATGAGATGTAGCCTCCTCTACACTGCTACTAGGAGCATGAGATGTAGCCACCTCTACACTGCTACTAGGAGCATGAGATGTAGCCTCCTCTACACTGCTACTAGGAGCATGAGATGTAGCCACCTCTACACTGCTAACTAGGAGCTTGAGATGTAGCCTCCTCTACACTGCTACTAGGAGCATGAGATGTAGCCGCCTCTGCACTGCTACTAGGAGCATGAGATGTAGCCACCTCTACACTGCTACTAGGAGCATGAGATGTAGCCTCCTCTACACTGCTACTAGGAGCATGAGATGTAGCCTCTACACTGCTACTAGGAGCATGAGATGTAGCCTCCTCTACACTGCTACTAGGAGCATGAGATGTAGCCACCTCTACACTGCTACTAGGAGCATGAGATGTAGCCACCTCTACACTGCTACTAGGAGCATGAGATGTAGCCACCTCTGCACTGCTACTAGGAGCATGAGATGTAGCCACCTCTACACTGCTACTAGGAGCATGAGATGTAGCCTCTACACTGCTACTAGGAGCATGAGATGTAGCCACCTCTACACTGCTACTAGGAGCATGAGATGTAGCCACCTCTACACTTCTACTAGGAGCATGAGATGTAGCCTCCTCTACACTGCTACTAGGAGCATGAGATGTAGCCTCCTCTACACTGCTACTAGGAGCATGAGATGTAGCCTCCTCTACACTGCTACTAGGAGCATGAGATGTAGCCTCCTCTACACTGCTACTAGGAGCATGAGATGTAGCCACCTCTGCACTGCTACTAGGAGCATGAGATGTAGCCACCTCTGCACTGCTACTAGGAGCATGAGATGTAGCCTCCTCTACACTGCTACTAGGAGCATGAGATGTAGCCTCTGCACTGTTACTAGGAGCATGAGATGTAGCCTCCTCTACACTGCTACTAGGAGCATGAGATGTAGCCACCTCTACACTGCTACTAGGAGCATGAGATGTAGCCACCTCTGCACTGCTACTAGGAGCATGAGATGTAGCCACCTCTGCACTGCTACTAGGAGCATGAGATGTAGCCACCTCTGCACTGCTACTAGGAGCATGAGATGTAGCCTCTGCACTGCTACTAGGAGCATGAGATGTAGCCTCCTCTACACTGCTACTAGGAGTATGAGATGTAGCCACCTCTACACTGCTACTAGGAGCATGAGATGTATCCTGCTCTGCACTGCTACTAGGAGCATGAGATTTAGCGTCTGCACTGCTACTAGGAGCATGAGATGTAGTCACCTCTGCACTGCTACTAGGAGCATGAGATGTAGCCACCTCTACACTGCTACTAGGAGCATGAGATGTAGTCACCTCTGCACTGCTACTAGGAGCATGAGATGTATCCTGCTCGGCACTGCTACTAGGAGCATGAGATGTAGCCTCTACACTGCTACTAGGAGCATGAGATGTAGCCTCCTCTACACTGCTACTAGGAGCATGAGATGTAGCCACCTCTGCACTGCTACTATGAGCATGAGATGTAGCCTCCTCTACACTGCTACTAGGAGCATGAGATGTAGCCACCTCTACACTGCTACTAGGAGCATGAGATGTAGCCACCTCTGCACTGCTACTAGGAGCATGAGATGTAGCCACCTCTACACTGCTACTAGGAGCATGAGATGTAGCCACCTCTGCACTGCTACTAGGAGCATGAGATGTAGCCACCTCTGCACTGCTACTAGGAGCATGAGATGTAGCCTCCTCTACACTGCTACTAGGAGCATGAGATGTAGCCACCTCTGCACTGCTACTAGGAGCATGAGATGTAGCCACCTCTGCACTGCTACTAGGAGCATGAGATGTAGCCACCTCTGCACTGCTACTAGGAGCATGAGATGTAGCCACCTCTGCACTGCTACTAGGAGCATGAGATGTAGCCTCCTCTACACTGCTACTAGGAGCATGAGATGTAGCCACCTCTGCACTGCTACTAGGAGCATGAGATGTAGCCTCCTCTACACTGCTACTAGGAGCATGAGATGTAGCCACCTCTACACTGCTACTAGGAGCATGAGATGTAGCCACCTCTACACTGCTACTAGGAGCATGAGATGTAGCCTCCTCTACACTGCTACTAGGAGCATGAGATGTAGCCACCTCTACACTGCTACTAGGAGCATGAGATGTAGCCACCTCTACACTGCTACTAGGAGCATGAGATGTAGCCACCTCTGCACTGCTACTAGGAGCATGAGATGTAGCCTCCTCTACACTGCTACTAGGAGCATGAGATGTAGCCACCTCTACACTGCTACTAGGAGCATATATAGAAACTGAACTTTAAACTGAACTGATCATCAGTACCTTGACCACTAGCCATCACAGTTGAGACTAACAAATAGATACCCCATCCAAGTAGCTAGTTCTTTAATGAGAACCCCCCCCCCCCCAACACCACACATGCTATAGAGCACTACACCAACTTCTCAACAAGCACACTTTTGAAACATGTGTACATGCTCTCTCTCTGTGTATACATGTAGGTATGCATAGGTGTGTGTGTGCATGCGTGTGTGTGTGTGCATGTGTATGTGTGTGTGTGTGTGTGCATGTGTGTGTGTGTAGGTGTGTGTGTGCATGCTATTTGTGAAAGTTTTGCTTCTGCTATAGGCTAAACAGTCTATGGTAAAGGGTCATCACTTCACACCACATCACTTCACACCACATACCCAAGGACCAATGAAATATGTGTCGCATATCAAGTAATGACACACCTCCCAGGTCAAGTACAATGTAATGACACACCTCCCAGGTCAAGTACAATGTAATGACACACCTCCCAGTTCAAGTACAATGTAATGACACACCTCCTCCCAGGTCAAGTACAATGTAATGACACACCTCCCAGGTCAAGTACAATGTAATGACACGCCTCCCAGGTCAAGTACAATGTAATGACACACCTCCCAGGTCAAGTACAATGTAATGACACACCTCCCAGGTCAAGTACAATGTAATGACACACCTCCCAGGTCAAGTACAATGTAATGACACACCTCCCAGGTCAAGTACAATGTAATGACACACCTCCCAGGCCAAGTACAATGTAATGACACACCTCCCAGGTCAAGTACAATGTAATGACACACCTCCCAGGTCAAGTACAATGTAATGACACACCTCCCAGGTCAAGTACAATGTAATGACACACCTCCCAGGTCAAGTACAATGTAATGACACGCCTCCCAGTTCAAGTACAATGTAATGACACACCTCCCAGGTCAAGTACAATGTAATGACACACCTCCCAGGTCAAGTACAATGTAATGACACACCTCCCAGGCCAAGTACAATGTAATGACACACCTCCCAGGTCAAGTACAATGTAATGACACACCTCCCAGGTCAAGTACAATGTAATGACACACCTCCCAGGTCAAGTACAATGTAATGACACACCTCCTCCCAGGTCAAGTACAATGTAATGACACACCTCCCAGGTCAAGTACAATGTAATGACACACCTCCCAGGTCAAGTACAATGTAATGACACGCCTCCCAGGTCAGGTACAATGTAATGACACACCTCCCAGGTCAAGTACAATGTAATGACACACCTCCTCCCAGGTCAAGTACAATGTAATGACACACCTCCCAGGTCAAGTACAATGTAATGACACACCTCCCAGGTCAAGTACAATGTAATGACACACCTCCCAGGTCAAGTACAATGTAATGACACACCTCCCAGGTCAAGTACAATGTAATGACACACCTCCCAGGTCAAGTACAATGTAATGACACACCTCCCAGGTCAAGTACAATGTAATGACACACCTCCCAGGTCAAGTACAATGTAATGACACACCTCCCAGGTCAAGTACAATGTAATGACACACCTCCCAGGTCAAGCACAATGTAATGACACACCTCCCAGGTCAAGTACAATGTAATGACACGCCTCCCAGGCCAAGTACAATGTAATGACACACCTCCCAGGTCAAGTACAATGTAATGACACACCTCCTCCCAGGTCAAGTACAATGTAATGACACACCTCCCAGGTCAAGTACAATGTAATGACACACCTCCCAGGTCAAGTACAATGTAATGACACACCTCCCAGGTCAAGTACAATGTAATGACACACCTCCCAGGTCAAGTACAATGTAATGACACACCTCCCAGGTCAAGTACAATGTAATGACACACCTCCCAGGTCAAGTACAATGTAATGACACACCTCCCAGGTCAAGTACAATGTAATGACACACCTCCCAGGTCAAGTACAATGTAATGACACACCTCCCAGGTCAAGTACAATGTAATGACACACCTCCCAGGTCAAGTACAATGTAATGACACACCTCCCAGGTCAAGTACAATGTAATGACACACCTCCTCCCAGGTCAAGTACAATGTAATGACACACCTCCTCCCAGGTCAAGTACAATGTAATGACACACCTCCCAGGTCAAGTACAATGTAATGACACACCTCCTCCCAGGTCAAGTACAATGTAATGACACACCTCCCAGGTCAAGTACAATGTAATGACACGCCTCCCAGGTCAAGTACAATGTAATGACACGCCTCCCAGGTCAAGTACAATGTAATGACACACCTCCCAGGTCAAGTACAATGTAATGACACGCCTCCCAGGTCAAGTACAATGTAATGACACACCTCCCAGGTCAAGTACAATGTAATGACACACCTCCCAGGTCAAGTACAATGTAATGACACACCTCCCAGGTCAAGTACAATGTAATGACACACCTCCCAGGTCAAGTACAATGTAATGACACACCTCCCAGGTCAAGTACAATGTAATGACACACCTCCCAGGTCAAGTACAATGTAATGACACACCTCCCAGGTCAAGTACAATGTAATGACACACCTCCCAGGTCAAGTACAATGTAATGACACACCTCCCAGGTCAAGTACAATGTAATGACACACCTCCCAGGTCAAGTACAATGTAATGACACGCCTCCCAGGTCAAGTACAATGTAATGACACACCTCCTCCCAGGTCAAGTACAATGTAATGACACACCTCCCAGGTCAAGTACAATGTAATGACACACCTCCCAGGTCAAGTATAATGTAATGACACGCCTCCCAGGTCAAGTACAATGTAATGACACACCTCCCAGGTCAAGTACAATGTAATGACACGCCTCCCAGGTCAAGTACAATGTAATGACACGCCTCCCAGGCCAAGTACAATGTAATGACACACCTCCTCCCAGGTCAAGTACAATGTAATGACACGCCTCCCAGGTCAAGTACAATGTAATGACACACCTCCCAGGTCAAGTACAATGTAATGACATGCCTCCCAGGTCAAGTACAATGTAATGACACACCTCCCAGGTCAAGTACAATGTAATGACACACCTCCCAGGTCAAGTACAATGTAATGACACACCTCCCAGGTCAAGTACAATGTAATGACACACCTCCCAGGTCAAGTACAATGTAATGACACGCCTCCCAGGTCAAGTACAATGTAATGACACACCTCCCAGGTCAAGTACAATGTAATGACACACCTCCCAGGTCAAGTACAATGTAATGACACACCTCCCAGGTCAAGTACAATGTAATGACACACCTCCCAGGTCAAGTACAATGTAATGACACACCTCCCAGGTCAAGTACAATGTAATGACACACCTCCCAGGTCAAGTACAATGTAATGACACACCTCCCAGGTCAAGTACAATGTAATGACACACCTCCCAGGTCAAGTACAAAGTAATGACACACCTCCCAGGTCAAGTACAATGTAATGACACACCTCCCAGGTCAAGTACAATGTAATGACACGCCTCCCAGGTCAAGTACAATGTAATGACACGCCTCCCAGGTCAAGTACAATGTAATGACACGCCTCCCAGGTCAAGTACAATGTAATGACACGCCTCCCAGGTCAAGTACAATGTAATGACACGCCTCCCAGGTCAAGTACAATGTAATGACACACCTCCCAGGTCAAGTACAATGTAATGACACACCTCCCAGGTCAAGTACAATGTAATGACACGCCTCCCAGGTCAAGTACAATGTAATGACACACCTCCCAGGTCAAGTACAATGTAATGACACACCTCCCAGGTCAAGTACAATGTAATGACACGCCTCCCAGGTCAAGTACAATGTAATGACACACCTCCCAGGTCAAGTACAATGTAATGACACGCCTCCCAGGTCAAGTACAATGTAATGACACACCTCCCAGGTCAAGTACAATGTAATGACACACCTCCCAGGTCAAGTACAATGTAATGACACACCTCCCAGGTCAAGTACAATGTAATGACACACCTCCCAGGTCAAGTACAATGTAATGACACACCTCCCAGGTCAAGTACAATGTAATGACACACCTCCCAGGTCAAGTACAATGTAATGACACACCTCCCAGGTCAAGTACAATGTAATGACACACCTCCCAGGTCAAGTACAATGTAATGACACACCTCCCAGGTCAAGTACAATGTAATGACACACCTCCCAGGTCAAGTACAATGTAATGACACACCTCCCAGGTCAAGTACAATGTAATGACACACCTCCCAGGTCAAGTACAATGTAATGACACACCTCCCAGGTCAAGTACAATGTAATGACACACCTCCCAGGTCAAGTACAATGCAATGACACACCTCCCAGGTCAAGTACAATGTAATGACACACCTCCCAGGTCAAGTACAATGTAATGACACACCTCCCAGGTCAAGTACAATGTAATGACACACCTCCCAGGTCAAGTACAATGTAATGACACACCTCCCAGGTCAAGTACAATGTAATGACACACCTCCCAGGTCAAGTACAATGTAATGACACACCTCCCAGGTCAAGTACAATGTAATGACACGCCTCCCAGGTCAAGTACAATGTAATGACACACCTCCCAGGTCAAGTACAATGTAATGACACACCTCCCAGGTCAAGTACAATGTAATGACACACCTCCCAGGTCAAGTACAATGTAATGACACACCTCCCAGGTCAAGTACAATGTAATGACACACCTCCCAGGTCAAGTACAATGTAATGACACACCTCCCAGGTCAAGTACAATGTAATGACACACCTCCCAGGTCAAGTACAATGTAATGACACACCTCCCAGGTCAAGCACAATGTAATGACACACCTCCCAGGTCAAGTACAATGTAATGACACGCCTCCCAGGTCAAGTACAATGTAATGACACACCTCCCAGGTCAAGTACAATGTAATGACACACCTCCCAGGTCAAGTACAATGTAATGACACGCCTCCCAGGTCAAGTACAATGTAATGACACACCTCCCAGGTCAAGTACAATGTAATGACACACCTCCCAGGTCAAGTACAATGTAATGACACACCTCCCAGGTCAAGTACAATGTAATGACACACCTCCCAGGTCAAGTACAATGTAATGACACGCCTCCCAGGTCAAGTACAATGTAATGACACACCTCCCAGGTCAAGTACAATGTAATGACATGCCTCCCAGGTCAAGTACAATGTAATGACACGCCTCCCAGGTCAAGTACAATGTAATGACACACCTCCCAGGTCAAGTACAATGTAATGACACACCTCCCAGGTCAAGTACAATGTAATGACACACCTCCCAGGTCAAGTACAATGTAATGACACGCCTCCCAGGTCAAGTACAATGTAATGACACGCCTCCCAGGTCGAGTACAATGTAATGACACACCTCCCAGGTCAAGTACAATGTAATGACACACCTCCCAGGTCAAGCACAATGTAATGACACACCTCCCAGGTCAAGTACAATGTAATGACACACCTCCCAGGTCAAGTACAATGCACTGCACATGCCTGCCAGGTCAAGTTGCATTTGATCAGGTGATAATCAGACATGACTCACAGAGATGAAAGAGATCGCAGAAAATCCGATCAGCTCTTCAAGAATCTGGACAAAGAAAGAACAAAATATTGTTCAAATTATGAAATTCATTTTGGCACAAACTGTCATGTGCCAAACATGATTTGATTGGTTAGATAGGTTAGATAGACATCAATGTGCGTGCGAGTTGATATCGATTAATTTACTAATTAATGTTGAGTGTGCCCTTTAGCTCATTGGTTAGTGCCCTCACTTCCGCCACAACCAGCAAGGAAACTAGCGCTTTGCAGTGAATGACCGGCTAATAAGAACATTCTAAATAATGCACACCACCATTGGCCGTCAATATAACAAGAGTGATGACTGGAGCTTCACACAGTGAGGTAGGTGCCTAACCAAGAGTCCTGTAGTGATAGTGATGACTGGAGCTTCACACAGTGAGGTAGGTGCCTGACCAAGAGTCCTGTAGTGATAGTGATGACTGGAGCTTCACACAGTGAGGTGGGTGCCTGACCAAGAGTCCTGTAGTGATAGTGATGACTGGAGCTTCACACAGTGAGGTGGGTGCCTGCCCAAGAGTCCTGTAGTGATAGTGAGACTGGAGCTTCACACAGTGAGGTACAGTAGGTGCCTAACCAAGAGTCCTGTAGTGATAGTGTGGGACTGGAGCTTCACACAGTGAGGTGGGTGCCTAACAAAGAGTCCTGTAGTGATAGTGAGACTGGAGCTTCACACAGTGAGGTGGGTGCCTGACCAAGAGTCTGTAGTGATAGTGATGACTGGAGCTTCACACAGTGAGGTGGGTGCCTAACAAAGAGTTTTTGAAACGCCTTGTCTTGGCTTCACTGCATGCATGCAGCCATGCCTATAGTTGAGGTTCCTTCTCTTGGCTTCACTGCATGCTTGTTGCTATGCCTGTAGTTGACTTCTCTTGGCTTCACTGCATGCTTGTTGCTATGCCTGTAGTTGACTTCTCTTGGCTTCACTGCATGCTTGTTGCTATGCCTGTAGTTGACTTCTCTTGGCTTCACTGCATGCTTGTTGCTATGCCTGTAGTTGACTTCTCTTGGCTTCACTGCATGCTTGTTGCCATGCCTGTAGTTGAGGTTCCTTCTCTTGGCTTCACTGCATGCTTGTTGCCATGCCTGTAGTTGACTTCTCTTAGCTTCACTGCATGCATGCAGCCATGCCTGTAGTTGAGGTTCCTTCTCTTGGCTTCACTACATGCTTGTTGCCATGCCTGTAGTTGAGGTTCCTTCTCTTGGCTTCACTGGATGCATGCTGCCATGCCTATAGCTATAGAGAAAAATTCCAAAGACATGTATGTAATCACGTAGTTCTTCATGGTGGACACCTTTCTAAACAACATGCCAACATGGCATGCATCCTGCACTTTGAGAGATTAACTTCACTGCCTCCAGCCCTCCTGTCAGTGCTAGTGCTCACTCATTTGTTTGCTTTTGTAACAAAACAAGACCACACCCGTGGCCGCTTGAATCAGGGGGGTTGACATGGCAACCAAATTATCATCATTTTGTGGTGTGCACAATATGAGTACCAGCCAGCACACAGCTGGGCAGTGCACCAATCAGCACACAGCTGGGCAGTGCACCAGCCAGCACACAGCTAGGCAGTGCACCATCCAGCTACAGCAAGCAAACAGCTGGGCATGCTCAGTGGGAAGTTTGAATTTTCATCTGCTAACCCGGACAAAAACTGACCCAACTGACCCAACTGACTGACCTGTTCCTCAGGCCTGTGCTGTGTCTAGATACAGCACTTGTATTTAGTAATCTGTGCTAAATGATCATCAAGGAGGAGTTTAGTGCCACAGTTATGTTTAGCAGCCAGTACTGAATGATCATCAAGGTAGAGTGTATCTGCACTGTAGTCCTAGGTGATTATCAAGGTGGAGTCTAGTAGTGCACTGTGTTTAGTAGTCCTGGGTGATTATCAAGGTGGAGTCTAGTAGTGCACTGTGTTTAGTAGTCCTAGGTGATTATCAAGGTGGAGTCTAGTAGTGCACTGTGTTTAGTAGTCCTGGGTGATTATCAAGGTGGAGTCCAGTAGTGCACTGTGTTTAGTAGTCCTAGGTGATTATCAAGGTGGAGTCTAGTAGTGCACTGTGTTTAGTAGTCCTAGGTGATTATCAAGGTGGAGTCTAGTAGTGCACTGTGTTTAGTAGTCCTGGGTGATTATCAAGGTGGAGTCTAGTAGTGCACTGTGTTTAGTAGTCCTAGGTGATTATCAAGGTGGAGTCTAGTAGTGCACTGTGTTTAGTAGTCCTGGGTGATTATCAAGGTGGAGTCTAGTAGTGCACTGTGTTTAGTAGTCCTAGGTGATTATCAAGGTGGAGTCTAGTAGTGCACTGTGTTTAGTAGTCCTGGGTGATTATCAAGGTGGAGTCTAGTAGTGCACTGTGTTTAGTAGTCCTGGGTGATTATCAAGGTGGAGTCTAGTAGTGCACTGTGTTTAGTAGTCCTAGGTGATTATCAAGGTGGAGTCTAGTAGTGCACTGTGTTTAGTAGTCCTAGGTGATTATCAAGGTGGAGTCTAGTAGTGCACTGTGTTTAGTAGTCCTGGGTGACTATCAAGGTGGAGTCTAGTAGTGCACTGTGTTTAGTAGTCCTGGGTGATTATCAAGGTGGAGTCTAGTAGTGCACTGTGTTTAGTAGTCCTGGGTGATTATCAAGGTGGAGTCTAGTAGTGCACTGTGTTTAGTAGTCCTAGGTGATTATCAAGGTGGAGTCTAGCAGTGCACTGTGTTTAGTAGCCCTAGGTGATTATCAAGGTGGAGTCTAGTAGTGCACTGTGTTTAGTAGTCCTGGGTGATTATCAAGGTGGAGTCTAGTAGTGCACTGTGTTTAGTAGTCCTGGGTGATTATCAAGGTGGAGTCTAGTAGTGCACTGTGTTTAGTAGTCCTAGGTGATTATCAAGGTGGAGTCTAGTAGTGCACTGTGTTTAGTAGTCCTGGGTGATTATCAAGGTGGAGTCTAGTAGTGCACTGTGTTTAGTAGTCCTAGGTGATTATCAAGGTGGAGTCTAGTAGTGCACTGTGTTTAGTAGTCCTGGGTGATTATCAAGGTGGAGTCTAGTAGTGCACTGTGTTTAGTAGTCCTGGGTGATTATCAAGGTGGAGTCTAGTAGTGCACTGTGTTTAGTAGTCCTGGGTGATTATCAAGGTGGAGTCTAGTAGTGCACTGTGTTTAGTAGTCCTGGGTGATTATCAAGGTGGAGTCTAGTAGTGCACTGTGTTTAGTAGTCCTAGGTGATTATCAAGGTGGAGTCTAGTAGTGCACTGTGTTTAGTAGTCCTAGGTGATTATCAAGGTGGAGTCTAGTAGTGCACTGTGTTTAGTAGTCCTAGGTGATTATCAAGGTGGAGTCTAGTAGTGCACTGTGTTTAGTAGTCCTGGGTGATTATCAAGGTGGAGTCTAGTAGTGCACTGTGTTTAGTAGTCCTAGGTGATTATCAAGGTGGAGTCTAGTAGTGCACTGTGTTTAGTAGTCCTAGGTGATTATCAAGGTGGAGTCTAGTAGTGCACTGTGTTTAGTAGTCCTAGGTGATTATCAAGGTGGAGTCTAGTAGTGCACTGTGTTTAGTAGTCCTAGGTGATTATCAAGGTGGAGTCTAGTAGTGCACTGTGTTTAGTAGTCCTAGGTGATTATCAAGGTGGAGTCTAGTAGTGCACAGTGTTTAGTAGTCCTAGGTGATTATCAAGGTGGAGTCTAGTAGTGCACTGTGTTTAGTAGTCCTAGGTGATTATCAAGGTGGAGTCTAGTAGTGCACTGTGTTTAGTAGTCCTGGGTGATTATCAAGGTGGAGTCTAGTAGTGCACTGTGTTTAGTAGTCCTGGGTGATTATCAAGGTGGAGTCTAGTAGTGCACTGTGTTTAGTAGTCCTAGGTGATTATCAAGGTGGAGTCTAGTAGTGCACTGTGTTTAGTAGTCCTAGGTGATTATCAAGGTGGAGTCTAGTAGTGCACTGTGTTTAGTAGTCCTAGGTGATTATCAAGGTGGAGTCTAGTAGTGCACTGTGTTTAGTAGTCCTAGGTGATTATCAAGGTGGAGTCTAGTAGTGCACTGTGTTTAGTAGTCCTGGGTGATTATCAAGGTGGAGTCTAGTAGTGCACTGTGTTTAGTAGTCCTAGGTGATTATCAAGGTGGAGTCTAGTAGTGCACTGTGTTTAGTAGTCCTGGGTGATTATCAAGGTGGAGTCTAGTAGTGCACTGTGTTTAGTAGTCCTGGGTGATTATCAAGGTGGAGTCTAGTAGTGCACTGTGTTTAGTAGTCCTGGGTGATTATCAAGGTGGAGTCTAGTAGTGCACTGTGTTTAGTAGTCCTAGGTGATTATCAAGGTGGAGTCCAGTAGTGCACTGTGTTTAGTAGTCCTAGGTGATTATCAAGGTGGAGTCTAGTAGTGCACTGTGTTTAGTAGTCCTAGGTGATTATCAAGGTGGAGTCTAGTAGTGCACTGTGTTTAGTAGTCCTAGGTGATTATCAAGGTGGAGTCTAGTAGTGCACTGTGTTTAGTAGTCCTAGGTGATTATCAAGGTGGAGTCTAGTAGTGCACTGTGTTTAGTAGTCCTAGGTGATTATCAAGGTGGAGTCTAGTAGTGCACTGTGTTTAGTAGTCCTGGGTGATTATCAAGGTGGAGTCTAGTAGTGCACTGTGTTTAGTAGTCCTAGGTGATTATCAAGGTGGAGTCTAGTAGTGCACTGTGTTTAGTAGTCCTGGGTGATTATCAAGGTGGAGTCCAGTAGTGCACTGTGTTTAGTAGTCCTAGGTGATTATCAAGGTGGAGTCTAGTAGTGCACTGTGTTTAGTAGTCCTGGGTGATTATCAAGGTGGAGTCTAGTAGTGCACTGTGTTTAGTAGTCCTGGGTGATTATCAAGGTGGAGTCTAGTAGTGCACTGTGTTTAGTAGTCCTAGGTGATTATCAAGGTGGAGTCCAGTAGTGCACTGTGTTTAGTAGTCCTAGGTGATTATCAAGGTGGAGTCTAGTAGTGCACTGTGTTTAGTAGTCCTAGGTGATTATCAAGGTGGAGTCTAGTAGTGCACTGTGTTTAGTAGTCCTAGGTGATTATCAAGGTGGAGTCTAGTAGTGCACTGTGTTTAGTAGTCCTGGGTGATTATCAAGGTGGAGTCTAGTAGTGCACTGTGTTTAGTAGTCCTGGGTGATTATCAAGGTGGAGTCTAGTAGTGCACTGTGTTTAGTAGTCCTAGGTGATTATCAAGGTGGAGTCTAGTAGTGCACTGTGTTTAGTAGTCCTGGGTGATTATCAAGGTGGAGTCTAGTAGTGCACTGTGTTTAGTAGTCCTAGGTGATTATCAAGGTGGAGTCTAGTAGTGCACTGTGTTTAGTAGTCCTAGGTGATTATCAAGGTGGAGTCTAGTAGTGCACTGTGTTTAGTAGTCCTGGGTGATTATCAAGGTGGAGTCTAGTAGTGCACTGTGTTTAGTAGTCCTAGGTGATTATCAAGGTGGAGTCTAGTAGTGCACTGTGTTTAGTAGTCCTGGGTGATTATCAAGGTGGAGTCCAGTAGTGCACTGTGTTTAGTAGTCCTAGGTGATTATCAAGGTGGAGTCTAGTAGTGCACTGTGTTTAGTAGTCCTGGGTGATTATCAAGGTGGAGTCTAGTAGTGCACTGTGTTTAGTAGTCCTAGGTGATTATCAAGGTGGAGTCTAGTAGTGCACTGTGTTTAGTAGTCCTGGGTGATTATCAAGGTGGAGTCTAGTAGTGCACTGTGTTTAGTAGTCCTAGGTGATTATCAAGGTGGAGTCTAGTAGTGCACTGTGTTTAGTAGTCCTGGGTGATTATCAAGGTGGAGTCTAGTAGTGCACTGTGTTTAGTAGTCCTGGGTGATTATCAAGGTGGAGTCCAGTAGTGCACTGTGTTTAGTAGTCCTGGGTGATTATCAAGGTGGAGTCTAGTAGTGCACTGTGTTTAGTAGTCCTGGGTGATTATCAAGGTGGAGTCTAGTAGTGCACTGTGTTTAGTAGTCCTGGGTGATTATCAAGGTGGAGTCTAGTAGTGCACTGTGTTTAGTAGTCCTAGGTGATTATCAAGGTGGAGTCTAGTAGTGCACTGTGTTTAGTAGTCCTAGGTGATTATCAAGGTGGAGTCTAGTAGTGCACTGTGTTTAGTAGTCCTAGGTGATTATCAAGGTGGAGTCTAGTAGTGCACTGTGTTTAGTAGTCCTGGGTGATTATCAAGGTGGAGTCTAGTAGTGCACTGTGTTTAGTAGTCCTAGGTGATTATCAAGGTGGAGTCTAGTAGTGCACTGTGTTTAGTAGTCCTAGGTGATTATCAAGGTGGAGTCCAGTAGTGCACTGTGTTTAGTAGTCCTAGGTGATTATCAAGGTGGAGTCTAGTAGTGCACTGTGTTTAGTAGTCCTGGGTGATTATCAAGGTGGAGTCTAGTAGTGCACTGTGTTTAGTAGTCCTAGGTGATTATCAAGGTGGAGTCTAGTAGTGCACTGTGTTTAGTAGTCCTAGGTGATTATCAAGGTGGAGTCTAGTAGTGCACTGTGTTTAGTAGTCCTAGGTGATTATCAAGGTGGAGTCTAGTAGTGCACTGTGTTTAGTAGTCCTAGGTGATTATCAAGGTGGAGTCTAGTAGTGCACTGTGTTTAGTAGTCCTGGGTGATTATCAAGGTGGAGTCTAGTAGTGCACTGTGTTTAGTAGTCCTGGGTGATTATCAAGGTGGAGTCTAGTAGTGCACTGTGTTTAGTAGTCCTAGGTGATTATCAAGGTGGAGTCTAGTAGTGCACTGTGTTTAGTAGTCCTGGGTGATTATCAAGGTGGAGTCTAGTAGTGCACTGTGTTTAGTAGTCCTGGGTGATTATCAAGGTGGAGTCTAGTAGTGCACTGTGTTTAGTAGTCCTAGGTGATTATCAAGGTGGAGTCTAGTAGTGCACTGTGTTTAGTAGTCCTAGGTGATTATCAAGGTGGAGTCTAGTAGTGCACTGTGTTTAGTAGTCCTAGGTGATTATCAAGGTGGAGTCTAGTAGTGCACTGTGTTTAGTAGTCCTAGGTGATTATCAAGGTGGAGTCTAGTAGTGCACTGTGTTTAGTAGTCCTGGGTGATTATCAAGGTGGAGTCTAGTAGTGCACTGTGTTTAGTAGTCCTGGGTGATTATCAAGGTGGAGTCTAGTAGTGCACTGTGTTTAGTAGTCCTGGGTGATTATCAAGGTGGAGTCTAGTAGTGCACTGTGTTTAGTAGTCCTGGGTGATTATCAAGGTGGAGTCTAGTAGTGCACTGTGTTTAGTAGTCCTGGGTGATTATCAAGGTGGAGTCTAGCAGTGCACTGTGTTTAGTAGTCCTGGGTGATTATCAAGGTGGAGTCTAGTAGTGCACTGTGTTTAGTAGTCCTGGGTGATTATCAAGGTGGAGTCTAGTAGTGCACTGTGTTTAGTAGTCCTAGGTGATTATCAAGGTGGAGTCTAGTAGTGCACTGTGTTTAGTAGTCCTGGGTGATTATCAAGGTGGAGTCTAGTAGTGCACTGTGTTTAGTAGTCCTAGGTGATTATCAAGGTGGAGTCTAGTAGTGCACTGTGTTTAGTAGTCCTAGGTGATTATCAAGGTGGAGTCTAGTAGTGCACTGTGTTTAGTAGTCCTGGGTGATTATCAAGGTGGAGTCTAGTAGTGCACTGTGTTTAGTAGTCCTGGGTGATTATCAAGGTGGAGTCTAGTAGTGCACTGTGTTTAGTAGTCCTAGGTGATTATCAAGGTGGAGTCTAGTAGTGCACTGTGTTTAGTAGTCCTAGGTGATTATCAAGGTGGAGTCTAGTAGTGCACTGTGTTTAGTAGTCCTGGGTGATTATCAAGGTGGAGTCTAGTAGTGCACTGTGTTTAGTAACATGCATATTATTATTAGGTGGGTGTGGTTGACTTAGGAGACTCTTGACCATGCATATTATTATTAGGTGAGTGTATTGTGTGCATGGTGTATGAGTGTATTGTGTGATGATGTATGTTGATTACTCCTTCTCCTCCTCTCTCGAAGTCTCTTGTTCTTTTATAGGCAGCTGGTTTATCTTGTGTTGTGCCTAGGATCATTCTCCTCAGAGACTGATCTGACCAATCAGGAGTTATATATATAGAGTACTACCACACTTCCCTATATATAGAGTGCTACCACACTTCCCTATATATAGAGTGCTAGTACACTTCCCAATATATAGAGTGCTACCACACTTCCCAATATAGAGAGTGCTACCACACTTCCCTATATATAGAGTGCTAGTACACTTCCCAATATATAGAGTGCTACCACACTTCCCTATATATAGAGTGCTAGTACACTTCCCTATATATAGAGTACTACCACACTTCCCTATATATAGAGTGCTACCACACTTCCCAATATATAGAGTGCTACCACACTTCCCAATATAGAGAGTGCTACCACACTTCCCTATATATAGAGTGCTACCACACTTCCCAATATAGAGTGCTACCACACTTCCCTATATATAGAGTGCTACCACACTTCCCAATATAGAGAGTGCTACCACACTTCCCTATATATAGAGTGCTACCACACTTCCCTATATATAGAGTACTACCACACTTCCCAATATAGAGAGTGCTACCACACTTCCCTATATAGAGAGTGCTACCACACTTCCCTATATATAGAGTACTACCACACTTCCCTATATATAGAGTGCTACCACACTTCCCTATATATAGAGTGCTACCACACTTCCCAATATAGAGAGTGCTACCACACTTCCCTATATATAGAGTACTACCACACTTCCCAATATAGAGAGTGCTACCACACTTCCCTATATAGAGAGTGCTACCACACTTCCCTATATATAGAGTGCTAGTACACTTCCCTATATATAGAGTGCTACCACACTTCCCAATATAGAGAGTGCTACCACACTTCCCTATATATAGAGTACTACCACACTTCCCAATATAGAGAGTGCTACCACACTTCCCTATATAGAGAGTGCTACCACACTTCTCTATATATAGAGTGCTACCACACTTCCCTATATATAGAGTGCTACCACACTTCCCAATATAGAGTGCTACCACACTTCCCTATATATAGAGTGCTACCACACTTCCCAATATAGAGAGTGCTACCACACTTCCCTATATATAGAGTGCTACCACACTTCCCAATATAGAGAGTGCTACCACACTTCCCTATATATAGAGTGCTACCACACTTCCCAATATATAGAGTACTACCACACTTCCCAATATAGAGAGTGCTACCACACTTCCCTATATATAGAGTGCTACCACACTTCCCTATATATAGAGTACTACCACACTTCCCAATATAGAGAGTGCTACCACACTTCCCTATATAGAGAGTGCTACCACACTTCCCTATATATAGAGTGCTAGTACACTTCCCTATATATAGAGTGCTACCACACTTCCCAATATAGAGAGTGCTACCACACTTCCCTATATATAGAGTACTACCACACTTCCCAATATAGAGAGTGCTACCACACTTCCCTATATAGAGAGTGCTACCACACTTCCCTATATATAGAGTGCTAGTACACTTCCCTATATATAGAGTGCTACCACACTTCCCAATATAGAGTGTGCTACCACACTTCTCTATATATAGAGTGCTACCACACTTCCCAATATAGAGAGTGCTAGTACACTTCCCAATATATAGAGTACTACCACACTTCCCTATATAGAGAGTGCTAGTACACTTCCCAATATATAGGACTACTACAGCTAAGAGTGCACCAGTTTACAGGCCCAGTTGTTCCAGGACTAATTTCTGCTTTAATCTTGTTAAACAAGCCTTCTCGCCGAGGTGAGTATTTAAGCAGTTTAGATATTTCAAAAGTAGTATCTAGAGTATTCCTCAGTATTCTTGATGGTTTCTCCAGCAGCTAAATTTAAAGCATGACCATAGCAATGGACAAAAATAGCTCGTGACTCTTCTCCACAAATTTTAGTACAAGTCCCACCCCTTATACCATGTTTGCAGCAACATCATAGCATTGAGCACGACAGTTATGAATGCTAAGACTCATACGACACATCGCATCCTTCAAACTACCAACCAAGACATCTGCTTTTATGGACTCAACATGGTCAAGGCCATAGAAATCTTCATGGGGTTGAAAATCATCATCAACCCACCGAAAGCAAACAACGAATTGCTCCTTATTGGATGCATCCGACACTTCATCAGCCATCAGGGCAAAATACTCGGCTTGCTGGATAGAACTGGCTATAATATGTAATGCCATTATTTTAATAACTTCATTTTGTATTTGGGGACTAGTATATTTATCAGTTTTCTTACTTAACATGGCCGATATTGCAGGATCATCCAATGCACGAAGATGCATTAATTGCATGAAGTTTACTGTCAACTTCATCACCAGCACCACGAAAAGCTATTCCTTGTCTAGCTAGGAATTGAATATTCTGAGCTATCTTGATAAGGTACTCTCTGTTCACGGCTTTTTGCAAAGCATGTTGAGAAGATAACATACTTCCAACATCACTAGTCGTACCTGGTATAGTGATCACTAAATCGGTAGCTGCTTTACGAGATTTTGTGCTCTCATGTTGGTTGAAACATCAAGTTCTATCCTTCCAGTTACTGAACCCAGACAAAAAGGTTGAGTCCTGCATGTTTCCTTATCATCTTCAGTTTACCTAATATATATACTAGCTGTGAAATATGGAATGATTGCTGCCAATACGAGTGGCAGCTAGGCTTACTAGCAGAAGCTGCCCCACTGTATCTTACCTGTTTGGATTGCTTGCACACACGTGAAACAATAAGCCATGTCTCGTAGTGAAGCCATTTCCATTGGTTGAACCAAGCGCTCTGAAAAGAGCGATAAGAGATATTGGTTCGGCCGAAAGATCGCTTAGGAAAACTAAAGTTAGTTGGTCGAGTCGGATGATCGGGAAGCTTAGGACAATTTGGTAACCTGGAAGCCATGCTGAAAAGACGAAATCTGACTATCTTTAATTAAATATTAATTTAATAATTTTTATCCATTGCTACTAGTCACATAGGTAGGCTAGTTGTCCTTAAGTGTACTTCTATTCATGTCTCACCATAATGATACTGTGAAGTAAAAAAAAAAAAAAAAAAAAAAAAAAAAAAAAAAAAAAAAAAAAAAAAAAAAAAAAAAAAAAAAAAAAAAAAAAAAAAAAAAAAAAAAAAAAAAAAAAAAAAAAAAAAAAAAAAGTGTGGTTTTCGTGAAGTAGGCTTGTTCGGTCCAACGGGCCTACGGCCATGCACTCTAGGAATATTACTTCCTAACAATATAAATCTTCAGAAGAAGTCTCAGCACAACTTCTCTTTCCAGGTTCGCTTTCTTTGACGCCCAGACCTTACTATTGCTTCTCTCTCACAATAGCCTTATCTAGACCAAGTATATAATCAAACAGAGTCTTCTCTCTCTCTCTCTCTAGACCTCTGCCCTCCTTTTCTGTAGAAGCTAAGTTGATTATAATCAACAATAACAAAATGATGTACACGACCACGTCTATCAATACATCATTACTCCTATTGTTTTCTACCAAATTATATATTACGCAGAGCCAAGTCAGCTCAGTTCCGAGTCTCTCTTCAGTTCATTGAGGAGTTAGTTTGTTGAGGGGCTTTCCTTCTTTCTTCCGGCTTGTTGATTACTCCTTCTCCTCCTCTCTCGAAGTCTCTTGTTCTTTTATAGGCAGCTGGTTTATCTTGTGTTGTGCCTAGGATCATTCTCCTCAGAGACTGATCTGACCAATCAGGAGTTCCTTTTTCCAACCAATCAGGGGTCTCTGCTGTTGAAGTGGGATGATCCATAGTTGCGGTTTTGGTTCTGAGTTGGTGGGTGTCTACTGCCACTTGTGGGTGTGTAGTGTCAACCTCCCTCTGACAGTGTTTCCCCTCTAACAGCTTCCGCTGTCAGGGCTTTCTCTGACTATACTATATGTGAGTCTAGAGTGCATGGTGCACACATGTGAATGACTGGCGTGCATGAGGTGAGTCTAGAGTGCATGGTGATTATCAAGGTGGAGTCTAGTAGTGCACTGTGTTTAGTAGTCCTGGGTGATTATCAAGGTGGAGTCTAGTAGTGCACTGTGTTTAGTAGTCCTGGGTGATTATCAAGGTGGAGTCTAGTAGTGCACTGTGTTTAGTAGTCCTGGGTGATTATCAAGGTGGAGTCTAGTAGTGCACTGTGTTTAGTAGTCCTAGGTGATTATCAAGGTGGAGTCTAGTAGTGCACTGTGTTTAGTAGTCCTAGGTGATTATCAAGGTGGAGTCCAGTAGTGCACTGTGTTTAGTAGTCCTAGGTGATTATCAAGGTGGAGTCTAGTAGTGCACTGTGTTTAGTAGTCCTGGGTGATTATCAAGGTGGAGTCCAGTAGTGCACTGTGTTTAGTAGTCCTAGGTGATTATCAAGGTGGAGTCTAGTAGTGCACTGTGTTTAGTAGTCCTGGGTGATTATCAAGGTGGAGTCTAGTAGTGCACTGTGTTTAGTAGTCCTAGGTGATTATCAAGGTGGAGTCTAGTAGTGCACTGTGTTTAGTAGTCCTGGGTGATTATCAAGGTGGAGTCTAGTAGTGCACTGTGTTTAGTAGTCCTAGGTGATTATCAAGGTGGAGTCTAGTAGTGCACTGTGTTTAGTAGTCCTGGGTGATTATCAAGGTGGAGTCTAGTAGTGCACAGTGTTTAGTAGTCCTGGGTGATTATCAAGGTGGAGTCTAGTAGTGCACTGTGTTTAGTAGTCCTAGGTGATTATCAAGGTGGAGTCTAGTAGTGCACTGTGTTTAGTAGTCCTGGGTGATTATCAAGGTGGAGTCTAGTAGTGCACTGTGTTTAGTAGTCCTAGGTGATTATCAAGGTGGAGTCTAGTAGTGCACTGTGTTTAGTAGTCCTGGGTGATTATCAAGGTGGAGTCTAGCAGTGCACTGTGTTTAGTAGTCCTAGGTGATTATCAAGGTGGAGTCTAGTAGTGCACTGTGTTTAGTAGTCCTGGGTGATTATCAAGGTGGAGTCTAGTAGTGCACTGTGTTTAGTAGTCCTAGGTGATTATCAAGGTGGAGTCTAGTAGTGCACTGTGTTTAGTAGTCCTGGGTGATTATCAAGGTGGAGTCTAGTAGTGCACTGTGTTTAGTAGTCCTAGGTGATTATCAAGGTGGAGTCTAGTAGTGCACTGTGTTTAGTAGTCCTAGGTGATTATCAAGGTGGAGTCTAGTAGTGCACTGTGTTTAGTAGTCCTAGGTGATTATCAAGGTGGAGTCTAGTAGTGCACTGTGTTTAGTAGTCCTAGGTGATTATCAAGGTGGAGTCTAGTAGTGCACTGTGTTTAGTAGTCCTGGGTGATTATCAAGGTGGAGTCTAGTAGTGCACTGTGTTTAGTAGTCCTGGGTGATTATCAAGGTGGAGTCTAGTAGTGCACTGTGTTTAGTAGTCCTGGGTGATTATCAAGGTGGAGTCTAGTAGTGCACTGTGTTTAGTAGTCCTAGGTGATTATCAAGGTGGAGTCTAGTAGTGCACTGTGTTTAGTAGTCCTGGGTGATTATCAAGGTGGAGTCTAGTAGTGCACTGTGTTTAGTAGTCCTAGGTGATTATCAAGGTGGAGTCTAGTAGTGCACTGTGTTTAGTAGTCCTGGGTGATTATCAAGGTGGAGTCTAGTAGTGCACTGTGTTTAGTAGTCCTAGGTGATTATCAAGGTGGAGTCCAGTAGTGCACTGTGTTTCCCTTTACAATGTGAAGTCCTAGTGATTACATTGAAGTCCTATATAGGTGATTCATGGTTGGAAGTCCTAGTAGTGCACTGTGTTTAGATAGGTCCCTAGGGAATTAGCAAGGTTGGAGGTCAGTCGTCTAGTAGTGCACTGTGTTTAGTAGTCCTAGGTGATTATCAAGGTGGAGTCTAGTAGTGCACTGTGTTTAGTAGTCCTGGGTGATTATCAAGGTGGAGTCTAGTAGTGCACTGTGTTTAGTAGTCCTGGGTGATTATCAAGGTGGAGTCTAGTAGTGCACTGTGTTTAGTAGTCCTGGGTGATTATCAAGGTGGAGTCTAGTAGTGCACTGTGTTTAGTAGTCCTGGGTGATTATCAAGGTGGAGTCTAGTAGTGCACTGTGTTTAGTAGTCCTAGGTGATTATCAAGGTGGAGTCTAGTAGTGCACTGTGTTTAGTAGTCCTAGGTGATTATCAAGGTGGAGTCTAGTAGTGCACTGTGTTTAGTAGTCCTAGGTGATTATCAAGGTGGAGTCTAGTAGTGCACTGTGTTTAGTAGTCCTAGGTGATTATCAAGGTGGAGTCTAGTAGTGCACTGTGTTTAGTAGTCCTGGGTGATTATCAAGGTGGAGTCTAGTAGTGCACTGTGTTTAGTAGTCCTGGGTGATTATCAAGGTGGAGTCTAGTAGTGCACTGTGTTTAGTAGTCCTGGGTGATTATCAAGGTGGAGTCTAGTAGTGCACTGTGTTTAGTAGTCCTGGGTGATTATCAAGGTGGAGTCTAGTAGTGCACTGTGTTTAGTAGTCCTAGGTGATTATCAAGGTGGAGTCTAGTAGTGCACTGTGTTTAGTAGTCCTAGGTGATTATCAAGGTGGAGTCTAGTAGTGCACTGTGTTTAGTAGTCCTAGGTGATTATCAAGGTGGAGTCTAGTAGTGCACTGTGTTTAGTAGTCCTGGGTGATTATCAAGGTGGAGTCTAGTAGTGCACTGTGTTTAGTAGTCCTAGGTGATTATCAAGGTGGAGTCTAGTAGTGCACTGTGTTTAGTAGTCCTAGGTGATTATCAAGGTGGAGTCTAGTAGTGCACTGTGTTTAGTAGTCCTGGGTGATTATCAAGGTGGAGTCTAGTAGTGCACTGTGTTTAGTAGTCCTGGGTGATTATCAAGGTGGAGTCTAGTAGTGCACTGTGTTTAGTAGTCCTAGGTGATTATCAAGGTGGAGTCTAGTAGTGCACTGTGTTTAGTAGTCCTGGGTGATTATCAAGGTGGAGTCTAGTAGTGCACTGTGTTTAGTAGTCCTAGGTGATTATCAAGGTGGAGTCTAGTAGTGCACTGTGTTTAGTAGTCCTGGGTGATTATCAAGGTGGAGTCCAGTAGTGCACTGTGTTTAGTAGTCCTAGGTGATTATCAAGGTGGAGTCTAGTAGTGCACTGTGTTTAGTAGTCCTGGGTGATTATCAAGGTGGAGTCTAGTAGTGCACTGTGTTTAGTAGTCCTGGGTGATTATCAAGGTGGAGTCTAGTAGTGCACTGTGTTTAGTAGTCCTAGGTGATTATCAAGGTGGAGTCCAGTAGTGCACTGTGTTTAGTAGTCCTAGGTGATTATCAAGGTGGAGTCTAGTAGTGCACTGTGTTTAGTAGTCCTAGGTGATTATCAAGGTGGAGTCTAGTAGTGCACTGTGTTTAGTAGTCCTAGGTGATTATCAAGGTGGAGTCTAGTAGTGCACTGTGTTTAGTAGTCCTGGGTGATTATCAAGGTGGAGTCTAGTAGTGCACTGTGTTTAGTAGTCCTGGGTGATTATCAAGGTGGAGTCTAGTAGTGCACTGTGTTTAGTAGTCCTAGGTGATTATCAAGGTGGAGTCTAGTAGTGCACTGTGTTTAGTAGTCCTAGGTGATTATCAAGGTGGAGTCTAGTAGTGCACTGTGTTTAGTAGTCCTAGGTGATTATCAAGGTGGAGTCTAGTAGTGCACTGTGTTTAGTAGTCCTAGGTGATTATCAAGGTGGAGTCTAGTAGTGCACTGTGTTTAGTAGTCCTGGGTGATTATCAAGGTGGAGTCTAGTAGTGCACTGTGTTTAGTAGTCCTAGGTGATTATCAAGGTGGAGTCTAGTAGTGCACTGTGTTTAGTAGTCCTGGGTGATTATCAAGGTGGAGTCCAGTAGTGCACTGTGTTTAGTAGTCCTAGGTGATTATCAAGGTGGAGTCTAGTAGTGCACTGTGTTTAGTAGTCCTAGGTGATTATCAAGGTGGAGTCTAGTAGTGCACTGTGTTTAGTAGTCCTGGGTGATTATCAAGGTGGAGTCTAGTAGTGCACTGTGTTTAGTAGTCCTAGGTGATTATCAAGGTGGAGTCTAGTAGTGCACTGTGTTTAGTAGTCCTGGGTGATTATCAAGGTGGAGTCTAGTAGTGCACTGTGTTTAGTAGTCCTGGGTGATTATCAAGGTGGAGTCTAGTAGTGCACTGTGTTTAGTAGTCCTAGGTGATTATCAAGGTGGAGTCTAGTAGTGCACTGTGTTTAGTAGTCCTAGGTGATTATCAAGGTGGAGTCTAGTAGTGCACTGTGTTTAGTAGTCCTAGGTGATTATCAAGGTGGAGTCTAGTAGTGCACTGTGTTTAGTAGTCCTGGGTGATTATCAAGGTGGAGTCTAGTAGTGCACTGTGTTTAGTAGTCCTAGGTGATTATCAAGGTGGAGTCTAGTAGTGCACTGTGTTTAGTAGTCCTAGGTGATTATCAAGGTGGAGTCTAGTAGTGCACTGTGTTTAGTAGTCCTAGGTGATTATCAAGGTGGAGTCTAGTAGTGCACTGTGTTTAGTAGTCCTGGGTGATTATCAAGGTGGAGTCTAGTAGTGCACTGTGTTTAGTAGTCCTGGGTGATTATCAAGGTGGAGTCTAGTAGTGCACTGTGTTTAGTAGTCCTGGGTGATTATCAAGGTGGAGTCTAGTAGTGCACTGTGTTTAGTAGTCCTGGGTGATTATCAAGGTGGAGTCTAGTAGTGCACTGTGTTTAGTAGTCCTAGGTGATTATCAAGGTGGAGTCTAGTAGTGCACTGTGTTTAGTAGTCCTAGGTGATTATCAAGGTGGAGTCTAGTAGTGCACTGTGTTTAGTAGTCCTAGGTGATTATCAAGGTGGAGTCTAGTAGTGCACTGTGTTTAGTAGTCCTAGGTGATTATCAAGGTGGAGTCTAGTAGTGCACTGTGTTTAGTAGTCCTGGGTGATTATCAAGGTGGAGTCTAGTAGTGCACTGTGTTTAGTAGTCCTAGGTGATTATCAAGGTGGAGTCCAGTAGTGCACTGTGTTTAGTAGTCCTAGGTGATTATCAAGGTGGAGTCTAGTAGTGCACTGTGTTTAGTAGTCCTGGGTGATTATCAAGGTGGAGTCTAGTAGTGCACTGTGTTTAGTAGTCCTAGGTGATTATCAAGGTGGAGTCTAGTAGTGCACTGTGTTTAGTAGTCCTAGGTGATTATCAAGGTGGAGTCTAGTAGTGCACTGTGTTTAGTAGTCCTAGGTGATTATCAAGGTGGAGTCTAGTAGTGCACTGTGTTTAGTAGTCCTAGGTGATTATCAAGGTGGAGTCTAGTAGTGCACTGTGTTTAGTAGTCCTAGGTGATTATCAAGGTGGAGTCTAGTAGTGCACTGTGTTTAGTAGTCCTAGGTGATTATCAAGGTGGAGTCTAGTAGTGCACTGTGTTTAGTAGTCCTGGGTGATTATCAAGGTGGAGTCTAGTAGTGCACTGTGTTTAGTAGTCCTAGGTGATTATCAAGGTGGAGTCTAGTAGTGCACTGTGTTTAGTAGTCCTAGGTGATTATCAAGGTGGAGTCCAGTAGTGCACTGTGTTTAGTAGTCCTGGGTGATTATCAAGGTGGAGTCTAGTAGTGCACTGTGTTTAGTAGTCCTATTATCAAGGTGGAGTCTAGTAGTGCACTGTGTTTAGTAGTCCTAGGTGATTATCAAGGTGGAGTCTAGTAGTGCACTGTGTTTAGTAGTCCTAGGTGATTATCAAGGTGGAGTCTAGTAGTGCACTGTGTTTAGTAGTCCTAGGTGATTATCAAGGTGGAGTCTAGTAGTGCACTGTGTTTAGTAGTCCTAGGTGATTATCAAGGTGGAGTCTAGTAGTGCACTGTGTTTAGTAGTCCTGGGTGATTATCAAGGTGGAGTCTAGTAGTGCACTGTGTTTAGTAGTCCTAGGTGATTATCAAGGTGGAGTCTAGTAGTGCACTGTGTTTAGTAGTCCTAGGTGATTATCAAGGTGGAGTCTAGTAGTGCACTGTGTTTAGTAGTCCTGGGTGATTATCAAGGTGGAGTCTAGTAGTGCACTGTGTTTAGTAGTCCTGGGTGATTATCAAGGTGGAGTCTAGTAGTGCACTGTGTTTAGTAGTCCTAGGTGATTATCAAGGTGGAGTCTAGTAGTGCACTGTGTTTAGTAGTCCTAGGTGATTATCAAGGTGGAGTCTAGTAGTGCACTGTGTTTAGTAGTCCTGGGTGATTATCAAGGTGGAGTCTAGTAGTGCACTGTGTTTAGTAGTCCTGGGTGATTATCAAGGTGGAGTCTAGTAGTGCACTGTGTTTAGTAGTCCTAGGTGATTATCAAGGTGGAGTCTAGTAGTGCACTGTGTTTAGTAGTCCTAGGTGATTATCAAGGTGGAGTCTAGTAGTGCACTGTGTTTAGTAGTCCTAGGTGATTATCAAGGTGGAGTCTAGTAGTGCACTGTGTTTAGTAGTCCTAGGTGATTATCAAGGTGGAGTCTAGTAGTGCACTGTGTTTAGTAGTCCTGGGTGATTATCAAGGTGGAGTCTAGTAGTGCACTGTGTTTAGTAGTCCTGGGTGATTATCAAGGTGGAGTCTAGTAGTGCACTGTGTTTAGTAGTCCTAGGTGATTATCAAGGTGGAGTCTAGTAGTGCACTGTGTTTAGTAGTCCTGGGTGATTATCAAGGTGGAGTCTAGTAGTGCACTGTGTTTAGTAACATGCATATTATTATTAGGTGGGTGTGGTTGACTTAGGAGACTCTTGACCATGCATATTATTATTAGGTGAGTGTATTGTGTGCATGGTGTATGAGTGTATTGTGTGATGATGTATGTTGATTACTCCTTCTCCTCCTCTCTCGAAGTCTCTTGTTCTTTTATAGGCAGCTGGTTTATCTTGTGTTGTGCCTAGGATCATTCTCCTCAGAGACTGATCTGACCAATCAGGAGTTATATATATAGAGTACTACCACACTTCCCTATATATAGAGTGCTACCACACTTCCCTATATATAGAGTGCTAGTACACTTCCCAATATATAGAGTGCTACCACACTTCCCAATATAGAGAGTGCTACCACACTTCCCTATATATAGAGTGCTAGTACACTTCCCAATATATAGAGTGCTACCACACTTCCCTATATATAGAGTGCTAGTACACTTCCCTATATATAGAGTACTACCACACTTCCCTATATATAGAGTGCTACCACACTTCCCAATATATAGAGTGCTACCACACTTCCCAATATAGAGAGTGCTACCACACTTCCCTATATATAGAGTGCTACCACACTTCCCAATATAGAGTGCTACCACACTTCCCTATATATAGAGTGCTACCACACTTCCCAATATAGAGAGTGCTACCACACTTCCCTATATATAGAGTGCTACCACACTTCCCTATATATAGAGTACTACCACACTTCCCAATATAGAGAGTGCTACCACACTTCCCTATATAGAGAGTGCTACCACACTTCCCTATATATAGAGTACTACCACACTTCCCTATATATAGAGTGCTACCACACTTCCCTATATATAGAGTGCTACCACACTTCCCAATATAGAGAGTGCTACCACACTTCCCTATATATAGAGTACTACCACACTTCCCAATATAGAGAGTGCTACCACACTTCCCTATATAGAGAGTGCTACCACACTTCCCTATATATAGAGTGCTAGTACACTTCCCTATATATAGAGTGCTACCACACTTCCCAATATAGAGAGTGCTACCACACTTCCCTATATATAGAGTACTACCACACTTCCCAATATAGAGAGTGCTACCACACTTCCCTATATAGAGAGTGCTACCACACTTCTCTATATATAGAGTGCTACCACACTTCCCTATATATAGAGTGCTACCACACTTCCCAATATAGAGTGCTACCACACTTCCCTATATATAGAGTGCTACCACACTTCCCAATATAGAGAGTGCTACCACACTTCCCTATATATAGAGTGCTACCACACTTCCCAATATAGAGAGTGCTACCACACTTCCCTATATATAGAGTGCTACCACACTTCCCAATATATAGAGTACTACCACACTTCCCAATATAGAGAGTGCTACCACACTTCCCTATATATAGAGTGCTACCACACTTCCCTATATATAGAGTACTACCACACTTCCCAATATAGAGAGTGCTACCACACTTCCCTATATAGAGAGTGCTACCACACTTCCCTATATATAGAGTGCTAGTACACTTCCCTATATATAGAGTGCTACCACACTTCCCAATATAGAGAGTGCTACCACACTTCCCTATATATAGAGTACTACCACACTTCCCAATATAGAGAGTGCTACCACACTTCCCTATATAGAGAGTGCTACCACACTTCCCTATATATAGAGTGCTAGTACACTTCCCTATATATAGAGTGCTACCACACTTCCCAATATAGAGTGTGCTACCACACTTCTCTATATATAGAGTGCTACCACACTTCCCAATATAGAGAGTGCTAGTACACTTCCCAATATATAGAGTACTACCACACTTCCCTATATAGAGAGTGCTAGTACACTTCCCAATATATAGGACTACTACAGCTAAGAGTGCACCAGTTTACAGGCCCAGTTGTTCCAGGACTAATTTCTGCTTTAATCTTGTTAAACAAGCCTTCTCGCCGAGGTGAGTATTTAAGCAGTTTAGATATTTCAAAAGTAGTATCTAGAGTATTCCTCAGTATTCTTGATGGTTTCTCCAGCAGCTAAATTTAAAGCATGACCATAGCAATGGACAAAAATAGCTCGTGACTCTTCTCCACAAATTTTAGTACAAGTCCCACCCCTTATACCATGTTTGCAGCAACATCATAGCATTGAGCACGACAGTTATGAATGCTAAGACTCATACGACACATCGCATCCTTCAAACTACCAACCAAGACATCTGCTTTTATGGACTCAACATGGTCAAGGCCATAGAAATCTTCATGGGGTTGAAAATCATCATCAACCCACCGAAAGCAAACAACGAATTGCTCCTTATTGGATGCATCCGAGGCACCAAAATACTCGGCTTGCTGGATAGAACTGGCTATAATATGTAATGCCATTATTTTAATAACTTCATTTTGTATTTGGGGACTAGTATATTTATCAGTTTTCTTACTTAACATGGCCGATATTGCAGGATCATCCAATGCACGAAGATGCATTAATTGCATGAAGTTTACTGTCAACTTCATCACCAGCACCACGAAAAGCTATTCCTTGTCTAGCTAGGAATTGAATATTCTGAGCTATCTTGATAAGGTACTCTCTGTTCACGGCTTTTTGCAAAGCATGTTGAGAAGATAACATACTTCCAACATCACTAGTCGTACCTGGTATAGTGATCACTAAATCGGTAGCTGCTTTACGAGATTTTGTGCTCTCATGTTGGTTGAAACATCAAGTTCTATCCTTCCAGTTACTGAACCCAGACAAAAAGGTTGAGTCCTGCATGTTTCCTTATCATCTTCAGTTTACCTAATATATATACTAGCTGTGAAATATGGAATGATTGCTGCCAATACGAGTGGCAGCTAGGCTTACTAGCAGAAGCTGCCCCACTGTATCTTACCTGTTTGGATTGCTTGCACACACGTGAAACAATAAGCCATGTCTCGTAGTGAAGCCATTTCCATTGGTTGAACCAAGCGCTCTGAAAAGAGCGATAAGAGATATTGGTTCGGCCGAAAGATCGCTTAGGAAAACTAAAGTTAGTTGGTCGAGTCGGATGATCGGGAAGCTTAGGACAATTTGGTAACCTGGAAGCCATGCTGAAAAGACGAAATCTGACTATCTTTAATTAAATATTAATTTAATAATTTTTATCCATTGCTACTAGTCACATAGGTAGGCTAGTTGTCCTTAAGTGTACTTCTATTCATGTCTCACCATAATGATACTGTGAAGTAAAAAAAAAAAAAAAAAAAAAAAAAAAAAAAAAAAATAAAAAAAAAAATAAAAAAAAAATATAAAAAAAAGTGTGGTTTTCGTGAAGTAGGCTTGTTCGGTCCAACGGGCCTACGGCCATGCACTCTAGGAATATTACTTCCTAACAATATAAATCTTCAGAAGAAGTCTCAGCACAACTTCTCTTTCCAGGTTCGCTTTCTTTGACGCCCAGACCTTACTATTGCTTCTCTCTCACAATAGCCTTATCTAGACCAAGTATATAATCAAACAGAGTCTTCTCTCTCTCTCTCTCTAGACCTCTGCCCTCCTTTTCTGTAGAAGCTAAGTTGATTATAATCAACAATAACAAAATGATGTACACGACCACGTCTATCAATACATCATTACTCCTATTGTTTTCTACCAAATTATATATTACGCAGAGCCAAGTCAGCTCAGTTCCGAGTCTCTCTTCAGTTCATTGAGGAGTTAGTTTGTTGAGGGGCTTTCCTTCTTTCTTCCGGCTTGTTGATTACTCCTTCTCCTCCTCTCTCGAAGTCTCTTGTTCTTTTATAGGCAGCTGGTTTATCTTGTGTTGTGCCTAGGATCATTCTCCTCAGAGACTGATCTGACCAATCAGGAGTTCCTTTTTCCAACCAATCAGGGGTCTCTGCTGTTGAAGTGGGATGATCCATAGTTGCGGTTTTGGTTCTGAGTTGGTGGGTGTCTACTGCCACTTGTGGGTGTGTAGTGTCAACCTCCCTCTGACAGTGTTTCCCCTCTAACAGCTTCCGCTGTCAGGGCTTTCTCTGACTATACTATATGTGAGTCTAGAGTGCATGGTGCACACATGTGAATGACTGGCGTGCATGAGGTGAGTCTAGAGTGCATGGTGATTATCAAGGTGGAGTCTAGTAGTGCACTGTGTTTAGTAGTCCTGGGTGATTATCAAGGTGGAGTCTAGTAGTGCACTGTGTTTAGTAGTCCTGGGTGATTATCAAGGTGGAGTCTAGTAGTGCACTGTGTTTAGTAGTCCTGGGTGATTATCAAGGTGGAGTCTAGTAGTGCACTGTGTTTAGTAGTCCTAGGTGATTATCAAGGTGGAGTCTAGTAGTGCACTGTGTTTAGTAGTCCTAGGTGATTATCAAGGTGGAGTCTAGTAGTGCACTGTGTTTAGTAGTCCTAGGTGATTATCAAGGTGGAGTCTAGTAGTGCACTGTGTTTAGTAGTCCTGGGTGATTATCAAGGTGGAGTCTAGTAGTGCACTGTGTTTAGTAGTCCTAGGTGATTATCAAGGTGGAGTCTAGTAGTGCACTGTGTTTAGTAGTCCTAGGTGATTATCAAGGTGGAGTCTAGTAGTGCACTGTGTTTAGTAGTCCTGGGTGATTATCAAGGTGGAGTCCAGTAGTGCACTGTGTTTAGTAGTCCTAGGTGATTATCAAGGTGGAGTCTAGTAGTGCACTGTGTTTAGTAGTCCTGGGTGATTATCAAGGTGGAGTCTAGTAGTGCACTGTGTTTAGTAGTCCTAGGTGATTATCAAGGTGGAGTCTAGTAGTGCACTGTGTTTAGTAGTCCTGGGTGATTATCAAGGTGGAGTCTAGTAGTGCACTGTGTTTAGTAGTCCTAGGTGATTATCAAGGTGGAGTCTAGTAGTGCACTGTGTTTAGTAGTCCTGGGTGATTATCAAGGTGGAGTCTAGTAGTGCACAGTGTTTAGTAGTCCTGGGTGATTATCAAGGTGGAGTCTAGTAGTGCACTGTGTTTAGTAGTCCTAGGTGATTATCAAGGTGGAGTCTAGTAGTGCACTGTGTTTAGTAGTCCTGGGTGATTATCAAGGTGGAGTCTAGTAGTGCACTGTGTTTAGTAGTCCTAGGTGATTATCAAGGTGGAGTCTAGTAGTGCACTGTGTTTAGTAGTCCTGGGTGATTATCAAGGTGGAGTCTAGCAGTGCACTGTGTTTAGTAGTCCTAGGTGATTATCAAGGTGGAGTCTAGTAGTGCACTGTGTTTAGTAGTCCTGGGTGATTATCAAGGTGGAGTCTAGTAGTGCACTGTGTTTAGTAGTCCTAGGTGATTATCAAGGTGGAGTCTAGTAGTGCACTGTGTTTAGTAGTCCTGGGTGATTATCAAGGTGGAGTCTAGTAGTGCACTGTGTTTAGTAGTCCTAGGTGATTATCAAGGTGGAGTCTAGTAGTGCACTGTGTTTAGTAGTCCTAGGTGATTATCAAGGTGGAGTCTAGTAGTGCACTGTGTTTAGTAGTCCTAGGTGATTATCAAGGTGGAGTCTAGTAGTGCACTGTGTTTAGTAGTCCTAGGTGATTATCAAGGTGGAGTCTAGTAGTGCACTGTGTTTAGTAGTCCTAGGTGATTATCAAGGTGGAGTCTAGTAGTGCACTGTGTTTAGTAGTCCTGGGTGATTATCAAGGTGGAGTCTAGTAGTGCACTGTGTTTAGTAGTCCTAGGTGATTATCAAGGTGGAGTCTAGTAGTGCACTGTGTTTAGTAGTCCTAGGTGATTATCAAGGTGGAGTCTAGTAGTGCACTGTGTTTAGTAGTCCTAGGTGATTATCAAGGTGGAGTCCAGTGGTGCACTGTGTTTAGTAGTCCTAGGTGATTATCAAGGTGGAGTCTAGTAGTGCACTGTGTTTAGTAGTCCTAGGTGATTATCAAGGTGGAGTCCAGTAGTGCACTGTGTTTAGTAGTCCTAGGTGATTATCAAGGTGGAGTCTAGTAGTGCACTGTGTTTAGTAGTCCTGGGTGATTATCAAGGTGGAGTCTAGTAGTGCACTGTGTTTAGTAGTCCTAGGTGATTATCAAGGTGGAGTCTAGTAGTGCACTGTGTTTAGTAGTCCTAGGTGATTATCAAGGTGGAGTCTAGTAGTGCACTGTGTTTAGTAGTCCTAGGTGATTATCAAGGTGGAGTCTAGTAGTGCACTGTGTTTAGTAGTCCTGGGTGATTATCAAGGTGGAGTCTAGTAGTGCACTGTGTTTAGTAGTCCTAGGTGATTATCAAGGTGGAGTCTAGTAGTGCACTGTGTTTAGTAGTCCTAGGTGATTATCAAGGTGGAGTCTAGTAGTGCACTGTGTTTAGTAGTCCTAGGTGATTATCAAGGTGGAGTCTAGTAGTGCACTGTGTTTAGTAGTCCTGGGTGATTATCAAGGTGGAGTCTAGTAGTGCACTGTGTTTAGTAGTCCTGGGTGATTATCAAGGTGGAGTCTAGTAGTGCACTGTGTTTAGTAGTCCTGGGTGATTATCAAGGTGGAGTCTAGTAGTGCACTGTGTTTAGTAGTCCTGGGTGATTATCAAGGTGGAGTCTAGTAGTGCACTGTGTTTAGTAGTCCTGGGTGATTATCAAGGTGGAGTCTAGTAGTGCACTGTGTTTAGTAGTCCTAGGTGATTATCAAGGTGGAGTCTAGTAGTGCACTGTGTTTAGTAGTCCTAGGTGATTATCAAGGTGGAGTCTAGTAGTGCACTGTGTTTAGTAGTCCTGGGTGATTATCAAGGTGGAGTCTAGTAGTGCACTGTGTTTAGTAGTCCTGGGTGATTATCAAGGTGGAGTCTAGTAGTGCACTGTGTTTAGTAGTCCTAGGTGATTATCAAGGTGGAGTCTAGTAGTGCACTGTGTTTAGTAGTCCTAGGTGATTATCAAGGTGGAGTCTAGTAGTGCACTGTGTTTAGTAGTCCTGGGTGATTATCAAGGTGGAGTCTAGTAGTGCACTGTGTTTAGTAGTCCTAGGTGATTATCAAGGTGGAGTCTAGTAGTGCACTGTGTTTAGTAGTCCTAGGTGATTATCAAGGTGGAGTCTAGTAGTGCACTGTGTTTAGTAGTCCTGGGTGATTATCAAGGTGG
Organism: Cladorhizidae sp. MBARI D1340-BT2; assembly: GCA_028752905.1. NCBI lineage: Eukaryota > Metazoa > Porifera > Demospongiae > Poecilosclerida > Cladorhizidae > Cladorhizidae sp. MBARI D1340-BT2. Next base: position 39,798,981 of record JAQNBH010000017.1, on the reverse strand, counting down.
AGTCTAGTAGTGCACTGTGTTTAGTAGTCCTGGGTGATTATCAAGGTGGAGTCTAGTAGTGCACTGTGTTTAGTAGTCCTAGGTGATTATCAAGGTGGAGTCTAGTAGTGCACTGTGTTTAGTAGTCCTAGGTGATTATCAAGGTGGAGTCTAGTAGTGCACTGTGTTTAGTAGTCCTAGGTGATTATCAAGGTGGAGTCTAGTAGTGCACTGTGTTTAGTAGTCCTAGGTGATTATCAAGGTGGAGTCTAGTAGTGCACTGTGTTTAGTAGTCCTGGGTGATTATCAAGGTGGAGTCTAGTAGTGCACTGTGTTTAGTAACATGCATATTATTATTAGGTGGGTGTGGTTGACTTAGGAGACTCTTGACCATGCATATTATTATTAGGTGAGTGTATTGTGTGCATGGTGTATGAGTGTATTGTGTGATGATGTATGTTGATTACTCCTTCTCCTCCTCTCTCGAAGTCTCTTGTTCTTTTATAGGCAGCTGGTTTATCTTGTGTTGTGCCTAGGATCATTCTCCTCAGAGACTGATCTGACCAATCAGGAGTTATATATATAGAGTACTACCACACTTCCCTATATATAGAGTGCTACCACACTTCCCTATATATAGAGTGCTAGTACACTTCCCAATATATAGAGTGCTACCACACTTCCCAATATAGAGAGTGCTACCACACTTCCCTATATATAGAGTGCTAGTACACTTCCCAATATATAGAGTGCTACCACACTTCCCTATATATAGAGTGCTAGTACACTTCCCTATATATAGAGTACTACCACACTTCCCTATATATAGAGTGCTACCACACTTCCCAATATATAGAGTGCTACCACACTTCCCAATATAGAGAGTGCTACCACACTTCCCTATATATAGAGTGCTACCACACTTCCCAATATAGAGTGCTACCACACTTCCCTATATATAGAGTGCTACCACACTTCCCAATATAGAGAGTGCTACCACACTTCCCTATATATAGAGTGCTACCACACTTCCCTATATATAGAGTACTACCACACTTCCCAATATAGAGAGTGCTACCACACTTCCCTATATAGAGAGTGCTACCACACTTCCCTATATATAGAGTACTACCACACTTCCCTATATATAGAGTGCTACCACACTTCCCTATATATAGAGTGCTACCACACTTCCCAATATAGAGAGTGCTACCACACTTCCCTATATATAGAGTACTACCACACTTCCCAATATAGAGAGTGCTACCACACTTCCCTATATAGAGAGTGCTACCACACTTCCCTATATATAGAGTGCTAGTACACTTCCCTATATATAGAGTGCTACCACACTTCCCAATATAGAGAGTGCTACCACACTTCCCTATATATAGAGTACTACCACACTTCCCAATATAGAGAGTGCTACCACACTTCCCTATATAGAGAGTGCTACCACACTTCTCTATATATAGAGTGCTACCACACTTCCCTATATATAGAGTGCTACCACACTTCCCAATATAGAGTGCTACCACACTTCCCTATATATAGAGTGCTACCACACTTCCCAATATAGAGAGTGCTACCACACTTCCCTATATATAGAGTACTACCACACTTCCCAATATAGAGAGTGCTACCACACTTCCCTATATAGAGAGTGCTACCACACTTCTCTATATATAGAGTGCTACCACACTTCCCTATATATAGAGTGCTACCACACTTCCCAATATAGAGTGCTACCACACTTCCCTATATATAGAGTGCTACCACACTTCCCAATATAGAGAGTGCTACCACACTTCCCTATATATAGAGTGCTACCACACTTCCCAATATAGAGAGTGCTACCACACTTCCCTATATATAGAGTGCTACCACACTTCCCAATATATAGAGTACTACCACACTTCCCAATATAGAGAGTGCTACCACACTTCCCTATATATAGAGTGCTACCACACTTCCCTATATATAGAGTACTACCACACTTCCCAATATAGAGAGTGCTACCACACTTCCCTATATAGAGAGTGCTACCACACTTCCCTATATATAGAGTGCTAGTACACTTCCCTATATATAGAGTGCTACCACACTTCCCAATATAGAGAGTGCTACCACACTTCCCTATATATAGAGTACTACCACACTTCCCAATATAGAGAGTGCTACCACACTTCCCTATATAGAGAGTGCTACCACACTTCCCTATATATAGAGTGCTAGTACACTTCCCTATATATAGAGTGCTACCACACTTCCCAATATAGAGTGTGCTACCACACTTCTCTATATATAGAGTGCTACCACACTTCCCAATATAGAGAGTGCTAGTACACTTCCCAATATATAGAGTACTACCACACTTCCCTATATAGAGAGTGCTAGTACACTTCCCAATATATAGGACTACTACAGCTAAGAGTGCACCAGTTTACAGGCCCAGTTGTTCCAGGACTAATTTCTGCTTTAATCTTGTTAAACAAGCCTTCTCGCCGAGGTGAGTATTTAAGCAGTTTAGATATTTCAAAAGTAGTATCTAGAGTATTCCTCAGTATTCTTGATGGTTTCTCCAGCAGCTAAATTTAAAGCATGACCATAGCAATGGACAAAAATAGCTCGTGACTCTTCTCCACAAATTTTAGTACAAGTCCCACCCCTTATACCATGTTTGCAGCAACATCATAGCATTGAGCACGACAGTTATGAATGCTAAGACTCATACGACACATCGCATCCTTCAAACTACCAACCAAGACATCTGCTTTTATGGACTCAACATGGTCAAGGCCATAGAAATCTTCATGGGGTTGAAAATCATCATCAACCCACCGAAAGCAAACAACGAATTGCTCCTTATTGGATGCATCCGACACTTCATCAGCCATCAGGGCAAAATACTCGGCTTGCTGGATAGAACTGGCTATAATATGTAATGCCATTATTTTAATAACTTCATTTTGTATTTGGGGACTAGTATATTTATCAGTTTTCTTACTTAACATGGCCGATATTGCAGGATCATCCAATGCACGAAGATGCATTAATTGCATGAAGTTTACTGTCAACTTCATCACCAGCACCACGAAAAGCTATTCCTTGTCTAGCTAGGAATTGAATATTCTGAGCTATCTTGATAAGGTACTCTCTGTTCACGGCTTTTTGCAAAGCATGTTGAGAAGATAACATACTTCCAACATCACTAGTCGTACCTGGTATAGTGATCACTAAATCGGTAGCTGCTTTACGAGATTTTGTGCTCTCATGTTGGTTGAAACATCAAGTTCTATCCTTCCAGTTACTGAACCCAGACAAAAAGGTTGAGTCCTGCATGTTTCCTTATCATCTTCAGTTTACCTAATATATATACTAGCTGTGAAATATGGAATGATTGCTGCCAATACGAGTGGCAGCTAGGCTTACTAGCAGAAGCTGCCCCACTGTATCTTACCTGTTTGGATTGCTTGCACACACGTGAAACAATAAGCCATGTCTCGTAGTGAAGCCATTTCCATTGGTTGAACCAAGCGCTCTGAAAAGAGCGATAAGAGATATTGGTTCGGCCGAAAGATCGCTTAGGAAAACTAAAGTTAGTTGGTCGAGTCGGATGATCGGGAAGCTTAGGACAATTTGGTAACCTGGAAGCCATGCTGAAAAGACGAAATCTGACTATCTTTAATTAAATATTAATTTAATAATTTTTATCCATTGCTACTAGTCACATAGGTAGGCTAGTTGTCCTTAAGTGTACTTCTATTCATGTCTCACCATAATGATACTGTGAAGTAAAAAAAAAAAAAAAAAAAAAAAAAAAAAAAAAAAAAAAAAAAAAAAAAAAAAAAAAAAAAAAAAAAAAAAAAAAAAAAAAAAAAAAAAAAAAAAAAAAAAAAAAGTGTGGTTTTCGTGAAGTAGGCTTGTTCGGTCCAACGGGCCTACGGCCATGCACTCTAGGAATATTACTTCCTAACAATATAAATCTTCAGAAGAAGTCTCAGCACAACTTCTCTTTCCAGGTTCGCTTTCTTTGACGCCCAGACCTTACTATTGCTTCTCTCTCACAATAGCCTTATCTAGACCAAGTATATAATCAAACAGAGTCTTCTCTCTCTCTCTCTCTAGACCTCTGCCCTCCTTTTCTGTAGAAGCTAAGTTGATTATAATCAACAATAACAAAATGATGTACACGACCACGTCTATCAATACATCATTACTCCTATTGTTTTCTACCAAATTATATATTACGCAGAGCCAAGTCAGCTCAGTTCCGAGTCTCTCTTCAGTTCATTGAGGAGTTAGTTTGTTGAGGGGCTTTCCTTCTTTCTTCCGGCTTGTTGATTACTCCTTCTCCTCCTCTCTCGAAGTCTCTTGTTCTTTTATAGGCAGCTGGTTTATCTTGTGTTGTGCCTAGGATCATTCTCCTCAGAGACTGATCTGACCAATCAGGAGTTCCTTTTTCCAACCAATCAGGGGTCTCTGCTGTTGAAGTGGGATGATCCATAGTTGCGGTTTTGGTTCTGAGTTGGTGGGTGTCTACTGCCACTTGTGGGTGTGTAGTGTCAACCTCCCTCTGACAGTGTTTCCCCTCTAACAGCTTCCGCTGTCAGGGCTTTCTCTGACTATACTATATGTGAGTCTAGAGTGCATGGTGCACACATGTGAATGACTGGCGTGCATGAGGTGAGTCTAGAGTGCATGGTGATTATCAAGGTGGAGTCTAGTAGTGCACTGTGTTTAGTAGTCCTGGGTGATTATCAAGGTGGAGTCTAGTAGTGCACTGTGTTTAGTAGTCCTGGGTGATTATCAAGGTGGAGTCTAGTAGTGCACTGTGTTTAGTAGTCCTAGGTGATTATCAAGGTGGAGTCTAGTAGTGCACTGTGTTTAGTAGTCCTAGGTGATTATCAAGGTGGAGTCCAGTAGTGCACTGTGTTTAGTAGTCCTAGGTGATTATCAAGGTGGAGTCTAGTAGTGCACTGTGTTTAGTAGTCCTGGGTGATTATCAAGGTGGAGTCCAGTAGTGCACTGTGTTTAGTAGTCCTAGGTGATTATCAAGGTGGAGTCTAGTAGTGCACTGTGTTTAGTAGTCCTGGGTGATTATCAAGGTGGAGTCTAGTAGTGCACTGTGTTTAGTAGTCCTAGGTGATTATCAAGGTGGAGTCTAGTAGTGCACTGTGTTTAGTAGTCCTGGGTGATTATCAAGGTGGAGTCTAGTAGTGCACTGTGTTTAGTAGTCCTAGGTGATTATCAAGGTGGAGTCTAGTAGTGCACTGTGTTTAGTAGTCCTGGGTGATTATCAAGGTGGAGTCTAGTAGTGCACAGTGTTTAGTAGTCCTGGGTGATTATCAAGGTGGAGTCTAGTAGTGCACTGTGTTTAGTAGTCCTAGGTGATTATCAAGGTGGAGTCTAGTAGTGCACTGTGTTTAGTAGTCCTGGGTGATTATCAAGGTGGAGTCTAGTAGTGCACTGTGTTTAGTAGTCCTAGGTGATTATCAAGGTGGAGTCTAGTAGTGCACTGTGTTTAGTAGTCCTGGGTGATTATCAAGGTGGAGTCTAGCAGTGCACTGTGTTTAGTAGTCCTAGGTGATTATCAAGGTGGAGTCTAGTAGTGCACTGTGTTTAGTAGTCCTGGGTGATTATCAAGGTGGAGTCTAGTAGTGCACTGTGTTTAGTAGTCCTAGGTGATTATCAAGGTGGAGTCTAGTAGTGCACTGTGTTTAGTAGTCCTGGGTGATTATCAAGGTGGAGTCTAGTAGTGCACTGTGTTTAGTAGTCCTAGGTGATTATCAAGGTGGAGTCTAGTAGTGCACTGTGTTTAGTAGTCCTAGGTGATTATCAAGGTGGAGTCTAGTAGTGCACTGTGTTTAGTAGTCCTAGGTGATTATCAAGGTGGAGTCTAGTAGTGCACTGTGTTTAGTAGTCCTAGGTGATTATCAAGGTGGAGTCTAGTAGTGCACTGTGTTTAGTAGTCCTGGGTGATTATCAAGGTGGAGTCTAGTAGTGCACTGTGTTTAGTAGTCCTAGGTGATTATCAAGGTGGAGTCTAGTAGTGCACTGTGTTTAGTAGTCCTAGGTGATTATCAAGGTGGAGTCCAGTGGTGCACTGTGTTTAGTAGTCCTAGGTGATTATCAAGGTGGAGTCTAGTAGTGCACTGTGTTTAGTAGTCCTAGGTGATTATCAAGGTGGAGTCCAGTAGTGCACTGTGTTTAGTAGTCCTAGGTGATTATCAAGGTGGAGTCTAGTAGTGCACTGTGTTTAGTAGTCCTAGGTGATTATCAAGGTGGAGTCTAGTAGTGCACTGTGTTTAGTAGTCCTGGGTGATTATCAAGGTGGAGTCTAGTAGTGCACTGTGTTTAGTAGTCCTAGGTGATTATCAAGGTGGAGTCTAGTAGTGCACTGTGTTTAGTAGTCCTAGGTGATTATCAAGGTGGAGTCTAGTAGTGCACTGTGTTTAGTAGTCCTAGGTGATTATCAAGGTGGAGTCTAGTAGTGCACTGTGTTTAGTAGTCCTGGGTGATTATCAAGGTGGAGTCTAGTAGTGCACTGTGTTTAGTAGTCCTGGGTGATTATCAAGGTGGAGTCTAGTAGTGCACTGTGTTTAGTAGTCCTAGGTGATTATCAAGGTGGAGTCTAGTAGTGCACTGTGTTTAGTAGTCCTAGGTGATTATCAAGGTGGAGTCTAGTAGTGCACTGTGTTTAGTAGTCCTAGGTGATTATCAAGGTGGAGTCTAGTAGTGCACTGTGTTTAGTAGTCCTAGGTGATTATCAAGGTGGAGTCTAGTAGTGCACTGTGTTTAGTAGTCCTAGGTGATTATCAAGGTGGAGTCTAGTAGTGCACTGTGTTTAGTAGTCCTAGGTGATTATCAAGGTGGAGTCTAGTAGTGCACTGTGTTTAGTAGTCCTAGGTGATTATCAAGGTGGAGTCTAGTAGTGCACTGTGTTTAGTAGTCCTGGGTGATTATCAAGGTGGAGTCTAGTAGTGCACTGTGTTTAGTAACATGCATATTATTATTAGGTGGGTGTGGTTGACTTAGGAGACTCTTGACCATGCATATTATTATTAGGTGAGTGTATTGTGTGCATGGTGTATGAGTGTATTGTGTGATGATGTATGTTGATTACTCCTTCTCCTCCTCTCTCGAAGTCTCTTGTTCTTTTATAGGCAGCTGGTTTATCTTGTGTTGTGCCTAGGATCATTCTCCTCAGAGACTGATCTGACCAATCAGGAGTTATATATATAGAGTACTACCACACTTCCCTATATATAGAGTGCTACCACACTTCCCTATATATAGAGTGCTAGTACACTTCCCAATATATAGAGTGCTACCACACTTCCCAATATAGAGAGTGCTACCACACTTCCCTATATATAGAGTGCTAGTACACTTCCCAATATATAGAGTGCTACCACACTTCCCTATATATAGAGTGCTAGTACACTTCCCTATATATAGAGTACTACCACACTTCCCTATATATAGAGTGCTACCACACTTCCCAATATATAGAGTGCTACCACACTTCCCAATATAGAGAGTGCTACCACACTTCCCTATATATAGAGTGCTACCACACTTCCCAATATAGAGTGCTACCACACTTCCCTATATATAGAGTGCTACCACACTTCCCAATATAGAGAGTGCTACCACACTTCCCTATATATAGAGTGCTACCACACTTCCCTATATATAGAGTACTACCACACTTCCCAATATAGAGAGTGCTACCACACTTCCCTATATAGAGAGTGCTACCACACTTCCCTATATATAGAGTACTACCACACTTCCCTATATATAGAGTGCTACCACACTTCCCTATATATAGAGTGCTACCACACTTCCCAATATAGAGAGTGCTACCACACTTCCCTATATATAGAGTACTACCACACTTCCCAATATAGAGAGTGCTACCACACTTCCCTATATAGAGAGTGCTACCACACTTCCCTATATATAGAGTGCTAGTACACTTCCCTATATATAGAGTGCTACCACACTTCCCAATATAGAGAGTGCTACCACACTTCCCTATATATAGAGTACTACCACACTTCCCAATATAGAGAGTGCTACCACACTTCCCTATATAGAGAGTGCTACCACACTTCTCTATATATAGAGTGCTACCACACTTCCCTATATATAGAGTGCTACCACACTTCCCAATATAGAGTGCTACCACACTTCCCTATATATAGAGTGCTACCACACTTCCCAATATAGAGAGTGCTACCACACTTCCCTATATATAGAGTGCTACCACACTTCCCAATATAGAGAGTGCTACCACACTTCCCTATATATAGAGTGCTACCACACTTCCCAATATATAGAGTACTACCACACTTCCCAATATAGAGAGTGCTACCACACTTCCCTATATATAGAGTGCTACCACACTTCCCTATATATAGAGTACTACCACACTTCCCAATATAGAGAGTGCTACCACACTTCCCTATATAGAGAGTGCTACCACACTTCCCTATATATAGAGTGCTAGTACACTTCCCTATATATAGAGTGCTACCACACTTCCCAATATAGAGAGTGCTACCACACTTCCCTATATATAGAGTACTACCACACTTCCCAATATAGAGAGTGCTACCACACTTCCCTATATAGAGAGTGCTACCACACTTCCCTATATATAGAGTGCTAGTACACTTCCCTATATATAGAGTGCTACCACACTTCCCAATATAGAGTGTGCTACCACACTTCTCTATATATAGAGTGCTACCACACTTCCCAATATAGAGAGTGCTAGTACACTTCCCAATATATAGAGTACTACCACACTTCCCTATATAGAGAGTGCTAGTACACTTCCCAATATATAGGACTACTACAGCTAAGAGTGCACCAGTTTACAGGCCCAGTTGTTCCAGGACTAATTTCTGCTTTAATCTTGTTAAACAAGCCTTCTCGCCGAGGTGAGTATTTAAGCAGTTTAGATATTTCAAAAGTAGTATCTAGAGTATTCCTCAGTATTCTTGATGGTTTCTCCAGCAGCTAAATTTAAAGCATGACCATAGCAATGGACAAAAATAGCTCGTGACTCTTCTCCACAAATTTTAGTACAAGTCCCACCCCTTATACCATGTTTGCAGCAACATCATAGCATTGAGCACGACAGTTATGAATGCTAAGACTCATACGACACATCGCATCCTTCAAACTACCAACCAAGACATCTGCTTTTATGGACTCAACATGGTCAAGGCCATAGAAATCTTCATGGGGTTGAAAATCATCATCAACCCACCGAAAGCAAACAACGAATTGCTCCTTATTGGATGCATCCGACACTTCATCAGCCATCAGGGCAAAATACTCGGCTTGCTGGATAGAACTGGCTATAATATGTAATGCCATTATTTTAATAACTTCATTTTGTATTTGGGGACTAGTATATTTATCAGTTTTCTTACTTAACATGGCCGATATTGCAGGATCATCCAATGCACGAAGATGCATTAATTGCATGAAGTTTACTGTCAACTTCATCACCAGCACCACGAAAAGCTATTCCTTGTCTAGCTAGGAATTGAATATTCTGAGCTATCTTGATAAGGTACTCTCTGTTCACGGCTTTTTGCAAAGCATGTTGAGAAGATAACATACTTCCAACATCACTAGTCGTACCTGGTATAGTGATCACTAAATCGGTAGCTGCTTTACGAGATTTTGTGCTCTCATGTTGGTTGAAACATCAAGTTCTATCCTTCCAGTTACTGAACCCAGACAAAAAGGTTGAGTCCTGCATGTTTCCTTATCATCTTCAGTTTACCTAATATATATACTAGCTGTGAAATATGGAATGATTGCTGCCAATACGAGTGGCAGCTAGGCTTACTAGCAGAAGCTGCCCCACTGTATCTTACCTGTTTGGATTGCTTGCACACACGTGAAACAATAAGCCATGTCTCGTAGTGAAGCCATTTCCATTGGTTGAACCAAGCGCTCTGAAAAGAGCGATAAGAGATATTGGTTCGGCCGAAAGATCGCTTAGGAAAACTAAAGTTAGTTGGTCGAGTCGGATGATCGGGAAGCTTAGGACAATTTGGTAACCTGGAAGCCATGCTGAAAAGACGAAATCTGACTATCTTTAATTAAATATTAATTTAATAATTTTTATCCATTGCTACTAGTCACATAGGTAGGCTAGTTGTCCTTAAGTGTACTTCTATTCATGTCTCACCATAATGATACTGTGAAGTAAAAAAAAAAAAAAAAAAAAAAAAAAAAAAAAAAAAAAAAAAAAAAAAAAAAAAAAAAAAAAAAAAAAAAAAAAAAAAAAAAAAAAAAAAAAAAAAAAAAAAAAAAAAAAAAAAAAAAAAAAAAAAAAAAAAAAAAAAAAAAAAAAAAAAAAAAAAAAAAAAAAAAAAAAAAAAAAAAAAAAAAAAAAAAAAAAAAAAAAAAAAAAAAAAAAAAAAAAAAAAAAAAAAAAAAAAAAAAAAAAAAAAAAAAAAAAAAAAAAAAAAAAAAAAAAAAAAAAAAAAAAAAAAAAAAAAAAAAAAAAAAAAAAAAAAAAAAAAAAAAAAAAAAAAAAAAAAAAAAAAAAAAAAAAAAAAAAAAAAAAAAAAAAAAAAAAAAAAAAAAAAAAAAAAAAAAAAAAAAAAAAAAAAAAAAAAAAAAAAAAAAAAAAAAAAAAAAAAAAAAAAAAAAAAAAAAAAAAAAAAAAAAAAAAAAAAAAAAAAAAAAAAAAAAAAAAAAAAAAAAAAAAAAAAAAAAGTGTGGTTTTCGTGAAGTAGGCTTGTTCGGTCCAACGGGCCTACGGCCATGCACTCTAGGAATATTACTTCCTAACAATATAAATCTTCAGAAGAAGTCTCAGCACAACTTCTCTTTCCAGGTTCGCTTTCTTTGACGCCCAGACCTTACTATTGCTTCTCTCTCACAATAGCCTTATCTAGACCAAGTATATAATCAAACAGAGTCTTCTCTCTCTCTCTCTCTAGACCTCTGCCCTCCTTTTCTGTAGAAGCTAAGTTGATTATAATCAACAATAACAAAATGATGTACACGACCACGTCTATCAATACATCATTACTCCTATTGTTTTCTACCAAATTATATATTACGCAGAGCCAAGTCAGCTCAGTTCCGAGTCTCTCTTCAGTTCATTGAGGAGTTAGTTTGTTGAGGGGCTTTCCTTCTTTCTTCCGGCTTGTTGATTACTCCTTCTCCTCCTCTCTCGAAGTCTCTTGTTCTTTTATAGGCAGCTGGTTTATCTTGTGTTGTGCCTAGGATCATTCTCCTCAGAGACTGATCTGACCAATCAGGAGTTCCTTTTTCCAACCAATCAGGGGTCTCTGCTGTTGAAGTGGGATGATCCATAGTTGCGGTTTTGGTTCTGAGTTGGTGGGTGTCTACTGCCACTTGTGGGTGTGTAGTGTCAACCTCCCTCTGACAGTGTTTCCCCTCTAACAGCTTCCGCTGTCAGGGCTTTCTCTGACTATACTATATGTGAGTCTAGAGTGCATGGTGCACACATGTGAATGACTGGCGTGCATGAGGTGAGTCTAGAGTGCATGGTGATTATCAAGGTGGAGTCTAGTAGTGCACTGTGTTTAGTAGTCCTGGGTGATTATCAAGGTGGAGTCTAGTAGTGCACTGTGTTTAGTAGTCCTAGGTGATTATCAAGGTGGAGTCTAGTAGTGCACTGTGTTTAGTAGTCCTGGGTGATTATCAAGGTGGAGTCCAGTAGTGCACTGTGTTTAGTAGTCCTAGGTGATTATCAAGGTGGAGTCTAGTAGTGCACTGTGTTTAGTAGTCCTGGGTGATTATCAAGGTGGAGTCCAGTAGTGCACTGTGTTTAGTAGTCCTGGGTGATTATCAAGGTGGAGTCCAGTAGTGCACTGTGTTTAGTAGTCCTAGGTGATTATCAAGGTGGAGTCTAGTAGTGCACTGTGTTTAGTAGTCCTAGGTGATTATCAAGGTGGAGTCTAGTAGTGCACTGTGTTTAGTAGTCCTGGGTGATTATCAAGGTGGAGTCCAGTAGTGCACTGTGTTTAGTAGTCCTAGGTGATTATCAAGGTGGAGTCTAGTAGTGCACTGTGTTTAGTAGTCCTAGGTGATTATCAAGGTGGAGTCTAGTAGTGCACTGTGTTTAGTAGTCCTGGGTGATTATCAAGGTGGAGTCTAGTAGTGCACTGTGTTTAGTAGTCCTAGGTGATTATCAAGGTGGAGTCTAGTAGTGCACTGTGTTTAGTAGTCCTAGGTGATTATCAAGGTGGAGTCTAGTAGTGCACTGTGTTTAGTAGTCCTGGGTGATTATCAAGGTGGAGTCTAGTAGTGCACTGTGTTTAGTAGTCCTAGGTGATTATCAAGGTGGAGTCTAGTAGTGCACTGTGTTTAGTAGTCCTAGGTGATTATCAAGGTGGAGTCCAGTAGTGCACTGTGTTTAGTAGTCCTAGGTGATTATCAAGGTGGAGTCTAGTAGTGCACTGTGTTTAGTAGTCCTGGGTGATTATCAAGGTGGAGTCTAGTAGTGCACTGTGTTTAGTAGTCCTAGGTGATTATCAAGGTGGAGTCTAGTAGTGCACTGTGTTTAGTAGTCCTAGGTGATTATCAAGGTGGAGTCTAGTAGTGCACTGTGTTTAGTAGTCCTGGGTGATTATCAAGGTGGAGTCTAGTAGTGCACTGTGTTTAGTAGTCCTGGGTGATTATCAAGGTGGAGTCTAGTAGTGCACTGTGTTTAGTAGTCCTGGGTGATTATCAAGGTGGAGTCTAGTAGTGCACTGTGTTTAGTAGTCCTGGGTGATTATCAAGGTGGAGTCTAGTAGTGCACTGTGTTTAGTAGTCCTAGGTGATTATCAAGGTGGAGTCTAGTAGTGCACTGTGTTTAGTAGTCCTAGGTGATTATCAAGGTGGAGTCTAGTAGTGCACTGTGTTTAGTAGTCCTAGGTGATTATCAAGGTGGAGTCTAGTAGTGCACTGTGTTTAGTAGTCCTAGGTGATTATCAAGGTGGAGTCTAGTAGTGCACTGTGTTTAGTAGTCCTAGGTGATTATCAAGGTGGAGTCTAGTAGTGCACTGTGTTTAGTAGTCCTAGGTGATTATCAAGGTGGAGTCTAGTAGTGCACTGTGTTTAGTAGTCCTAGGTGATTATCAAGGTGGAGTCTAGTAGTGCACTGTGTTTAGTAGTCCTAGGTGATTATCAAGGTGGAGTCTAGTAGTGCACTGTGTTTAGTAGTCCTAGGTGATTATCAAGGTGGAGTCTAGTAGTGCACTGTGTTTAGTAGTCCTGGGTGATTATCAAGGTGGAGTCTAGTAGTGCACTGTGTTTAGTAGTCCTAGGTGATTATCAAGGTGGAGTCTAGTAGTGCACTGTGTTTAGTAGTCCTGGGTGATTATCAAGGTGGAGTCTAGTAGTGCACTGTGTTTAGTAGTCCTGGGTGATTATCAAGGTGGAGTCTAGTAGTGCACTGTGTTTAGTAGTCCTGGGTGATTATCAAGGTGGAGTCTAGTAGTGCACTGTGTTTAGTAGTCCTAGGTGATTATCAAGGTGGAGTCTAGTAGTGCACTGTGTTTAGTAGTCCTAGGTGATTATCAAGGTGGAGTCTAGTAGTGCACTGTGTTTAGTAGTCCTGGGTGATTATCAAGGTGGAGTCTAGTAGTGCACTGTGTTTAGTAACATGCATATTATTATTAGGTGGGTGTGGTTGACTTAGGAGACTCTTGACCATGCATATTATTATTAGGTGAGTGTATTGTGTGCATGGTGTATGAGTGTATTGTGTGATGATGTATGTTGATTACTCCTTCTCCTCCTCTCTCGAAGTCTCTTGTTCTTTTATAGGCAGCTGGTTTATCTTGTGTTGTGCCTAGGATCATTCTCCTCAGAGACTGATCTGACCAATCAGGAGTTATATATATAGAGTACTACCACACTTCCCTATATATAGAGTGCTACCACACTTCCCTATATATAGAGTGCTAGTACACTTCCCAATATATAGAGTGCTACCACACTTCCCAATATAGAGAGTGCTACCACACTTCCCTATATATAGAGTGCTAGTACACTTCCCAATATATAGAGTGCTACCACACTTCCCTATATATAGAGTGCTAGTACACTTCCCTATATATAGAGTACTACCACACTTCCCTATATATAGAGTGCTACCACACTTCCCAATATATAGAGTGCTACCACACTTCCCAATATAGAGAGTGCTACCACACTTCCCTATATATAGAGTGCTACCACACTTCCCAATATAGAGTGCTACCACACTTCCCTATATATAGAGTGCTACCACACTTCCCAATATAGAGAGTGCTACCACACTTCCCTATATATAGAGTGCTACCACACTTCCCTATATATAGAGTACTACCACACTTCCCAATATAGAGAGTGCTACCACACTTCCCTATATAGAGAGTGCTACCACACTTCCCTATATATAGAGTACTACCACACTTCCCTATATATAGAGTGCTACCACACTTCCCTATATATAGAGTGCTACCACACTTCCCAATATAGAGAGTGCTACCACACTTCCCTATATATAGAGTACTACCACACTTCCCAATATAGAGAGTGCTACCACACTTCCCTATATAGAGAGTGCTACCACACTTCCCTATATATAGAGTGCTAGTACACTTCCCTATATATAGAGTGCTACCACACTTCCCAATATAGAGAGTGCTACCACACTTCCCTATATATAGAGTACTACCACACTTCCCAATATAGAGAGTGCTACCACACTTCCCTATATAGAGAGTGCTACCACACTTCTCTATATATAGAGTGCTACCACACTTCCCTATATATAGAGTGCTACCACACTTCCCAATATAGAGTGCTACCACACTTCCCTATATATAGAGTGCTACCACACTTCCCAATATAGAGAGTGCTACCACACTTCCCTATATATAGAGTGCTACCACACTTCCCAATATAGAGAGTGCTACCACACTTCCCTATATATAGAGTGCTACCACACTTCCCAATATATAGAGTACTACCACACTTCCCAATATAGAGAGTGCTACCACACTTCCCTATATATAGAGTGCTACCACACTTCCCTATATATAGAGTACTACCACACTTCCCAATATAGAGAGTGCTACCACACTTCCCTATATAGAGAGTGCTACCACACTTCCCTATATATAGAGTGCTAGTACACTTCCCTATATATAGAGTGCTACCACACTTCCCAATATAGAGAGTGCTACCACACTTCCCTATATATAGAGTACTACCACACTTCCCAATATAGAGAGTGCTACCACACTTCCCTATATAGAGAGTGCTACCACACTTCCCTATATATAGAGTGCTAGTACACTTCCCTATATATAGAGTGCTACCACACTTCCCAATATAGAGTGTGCTACCACACTTCTCTATATATAGAGTGCTACCACACTTCCCAATATAGAGAGTGCTAGTACACTTCCCAATATATAGAGTACTACCACACTTCCCTATATAGAGAGTGCTAGTACACTTCCCAATATATAGGACTACTACAGCTAAGAGTGCACCAGTTTACAGGCCCAGTTGTTCCAGGACTAATTTCTGCTTTAATCTTGTTAAACAAGCCTTCTCGCCGAGGTGAGTATTTAAGCAGTTTAGATATTTCAAAAGTAGTATCTAGAGTATTCCTCAGTATTCTTGATGGTTTCTCCAGCAGCTAAATTTAAAGCATGACCATAGCAATGGACAAAAATAGCTCGTGACTCTTCTCCACAAATTTTAGTACAAGTCCCACCCCTTATACCATGTTTGCAGCAACATCATAGCATTGAGCACGACAGTTATGAATGCTAAGACTCATACGACACATCGCATCCTTCAAACTACCAACCAAGACATCTGCTTTTATGGACTCAACATGGTCAAGGCCATAGAAATCTTCATGGGGTTGAAAATCATCATCAACCCACCGAAAGCAAACAACGAATTGCTCCTTATTGGATGCATCCGACACTTCATCAGCCATCAGGGCAAAATACTCGGCTTGCTGGATAGAACTGGCTATAATATGTAATGCCATTATTTTAATAACTTCATTTTGTATTTGGGGACTAGTATATTTATCAGTTTTCTTACTTAACATGGCCGATATTGCAGGATCATCCAATGCACGAAGATGCATTAATTGCATGAAGTTTACTGTCAACTTCATCACCAGCACCACGAAAAGCTATTCCTTGTCTAGCTAGGAATTGAATATTCTGAGCTATCTTGATAAGGTACTCTCTGTTCACGGCTTTTTGCAAAGCATGTTGAGAAGATAACATACTTCCAACATCACTAGTCGTACCTGGTATAGTGATCACTAAATCGGTAGCTGCTTTACGAGATTTTGTGCTCTCATGTTGGTTGAAACATCAAGTTCTATCCTTCCAGTTACTGAACCCAGACAAAAAGGTTGAGTCCTGCATGTTTCCTTATCATCTTCAGTTTACCTAATATATATACTAGCTGTGAAATATGGAATGATTGCTGCCAATACGAGTGGCAGCTAGGCTTACTAGCAGAAGCTGCCCCACTGTATCTTACCTGTTTGGATTGCTTGCACACACGTGAAACAATAAGCCATGTCTCGTAGTGAAGCCATTTCCATTGGTTGAACCAAGCGCTCTGAAAAGAGCGATAAGAGATATTGGTTCGGCCGAAAGATCGCTTAGGAAAACTAAAGTTAGTTGGTCGAGTCGGATGATCGGGAAGCTTAGGACAATTTGGTAACCTGGAAGCCATGCTGAAAAGACGAAATCTGACTATCTTTAATTAAATATTAATTTAATAATTTTTATCCATTGCTACTAGTCACATAGGTAGGCTAGTTGTCCTTAAGTGTACTTCTATTCATGTCTCACCATAATGATACTGTGAAGTAAAAAAAAAAAAAAAAAAAAAAAAAAAAAAAAAAAAAAAAAAAAAAAAAAAAAAAAAAAAAAAAAAAAAAAAAAAAAAAAAAAAAAAAAAAAAAAAAAAAAAAAAAAAAAAAAAAAAAAAAAAAAAAAAAAAAAAAAAAAAAAAAAAAAAAAAAAAAAAAAAAAAAAAAAAAAAAAAAAAAAAAAAAAAAAAAAGTGTGGTTTTCGTGAAGTAGGCTTGTTCGGTCCAACGGGCCTACGGCCATGCACTCTAGGAATATTACTTCCTAACAATATAAATCTTCAGAAGAAGTCTCAGCACAACTTCTCTTTCCAGGTTCGCTTTCTTTGACGCCCAGACCTTACTATTGCTTCTCTCTCACAATAGCCTTATCTAGACCAAGTATATAATCAAACAGAGTCTTCTCTCTCTCTCTCTCTAGACCTCTGCCCTCCTTTTCTGTAGAAGCTAAGTTGATTATAATCAACAATAACAAAATGATGTACACGACCACGTCTATCAATACATCATTACTCCTATTGTTTTCTACCAAATTATATATTACGCAGAGCCAAGTCAGCTCAGTTCCGAGTCTCTCTTCAGTTCATTGAGGAGTTAGTTTGTTGAGGGGCTTTCCTTCTTTCTTCCGGCTTGTTGATTACTCCTTCTCCTCCTCTCTCGAAGTCTCTTGTTCTTTTATAGGCAGCTGGTTTATCTTGTGTTGTGCCTAGGATCATTCTCCTCAGAGACTGATCTGACCAATCAGGAGTTCCTTTTTCCAACCAATCAGGGGTCTCTGCTGTTGAAGTGGGATGATCCATAGTTGCGGTTTTGGTTCTGAGTTGGTGGGTGTCTACTGCCACTTGTGGGTGTGTAGTGTCAACCTCCCTCTGACAGTGTTTCCCCTCTAACAGCTTCCGCTGTCAGGGCTTTCTCTGACTATACTATATGTGAGTCTAGAGTGCATGGTGCACACATGTGAATGACTGGCGTGCATGAGGTGAGTCTAGAGTGCATGGTGATTATCAAGGTGGAGTCTAGTAGTGCACTGTGTTTAGTAGTCCTGGGTGATTATCAAGGTGGAGTCTAGTAGTGCACTGTGTTTAGTAGTCCTAGGTGATTATCAAGGTGGAGTCTAGTAGTGCACTGTGTTTAGTAGTCCTGGGTGATTATCAAGGTGGAGTCCAGTAGTGCACTGTGTTTAGTAGTCCTAGGTGATTATCAAGGTGGAGTCTAGTAGTGCACTGTGTTTAGTAGTCCTAGGTGATTATCAAGGTGGAGTCTAGTAGTGCACTGTGTTTAGTAGTCCTGGGTGATTATCAAGGTGGAGTCCAGTAGTGCACTGTGTTTAGTAGTCCTAGGTGATTATCAAGGTGGAGTCTAGTAGTGCACTGTGTTTAGTAGTCCTAGGTGATTATCAAGGTGGAGTCTAGTAGTGCACTGTGTTTAGTAGTCCTGGGTGATTATCAAGGTGGAGTCTAGTAGTGCACTGTGTTTAGTAGTCCTAGGTGATTATCAAGGTGGAGTCTAGTAGTGCACTGTGTTTAGTAGTCCTGGGTGATTATCAAGGTGGAGTCTAGTAGTGCACTGTGTTTAGTAGTCCTAGGTGATTATCAAGGTGGAGTCCAGTAGTGCACTGTGTTTAGTAGTCCTAGGTGATTATCAAGGTGGAGTCTAGTAGTGCACTGTGTTTAGTAGTCCTGGGTGATTATCAAGGTGGAGTCTAGTAGTGCACTGTGTTTAGTAGTCCTAGGTGATTATCAAGGTGGAGTCTAGTAGTGCACTGTGTTTAGTAGCCCTAGGTGATTATCAAGGTGGAGTCTAGTAGTGCACTGTGTTTAGTAGTCCTAGGTGATTATCAAGGTGGAGTCTAGTAGTGCACTGTGTTTAGTAGTCCTAGGTGATTATCAAGGTGGAGTCTAGTAGTGCACTGTGTTTAGTAGTCCTAGGTGATTATCAAGGTGGAGTCTAGTAGTGCACTGTGTTTAGTAGTCCTGGGTGATTATCAAGGTGGAGTCTAGTAGTGCACTGTGTTTAGTAGTCCTGGGTGATTATCAAGGTGGAGTCTAGTAGTGCACTGTGTTTAGTAGTCCTGGGTGATTATCAAGGTGGAGTCTAGTAGTGCACTGTGTTTAGTAGTCCTGGGTGATTATCAAGGTGGAGTCTAGTAGTGCACTGTGTTTAGTAGTCCTAGGTGATTATCAAGGTGGAGTCTAGTAGTGCACTGTGTTTAGTAGTCCTAGGTGATTATCAAGGTGGAGTCTAGTAGTGCACTGTGTTTAGTAGTCCTAGGTGATTATCAAGGTGGAGTCTAGTAGTGCACTGTGTTTAGTAGTCCTAGGTGATTATCAAGGTGGAGTCTAGTAGTGCACTGTGTTTAGTAGTCCTAGGTGATTATCAAGGTGGAGTCTAGTAGTGCACTGTGTTTAGTAGTCCTAGGTGATTATCAAGGTGGAGTCTAGTAGTGCACTGTGTTTAGTAGTCCTAGGTGATTATCAAGGTGGAGTCTAGTAGTGCACTGTGTTTAGTAGTCCTAGGTGATTATCAAGGTGGAGTCTAGTAGTGCACTGTGTTTAGTAGTCCTAGGTGATTATCAAGGTGGAGTCTAGTAGTGCACTGTGTTTAGTAGTCCTAGGTGATTATCAAGGTGGAGTCTAGTAGTGCACTGTGTTTAGTAGTCCTGGGTGATTATCAAGGTGGAGTCTAGTAGTGCACTGTGTTTAGTAGTCCTAGGTGATTATCAAGGTGGAGTCTAGTAGTGCACTGTGTTTAGTAGTCCTAGGTGATTATCAAGGTGGAGTCTAGTAGTGCACTGTGTTTAGTAGTCCTGGGTGATTATCAAGGTGGAGTCTAGCAGTGCACTGTGTTTAGTAGTCCTGGGTGATTATCAAGGTGGAGTCTAGTAGTGCACTGTGTTTAGTAGCCCTAGGTGATTATCAAGGTGGAGTCTAGTAGTGCACTGTGTTTAGTAGCCCTAGGTGATTATCAAGGTGGAGTCTAGTAGTGCACTGTGTTTAGTAGTCCTAGGTGATTATCAAGGTGGAGTCTAGTAGTGCACTGTGTTTAGTAGTCCTGGGTGATTATCAAGGTGGAGTCTAGTAGTGCACTGTGTTTAGTAACATGCATATTATTATTAGGTGGGTGTGGTTGACTTAGGAGACTCTTGACCATGCATATTATTATTAGGTGAGTGTATTGTGTGCATGGTGTATGAGTGTATTGTGTGATGATGTATGTTGATTACTCCTTCTCCTCCTCTCTCGAAGTCTCTTGTTCTTTTATAGGCAGCTGGTTTATCTTGTGTTGTGCCTAGGATCATTCTCCTCAGAGACTGATCTGACCAATCAGGAGTTATATATATAGAGTACTACCACACTTCCCTATATATAGAGTGCTACCACACTTCCCTATATATAGAGTGCTAGTACACTTCCCAATATATAGAGTGCTACCACACTTCCCAATATAGAGAGTGCTACCACACTTCCCTATATATAGAGTGCTAGTACACTTCCCAATATATAGAGTGCTACCACACTTCCCTATATATAGAGTGCTAGTACACTTCCCTATATATAGAGTACTACCACACTTCCCTATATATAGAGTGCTACCACACTTCCCAATATATAGAGTGCTACCACACTTCCCAATATAGAGAGTGCTACCACACTTCCCTATATATAGAGTGCTACCACACTTCCCAATATAGAGTGCTACCACACTTCCCTATATATAGAGTGCTACCACACTTCCCAATATAGAGAGTGCTACCACACTTCCCTATATATAGAGTGCTACCACACTTCCCTATATATAGAGTACTACCACACTTCCCAATATAGAGAGTGCTACCACACTTCCCTATATAGAGAGTGCTACCACACTTCCCTATATATAGAGTACTACCACACTTCCCTATATATAGAGTGCTACCACACTTCCCTATATATAGAGTGCTACCACACTTCCCAATATAGAGAGTGCTACCACACTTCCCTATATATAGAGTACTACCACACTTCCCAATATAGAGAGTGCTACCACACTTCCCTATATAGAGAGTGCTACCACACTTCCCTATATATAGAGTGCTAGTACACTTCCCTATATATAGAGTGCTACCACACTTCCCAATATAGAGAGTGCTACCACACTTCCCT
This sequence comes from Cladorhizidae sp. MBARI D1340-BT2, assembly GCA_028752905.1. NCBI lineage: Eukaryota > Metazoa > Porifera > Demospongiae > Poecilosclerida > Cladorhizidae > Cladorhizidae sp. MBARI D1340-BT2. The sequence continues at coordinate 39,777,961 of JAQNBH010000017.1, read as the reverse complement.
ATATATAGAGTACTACCACACTTCCCAATATAGAGAGTGCTACCACACTTCCCTATATAGAGAGTGCTACCACACTTCTCTATATATAGAGTGCTACCACACTTCCCTATATATAGAGTGCTACCACACTTCCCAATATAGAGTGCTACCACACTTCCCTATATATAGAGTGCTACCACACTTCCCAATATAGAGAGTGCTACCACACTTCCCTATATATAGAGTGCTACCACACTTCCCAATATAGAGAGTGCTACCACACTTCCCTATATATAGAGTGCTACCACACTTCCCAATATATAGAGTACTACCACACTTCCCAATATAGAGAGTGCTACCACACTTCCCTATATATAGAGTGCTACCACACTTCCCTATATATAGAGTACTACCACACTTCCCAATATAGAGAGTGCTACCACACTTCCCTATATAGAGAGTGCTACCACACTTCCCTATATATAGAGTGCTAGTACACTTCCCTATATATAGAGTGCTACCACACTTCCCAATATAGAGAGTGCTACCACACTTCCCTATATATAGAGTACTACCACACTTCCCAATATAGAGAGTGCTACCACACTTCCCTATATAGAGAGTGCTACCACACTTCCCTATATATAGAGTGCTAGTACACTTCCCTATATATAGAGTGCTACCACACTTCCCAATATAGAGTGTGCTACCACACTTCTCTATATATAGAGTGCTACCACACTTCCCAATATAGAGAGTGCTAGTACACTTCCCAATATATAGAGTACTACCACACTTCCCTATATAGAGAGTGCTAGTACACTTCCCAATATATAGGACTACTACAGCTAAGAGTGCACCAGTTTACAGGCCCAGTTGTTCCAGGACTAATTTCTGCTTTAATCTTGTTAAACAAGCCTTCTCGCCGAGGTGAGTATTTAAGCAGTTTAGATATTTCAAAAGTAGTATCTAGAGTATTCCTCAGTATTCTTGATGGTTTCTCCAGCAGCTAAATTTAAAGCATGACCATAGCAATGGACAAAAATAGCTCGTGACTCTTCTCCACAAATTTTAGTACAAGTCCCACCCCTTATACCATGTTTGCAGCAACATCATAGCATTGAGCACGACAGTTATGAATGCTAAGACTCATACGACACATCGCATCCTTCAAACTACCAACCAAGACATCTGCTTTTATGGACTCAACATGGTCAAGGCCATAGAAATCTTCATGGGGTTGAAAATCATCATCAACCCACCGAAAGCAAACAACGAATTGCTCCTTATTGGATGCATCCGACACTTCATCAGCCATCAGGGCAAAATACTCGGCTTGCTGGATAGAACTGGCTATAATATGTAATGCCATTATTTTAATAACTTCATTTTGTATTTGGGGACTAGTATATTTATCAGTTTTCTTACTTAACATGGCCGATATTGCAGGATCATCCAATGCACGAAGATGCATTAATTGCATGAAGTTTACTGTCAACTTCATCACCAGCACCACGAAAAGCTATTCCTTGTCTAGCTAGGAATTGAATATTCTGAGCTATCTTGATAAGGTACTCTCTGTTCACGGCTTTTTGCAAAGCATGTTGAGAAGATAACATACTTCCAACATCACTAGTCGTACCTGGTATAGTGATCACTAAATCGGTAGCTGCTTTACGAGATTTTGTGCTCTCATGTTGGTTGAAACATCAAGTTCTATCCTTCCAGTTACTGAACCCAGACAAAAAGGTTGAGTCCTGCATGTTTCCTTATCATCTTCAGTTTACCTAATATATATACTAGCTGTGAAATATGGAATGATTGCTGCCAATACGAGTGGCAGCTAGGCTTACTAGCAGAAGCTGCCCCACTGTATCTTACCTGTTTGGATTGCTTGCACACACGTGAAACAATAAGCCATGTCTCGTAGTGAAGCCATTTCCATTGGTTGAACCAAGCGCTCTGAAAAGAGCGATAAGAGATATTGGTTCGGCCGAAAGATCGCTTAGGAAAACTAAAGTTAGTTGGTCGAGTCGGATGATCGGGAAGCTTAGGACAATTTGGTAACCTGGAAGCCATGCTGAAAAGACGAAATCTGACTATCTTTAATTAAATATTAATTTAATAATTTTTATCCATTGCTACTAGTCACATAGGTAGGCTAGTTGTCCTTAAGTGTACTTCTATTCATGTCTCACCATAATGATACTGTGAAGTAAAAAAAAAAAAAAAAAAAAAAAAAAAAAAAAAAAAAAAAAAAAAAAAAAAAAAAAAAAAAAAAAAAAAAAAAAAAAAAAAAAAAAAAAAAAAAAAAAAAAAAAAGTGTGGTTTTCGTGAAGTAGGCTTGTTCGGTCCAACGGGCCTACGGCCATGCACTCTAGGAATATTACTTCCTAACAATATAAATCTTCAGAAGAAGTCTCAGCACAACTTCTCTTTCCAGGTTCGCTTTCTTTGACGCCCAGACCTTACTATTGCTTCTCTCTCACAATAGCCTTATCTAGACCAAGTATATAATCAAACAGAGTCTTCTCTCTCTCTCTCTCTAGACCTCTGCCCTCCTTTTCTGTAGAAGCTAAGTTGATTATAATCAACAATAACAAAATGATGTACACGACCACGTCTATCAATACATCATTACTCCTATTGTTTTCTACCAAATTATATATTACGCAGAGCCAAGTCAGCTCAGTTCCGAGTCTCTCTTCAGTTCATTGAGGAGTTAGTTTGTTGAGGGGCTTTCCTTCTTTCTTCCGGCTTGTTGATTACTCCTTCTCCTCCTCTCTCGAAGTCTCTTGTTCTTTTATAGGCAGCTGGTTTATCTTGTGTTGTGCCTAGGATCATTCTCCTCAGAGACTGATCTGACCAATCAGGAGTTCCTTTTTCCAACCAATCAGGGGTCTCTGCTGTTGAAGTGGGATGATCCATAGTTGCGGTTTTGGTTCTGAGTTGGTGGGTGTCTACTGCCACTTGTGGGTGTGTAGTGTCAACCTCCCTCTGACAGTGTTTCCCCTCTAACAGCTTCCGCTGTCAGGGCTTTCTCTGACTATACTATATGTGAGTCTAGAGTGCATGGTGCACACATGTGAATGACTGGCGTGCATGAGGTGAGTCTAGAGTGCATGGTGATTATCAAGGTGGAGTCTAGTAGTGCACTGTGTTTAGTAGTCCTGGGTGATTATCAAGGTGGAGTCTAGTAGTGCACTGTGTTTAGTAGTCCTGGGTGATTATCAAGGTGGAGTCTAGTAGTGCACTGTGTTTAGTAGTCCTGGGTGATTATCAAGGTGGAGTCTAGTAGTGCACTGTGTTTAGTAGTCCTAGGTGATTATCAAGGTGGAGTCTAGTAGTGCACTGTGTTTAGTAGTCCTAGGTGATTATCAAGGTGGAGTCCAGTAGTGCACTGTGTTTAGTAGTCCTAGGTGATTATCAAGGTGGAGTCTAGTAGTGCACTGTGTTTAGTAGTCCTGGGTGATTATCAAGGTGGAGTCCAGTAGTGCACTGTGTTTAGTAGTCCTAGGTGATTATCAAGGTGGAGTCTAGTAGTGCACTGTGTTTAGTAGTCCTGGGTGATTATCAAGGTGGAGTCTAGTAGTGCACTGTGTTTAGTAGTCCTAGGTGATTATCAAGGTGGAGTCTAGTAGTGCACTGTGTTTAGTAGTCCTGGGTGATTATCAAGGTGGAGTCTAGTAGTGCACTGTGTTTAGTAGTCCTAGGTGATTATCAAGGTGGAGTCTAGTAGTGCACTGTGTTTAGTAGTCCTGGGTGATTATCAAGGTGGAGTCTAGTAGTGCACAGTGTTTAGTAGTCCTGGGTGATTATCAAGGTGGAGTCTAGTAGTGCACTGTGTTTAGTAGTCCTAGGTGATTATCAAGGTGGAGTCTAGTAGTGCACTGTGTTTAGTAGTCCTGGGTGATTATCAAGGTGGAGTCTAGTAGTGCACTGTGTTTAGTAGTCCTAGGTGATTATCAAGGTGGAGTCTAGTAGTGCACTGTGTTTAGTAGTCCTGGGTGATTATCAAGGTGGAGTCTAGCAGTGCACTGTGTTTAGTAGTCCTAGGTGATTATCAAGGTGGAGTCTAGTAGTGCACTGTGTTTAGTAGTCCTGGGTGATTATCAAGGTGGAGTCTAGTAGTGCACTGTGTTTAGTAGTCCTAGGTGATTATCAAGGTGGAGTCTAGTAGTGCACTGTGTTTAGTAGTCCTGGGTGATTATCAAGGTGGAGTCTAGTAGTGCACTGTGTTTAGTAGTCCTAGGTGATTATCAAGGTGGAGTCTAGTAGTGCACTGTGTTTAGTAGTCCTGGGTGATTATCAAGGTGGAGTCCAGTAGTGCACTGTGTTTAGTAGTCCTGGGTGATTATCAAGGTGGAGTCTAGTAGTGCACTGTGTTTAGTAGTCCTGGGTGATTATCAAGGTGGAGTCTAGTAGTGCACTGTGTTTAGTAGTCCTAGGTGATTATCAAGGTGGAGTCTAGTAGTGCACTGTGTTTAGTAGTCCTAGGTGATTATCAAGGTGGAGTCTAGTAGTGCACTGTGTTTAGTAGTCCTAGGTGATTATCAAGGTGGAGTCTAGTAGTGCACTGTGTTTAGTAGTCCTAGGTGATTATCAAGGTGGAGTCTAGTAGTGCACTGTGTTTAGTAGTCCTGGGTGATTATCAAGGTGGAGTCTAGTAGTGCACTGTGTTTAGTAGTCCTAGGTGATTATCAAGGTGGAGTCTAGTAGTGCACTGTGTTTAGTAGTCCTAGGTGATTATCAAGGTGGAGTCCAGTGGTGCACTGTGTTTAGTAGTCCTAGGTGATTATCAAGGTGGAGTCTAGTAGTGCACTGTGTTTAGTAGTCCTAGGTGATTATCAAGGTGGAGTCCAGTAGTGCACTGTGTTTAGTAGTCCTAGGTGATTATCAAGGTGGAGTCTAGTAGTGCACTGTGTTTAGTAGTCCTAGGTGATTATCAAGGTGGAGTCTAGTAGTGCACTGTGTTTAGTAGTCCTGGGTGATTATCAAGGTGGAGTCTAGTAGTGCACTGTGTTTAGTAGTCCTAGGTGATTATCAAGGTGGAGTCTAGTAGTGCACTGTGTTTAGTAGTCCTAGGTGATTATCAAGGTGGAGTCTAGTAGTGCACTGTGTTTAGTAGTCCTAGGTGATTATCAAGGTGGAGTCTAGTAGTGCACTGTGTTTAGTAGTCCTGGGTGATTATCAAGGTGGAGTCTAGTAGTGCACTGTGTTTAGTAGTCCTGGGTGATTATCAAGGTGGAGTCTAGTAGTGCACTGTGTTTAGTAGTCCTGGGTGATTATCAAGGTGGAGTCTAGTAGTGCACTGTGTTTAGTAGTCCTGGGTGATTATCAAGGTGGAGTCTAGTAGTGCACTGTGTTTAGTAGTCCTAGGTGATTATCAAGGTGGAGTCTAGTAGTGCACTGTGTTTAGTAGTCCTAGGTGATTATCAAGGTGGAGTCTAGTAGTGCACTGTGTTTAGTAGTCCTAGGTGATTATCAAGGTGGAGTCTAGTAGTGCACTGTGTTTAGTAGTCCTAGGTGATTATCAAGGTGGAGTCTAGTAGTGCACTGTGTTTAGTAGTCCTAGGTGATTATCAAGGTGGAGTCTAGTAGTGCACTGTGTTTAGTAGTCCTAGGTGATTATCAAGGTGGAGTCTAGTAGTGCACTGTGTTTAGTAGTCCTAGGTGATTATCAAGGTGGAGTCTAGTAGTGCACTGTGTTTAGTAGTCCTGGGTGATTATCAAGGTGGAGTCTAGTAGTGCACTGTGTTTAGTAGTCCTAGGTGATTATCAAGGTGGAGTCTAGTAGTGCACTGTGTTTAGTAGTCCTAGGTGATTATCAAGGTGGAGTCTAGTAGTGCACTGTGTTTAGTAGTCCTAGGTGATTATCAAGGTGGAGTCTAGTAGTGCACTGTGTTTAGTAGTCCTAGGTGATTATCAAGGTGGAGTCTAGTAGTGCACTGTGTTTAGTAGTCCTAGGTGATTATCAAGGTGGAGTCTAGTAGTGCACTGTGTTTAGTAGTCCTAGGTGATTATCAAGGTGGAGTCTAGTAGTGCACTGTGTTTAGTAGTCCTGGGTGATTATCAAGGTGGAGTCTAGTAGTGCACTGTGTTTAGTAGTCCTGGGTGATTATCAAGGTGGAGTCTAGTAGTGCACTGTGTTTAGTAGTCCTAGGTGATTATCAAGGTGGAGTCTAGTAGTGCACTGTGTTTAGTAGTCCTGGGTGATTATCAAGGTGGAGTCTAGTAGTGCACTGTGTTTAGTAGTCCTAGGTGATTATCAAGGTGGAGTCTAGTAGTGCACTGTGTTTAGTAGTCCTGGGTGATTATCAAGGTGGAGTCTAGTAGTGCACTGTGTTTAGTAACATGCATATTATTATTAGGTGGGTGTGGTTGACTTAGGAGACTCTTGACCATGCATATTATTATTAGGTGAGTGTATTGTGTGCATGGTGTATGAGTGTATTGTGTGATGATGTATGTTGATTACTCCTTCTCCTCCTCTCTCGAAGTCTCTTGTTCTTTTATAGGCAGCTGGTTTATCTTGTGTTGTGCCTAGGATCATTCTCCTCAGAGACTGATCTGACCAATCAGGAGTTATATATATAGAGTACTACCACACTTCCCTATATATAGAGTGCTACCACACTTCCCTATATATAGAGTGCTAGTACACTTCCCAATATATAGAGTGCTACCACACTTCCCAATATAGAGAGTGCTACCACACTTCCCTATATATAGAGTGCTAGTACACTTCCCAATATATAGAGTGCTACCACACTTCCCTATATATAGAGTGCTAGTACACTTCCCTATATATAGAGTACTACCACACTTCCCTATATATAGAGTGCTACCACACTTCCCAATATATAGAGTGCTACCACACTTCCCAATATAGAGAGTGCTACCACACTTCCCTATATATAGAGTGCTACCACACTTCCCAATATAGAGTGCTACCACACTTCCCTATATATAGAGTGCTACCACACTTCCCAATATAGAGAGTGCTACCACACTTCCCTATATATAGAGTGCTACCACACTTCCCTATATATAGAGTACTACCACACTTCCCAATATAGAGAGTGCTACCACACTTCCCTATATAGAGAGTGCTACCACACTTCCCTATATATAGAGTACTACCACACTTCCCTATATATAGAGTGCTACCACACTTCCCTATATATAGAGTGCTACCACACTTCCCAATATAGAGAGTGCTACCACACTTCCCTATATATAGAGTACTACCACACTTCCCAATATAGAGAGTGCTACCACACTTCCCTATATAGAGAGTGCTACCACACTTCCCTATATATAGAGTGCTAGTACACTTCCCTATATATAGAGTGCTACCACACTTCCCAATATAGAGAGTGCTACCACACTTCCCTATATATAGAGTACTACCACACTTCCCAATATAGAGAGTGCTACCACACTTCCCTATATAGAGAGTGCTACCACACTTCTCTATATATAGAGTGCTACCACACTTCCCTATATATAGAGTGCTACCACACTTCCCAATATAGAGTGCTACCACACTTCCCTATATATAGAGTGCTACCACACTTCCCAATATAGAGAGTGCTACCACACTTCCCTATATATAGAGTGCTACCACACTTCCCAATATAGAGAGTGCTACCACACTTCCCTATATATAGAGTGCTACCACACTTCCCAATATATAGAGTACTACCACACTTCCCAATATAGAGAGTGCTACCACACTTCCCTATATATAGAGTGCTACCACACTTCCCTATATATAGAGTACTACCACACTTCCCAATATAGAGAGTGCTACCACACTTCCCTATATAGAGAGTGCTACCACACTTCCCTATATATAGAGTGCTAGTACACTTCCCTATATATAGAGTGCTACCACACTTCCCAATATAGAGAGTGCTACCACACTTCCCTATATATAGAGTACTACCACACTTCCCAATATAGAGAGTGCTACCACACTTCCCTATATAGAGAGTGCTACCACACTTCCCTATATATAGAGTGCTAGTACACTTCCCTATATATAGAGTGCTACCACACTTCCCAATATAGAGTGTGCTACCACACTTCTCTATATATAGAGTGCTACCACACTTCCCAATATAGAGAGTGCTAGTACACTTCCCAATATATAGAGTACTACCACACTTCCCTATATAGAGAGTGCTAGTACACTTCCCAATATATAGGACTACTACAGCTAAGAGTGCACCAGTTTACAGGCCCAGTTGTTCCAGGACTAATTTCTGCTTTAATCTTGTTAAACAAGCCTTCTCGCCGAGGTGAGTATTTAAGCAGTTTAGATATTTCAAAAGTAGTATCTAGAGTATTCCTCAGTATTCTTGATGGTTTCTCCAGCAGCTAAATTTAAAGCATGACCATAGCAATGGACAAAAATAGCTCGTGACTCTTCTCCACAAATTTTAGTACAAGTCCCACCCCTTATACCATGTTTGCAGCAACATCATAGCATTGAGCACGACAGTTATGAATGCTAAGACTCATACGACACATCGCATCCTTCAAACTACCAACCAAGACATCTGCTTTTATGGACTCAACATGGTCAAGGCCATAGAAATCTTCATGGGGTTGAAAATCATCATCAACCCACCGAAAGCAAACAACGAATTGCTCCTTATTGGATGCATCCGACACTTCATCAGCCATCAGGGCAAAATACTCGGCTTGCTGGATAGAACTGGCTATAATATGTAATGCCATTATTTTAATAACTTCATTTTGTATTTGGGGACTAGTATATTTATCAGTTTTCTTACTTAACATGGCCGATATTGCAGGATCATCCAATGCACGAAGATGCATTAATTGCATGAAGTTTACTGTCAACTTCATCACCAGCACCACGAAAAGCTATTCCTTGTCTAGCTAGGAATTGAATATTCTGAGCTATCTTGATAAGGTACTCTCTGTTCACGGCTTTTTGCAAAGCATGTTGAGAAGATAACATACTTCCAACATCACTAGTCGTACCTGGTATAGTGATCACTAAATCGGTAGCTGCTTTACGAGATTTTGTGCTCTCATGTTGGTTGAAACATCAAGTTCTATCCTTCCAGTTACTGAACCCAGACAAAAAGGTTGAGTCCTGCATGTTTCCTTATCATCTTCAGTTTACCTAATATATATACTAGCTGTGAAATATGGAATGATTGCTGCCAATACGAGTGGCAGCTAGGCTTACTAGCAGAAGCTGCCCCACTGTATCTTACCTGTTTGGATTGCTTGCACACACGTGAAACAATAAGCCATGTCTCGTAGTGAAGCCATTTCCATTGGTTGAACCAAGCGCTCTGAAAAGAGCGATAAGAGATATTGGTTCGGCCGAAAGATCGCTTAGGAAAACTAAAGTTAGTTGGTCGAGTCGGATGATCGGGAAGCTTAGGACAATTTGGTAACCTGGAAGCCATGCTGAAAAGACGAAATCTGACTATCTTTAATTAAATATTAATTTAATAATTTTTATCCATTGCTACTAGTCACATAGGTAGGCTAGTTGTCCTTAAGTGTACTTCTATTCATGTCTCACCATAATGATACTGTGAAGTAAAAAAAAAAAAAAAAAAAAAAAAAAAAAAAAAAAAAAAAAAAAAAAAAAAAAAAAAAAAAAAAAAAAAAAAAAAAAAAAAAAAAAAAAAAAAAAAAAAAAAAAAAAAAAAAAAAAAAAAAAAAAAAAAAAAAAAAAAAAAAAAAAAAAAAAAAAAAAAAAAAAAAAAAAAAAAAAAAAAAAAAAAAAAAAAAAAAAAAAAAAAAAAAAAAAAAAAAAAAAAAAAAAAAAAAAAAAAAAAAAAAAAAAAAAAAAAAAAAAAAAAAAAAAAAAAAAAAAAAAAAAAAAAAAAAAAAAAAAAAAAAAAAAAAAAAAAAAAAAAAAAAAAAAAAAAAAAAAAAAAAAAAAAAAAAAAAAAAAAAAAAAAAAAAAAAAAAAAAAAAAAAAAAAAAAAAAAAAAAAAAAAAAAAAAAAAAAAAAAAAAAAAAAAAAAAAAAAAAAAAAAAAAAAAAAAAAAAAAAAAAAAAAAAAAAAAAAAAAAAAAAAAAAAAAAAAAAAAAAAAAAAAAAAAAAAAAAAAAAAAAAAAAAAAAAAAAAAAAAAAAAAAAAAAAAAAAAAAAAAAAAAAAAAAAAAAAAAAAAAAAAAAAAAAAAAAAAAAAAAAAAAAAAAAAAAAAAAAAAAAAAAAAAAAAAAAAAAAAAAAAAAAAAAAAAAAAAAAAAAAAAAAAAAAAAAAGTGTGGTTTTCGTGAAGTAGGCTTGTTCGGTCCAACGGGCCTACGGCCATGCACTCTAGGAATATTACTTCCTAACAATATAAATCTTCAGAAGAAGTCTCAGCACAACTTCTCTTTCCAGGTTCGCTTTCTTTGACGCCCAGACCTTACTATTGCTTCTCTCTCACAATAGCCTTATCTAGACCAAGTATATAATCAAACAGAGTCTTCTCTCTCTCTCTCTCTAGACCTCTGCCCTCCTTTTCTGTAGAAGCTAAGTTGATTATAATCAACAATAACAAAATGATGTACACGACCACGTCTATCAATACATCATTACTCCTATTGTTTTCTACCAAATTATATATTACGCAGAGCCAAGTCAGCTCAGTTCCGAGTCTCTCTTCAGTTCATTGAGGAGTTAGTTTGTTGAGGGGCTTTCCTTCTTTCTTCCGGCTTGTTGATTACTCCTTCTCCTCCTCTCTCGAAGTCTCTTGTTCTTTTATAGGCAGCTGGTTTATCTTGTGTTGTGCCTAGGATCATTCTCCTCAGAGACTGATCTGACCAATCAGGAGTTCCTTTTTCCAACCAATCAGGGGTCTCTGCTGTTGAAGTGGGATGATCCATAGTTGCGGTTTTGGTTCTGAGTTGGTGGGTGTCTACTGCCACTTGTGGGTGTGTAGTGTCAACCTCCCTCTGACAGTGTTTCCCCTCTAACAGCTTCCGCTGTCAGGGCTTTCTCTGACTATACTATATGTGAGTCTAGAGTGCATGGTGCACACATGTGAATGACTGGCGTGCATGAGGTGAGTCTAGAGTGCATGGTGATTATCAAGGTGGAGTCTAGTAGTGCACTGTGTTTAGTAGTCCTGGGTGATTATCAAGGTGGAGTCTAGTAGTGCACTGTGTTTAGTAGTCCTGGGTGATTATCAAGGTGGAGTCTAGTAGTGCACTGTGTTTAGTAGTCCTGGGTGATTATCAAGGTGGAGTCTAGTAGTGCACTGTGTTTAGTAGTCCTAGGTGATTATCAAGGTGGAGTCTAGTAGTGCACTGTGTTTAGTAGTCCTAGGTGATTATCAAGGTGGAGTCTAGTAGTGCACTGTGTTTAGTAGTCCTGGGTGATTATCAAGGTGGAGTCTAGTAGTGCACTGTGTTTAGTAGTCCTAGGTGATTATCAAGGTGGAGTCTAGTAGTGCACTGTGTTTAGTAGTCCTAGGTGATTATCAAGGTGGAGTCTAGTAGTGCACTGTGTTTAGTAGTCCTAGGTGATTATCAAGGTGGAGTCCAGTAGTGCACTGTGTTTAGTAGTCCTAGGTGATTATCAAGGTGGAGTCTAGTAGTGCACTGTGTTTAGTAGTCCTAGGTGATTATCAAGGTGGAGTCTAGTAGTGCACTGTGTTTAGTAGTCCTAGGTGATTATCAAGGTGGAGTCTAGTAGTGCACTGTGTTTAGTAGCCCTAGGTGATTATCAAGGTGGAGTCTAGTAGTGCACTGTGTTTAGTAGTCCTGGGTGATTATCAAGGTGGAGTCTAGTAGTGCACTGTGTTTAGTAGTCCTGGGTGATTATCAAGGTGGAGTCTAGTAGTGCACTGTGTTTAGTAGTCCTGGGTGATTATCAAGGTGGAGTCTAGTAGTGCACTGTGTTTAGTAGTCCTAGGTGATTATCAAGGTGGAGTCTAGTAGTGCACTGTGTTTAGTAGTCCTAGGTGATTATCAAGGTGGAGTCTAGTAGTGCACTGTGTTTAGTAGTCCTGGGTGATTATCAAGGTGGAGTCTAGTAGTGCACTGTGTTTAGTAGTCCTAGGTGATTATCAAGGTGGAGTCTAGTAGTGCACTGTGTTTAGTAGTCCTGGGTGATTATCAAGGTGGAGTCTAGTAGTGCACTGTGTTTAGTAGTCCTAGGTGATTATCAAGGTGGAGTCTAGTAGTGCACTGTGTTTAGTAGTCCTAGGTGATTATCAAGGTGGAGTCTAGTAGTGCACTGTGTTTAGTAGTCCTGGGTGATTATCAAGGTGGAGTCTAGTAGTGCACTGTGTTTAGTAGTCCTGGGTGATTATCAAGGTGGAGTCTAGTAGTGCACTGTGTTTAGTAGTCCTAGGTGATTATCAAGGTGGAGTCTAGTAGTGCACTGTGTTTAGTAGTCCTAGGTGATTATCAAGGTGGAGTCTAGTAGTGCACTGTGTTTAGTAGTCCTGGGTGATTATCAAGGTGGAGTCTAGTAGTGCACTGTGTTTAGTAGTCCTGGGTGATTATCAAGGTGGAGTCTAGTAGTGCACTGTGTTTAGTAGTCCTAGGTGATTATCAAGGTGGAGTCCAGTAGTGCACTGTGTTTAGTAGTCCTAGGTGATTATCAAGGTGGAGTCTAGTAGTGCACTGTGTTTAGTAGTCCTAGGTGATTATCAAGGTGGAGTCCAGTAGTGCACTGTGTTTAGTAGCCCTAGGTGATTATCAAGGTGGAGTCTAGTAGTGCACTGTGTTTAGTAGTCCTAGGTGATTATCAAGGTGGAGTCTAGTAGTGCACTGTGTTTAGTAGTCCTAGGTGATTATCAAGGTGGAGTCTAGTAGTGCACTGTGTTTAGTAGTCCTAGGTGATTATCAAGGTGGAGTCTAGTAGTGCACTGTGTTTAGTAGTCCTAGGTGATTATCAAGGTGGAGTCCAGTAGTGCACTGTGTTTAGTAGTCCTGGGTGATTATCAAGGTGGAGTCTAGTAGTGCACTGTGTTTAGCAGTCCTGGGTGATTATCAAGGTGGAGTCTAGTAGTGCACTGTGTTTAGTAGTCCTGGGTGATTATCAAGGTGGAGTCCAGTAGTGCACTGTGTTTAGTAGTCCTAGGTGATTATCAAGGTGGAGTCTAGTAGTGCACTGTGTTTAGTAGTCCTAGGTGATTATCAAGGTGGAGTCTAGTAGTGCACTGTGTTTAGTAGTCCTAGGTGATTATCAAAGGTGGAGTCTAGTAGTGCACTGTGTTTAGTAGTCCTGGGTGATTATCAAGGTGGAGTCTAGTAGTGCACTGTGTTTAGTAGTCCTAGGTGATTATCAAGGTGGAGTCTAGTAGTGCACTGTGTTTAGTAGTCCTGGGTGATTATCAAGGTGGAGTCTAGTAGTGCACTGTGTTTAGTAGTCCTGGGTGATTATCAAGGTGGAGTCCAGTAGTGCACTGTGTTTAGTAGTCCTAGGTGATTATCAAGGTGGAGTCTAGTAGTGCACTGTGTTTAGTAGTCCTGGGTGATTATCAAGGTGGAGTCTAGTAGTGCACTGTGTTTAGTAGTCCTAGGTGATTATCAAGGTGGAGTCTAGTAGTGCACTGTGTTTAGTAGTCCTGGGTGATTATCAAGGTGGAGTCTAGTAGTGCACTGTGTTTAGTAGTCCTGGGTGATTATCAAGGTGGAGTCTAGTAGTGCACTGTGTTTAGTAGTCCTGGGTGATTATCAAGGTGGAGTCTAGTAGTGCACTGTGTTTAGTAGTCCTAGGTGATTATCAAGGTGGAGTCTAGTAGTGCACTGTGTTTAGTAGTCCTAGGTGATTATCAAGGTGGAGTCTAGTAGTGCACTGTGTTTAGTAGTCCTAGGTGATTATCAAGGTGGAGTCTAGTAGTGCACTGTGTTTAGTAGTCCTGGGTGATTATCAAGGTGGAGTCTAGTAGTGCACTGTGTTTAGTAGTCCTGGGTGATTATCAAGGTGGAGTCCAGTAGTGCACTGTGTTTAGTAGTCCTAGGTGATTATCAAGGTGGAGTCTAGTAGTGCACTGTGTTTAGTAGTCCTAGGTGATTATCAAGGTGGAGTCTAGTAGTGCACTGTGTTTAGTAGTCCTAGGAGATTATCAGGGAGTCTAGTATGCCTGGTGTAGTGCCTTCAGGGTCTAGTAGGCACTGTGTTTAGTAACATGCATATATTATTAGGTGGGGTGTGGTTGACTTAGGAGACTCTTGACCATGCAGTATATTATTAGAGTGGTGAGTGTATTGTGTGCATGGTGTATGAGTGTATTGTGTGAGTATGAGTGTATTGTGTGATGATGTATGTTGATTACTCCTTCTCCTCCTCTCTCGAAGTCTCTTGTTCTTTTATAGGCAGCTGGTTTATCTTGTGTTGTGCCTAGGATCATTCTCCTCAGAGACTGATCTGACCAATCAGGAGTTATATATATAGAGTACTACCACACTTCCCTATATATAGAGTGCTACCACACTTCCCTATATATAGAGTGCTAGTACACTTCCCAATATATAGAGTGCTACCACACTTCCCAATATAGAGAGTGCTACCACACTTCCCTATATATAGAGTGCTAGTACACTTCCCAATATATAGAGTGCTACCACACTTCCCTATATATAGAGTGCTAGTACACTTCCCTATATATAGAGTACTACCACACTTCCCTATATATAGAGTGCTACCACACTTCCCAATATATAGAGTGCTACCACACTTCCCAATATAGAGAGTGCTACCACACTTCCCTATATATAGAGTGCTACCACACTTCCCAATATAGAGTGCTACCACACTTCCCTATATATAGAGTGCTACCACACTTCCCAATATAGAGAGTGCTACCACACTTCCCTATATATAGAGTGCTACCACACTTCCCTATATATAGAGTACTACCACACTTCCCAATATAGAGAGTGCTACCACACTTCCCTATATAGAGAGTGCTACCACACTTCCCTATATATAGAGTACTACCACACTTCCCAATATAGAGAGTGCTACCACACTTCCCTATATAGAGAGTGCTACCACACTTCCCTATATATAGAGTGCTAGTACACTTCCCTATATATAGAGTGCTACCACACTTCCCAATATAGAGAGTGCTACCACACTTCCCTATATATAGAGTACTACCACACTTCCCAATATAGAGAGTGCTACCACACTTCCCTATATAGAGAGTGCTACCACACTTCCCTATATATAGAGTGCTAGTACACTTCCCTATATATAGAGTGCTACCACACTTCCCAATATAGAGAGTGCTACCACACTTCCCTATATATAGAGTACTACCACACTTCCCAATATAGAGAGTGCTACCACACTTCCCTATATAGAGAGTGCTACCACACTTCCCTATATATAGAGTGCTAGTACACTTCCCTATATATAGAGTGCTACCACACTTCCCAATATAGAGAGTGCTACCACACTTCTCTATATATAGAGTGCTACCACACTTCCCTATATATAGAGTGCTACCACACTTCCCAATATAGAGTGCTACCACACTTCCCTATATATAGAGTGCTACCACACTTCCCAATATAGAGAGTGCTACCACACTTCCCTATATATAGAGTGCTACCACACTTCCCAATATAGAGTGCTACCACACTTCCCTATATATAGAGTGCTACCACACTTCCCAATATATAGAGTACTACCACACTTCCCAATATAGAGAGTGCTACCACACTTCCCTATATATAGAGTGCTACCACACTTCCCTATATATAGAGTACTACCACACTTCCCAATATAGAGAGTGCTACCACACTTCCCTATATAGAGAGTGCTACCACACTTCCCTATATATAGAGTGCTAGTACACTTCCCTATATATAGAGTGCTACCACACTTCCCAATATAGAGAGTGCTACCACACTTCCCTATATATAGAGTACTACCACACTTCCCAATATAGAGAGTGCTACCACACTTCCCTATATAGAGAGTGCTACCACACTTCCCTATATATAGAGTGCTAGTACACTTCCCTATATATAGAGTGCTACCACACTTCCCAATATAGAGTGTGCTACCACACTTCTCTATATATAGAGTGCTACCACACTTCCCAATATAGAGAGTGCTAGTACACTTCCCAATATATAGAGTACTACCACACTTCCCTATATAGAGAGTGCTAGTACACTTCCCAATATATAGGACTACTACAGCTAAGAGTGCACCAGTTTACAGGCCCAGTTGTTCCAGGACTAATTTCTGCTTTAATCTTGTTAAACAAGCCTTCTCGCCGAGGTGAGTATTTAAGCAGTTTAGATATTTCAAAAGTAGTATCTAGAGTATTCCTCAGTATTCTTGATGGTTTCTCCAGCAGCTAAATTTAAAGCATGACCATAGCAATGGACAAAAATAGCTCGTGACTCTTCTCCACAAATTTTAGTACAAGTCCCACCCCTTATACCATGTTTGCAGCAACATCATAGCATTGAGCACGACAGTTATGAATGCTAAGACTCATACGACACATCGCATCCTTCAAACTACCAACCAAGACATCTGCTTTTATGGACTCAACATGGTCAAGGCCATAGAAATCTTCATGGGGTTGAAAATCATCATCAACCCACCGAAAGCAAACAACGAATTGCTCCTTATTGGATGCATCCGACACTTCATCAGCCATCAGGGCAAAATACTCGGCTTGCTGGATAGAACTGGCTATAATATGTAATGCCATTATTTTAATAACTTCATTTTGTATTTGGGGACTAGTATATTTATCAGTTTTCTTACTTAACATGGCCGATATTGCAGGATCATCCAATGCACGAAGATGCATTAATTGCATGAAGTTTACTGTCAACTTCATCACCAGCACCACGAAAAGCTATTCCTTGTCTAGCTAGGAATTGAATATTCTGAGCTATCTTGATAAGGTACTCTCTGTTCACGGCTTTTTGCAAAGCATGTTGAGAAGATAACATACTTCCAACATCACTAGTCGTACCTGGTATAGTGATCACTAAATCGGTAGCTGCTTTACGAGATTTTGTGCTCTCATGTTGGTTGAAACATCAAGTTCTATCCTTCCAGTTACTGAACCCAGACAAAAAGGTTGAGTCCTGCATGTTTCCTTATCATCTTCAGTTTACCTAATATATATACTAGCTGTGAAATATGGAATGATTGCTGCCAATACGAGTGGCAGCTAGGCTTACTAGCAGAAGCTGCCCCACTGTATCTTACCTGTTTGGATTGCTTGCACACACGTGAAACAATAAGCCATGTCTCGTAGTGAAGCCATTTCCATTGGTTGAACCAAGCGCTCTGAAAAGAGCGATAAGAGATATTGGTTCGGCCGAAAGATCGCTTAGGAAAACTAAAGTTAGTTGGTCGAGTCGGATGATCGGGAAGCTTAGGACAATTTGGTAACCTGGAAGCCATGCTGAAAAGACGAAATCTGACTATCTTTAATTAAATATTAATTTAATAATTTTTATCCATTGCTACTAGTCACATAGGTAGGCTAGTTGTCCTTAAGTGTACTTCTATTCATGTCTCACCATAATGATACTGTGAAGTAAAAAAAATAAAAAAAAAAAAAAAAAATAAAATAAAAAAATAAATAAATAAATAAAAAAAAAAAATTTAAAAAAAAGTGTGGTTTTCGTGAAGTAGGCTTGTTCGGTCCAACGGCCATGCACTCTAGGAATATTACTTCCTAACAATATAAATCTTCAGAAGAAGTCTCAGCACAACTTCTCTTTCCAGGTTCGCTTTCTTTGACGCCCAGACCTTACTATTGCTTCTCTCTCACAATAGCCTTATCTAGACCAAGTATATAATCAAACAGAGTCTTCTCTCTCTCTCTCTCTAGACCTCTGCCCTCCTTTTCTGTAGAAGCTAAGTTGATTATAATCAACAATAACAAAATGATGTACACGACCACGTCTATCAATACATCATTACTCCTATTGTTTTCTACCAAATTATATATTACGCAGAGCCAAGTCAGCTCAGTTCCGAGTCTCTCTTCAGTTCATTGAGGAGTTAGTTTGTTGAGGGGCTTTCCTTCTTTCTTCCGGCTTGTTGATTACTCCTTCTCCTCCTCTCTCGAAGTCTCTTGTTCTTTTATAGGCAGCTGGTTTATCTTGTGTTGTGCCTAGGATCATTCTCCTCAGAGACTGATCTGACCAATCAGGAGTTCCTTTTTCCAACCAATCAGGGGTCTCTGCTGTTGAAGTGGGATGATCCATAGTTGCGGTTTTGGTTCTGAGTTGGTGGGTGTCTACTGCCACTTGTGGGTGTGTAGTGTCAACCTCCCTCTGACAGTGTTTCCCCTCTAACAGCTTCCGCTGTCAGGGCTTTCTCTGACTATACTATATGTGAGTCTAGAGTGCATGGTGCACACATGTGAATGACTGGCGTGCATGAGGTGAGTCTAGAGTGCATGGTGATTATCAAGGTGGAGTCTAGTAGTGCACTGTGTTTAGTAGTCCTAGGTGATTATCAAGGTGGAGTCTAGTAGTGCACTGTGTTTAGTAGCCCTAGGTGATTATCAAGGTGGAGTCTAGTAGTGCACTGTGTTTAGTAGTCCTAGGTGATTATCAAGGTGGAGTCTAGTAGTGCACTGTGTTTAGTAGTCCTGGGTGATTATCAAGGTGGAGTCTAGTAGTGCACTGTGTTTAGTAGTCCTGGGTGATTATCAAGGTGGAGTCCAGTAGTGCACTGTGTTTAGTAGTCCTGGGTGATTATCAAGGTGGAGTCTAGTAGTGCACTGTGTTTAGTAGTCCTAGGTGATTATCAAGGTGGAGTCTAGTAGTGCACTGTGTTTAGTAGTCCTAGGTGATTATCAAGGTGGAGTCTAGTAGTGCACTGTGTTTAGTAGTCCTAGGTGATTATCAAGGTGGAGTCTAGTAGTGCACTGTGTTTAGTAGTCCTGGGTGATTATCAAGGTGGAGTCTAGTAGTGCACTGTGTTTAGTAGTCCTGGGTGATTATCAAGGTGGAGTCTAGTAGTGCACTGTGTTTAGTAGTCCTGGGTGATTATCAAGGTGGAGTCTAGTAGTGCACTGTGTTTAGTAGTCCTAGGTGATTATCAAGGTGGAGTCCAGTAGTGCACTGTGTTTAGTAGTCCTGGGTGATTATCAAGGTGGAGTCTAGTAGTGCACTGTGTTTAGTAGTCCTAGGTGATTATCAAGGTGGAGTCTAGTAGTGCACTGTGTTTAGTAGTCCTGGGTGATTATCAAGGTGGAGTCTAGTAGTGCACTGTGTTTAGTAGTCCTAGGTGATTATCAAGGTGGAGTCTAGTAGTGCACTGTGTTTAGTAGTCCTGGGTGATTATCAAGGTGGAGTCTAGTAGTGCACTGTGTTTAGTAGTCCTAGGTGATTATCAAGGTGGAGTCTAGTAGTGCACTGTGTTTAGTAGTCCTGGGTGATTATCAAGGTGGAGTCTAGTAGTGCACTGTGTTTAGTAGTCCTGGGTGATTATCAAGGTGGAGTCTAGTAGTGCACTGTGTTTAGTAGTCCTAGGTGATTATCAAGGTGGAGTCTAGTAGTGCACTGTGTTTAGTAGCCCTAGGTGATTATCAAGGTGGAGTCTAGTAGTGCACTGTGTTTAGTAGTCCTAGGTGATTATCAAGGTGGAGTCTAGTAGTGCACTGTGTTTAGTAGTCCTGGGTGATTATCAAGGTGGAGTCTAGTAGTGCACTGTGTTTAGTAGTCCTAGGTGATTATCAAGGTGGAGTCTAGTAGTGCACTGTGTTTAGTAGTCCTAGGTGATTATCAAGGTGGAGTCTAGTAGTGCACTGTGTTTAGTAGTCCTGGGTGATTATCAAGGTGGAGTCTAGTAGTGCACTGTGTTTAGTAGTCCTAGGTGATTATCAAGGTGGAGTCTAGTAGTGCACTGTGTTTAGTAGTCCTGGGTGATTATCAAGGTGGAGTCTAGTAGTGCACTGTGTTTAGTAGTCCTAGGTGATTATCAAGGTGGAGTCTAGTAGTGCACTGTGTTTAGTAGTCCTGGGTGATTATCAAGGTGGAGTCCAGTAGTGCACTGTGTTTAGTAGTCCTAGGTGATTATCAAGGTGGAGTCTAGTAGTGCACTGTGTTTAGTAGTCCTGGGTGATTATCAAGGTGGAGTCTAGTAGTGCACTGTGTTTAGTAGTCCTAGGTGATTATCAAGGTGGAGTCTAGTAGTGCACTGTGTTTAGTAGTCCTAGGTGATTATCAAGGTGGAGTCTAGTAGTGCACTGTGTTTAGTAGTCCTAGGTGATTATCAAGGTGGAGTCTAGTAGTGCACTGTGTTTAGTAGTCCTAGGTGATTATCAAGGTGGAGTCTAGTAGTGCACTGTGTTTAGTAGTCCTAGGTGATTATCAAGGTGGAGTCTAGTAGTGCACTGTGTTTAGTAGTCCTGGGTGATTATCAAGGTGGAGTCTAGTAGTGCACTGTGTTTAGTAGTCCTAGGTGATCATCAAGGTGGAGTCTAGTAGTGCACTGTGTTTAGTAGTCCTAGGTGATTATCAAGGTGGAGTCTAGTAGTGCACTGTGTTTAGTAGTCCTGGGTGATTATCAAGGTGGAGTCTAGTAGTGCACTGTGTTTAGTAGTCCTAGGTGATTATCAAGGTGGAGTCTAGTAGTGCACTGTGTTTAGTAGTCCTGGGTGATTATCAAGGTGGAGTCTAGTAGTGCACTGTGTTTAGTAGTCCTAGGTGATTATCAAGGTGGAGTCTAGTAGTGCACTGTGTTTAGTAGTCCTAGGTGATTATCAAGGTGGAGTCCAGTAGTGCACTGTGTTTAGTAGTCCTAGGTGATTATCAAGGTGGAGTCTAGTAGTGCACTGTGTTTAGTAGTCCTAGGTGATTATCAAGGTGGAGTCTAGTAGTGCACTGTGTTTAGTAGTCCTGGGTGATTATCAAGGTGGAGTCTAGTAGTGCACTGTGTTTAGTAGTCCTAGGTGATTATCAAGGTGGAGTCTAGTAGTGCACTGTGTTTAGTAGTCCTAGGTGATTATCAAGGTGGAGTCTAGTAGTGCACTGTGTTTAGTAGTCCTGGGTGATTATCAAGGTGGAGTCTAGTAGTGCACTGTGTTTAGTAGTCCTAGGTGATTATCAAGGTGGAGTCTAGTAGTGCACTGTGTTTAGTAGTCCTAGGTGATTATCAAGGTGGAGTCTAGTAGTGCACTGTGTTTAGTAGTCCTGGGTGATTATCAAGGTGGAGTCCAGTAGTGCACTGTGTTTAGTAGCCCTAGGTGATTATCAAGGTGGAGTCTAGTAGTGCACTGTGTTTAGTAGTCCTAGGTGATTATCAAGGTGGAGTCTAGTAGTGCACTGTGTTTAGTAGTCCTAGGTGATTATCAAGGTGGAGTCTAGTAGTGCACTGTGTTTAGTAGTCCTAGGTGATTATCAAGGTGGAGTCTAGTAGTGCACTGTGTTTAGTAGTCCTGGGTGATTATCAAGGTGGAGTCTAGTAGTGCACTGTGTTTAGTAGTCCTAGGTGATTATCAAGGTGGAGTCTAGTAGTGCACTGTGTTTAGTAGTCCTAGGTGATTATCAAGGTGGAGTCTAGTAGTGCACTGTGTTTAGTAGTCCTAGGTGATTATCAAGGTGGAGTCTAGTAGTGCACTGTGTTTAGTAGTCCTGGGTGATTATCAAGGTGGAGTCCAGTAGTGCACTGTGTTTAGTAGTCCTGGGTGATTATCAAGGTGGAGTCTAGTAGTGCACTGTGTTTAGTAGTCCTAGGTGATTATCAAGGTGGAGTCTAGTAGTGCACTGTGTTTAGTAGTCCTAGGTGATTATCAAGGTGGAGTCTAGTAGTGCACTGTGTTTAGTAGTCCTAGGTGATTATCAAGGTGGAGTCCAGTAGTGCACTGTGTTTAGTAGTCCTAGGTGATTATCAAGGTGGAGTCTAGTAGTGCACTGTGTTTAGTAGTCCTAGGTGATTATCAAGGTGGAGTCTAGTAGTGCACTGTGTTTAGTAGTCCTGGGTGATTATCAAGGTGGAGTCTAGTAGTGCACTGTGTTTAGTAGTCCTGGGTGATTATCAAGGTGGAGTCTAGTAGTGCACTGTGTTTAGTAGTCCTAGGTGATTATCAAGGTGGAGTCTAGTAGTGCACTGTGTTTAGTAGTCCTAGGTGATTATCAAGGTGGAGTCTAGTAGTGCACTGTGTTTAGTAGTCCTAGGTGATTATCAAGGTGGAGTCTAGTAGTGCACTGTGTTTAGTAGTCCTGGGTGATTATCAAGGTGGAGTCTAGTAGTGCACTGTGTTTAGTAGTCCTAGGTGATTATCAAGGTGGAGTCCAGTAGTGCACTGTGTTTAGTAGTCCTAGGTGATTATCAAGGTGGAGTCTAGTAGTGCACTGTGTTTAGTAGTCCTAGGTGATTATCAAGGTGGAGTCTAGTAGTGCACTGTGTTTAGTAGTCCTGGGTGATTATCAAGGTGGAGTCTAGTAGTGCACTGTGTTTAGTAGTCCTGGGTGATTATCAAGGTGGAGTCTAGTAGTGCACTGTGTTTAGTAGTCCTGGGTGATTATCAAGGTGGAGTCTAGTAGTGCACTGTGTTTAGTAGTCCTAGGTGATTATCAAGGTGGAGTCTAGTAGTGCACTGTGTTTAGTAGTCCTGGGTGATTATCAAGGTGGAGTCTAGTAGTGCACTGTGTTTAGTAACATGCATATTATTATTAGGTGGGTGTGGTTGACTTAGGAGACTCTTGACCATGCATATTATTATTAGGTGAGTGTATTGTGTGCATGGTGTATGAGTGTATTGTGTGATGATGTATGTTGATTACTCCTTCTCCTCCTCTCTCGAAGTCTCTTGTTCTTTTATAGGCAGCTGGTTTATCTTGTGTTGTGCCTAGGATCATTCTCCTCAGAGACTGATCTGACCAATCAGGAGTTATATATATAGAGTACTACCACACTTCCCTATATATAGAGTGCTACCACACTTCCCAATATAGAGTGCTACCACACTTCCCTATATATAGAGTGCTACCACACTTCCCAATATATAGAGTACTACCACACTTCCCAATATAGAGAGTGCTACCACACTTCCCTATATATAGAGTGCTACCACACTTCCCTATATATAGAGTACTACCACACTTCCCAATATAGAGAGTGCTACCACACTTCCCTATATAGAGAGTGCTACCACACTTCCCTATATATAGAGTGCTAGTACACTTCCCTATATATAGAGTGCTACCACACTTCCCAATATAGAGAGTGCTACCACACTTCCCTATATATAGAGTACTACCACACTTCCCAATATAGAGAGTGCTACCACACTTCCCTATATAGAGAGTGCTACCACACTTCCCTATATATAGAGTGCTAGTACACTTCCCTATATATAGAGTGCTACCACACTTCCCAATATAGAGAGTGCTACCACACTTCCCTATATATAGAGTGCTACCACACTTCCCAATATAGAGAGTGCTAGTACACTTCCCAATATATAGAGTACTACCACACTTCCCTATATAGAGAGTGCTAGTACACTTCCCAATATATAGGACTACTACAGCTAAGAGTGCACCAGTTTACAGGCCCAGTTGTTCCAGGACTAATTTCTGCTTTAATCTTGTTAAACAAGCCTTCTCGCCGAGGTGAGTATTTAAGCAGTTTAGATATTTCAAAAGTAGTATCTAGAGTATTCCTCAGTATTCTTGATGGTTTCTCCAGCAGCTAAATTTAAAGCATGACCATAGCAATGGACAAAAATAGCTCGTGACTCTTCTCCACAAATTTTAGTACAAGTCCCACCCCTTATACCATGTTTGCAGCAACATCATAGCATTGAGCACGACAGTTATGAATGCTAAGACTCATACGACACATCGCATCCTTCAAACTACCAACCAAGACATCTGCTTTTATGGACTCAACATGGTCAAGGCCATAGAAATCTTCATGGGGTTGAAAATCATCATCAACCCACCGAAAGCAAACAACGAATTGCTCCTTATTGGATGCATCCGACACTTCATCAGCCATCAGGGCAAAATACTCGGCTTGCTGGATAGAACTGGCTATAATATGTAATGCCATTATTTTAATAACTTCATTTTGTATTTGGGGACTAGTATATTTATCAGTTTTCTTACTTAACATGGCCGATATTGCAGATCATCCAATGCACGAAGATGCATTAATTGCATGAAGTTTACTGTCAACTTCATCACCAGCACCACGAAAAGCTATTCCTTGTCTAGCTAGGAATTGAATATTCTGAGCTATCTTGATAAGGTACTCTCTGTTCACGGCTTTTTGCAAAGCATGTTGAGAAGATAACATACTTCCAACATCACTAGTCGTACCTGGTATAGTGATCACTAAATCGGTAGCTGCTTTACGAGATTTTGTGCTCTCATGTTGGTTGAAACATCAAGTTCTATCCTTCCAGTTACTGAACCCAGACAAAAAGGTTGAGTCCTGCATGTTTCCTTATCATCTTCAGTTTACCTAATATATATACTAGCTGTGAAATATGGAATGATTGCTGCCAATACGAGTGGCAGCTAGGCTTACTAGCAGAAGCTGCCCCACTGTATCTTACCTGTTTGGATTGCTTGCACACACGTGAAACAATAAGCCATGTCTCGTAGTGAAGCCATTTCCATTGGTTGAACCAAGCGCTCTGAAAAGAGCGATAAGAGATATTGGTTCGGCCGAAAGATCGCTTAGGAAAACTAAAGTTAGTTGGTCGAGTCGGATGATCGGGAAGCTTAGGACAATTTGGTAACCTGGAAGCCATGCTGAAAAGACGAAATCTGACTATCTTTAATTAAATATTAATTTAATAATTTTTATCCATTGCTACTAGTCACATAGGTAGGCTAGTTGTCCTTAAGTGTACTTCTATTCATGTCTCACCATAATGATACTGTGAAGTAAAAAAAAAAAAAAAAAAAAAAAAAAAAAAAAAAAAAAAAAAAAAAAAAAAAGTGTGGTTTTCGTGAAGTAGGCTTGTTCGGTCCAACGGGCCTACGGCCATGCACTCTAGGAATATTACTTCCTAACAATATAAATCTTCAGAAGAAGTCTCAGCACAACTTCTCTTTCCAGGTTCGCTTTCTTTGACGCCCAGACCTTACTATTGCTTCTCTCTCACAATAGCCTTATCTAGACCAAGTATATAATCAAACAGAGTCTTCTCTCTCTCTCTCTCTAGACCTCTGCCCTCCTTTTCTGTAGAAGCTAAGTTGATTATAATCAACAATAACAAAATGATGTACACGACCACGTCTATCAATACATCATTACTCCTATTGTTTTCTACCAAATTATATATTACGCAGAGCCAAGTCAGCTCAGTTCCGAGTCTCTCTTCAGTTCATTGAGGAGTTAGTTTGTTGAGGGGCTTTCCTTCTTTCTTCCGGCTTGTTGATTACTCCTTCTCCTCCTCTCTCGAAGTCTCTTGTTCTTTTATAGGCAGCTGGTTTATCTTGTGTTGTGCCTAGGATCATTCTCCTCAGAGACTGATCTGACCAATCAGGAGTTCCTTTTTCCAACCAATCAGGGGTCTCTGCTGTTGAAGTGGGATGATCCATAGTTGCGGTTTTGGTTCTGAGTTGGTGGGTGTCTACTGCCACTTGTGGGTGTGTAGTGTCAACCTCCCTCTGACAGTGTTTCCCCTCTAACAGCTTCCGCTGTCAGGGCTTTCTCTGACTATACTATATGTGAGTCTAGAGTGCATGGTGCACACATGTGAATGACTGGTGTGCATGAGGTGAGTCTAGAGTGCATGGTGCACACATGTGAATGACTGGTGTGCATGAGGTGAGTCTAGAGTGCATGGTGATTATCAAGGTGGAGTCTAGTAGTGCACTGTGTTTAGTAGTCCTGGGTGATTATCAAGGTGGAGTCTAGTAGTGCACTGTGTTTAGTAGTCCTAGGTGATTATCAAGGTGGAGTCTAGTAGTGCACTGTGTTTAGTAGTCCTGGGTGATTATCAAGGTGGAGTCTAGTAGTGCACTGTGTTTAGTAGTCCTGGGTGATTATCAAGGTGGAGTCTAGTAGTGCACTGTGTTTAGTAGTCCTGGGTGATTATCAAGGTGGAGTCTAGTAGTGCACTGTGTTTAGTAGTCCTAGGTGATTATCAAGGTGGAGTCTAGTAGTGCACTGTGTTTAGTAGTCCTAGGTGATTATCAAGGTGGAGTCTAGTAGTGCACTGTGTTTAGTAGTCCTAGGTGATCATCAAGGTGGAGTCTAGTAGTGCACTGTGTTTAGTAGTCCTGGGTGATTATCAAGGTGGAGTCTAGTAGTGCACTGTGTTTAGTAGTCCTAGGTGATTATCAAGGTGGAGTCTAGTAGTGCACTGTGTTTAGTAGTCCTGGGTGATTATCAAGGTGGAGTCTAGTAGTGCACTGTGTTTAGTAGTCCTAGGTGATTATCAAGGTGGAGTCTAGTAGTGCACTGTGTTTAGTAGTCCTGGGTGATTATCAAGGTGGAGTCTAGTAGTGCACTGTGTTTAGTAGTCCTAGGTGATTATCAAGGTGGAGTCTAGTAGTGCACTGTGTTTAGTAGTCCTGGGTGATTATCAAGGTGGAGTCTAGTAGTGCACTGTGTTTAGTAGCCCTAGGTGATTATCAAGGTGGAGTCTAGTAGTGCACTGTGTTTAGTAGTCCTGGGTGATTATCAAGGTGGAGTCTAGTAGTGCACTGTGTTTAGTAGTCCTGGGTGATTATCAAGGTGGAGTCTAGTAGTGCACTGTGTTTAGTAACATGCATATTATTATTAGGTGGGTGTGGTTGACTTAGGAGACTCTTGACCATGCATATTATTATTAGGTGAGTGTATTGTGTGCATGGTGTATGAGTGTATTGTGTGATGATGTATGTTGATTACTCCTTCTCCTCCTCTCTCGAAGTCTCTTGTTCTTTTATAGGCAGCTGGTTTATCTTGTGTTGTGCCTAGGATCATTCTCCTCAGAGACTGATCTGACCAATCAGGAGTTATATATATAGAGTACTACCACACTTCCCTATATATAGAGTGCTACCACACTTCCCTATATATAGAGTGCTAGTACACTTCCCAATATATAGAGTGCTACCACACTTCCCAATATAGAGAGTGCTACCACACTTCCCTATATATAGAGTGCTAGTACACTTCCCAATATATAGAGTGCTACCACACTTCCCTATATATAGAGTGCTAGTACACTTCCCTATATATAGAGTACTACCACACTTCCCTATATATAGAGTGCTACCACACTTCCCAATATATAGAGTGCTACCACACTTCCCAATATAGAGAGTGCTACCACACTTCCCTATATATAGAGTGCTACCACACTTCCCAATATAGAGTGCTACCACACTTCCCTATATATAGAGTGCTACCACACTTCCCAATATAGAGAGTGCTACCACACTTCCCTATATATAGAGTGCTACCACACTTCCCTATATATAGAGTACTACCACACTTCCCAATATAGAGAGTGCTACCACACTTCCCTATATAGAGAGTGCTACCACACTTCCCTATATATAGAGTACTACCACACTTCCCTATATATAGAGTGCTACCACACTTCCCTATATATAGAGTGCTACCACACTTCCCAATATAGAGAGTGCTACCACACTTCCCTATATATAGAGTACTACCACACTTCCCAATATAGAGAGTGCTACCACACTTCCCTATATAGAGAGTGCTACCACACTTCCCTATATATAGAGTGCTAGTACACTTCCCTATATATAGAGTGCTACCACACTTCCCAATATAGAGAGTGCTACCACACTTCCCTATATATAGAGTACTACCACACTTCCCAATATAGAGAGTGCTACCACACTTCCCTATATAGAGAGTGCTACCACACTTCTCTATATATAGAGTGCTACCACACTTCCCTATATATAGAGTGCTACCACACTTCCCAATATAGAGTGCTACCACACTTCCCTATATATAGAGTGCTACCACACTTCCCAATATAGAGAGTGCTACCACACTTCCCTATATATAGAGTGCTACCACACTTCCCAATATAGAGAGTGCTACCACACTTCCCTATATATAGAGTGCTACCACACTTCCCAATATATAGAGTACTACCACACTTCCCAATATAGAGAGTGCTACCACACTTCCCTATATATAGAGTGCTACCACACTTCCCTATATATAGAGTACTACCACACTTCCCAATATAGAGAGTGCTACCACACTTCCCTATATAGAGAGTGCTACCACACTTCCCTATATATAGAGTGCTAGTACACTTCCCTATATATAGAGTGCTACCACACTTCCCAATATAGAGAGTGCTACCACACTTCCCTATATATAGAGTACTACCACACTTCCCAATATAGAGAGTGCTACCACACTTCCCTATATAGAGAGTGCTACCACACTTCCCTATATATAGAGTGCTAGTACACTTCCCTATATATAGAGTGCTACCACACTTCCCAATATAGAGTGTGCTACCACACTTCTCTATATATAGAGTGCTACCACACTTCCCAATATAGAGAGTGCTAGTACACTTCCCAATATATAGAGTACTACCACACTTCCCTATATAGAGAGTGCTAGTACACTTCCCAATATATAGGACTACTACAGCTAAGAGTGCACCAGTTTACAGGCCCAGTTGTTCCAGGACTAATTTCTGCTTTAATCTTGTTAAACAAGCCTTCTCGCCGAGGTGAGTATTTAAGCAGTTTAGATATTTCAAAAGTAGTATCTAGAGTATTCCTCAGTATTCTTGATGGTTTCTCCAGCAGCTAAATTTAAAGCATGACCATAGCAATGGACAAAAATAGCTCGTGACTCTTCTCCACAAATTTTAGTACAAGTCCCACCCCTTATACCATGTTTGCAGCAACATCATAGCATTGAGCACGACAGTTATGAATGCTAAGACTCATACGACACATCGCATCCTTCAAACTACCAACCAAGACATCTGCTTTTATGGACTCAACATGGTCAAGGCCATAGAAATCTTCATGGGGTTGAAAATCATCATCAACCCACCGAAAGCAAACAACGAATTGCTCCTTATTGGATGCATCCGACACTTCATCAGCCATCAGGGCAAAATACTCGGCTTGCTGGATAGAACTGGCTATAATATGTAATGCCATTATTTTAATAACTTCATTTTGTATTTGGGGACTAGTATATTTATCAGTTTTCTTACTTAACATGGCCGATATTGCAGGATCATCCAATGCACGAAGATGCATTAATTGCATGAAGTTTACTGTCAACTTCATCACCAGCACCACGAAAAGCTATTCCTTGTCTAGCTAGGAATTGAATATTCTGAGCTATCTTGATAAGGTACTCTCTGTTCACGGCTTTTTGCAAAGCATGTTGAGAAGATAACATACTTCCAACATCACTAGTCGTACCTGGTATAGTGATCACTAAATCGGTAGCTGCTTTACGAGATTTTGTGCTCTCATGTTGGTTGAAACATCAAGTTCTATCCTTCCAGTTACTGAACCCAGACAAAAAGGTTGAGTCCTGCATGTTTCCTTATCATCTTCAGTTTACCTAATATATATACTAGCTGTGAAATATGGAATGATTGCTGCCAATACGAGTGGCAGCTAGGCTTACTAGCAGAAGCTGCCCCACTGTATCTTACCTGTTTGGATTGCTTGCACACACGTGAAACAATAAGCCATGTCTCGTAGTGAAGCCATTTCCATTGGTTGAACCAAGCGCTCTGAAAAGAGCGATAAGAGATATTGGTTCGGCCGAAAGATCGCTTAGGAAAACTAAAGTTAGTTGGTCGAGTCGGATGATCGGGAAGCTTAGGACAATTTGGTAACCTGGAAGCCATGCTGAAAAGACGAAATCTGACTATCTTTAATTAAATATTAATTTAATAATTTTTATCCATTGCTACTAGTCACATAGGTAGGCTAGTTGTCCTTAAGTGTACTTCTATTCATGTCTCACCATAATGATACTGTGAAGTAAAAAAAAAAAAAAAAAAAAAAAAAAAAAAAAAAAAAAAAAAAAAAAAAAAAAAAAAAAAAAAAAAAAAAAAAAAAAAAAAAGTGTGGTTTTCGTGAAGTAGGCTTGTTCGGTCCAACGGGCCTACGGCCATGCACTCTAGGAATATTACTTCCTAACAATATAAATCTTCAGAAGAAGTCTCAGCACAACTTCTCTTTCCAGGTTCGCTTTCTTTGACGCCCAGACCTTACTATTGCTTCTCTCTCACAATAGCCTTATCTAGACAAAGTATATAATCAAACAGAGTCTTCTCTCTCTCTCTCTCTAGACCTCTGCCCTCCTTTTCTGTAGAAGGTAAGTTGATTATAATCAACAATAACAAAATGATGTACACGACCACGCGTCTATCAATACATCATTACTCCTATTGTTTTCTACCAAATTATATATTACGCAGAGCCAAGTCAGCTCAGTTCTGAGTCTCTCTTCAGTTCATTGAGGAGTTAGTTTGTTGAGGGGCTTTCCTTCTTTCTTCCGGCTTGTTGATTACTCCTCCTCCTCTCTCGAAGTCTCTTGTTCTTTTATAGGCAGCTGGTTTATCTTGTGTTGTGCCTAGGATCATTCTCCTCAGAGACTGATCTGACCAATCAGGAGTTCCTTTTTCCAACCAATCAGGGGTCTCTGCTGTTGAAGTGGGATGATCCATAGTTGCGGTTTTGGTTCTGAGTTGGTGGGTGTCTACTGCCACTTGTGGGTGTGTAGTGTCAACCTCCCTCTGACAGTGTTTCCCCTCTAACAGCTTCCGCTGTCAGGGCTTTCTCTGACTATACTATATGTGAGTCTAGAGTGCATGGTGCACACATGTGAATGACTGGCGTGCATGAGGTGAGTCTAGAGTGCATGGTGATTATCAAGGTGGAGTCTAGTAGTGCACTGTGTTTAGTAGTCCTAGGTGATTATCAAGGTGGAGTCTAGTAGTGCACTGTGTTTAGTAGTCCTAGGTGATTATCAAGGTGGAGTCTAGTAGTGCACTGTGTTTAGTAGTCCTAGGTGATTATCAAGGTGGAGTCTAGTAGTGCACTGTGTTTAGTAGTCCTAGGTGATTATCAAGGTGGAGTCTAGTAGTGCACTGTGTTTAGTAGTCCTAGGTGATTATCAAGGTGGAGTCTAGTAGTGCACTGTGTTTAGTAGTCCTAGGTGATTATCAAGGTGGAGTCTAGTAGTGCACTGTGTTTAGTAGTCCTGGGTGATTATCAAGGTGGAGTCTAGTAGTGCACTGTGTTTAGTAGTCCTGGGTGATTATCAAGGTGGAGTCTAGTAGTGCACTGTGTTTAGTAGTCCTGGGTGATTATCAAGGTGGAGTCTAGTAGTGCACTGTGTTTAGTAGTCCTAGGTGATTATCAAGGTGGAGTCTAGTAGTGCACTGTGTTTAGTAGTCCTGGGTGATTATCAAGGTGGAGTCTAGTAGTGCACTGTGTTTAGTAGTCCTAGGTGATTATCAAGGTGGAGTCCAGTAGTGCACTGTGTTTAGTAGTCCTGGGTGATTATCAAGGTGGAGTCTAGTAGTGCACTGTGTTTAGTAGTCCTGGGTGATTATCAAGGTGGAGTCTAGTAGTGCACTGTGTTTAGTAGTCCTAGGTGATTATCAAGGTGGAGTCCAGTAGTGCACTGTGTTTAGTAGTCCTAGGTGATTATCAAGGTGGAGTCTAGTAGTGCACTGTGTTTAGTAGTCCTGGGTGATTATCAAGGTGGAGTCTAGTAGTGCACTGTGTTTAGTAGTCCTGGGTGATTATCAAGGTGGAGTCTAGTAGTGCACTGTGTTTAGTAGTCCTGGGTGATTATCAAGGTGGAGTCTAGTAGTGCACTGTGTTTAGTAGTCCTGGGTGATTATCAAGGTGGAGTCTAGTAGTGCACTGTGTTTAGTAGTCCTGGGTGATTATCAAGGTGGAGTCTAGTAGTGCACTGTGTTTAGTAGTCCTGGGTGATTATCAAGGTGGAGTCTAGTAGTGCACTGTGTTTAGTAGTCCTGGGTGATTATCAAGGTGGAGTCTAGTAGTGCACTGTGTTTAGTAACATGCATATTATTATTAGGTGGGTGTGGTTGACTTAGGAGACTCTTGACCATGCATATTATTATTAGGTGAGTGTATTGTGTGCATGGTGTATGAGTGTATTGTGTGATGATGTATGTTGATTACTCCTTCTCCTCCTCTCTCGAAGTCTCTTGTTCTTTTATAGGCAGCTGGTTTATCTTGTGTTGTGCCTAGGATCATTCTCCTCAGAGACTGATCTGACCAATCAGGAGTTATATATATAGAGTACTACCACACTTCCCTATATATAGAGTGCTACCACACTTCCCTATATATAGAGTGCTAGTACACTTCCCAATATATAGAGTGCTACCACACTTCCCAATATAGAGAGTGCTACCACACTTCCCTATATATAGAGTGCTAGTACACTTCCCAATATATAGAGTGCTACCACACTTCCCTATATATAGAGTGCTAGTACACTTCCCAATATATAGAGTGCTACCACACTTCCCAATATAGAGAGTGCTACCACACTTCCCTATATATAGAGTACTACCACACTTCCCAATATAGAGAGTGCTACCACACTTCCCTATATAGAGAGTGCTACCACACTTCCCTATATATAGAGTGCTAGTACACTTCCCTATATATAGAGTGCTACCACACTTCCCAATATAGAGAGTGCTACCACACTTCCCTATATATAGAGTACTACCACACTTCCCAATATAGAGAGTGCTACCACACTTCCCTATATAGAGAGTGCTACCACACTTCTCTATATATAGAGTGCTACCACACTTCCCTATATATAGAGTGCTACCACACTTCCCAATATAGAGTGCTACCACACTTCCCTATATATAGAGTGCTACCACACTTCCCAATATAGAGAGTGCTACCACACTTCCCTATATATAGAGTGCTACCACACTTCCCAATATAGAGAGTGCTACCACACTTCCCTATATATAGAGTGCTACCACACTTCCCAATATATAGAGTACTACCACACTTCCCAATATAGAGAGTGCTACCACACTTCCCTATATATAGAGTGCTACCACACTTCCCTATATATAGAGTACTACCACACTTCCCAATATAGAGAGTGCTACCACACTTCCCTATATAGAGAGTGCTACCACACTTCCCTATATATAGAGTGCTAGTACACTTCCCTATATATAGAGTGCTACCACACTTCCCAATATAGAGAGTGCTACCACACTTCCCTATATATAGAGTACTACCACACTTCCCAATATAGAGAGTGCTACCACACTTCCCTATATAGAGAGTGCTACCACACTTCCCTATATATAGAGTGCTAGTACACTTCCCTATATATAGAGTGCTACCACACTTCCCAATATAGAGTGTGCTACCACACTTCTCTATATATAGAGTGCTACCACACTTCCCAATATAGAGAGTGCTAGTACACTTCCCAATATATAGAGTACTACCACACTTCCCTATATAGAGAGTGCTAGTACACTTCCCAATATATAGGACTACTACAGCTAAGAGTGCACCAGTTTACAGGCCCAGTTGTTCCAGGACTAATTTCTGCTTTAATCTTGTTAAACAAGCCTTCTCGCCGAGGTGAGTATTTAAGCAGTTTAGATATTTCAAAAGTAGTATCTAGAGTATTCCTCAGTATTCTTGATGGTTTCTCCAGCAGCTAAATTTAAAGCATGACCATAGCAATGGACAAAAATAGCTCGTGACTCTTCTCCACAAATTTTAGTACAAGTCCCACCCCTTATACCATGTTTGCAGCAACATCATAGCATTGAGCACGACAGTTATGAATGCTAAGACTCATACGACACATCGCATCCTTCAAACTACCAACCAAGACATCTGCTTTTATGGACTCAACATGGTCAAGGCCATAGAAATCTTCATGGGGTTGAAAATCATCATCAACCCACCGAAAGCAAACAACGAATTGCTCCTTATTGGATGCATCCGACACTTCATCAGCCATCAGGGCAAAATACTCGGCTTGCTGGATAGAACTGGCTATAATATGTAATGCCATTAT
The DNA here is from genome assembly GCA_028752905.1 of Cladorhizidae sp. MBARI D1340-BT2. Lineage (NCBI taxonomy): Eukaryota > Metazoa > Porifera > Demospongiae > Poecilosclerida > Cladorhizidae > Cladorhizidae sp. MBARI D1340-BT2. Next base: position 39,743,990 of record JAQNBH010000017.1, on the reverse strand, counting down.
TTTAATAACTTCATTTTGTATTTGGGGACTAGTATATTTATCAGTTTTCTTACTTAACATGGCCGATATTGCAGGATCATCCAATGCACGAAGATGCATTAATTGCATGAAGTTTACTGTCAACTTCATCACCAGCACCACGAAAAGCTATTCCTTGTCTAGCTAGGAATTGAATATTCTGAGCTATCTTGATAAGGTACTCTCTGTTCACGGCTTTTTGCAAAGCATGTTGAGAAGATAACATACTTCCAACATCACTAGTCGTACCTGGTATAGTGATCACTAAATCGGTAGCTGCTTTACGAGATTTTGTGCTCTCATGTTGGTTGAAACATCAAGTTCTATCCTTCCAGTTACTGAACCCAGACAAAAAGGTTGAGTCCTGCATGTTTCCTTATCATCTTCAGTTTACCTAATATATATACTAGCTGTGAAATATGGAATGATTGCTGCCAATACGAGTGGCAGCTAGGCTTACTAGCAGAAGCTGCCCCACTGTATCTTACCTGTTTGGATTGCTTGCACACACGTGAAACAATAAGCCATGTCTCGTAGTGAAGCCATTTCCATTGGTTGAACCAAGCGCTCTGAAAAGAGCGATAAGAGATATTGGTTCGGCCGAAAGATCGCTTAGGAAAACTAAAGATAGTTGGTTGAGTCGGATGATCGGGAAGCTTAGGACAATTTGGTAACCTGGAAGCCATGCTGAAAAGACGAAATCTGACTATCTTTAATTAAATATTAATTTAATAATTTTTATCCATTGCTACTAGTCACATAGGTAGGCTAGTTGTCCTTAAGTGTACTTCTATTCATGTCTCACCATAATGATACTGTGAAGTAAAAAAAAAAAAAAAAAAAAAAAAAAAAAAAAAAAAAAAGAAAAAAAAAAAAAAAAAAAAAAAAAAAAAAAAAAAGTGTGGTTTTCGTGAAGTAGGCTTGTTCGGTCCAACGGGCCTACGGCCATGCACTCTAGGAATATTACTTCCTAACAATATAAATCTTCAGAAGAAGTCTCAGCACAACTTCTCTTTCCAGGTTCGCTTTCTTTGACGCCCAGACCTTACTATTGCTTCTCTCTCACAATAGCCTTATCTAGACAAAGTATATAATCAAACAGAGTCTTCTCTCTCTCTCTCTCTAGACCTCTGCCCTCCTTTTCTGTAGAAGGTAAGTTGATTATAATCAACAATAACAAAATGATGTACACGACCACGCGTCTATCAATACATCATTACTCCTATTGTTTTCTACCAAATTATATATTACGCAGAGCCAAGTCAGCTCAGTTCTGAGTCTCTCTTCAGTTCATTGAGGAGTTAGTTTGTTGAGGGGCTTTCCTTCTTTCTTCCGGCTTGTTGATTACTCCTCCTCCTCTCTCGAAGTCTCTTGTTCTTTTATAGGCAGCTGGTTTATCTTGTGTTGTGCCTAGGATCATTCTCCTCAGAGACTGATCTGACCAATCAGGAGTTCCTTTTTCCAACCAATCAGGGGTCTCTGCTGTTGAAGTGGGATGATCCATAGTTGCGGTTTTGGTTCTGAGTTGGTGGGTGTCTACTGCCACTTGTGGGTGTGTAGTGTCAACCTCCCTCTGACAGTGTTTCCCCTCTAACAGCTTCCGCTGTCAGGGCTTTCTCTGACTATACTATATGTGAGTCTAGAGTGCATGGTGCACACATGTGAATGACTGGCGTGCATGAGGTGAGTCTAGAGTGCATGGTGATTATCAAGGTGGAGTCTAGTAGTGCACTGTGTTTAGTAGTCCTGGGTGATTATCAAGGTGGAGTCTAGTAGTGCACTGTGTTTAGTAGTCCTGGGTGATTATCAAGGTGGAGTCTAGTAGTGCACTGTGTTTAGTAGTCCTAGGTGATTATCAAGGTGGAGTCCAGTAGTGCACTGTGTTTAGTAGTCCTAGGTGATTATCAAGGTGGAGTCTAGTAGTGCACTGTGTTTAGTAGTCCTGGGTGATTATCAAGGTGGAGTCTAGTAGTGCACTGTGTTTAGTAGTCCTGGGTGATTATCAAGGTGGAGTCCAGTAGTGCACTGTGTTTAGTAGTCCTAGGTGATTATCAAGGTGGAGTCTAGTAGTGCACTGTGTTTAGTAGTCCTGGGTGATTATCAAGGTGGAGTCTAGTAGTGCACTGTGTTTAGTAGTCCTGGGTGATTATCAAGGTGGAGTCTAGTAGTGCACTGTGTTTAGTAGTCCTAGGTGATTATCAAGGTGGAGTCTAGTAGTGCACTGTGTTTAGTAGTCCTAGGTGATTATCAAGGTGGAGTCTAGTAGTGCACTGTGTTTAGTAGTCCTAGGTGATTATCAAGGTGGAGTCTAGTAGTGCACTGTGTTTAGTAGTCCTGGGTGATTATCAAGGTGGAGTCTAGTAGTGCACTGTGTTTAGTAGTCCTAGGTGATTATCAAGGTGGAGTCTAGTAGTGCACTGTGTTTAGTAGTCCTAGGTGATTATCAAGGTGGAGTCTAGTAGTGCACTGTGTTTAGTAGTCCTAGGTGATTATCAAGGTGGAGTCTAGTAGTGCACTGTGTTTAGTAGTCCTGGGTGATTATCAAGGTGGAGTCTAGTAGTGCACTGTGTTTAGTAGTCCTAGGTGATTATCAAGGTGGAGTCTAGTAGTGCACTGTGTTTAGTAGTCCTGGGTGATTATCAAGGTGGAGTCTAGTAGTGCACTGTGTTTAGTAGTCCTGGGTGATTATCAAGGTGGAGTCTAGTAGTGCACTGTGTTTAGTAGTCCTAGGTGATTATCAAGGTGGAGTCTAGTAGTGCACTGTGTTTAGTAGTCCTGGGTGATTATCAAGGTGGAGTCTAGTAGTGCACTGTGTTTAGTAGTCCTAGGTGATTATCAAGGTGGAGTCTAGTAGTGCACTGTGTTTAGTAGTCCTGGGTGATTATCAAGGTGGAGTCTAGTAGTGCACTGTGTTTAGTAGTCCTGGGTGATTATCAAGGTGGAGTCCAGTAGTGCACTGTGTTTAGTAGTCCTAGGTGATTATCAAGGTGGAGTCTAGTAGTGCACTGTGTTTAGTAGTCCTAGGTGATTATCAAGGTGGAGTCCAGTAGTGCACTGTGTTTAGTAGTCCTAGGTGATTATCAAGGTGGAGTCTAGTAGTGCACTGTGTTTAGTAGTCCTGGGTGATTATCAAGGTGGAGTCTAGTAGTGCACTGTGTTTAGTAGTCCTAGGTGATTATCAAGGTGGAGTCTAGTAGTGCACTGTGTTTAGTAGTCCTGGGTGATTATCAAGGTGGAGTCTAGTAGTGCACTGTGTTTAGTAGTCCTGGGTGATTATCAAGGTGGAGTCTAGTAGTGCACTGTGTTTAGTAGTCCTGGGTGATTATCAAGGTGGAGTCTAGTAGTGCACTGTGTTTAGTAGTCCTGGGTGATTATCAAGGTGGAGTCTAGTAGTGCACTGTGTTTAGTAGTCCTAGGTGATTATCAAGGTGGAGTCTAGTAGTGCACTGTGTTTAGTAGTCCTAGGTGATTATCAAGGTGGAGTCCAGTAGTGCACTGTGTTTAGTAGTCCTGGGTGATTATCAAGGTGGAGTCTAGTAGTGCACTGTGTTTAGTAGTCCTAGGTGATTATCAAGGTGGAGTCTAGTAGTGCACTGTGTTTAGTAGTCCTAGGTGATTATCAAGGTGGAGTCTAGTAGTGCACTGTGTTTAGTAGTCCTAGGTGATTATCAAGGTGGAGTCTAGTAGTGCACTGTGTTTAGTAGTCCTAGGTGATTATCAAGGTGGAGTCTAGTAGTGCACTGTGTTTAGTAGTCCTAGGTGATTATCAAGGTGGAGTCTAGTAGTGCACTGTGTTTAGTAGTCCTGGGTGATTATCAAGGTGGAGTCTAGTAGTGCACTGTGTTTAGTAGTCCTGGGTGATTATCAAGGTGGAGTCTAGTAGTGCACTGTGTTTAGTAGTCCTGGGTGATTATCAAGGTGGAGTCTAGTAGTGCACTGTGTTTAGTAGTCCTAGGTGATTATCAAGGTGGAGTCTAGTAGTGCACTGTGTTTAGTAGTCCTGGGTGATTATCAAGGTGGAGTCTAGTAGTGCACTGTGTTTAGTAGTCCTAGGTGATTATCAAGGTGGAGTCTAGTAGTGCACTGTGTTTAGTAGTCCTGGGTGATTATCAAGGTGGAGTCTAGTAGTGCACTGTGTTTAGTAGTCCTAGGTGATTATCAAGGTGGAGTCTAGTAGTGCACTGTGTTTAGTAGTCCTAGGTGATTATCAAGGTGGAGTCTAGTAGTGCACTGTGTTTAGTAGTCCTAGGTGATTATCAAGGTGGAGTCTAGTAGTGCACTGTGTTTAGTAGTCCTAGGTGATTATCAAGGTGGAGTCTAGTAGTGCACTGTGTTTAGTAGTCCTGGGTGATTATCAAGGTGGAGTCTAGTAGTGCACTGTGTTTAGTAGTCCTAGGTGATTATCAAGGTGGAGTCTAGTAGTGCACTGTGTTTAGTAGTCCTGGGTGATTATCAAGGTGGAGTCTAGTAGTGCACTGTGTTTAGTAGTCCTGGGTGATTATCAAGGTGGAGTCTAGTAGTGCACTGTGTTTAGTAGTCCTAGGTGATTATCAAGGTGGAGTCTAGTAGTGCACTGTGTTTAGTAGTCCTGGGTGATTATCAAGGTGGAGTCTAGTAGTGCACTGTGTTTAGTAGTCCTGGGTGATTATCAAGGTGGAGTCTAGTAGTGCACTGTGTTTAGTAGTCCTAGGTGATTATCAAGGTGGAGTCTAGTAGTGCACTGTGTTTAGTAGTCCTGGGTGATTATCAAGGTGGAGTCTAGTAGTGCACTGTGTTTAGTAGTCCTAGGTGATTATCAAGGTGGAGTCTAGTAGTGCACTGTGTTTAGTAGTCCTAGGTGATTATCAAGGTGGAGTCTAGTAGTGCACTGTGTTTAGTAGTCCTAGGTGATTATCAAGGTGGAGTCTAGTAGTGCACTGTGTTTAGTAGTCCTGGGTGATTATCAAGGTGGAGTCTAGTAGTGCACTGTGTTTAGTAGTCCTAGGTGATTATCAAGGTGGAGTCTAGTAGTGCACTGTGTTTAGTAGTCCTAGGTGATTATCAAGGTGGAGTCTAGTAGTGCACTGTGTTTAGTAGTCCTAGGTGATTATCAAGGTGGAGTCTAGTAGTGCACTGTGTTTAGTAGTCCTAGGTGATTATCAAGGTGGAGTCTAGTAGTGCACTGTGTTTAGTAGTCCTAGGTGATTATCAAGGTGGAGTCTAGTAGTGCACTGTGTTTAGTAGTCCTAGGTGATTATCAAGGTGGAGTCTAGTAGTGCACTGTGTTTAGTAGTCCTAGGTGATTATCAAGGTGGAGTCTAGTAGTGCACTGTGTTTAGTAGTCCTGGGTGATTATCAAGGTGGAGTCTAGTAGTGCACTGTGTTTAGTAGTCCTAGGTGATTATCAAGGTGGAGTCTAGTAGTGCACTGTGTTTAGTAGTCCTGGGTGATTATCAAGGTGGAGTCTAGTAGTGCACTGTGTTTAGTAGTCCTAGGTGATTATCAAGGTGGAGTCCAGTAGTGCACTGTGTTTAGTAGTCCTAGGTGATTATCAAGGTGGAGTCTAGTAGTGCACTGTGTTTAGTAGTCCTGGGTGATTATCAAGGTGGAGTCTAGTAGTGCACTGTGTTTAGTAGTCCTGGGTGATTATCAAGGTGGAGTCTAGTAGTGCACTGTGTTTAGTAGTCCTGGGTGATTATCAAGGTGGAGTCTAGTAGTGCACTGTGTTTAGTAGTCCTAGGTGATTATCAAGGTGGAGTCTAGTAGTGCACTGTGTTTAGTAGTCCTAGGTGATTATCAAGGTGGAGTCTAGTAGTGCACTGTGTTTAGTAGTCCTGGGTGATTATCAAGGTGGAGTCTAGTAGTGCACTGTGTTTAGTAGTCCTAGGTGATTATCAAGGTGGAGTCTAGTAGTGCACTGTGTTTAGTAGTCCTAGGTGATTATCAAGGTGGAGTCTAGTAGTGCACTGTGTTTAGTAGTCCTGGGTGATTATCAAGGTGGAGTCTAGTAGTGCACTGTGTTTAGTAGTCCTGGGTGATTATCAAGGTGGAGTCTAGTAGTGCACTGTGTTTAGTAGTCCTAGGTGATTATCAAGGTGGAGTCTAGTAGTGCACTGTGTTTAGTAGTCCTAGGTGATTATCAAGGTGGAGTCTAGTAGTGCACTGTGTTTAGTAGTCCTAGGTGATTATCAAGGTGGAGTCTAGTAGTGCACTGTGTTTAGTAGTCCTGGGTGATTATCAAGGTGGAGTCTAGTAGTGCACTGTGTTTAGTAGTCCTGGGTGATTATCAAGGTGGAGTCTAGTAGTGCACTGTGTTTAGTAGTCCTGGGTGATTATCAAGGTGGAGTCTAGTAGTGCACTGTGTTTAGTAGTCCTGGGTGATTATCAAGGTGGAGTCTAGTAGTGCACTGTGTTTAGTAACATGCATATTATTATTAGGTGGGTGTGGTTGACTTAGGAGACTCTTGACCATGCATATTATTATTAGGTGAGTGTATTGTGTGCATGGTGTATGAGTGTATTGTGTGATGATGTATGTTGATTACTCCTTCTCCTCCTCTCTCGAAGTCTCTTGTTCTTTTATAGGCAGCTGGTTTATCTTGTGTTGTGCCTAGGATCATTCTCCTCAGAGACTGATCTGACCAATCAGGAGTTATATATATAGAGTACTACCACACTTCCCTATATATAGAGTGCTACCACACTTCCCTATATATAGAGTGCTAGTACACTTCCCAATATATAGAGTGCTACCACACTTCCCAATATAGAGAGTGCTACCACACTTCCCTATATATAGAGTGCTAGTACACTTCCCAATATATAGAGTGCTACCACACTTCCCTATATATAGAGTGCTAGTACACTTCCCTATATATAGAGTACTACCACACTTCCCTATATATAGAGTGCTACCACACTTCCCAATATATAGAGTGCTACCACACTTCCCAATATAGAGAGTGCTACCACACTTCCCTATATATAGTGCTACCACACTTCCCAATATAGAGTGCTACCACACTTCCCTATATATAGAGTGCTACCACACTTCCCAATATAGAGAGTGCTACCACACTTCCCTATATATAGAGTGCTACCACACTTCCCTATATATAGAGTACTACCACACTTCCCAATATAGAGAGTGCTACCACACTTCCCTATATAGAGAGTGCTACCACACTTCCCTATATATAGAGTACTACCACACTTCCCAATATAGAGAGTGCTACCACACTTCCCTATATAGAGAGTGCTACCACACTTCCCTATATATAGAGTGCTAGTACACTTCCCTATATATAGAGTGCTACCACACTTCCCAATATAGAGAGTGCTACCACACTTCCCTATATATAGAGTACTACCACACTTCCCAATATAGAGAGTGCTACCACACTTCCCTATATAGAGAGTGCTACCACACTTCCCTATATATAGAGTGCTAGTACACTTCCCTATATATAGAGTGCTACCACACTTCCCAATATAGAGAGTGCTACCACACTTCCCTATATATAGAGTACTACCACACTTCCCAATATAGAGAGTGCTACCACACTTCCCTATATAGAGAGTGCTACCACACTTCCCTATATATAGAGTGCTAGTACACTTCCCTATATATAGAGTGCTACCACACTTCCCAATATAGAGAGTGCTACCACACTTCTCTATATATAGAGTGCTACCACACTTCCCTATATATAGAGTGCTACCACACTTCCCAATATAGAGTGCTACCACACTTCCCTATATATAGAGTGCTACCACACTTCCCAATATAGAGAGTGCTACCACACTTCCCTATATATAGAGTGCTACCACACTTCCCAATATAGAGTGCTACCACACTTCCCTATATATAGAGTGCTACCACACTTCCCAATATATAGAGTACTACCACACTTCCCAATATAGAGAGTGCTACCACACTTCCCTATATATAGAGTGCTACCACACTTCCCTATATATAGAGTACTACCACACTTCCCAATATAGAGAGTGCTACCACACTTCCCTATATATAGAGTGCTACCACACTTCCCTATATATAGAGTACTACCACACTTCCCAATATAGAGAGTGCTACCACACTTCCCTATATAGAGAGTGCTACCACACTTCCCTATATATAGAGTACTACCACACTTCCCAATATAGAGAGTGCTACCACACTTCCCTATATAGAGAGTGCTACCACACTTCCCTATATATAGAGTGCTAGTACACTTCCCTATATATAGAGTGCTACCACACTTCCCAATATAGAGAGTGCTACCACACTTCCCTATATATAGAGTACTACCACACTTCCCAATATAGAGAGTGCTACCACACTTCCCTATATAGAGAGTGCTACCACACTTCCCTATATATAGAGTGCTAGTACACTTCCCTATATATAGAGTGCTACCACACTTCCCAATATAGAGAGTGCTACCACACTTCTCTATATATAGAGTGCTACCACACTTCCCTATATATAGAGTGCTACCACACTTCCCAATATAGAGTGCTACCACACTTCCCTATATATAGAGTGCTACCACACTTCCCAATATAGAGAGTGCTACCACACTTCCCTATATATAGAGTGCTACCACACTTCCCAATATAGAGTGCTACCACACTTCCCTATATATAGAGTGCTACCACACTTCCCAATATATAGAGTACTACCACACTTCCCAATATAGAGAGTGCTACCACACTTCCCTATATATAGAGTGCTACCACACTTCCCTATATATAGAGTACTACCACACTTCCCAATATAGAGAGTGCTACCACACTTCCCTATATAGAGAGTGCTACCACACTTCCCTATATATAGAGTGCTAGTACACTTCCCTATATATAGAGTGCTACCACACTTCCCAATATAGAGAGTGCTACCACACTTCCCTATATATAGAGTACTACCACACTTCCCAATATAGAGAGTGCTACCACACTTCCCTATATAGAGAGTGCTACCACACTTCCCTATATATAGAGTGCTAGTACACTTCCCTATATATAGAGTGCTACCACACTTCCCAATATAGAGTGTGCTACCACACTTCTCTATATATAGAGTGCTACCACACTTCCCAATATAGAGAGTGCTAGTACACTTCCCAATATATAGAGTACTACCACACTTCCCTATATAGAGAGTGCTAGTACACTTCCCAATATATAGGACTACTACAGCTAAGAGTGCACCAGTTTACAGGCCCAGTTGTTCCAGGACTAATTTCTGCTTTAATCTTGTTAAACAAGCCTTCTCGCCGAGGTGAGTATTTAAGCAGTTTAGATATTTCAAAAGTAGTATCTAGAGTATTCCTCAGTATTCTTGATGGTTTCTCCAGCAGCTAAATTTAAAGCATGACCATAGCAATGGACAAAAATAGCTCGTGACTCTTCTCCACAAATTTTAGTAGAAGTCCCACCCCTTATACCATGTTTGCAGCAACATCATAGCATTGAGCACGACAGTTATGAATGCTAAGACTCATACGACACATCGCATCCTTCAAACTACCAACCAAGACATCTGCTTTTATGGACTCAACATGGTCAAGGCCATAGAAATCTTCATGGGGTTGAAAATCATCATCAACCCACCGAAAGCAAACAACGAATTGCTCCTTATTGGATGCATCCGACACTTCATCAGCCATCAGGGCAAAATACTCGGCTTGCTGGATAGAACTGGCTATAATATGTAATGCCATTATTTTAATAACTTCATTTTGTATTTGGGGACTAGTATATTTATCAGTTTTCTTACTTAACATGGCCGATATTGCAGGATCATCCAATGCACGAAGATGCATTAATTGCATGAAGTTTACTGTCAACTTCATCACCAGCACCACGAAAAGCTATTCCTTGTCTAGCTAGGAATTGAATATTCTGAGCTATCTTGATAAGGTACTCTCTGTTCACGGCTTTTTGCAAAGCATGTTGAGAAGATAACATACTTCCAACATCACTAGTCGTACCTGGTATAGTGATCACTAAATCGGTAGCTGCTTTACGAGATTTTGTGCTCTCATGTTGGTTGAAACATCAAGTTCTATCCTTCCAGTTACTGAACCCAGACAAAAAGGTTGAGTCCTGCATGTTTCCTTATCATCTTCAGTTTACCTAATATATATACTAGCTGTGAAATATGGAATGATTGCTGCCAATACGAGTGGCAGCTAGGCTTACTAGCAGAAGCTGCCCCACTGTATCTTACCTGTTTGGATTGCTTGCACACACGTGAAACAATAAGCCATGTCTCGTAGTGAAGCCATTTCCATTGGTTGAACCAAGCGCTCTGAAAAGAGCGATAAGAGATATTGGTTCGGCCGAAAGATCGCTTAGGAAAACTAAAGTTAGTTGGTCGAGTCGGATGATCGGGAAGCTTAGGACAATTTGGTAACCTGGAAGCCATGCTGAAAAGACGAAATCTGACTATCTTTAATTAAATATTAATTTAATAATTTTTATCCATTGCTACTAGTCACATAGGTAGGCTAGTTGTCCTTAAGTGTACTTCTATCCATGTCTCACCATAATGATACTGTGAAGTAAAAAAAAAAAAAAAAAAAAAAAAAAAAAAAAAAAAAAAAAAAAAAGTGTGGTTTTCGTGAAGTAGGCTTGTTCGGTCCAACGGGCCTACGGCCATGCACTCTAGGAATATTACTTCCTAACAATATAAATCTTCAGAAGAAGTCTCAGCACAACTTCTCTTTCCAGGTTCGCTTTCTTTGACGCCCAGACCTTACTATTGCTTCTCTCTCACAATAGCCTTATCTAGACCAAGTATATAATCAAACAGAGTCTTCTCTCTCTCTCTCTCTAGACCTCTGCCCTCCTTTTCTGTAGAAGCTAAGTTGATTATAATCAACAATAACAAAATGATGTACACGACCACGTCTATCAATACATCATTACTCCTATTGTTTTCTACCAAATTATATATTACGCAGAGCCAAGTCAGCTCAGTTCCGAGTCTCTCTTCAGTTCATTGAGGAGTTAGTTTGTTGAGGGGCTTTCCTTCTTTCTTCCGGCTTGTTGATTACTCCTTCTCCTCCTCTCTCGAAGTCTCTTGTTCTTTTATAGGCAGCTGGTTTATCTTGTGTTGTGCCTAGGATCATTCTCCTCAGAGACTGATCTGACCAATCAGGAGTTCCTTTTTCCAACCAATCAGGGGTCTCTGCTGTTGAAGTGGGATGATCCATAGTTGCGGTTTTGGTTCTGAGTTGGTGGGTGTCTACTGCCACTTGTGGGTGTGTAGTGTCAACCTCCCTCTGACAGTGTTTCCCCTCTAACAGCTTCCGCTGTCAGGGCTTTCTCCGACTATACTATATGTGAGTCTAGAGTGCATGGTGCACACATGTGAATGACTGGCGTGCATGAGGTGAGTCTAGATTGCATGGTGATTATCAAGGTGGAGTCTAGTAGTGCACTGTGTTTAGTAGCCCTAGGTGATTATCAAGGTGGAGTCTAGTAGTGCACTGTGTTTAGTAGTCCTGGGTGATTATCAAGGTGGAGTCTAGTAGTGCACTGTGTTTAGTAGTCCTAGGTGATTATCAAGGTGGAGTCTAGTAGTGCACTGTGTTTAGTAGTCCTAGGTGATTATCAAGGTGGAGTCTAGTAGTGCACTGTGTTTAGTAGTCCTGGGTGATTATCAAGGTGGAGTCTAGTAGTGCACTGTGTTTAGTAGTCCTGGGTGATTATCAAGGTGGAGTCTAGTAGTGCACTGTGTTTAGTAGTCCTGGGTGATTATCAAGGTGGAGTCTAGTAGTGCACTGTGTTTAGTAGTCCTAGGTGATTATCAAGGTGGAGTCTAGTAGTGCACTGTGTTTAGTAGTCCTAGGTGATTATCAAGGTGGAGTCTAGTAGTGCACTGTGTTTAGTAGCCCTAGGTGATTATCAAGGTGGAGTCTAGTAGTGCACTGTGTTTAGTAGTCCTGGGTGATTATCAAGGTGGAGTCTAGTAGTGCACTGTGTTTAGTAGTCCTGGGTGATTATCAAGGTGGAGTCCAGTAGTGCACTGTGTTTAGTAGTCCTGGGTGATTATCAAGGTGGAGTCTAGTAGTGCACTGTGTTTAGTAGTCCTGGGTGATTATCAAGGTGGAGTCTAGTAGTGCACTGTGTTTAGTAGTCCTAGGTGATTATCAAGGTGGAGTCCAGTAGTGCACTGTGTTTAGTAGTCCTAGGTGATTATCAAGGTGGAGTCTAGTAGTGCACTGTGTTTAGTAGTCCTAGGTGATTATCAAGGTGGAGTCCAGTAGTGCACTGTGTTTAGTAACATGCATATTATTATTAGGTGAGTGTATTGTGTGCATGGTGTATGAGTGTATTGTGTGCATGATGTATGTTGATTACTCCTTCTCCTCCTCTCTCTAAGTCTCTTGTTCTTTTATAGGCAGCTGGTTTATCTTGTGTTGTGCCTAGGATCATTCTCCTCAGAGACTGATCTGACCAATCAGGAGTTATATATATAGAGTACTACCACACTTCCCTATATATAGAGTGCTACCACACTTCCCTATATATAGAGTGCTAGTACACTTCCCAATATATAGAGTGCTACCACACTTCCCAATATAGAGAGTGCTACCACACTTCCCTATATATAGAGTGCTAGTACACTTCCCAATATATAGAGTGTTACCACACTTCCCAATATAGAGAGTGCTACCACACTTCCCAATATAGAGTGCTACCACACTTCCCTATATATAGAGTGCTACCACACTTCCCTATATATAGAGTACTACCACACTTCCCAATATAGAGAGTGCTACCACACTTCCCTATATAGAGAGTGCTACCACACTTCCCTATATATAGAGTGCTAGTACACTTCCCTATATATAGAGTGCTACCACACTTCCCAATATAGAGAGTGCTACCACACTTCCCTATATATAGAGTACTACCACACTTCCCAATATAGAGAGTGCTACCACACTTCCCTATATAGAGAGTGCTACCACACTTCCCTATATATAGAGTGCTAGTACACTTCCCTATATATAGAGTGCTACCACACTTCCCAATATAGAGAGTGCTACCACACTTCCCTATATATAGAGTGCTACCACACTTCCCAATATAGAGAGTGCTAGTACACTTCCCAATATATAGAGTACTACCACACTTCCCTATATAGAGAGTGCTAGTACACTTCCCAATATATAGGACTACTACAGCTAAGAGTGCACCAGTTTACAGGCCCAGTTGTTCCAGGACTAATTTCTGCTTTAATCTTGTTAAACAAGCCTTCTCGCCGAGGTGAGTATTTAAGCAGTTTAGATATTTCAAAAGTAGTATCTAGAGTATTCCTCAGTATTCTTGATGGTTTCTCCAGCAGCTAAATTTAAAGCATGACCATAGCAATGGACAAAAATAGCTCGTGACTCTTCTCCACAAATTTTAGTAGAAGTCCCACCCCTTATACCATGTTTGCAGCAACATCATAGCATTGAGCACGACAGTTATGAATGCTAAGACTCATACGACACATCGCATCCTTCAAACTACCAACCAAGACATCTGCTTTTATGGACTCAACATGGTCAAGGCCATAGAAATCTTCATGGGGTTGAAAATCATCATCAACCCACCGAAAGCAAACAACGAATTGCTCCTTATTGGATGCATCCGACACTTCATCAGCCATCAGGGCAAAATACTCGGCTTGCTGGATAGAACTGGCTATAATATGTAATGCCATTATTTTAATAACTTCATTTTGTATTTGGGGACTAGTATATTTATCAGTTTTCTTACTTAACATGGCCGATATTGCAGAGATCATCCAATGCACGAAGATGCATTAATTGCATGAAGTTTACTGTCAACTTCATCACCAGCACCACGAAAAGCTATTCCTTGTCTAGCTAGGAATTGAATATTCTGAGCTATCTTGATAAGGTACTCTCTGTTCACGGCTTTTTGCAAAGCATGTTGAGAAGATAACATACTTCCAACATCACTAGTCGTACCTGGTATAGTGATCACTAAATCGGTAGCTGCTTTATGATATTTTGTGCTCTCATGTTGGTTGAAACATCAAGTTCTATCCTTCCAGTTACTGAACCCAGACAAAAAGGTTGAGTCCTGCATGTTTCCTTATCATCTTCAGTTTACCTAATATATATACTAGCTGTGAAATATGGAATGATTGCTGCCAATACGAGTGGCAGCTAGGCTTACTAGCAGAAGCTGCCCCACTGTATCTTACCCGTTTGGATTGCTTGCACACACGTGAAACAATAAGCCATGTCTCGTAGTGAAGCCATTTCCATTGGTTGAACCAAGCGCTCTGAAAAGAGCGATAAGAGATATTGGTTCGGCCGAAAGATCGCTTAGGAAAACTAAAGTTAGTTGGTCGAGTCGGATGATCGGGAAGCTTAGGACAATTTGGTAACCTGGAAGCCATGCTGAAAAGACGAAATCTGACTATCTTTAATTAAATATTAATTTAATAATTTTTATCCATTGCTACTAGTCACATAGGTAGGCTAGTTGTCCTTAAGTGTACTTCTATTCATGTCTCACCATAATGATACTGTGAAGTAAAAAAAAAAAAAAAAAAAAAAAAAAAAAAAAAAAAAAAAAAAAAAAAAAAAAAAAAAAAAAAAAAAAAAAAAAAAGTGTGGTTTTCGTGAAGTAGGCTTGTTCGGTCCAACGGGCCTACGGCCATGCACTCTAGGAATATTACTTCCTAACAATATAAATCTTCAGAAGAAGTCTCAGCACAACTTCTCTTTCCAGGTTCGCTTTCTTTGACGCCCAGACCTTACTATTGCTTCTCTCTCACAATAGCCTTATCTAGACCAAGTATATAATCAAACAGAGTCTTCTCTCTCTCTCTCTCTAGACCTCTGCCCTCCTTTTCTGTAGAAGCTAAGTTGATTATAATCAACAATAACAAAATGATGTACACGACCACGTCTATCAATACATCATTACTCCTATTGTTTTCTACCAAATTATATATTACGCAGAGCCAAGTCAGCTCAGTTCCGAGTCTCTCTTCAGTTCATTGAGGAGTTAGTTTGTTGAGGGGCTTTCCTTCTTTCTTCCGGCTTGTTGATTACTCCTTCTCCTCTCTCGAAGTCTCTTGTTCTTTTATAGGCAGCTGGTTTATCTTGTGTTGTGCCTAGGATCATTCTCCTCAGAGACTGATCTGACCAATCAGGAGTTCCTTTTTCCAACCAATCAGGGGTCTCTGCTGTTGAAGTGGGATGATCCATAGTTGCGGTTTTGGTTCTGAGTTGGTGGGTGTCTACTGCCACTTGTGGGTGTGTAGTGTCAACCTCCCTCTGACAGTGTTTCCCCTCTAACAGCTTCCGCTGTCAGGGCTTTCTCCGACTATACTATATGTGAGTCTAGAGTGCATGGTGCACACATGTGAATGACTGGCGTGCATGAGGTGAGTCTAGATTGCATGGTGATTATCAAGGTGGAGTCTAGTAGTGCACTGTGTTTAGTAGCCCTAGGTGATTATCAAGGTGGAGTCTAGTAGTGCACTGTGTTTAGTAGTCCTGGGTGATTATCAAGGTGGAGTCTAGTAGTGCACTGTGTTTAGTAGTCCTAGGTGATTATCAAGGTGGAGTCTAGTAGTGCACTGTGTTTAGTAGTCCTGGGTGATTATCAAGGTGGAGTCTAGTAGTGCACTGTGTTTAGTAGTCCTAGGTGATTATCAAGGTGGAGTCTAGTAGTGCACTGTGTTTAGTAGTCCTGGGTGATTATCAAGGTGGAGTCTAGTAGTGCACTGTGTTTAGTAGTCCTGGGTGATTATCAAGGTGGAGTCTAGTAGTGCACTGTGTTTAGTAGTCCTGGGTGATTATCAAGGTGGAGTCTAGTAGTGCACTGTGTTTAGTAGTCCTAGGTGATTATCAAGGTGGAGTCTAGTAGTGCACTGTGTTTAGTAGTCCTAGGTGATTATCAAGGTGGAGTCTAGTAGTGCACTGTGTTTAGTAGTCCTAGGTGATTATCAAGGTGGAGTCTAGTAGTGCACTGTGTTTAGTAGTCCTGGGTGATTATCAAGGTGGAGTCTAGTAGTGCACTGTGTTTAGTAGTCCTAGGTGATTATCAAGGTGGAGTCTAGTAGTGCACTGTGTTTAGTAGTCCTAGGTGATTATCAAGGTGGAGTCCAGTAGTGCACTGTGTTTAGTAGTCCTGGGTGATTATCAAGGTGGAGTCTAGTAGTGCACTGTGTTTAGTAGTCCTGGGTGATTATCAAGGTGGAGTCTAGTAGTGCACTGTGTTTAGTAGTCCTAGGTGATTATCAAGGTGGAGTCCAGTAGTGCACTGTGTTTAGTAACATGCATATTATTATTAGGTGAGTGTATTGTGTGCATGGTGTATGAGTGTATTGTGTGCATGATGTATGTTGATTACTCCTTCTCCTCCTCTCTCTAAGTCTCTTGTTCTTTTATAGGCAGCTGGTTTATCTTGTGTTGTGCCTAGGATCATTCTCCTCAGAGACTGATCTGACCAATCAGGAGTTATATATATAGAGTACTACCACACTTCCCTATATATAGAGTGCTACCACACTTCCCTATATATAGAGTGCTAGTACACTTCCCAATATATAGAGTGCTACCACACTTCCCAATATAGAGAGTGCTACCACACTTCCCTATATATAGAGTGCTAGTACACTTCCCAATATATAGAGTGTTACCACACTTCCCAATATAGAGAGTGCTACCACACTTCCCAATATAGAGTGCTACCACACTTCCCTATATATAGAGTGCTACCACACTTCCCAATATAGAGAGTGCTACCACACTTCCCTATATAGAGAGTGCTACCACACTTCCCTATATATAGAGTGCTAGTACACTTCCCTATATATAGAGTGCTACCACACTTCCCAATATAGAGAGTGCTACCACACTTCCCTATATATAGAGTACTACCACACTTCCCAATATAGAGAGTGCTACCACACTTCCCTATATAGAGAGTGCTACCACACTTCCCTATATATAGAGTGCTAGTACACTTCCCTATATATAGAGTGCTACCACACTTCCCAATATAGAGAGTGCTACCACACTTCCCTATATATAGAGTGCTACCACACTTCCCAATATAGAGAGTGCTAGTACACTTCCCAATATATAGAGTACTACCACACTTCCCTATATAGAGAGTGCTAGTACACTTCCCAATATATAGGACTACTACAGCTAAGAGTGCACCAGTTTACAGGCCCAGTTGTTCCAGGACTAATTTCTGCTTTAATCTTGTTAAACAAGCCTTCTCGCCGAGGTGAGTATTTAAGCAGTTTAGATATTTCAAAAGTAGTATCTAGAGTATTCCTCAGTATTCTTGATGGTTTCTCCAGCAGCTAAATTTAAAGCATGACCATAGCAATGGACAAAAATAGCTCGTGACTCTTCTCCACAAATTTTAGTAGAAGTCCCACCCCTTATACCATGTTTGCAGCAACATCATAGCATTGAGCACGACAGTTATGAATGCTAAGACTCATACGACACATCGCATCCTTCAAACTACCAACCAAGACATCTGCTTTTATGGACTCAACATGGTCAAGGCCATAGAAATCTTCATGGGGTTGAAAATCATCATCAACCCACCGAAAGCAAACAACGAATTGCTCCTTATTGGATGCATCCGACACTTCATCAGCCATCAGGGCAAAATACTCGGCTTGCTGGATAGAACTGGCTATAATATGTAATGCCATTATTTTAATAACTTCATTTTGTATTTGGGGACTAGTATATTTATCAGTTTTCTTACTTAACATGGCCGATATTGCAGGATCATCCAATGCACGAAGATGCATTAATTGCATGAAGTTTACTGTCAACTTCATCACCAGCACCACGAAAAGCTATTCCTTGTCTAGCTAGGAATTGAATATTCTGAGCTATCTTGATAAGGTACTCTCTGTTCACGGCTTTTTGCAAAGCATGTTGAGAAGATAACATACTTCCAACATCACTAGTCGTACCTGGTATAGTGATCACTAAATCGGTAGCTGCTTTACGAGATTTTGTGCTCTCATGTTGGTTGAAACATCAAGTTCTATCCTTCCAGTTACTGAACCCAGACAAAAAGGTTGAGTCCTGCATGTTTCCTTATCATCTTCAGTTTACCTAATATATATACTAGCTGTGAAATATGGAATGATTGCTGCCAATACGAGTGGCAGCTAGGCTTACTAGCAGAAGCTGCCCCACTGTATCTTACCTGTTTGGATTGCTTGCACACACGTGAAACAATAAGCCATGTCTCGTAGTGAAGCCATTTCCATTGGTTGAACCAAGCGCTCTGAAAAGAGCGATAAGAGATATTGGTTCGGCCGAAAGATCGCTTAGGAAAACTAAAGTTAGTTGGTCGAGTCGGATGATCGGGAAGCTTAGGACAATTTGGTAACCTGGAAGCCATGCTGAAAAGACGAAATCTGACTATCTTTAATTAAATATTAATTTAATAATTTTTATCCATTGCTACTAGTCACATAGGTAGGCTAGTTGTCCTTAAGTGTACTTCTATTCATGTCTCACCATAATGATACTGTGAAGTAAAAAAAAAAAAAAAAAAAAAAAAAAAAAAAAAAAAAAAAAAAAAAAAAAAAAAAAAAAAAAAAAAAAAAAAAAAAAAAAAAAAAAAAAGTGTGGTTTTCGTGAAGTAGGCTTGTTCGGTCCAACGGGCCTACGGCCATGCACTCTAGGAATATTACTTCCTAACAATATAAATCTTCAGAAGAAGTCTCAGCACAACTTCTCTTTCCAGGTTCGCTTTCTTTGACGCCCAGACCTTACTATTGCTTCTCTCTCACAATAGCCTTATCTAGACCAAGTATATAATCAAACAGAGTCTTCTCTCTCTCTCTCTCTAGACCTCTGCCCTCCTTTTCTGTAGAAGCTAAGTTGATTATAATCAACAATAACAAAATGATGTACACGACCACGTCTATCAATACATCATTACTCCTATTGTTTTCTACCAAATTATATATTACGCAGAGCCAAGTCAGCTCAGTTCCGAGTCTCTCTTCAGTTCATTGAGGAGTTAGTTTGTTGAGGGGCTTTCCTTCTTTCTTCCGGCTTGTTGATTACTCCTTCTCCTCCTCTCTCGAAGTCTCTTGTTCTTTTATAGGCAGCTGGTTTATCTTGTGTTGTGCCTAGGATCATTCTCCTCAGAGACTGATCTGACCAATCAGGAGTTCCTTTTTCCAACCAATCAGGGGTCTCTGCTGTTGAAGTGGGATGATCCATAGTTGCGGTTTTGGTTCTGAGTTGGTGGGTGTCTACTGCCACTTGTGGGTGTGTAGTGTCAACCTCCCTCTGACAGTGTTTCCCCTCTAACAGCTTCCGCTGTCAGGGCTTTCTCCGACTATACTATATGTGAGTCTAGAGTGCATGGTGCACACATGTGAATGACTGGCGTGCATGAGGTGAGTCTAGATTGCATGGTGATTATCAAGGTGGAGTCTAGTAGTGCACTGTGTTTAGTAGCCCTAGGTGATTATCAAGGTGGAGTCTAGTAGTGCACTGTGTTTAGTAGTCCTGGGTGATTATCAAGGTGGAGTCTAGTAGTGCACTGTGTTTAGTAGTCCTAGGTGATTATCAAGGTGGAGTCTAGTAGTGCACTGTGTTTAGTAGTCCTAGGTGATTATCAAGGTGGAGTCTAGTAGTGCACTGTGTTTAGTAGTCCTGGGTGATTATCAAGGTGGAGTCTAGTAGTGCACTGTGTTTAGTAGTCCTGGGTGATTATCAAGGTGGAGTCTAGTAGTGCACTGTGTTTAGTAGTCCTGGGTGATTATCAAGGTGGAGTCTAGTAGTGCACTGTGTTTAGTAGTCCTAGGTGATTATCAAGGTGGAGTCTAGTAGTGCACTGTGTTTAGTAGTCCTAGGTGATTATCAAGGTGGAGTCTAGTAGTGCACTGTGTTTAGTAGCCCTAGGTGATTATCAAGGTGGAGTCTAGTAGTGCACTGTGTTTAGTAGTCCTGGGTGATTATCAAGGTGGAGTCTAGTAGTGCACTGTGTTTAGTAGTCCTGGGTGATTATCAAGGTGGAGTCCAGTAGTGCACTGTGTTTAGTAGTCCTGGGTGATTATCAAGGTGGAGTCTAGTAGTGCACTGTGTTTAGTAGTCCTGGGTGATTATCAAGGTGGAGTCTAGTAGTGCACTGTGTTTAGTAGTCCTAGGTGATTATCAAGGTGGAGTCCAGTAGTGCACTGTGTTTAGTAACATGCATATTATTATTAGGTGAGTGTATTGTGTGCATGGTGTATGAGTGTATTGTGTGCATGATGTATGTTGATTACTCCTTCTCCTCCTCTCTCTAAGTCTCTTGTTCTTTTATAGGCAGCTGGTTTATCTTGTGTTGTGCCTAGGATCATTCTCCTCAGAGACTGATCTGACCAATCAGGAGTTATATATATAGAGTACTACCACACTTCCCTATATATAGAGTGCTACCACACTTCCCTATATATAGAGTGCTAGTACACTTCCCAATATATAGAGTGCTACCACACTTCCCAATATAGAGAGTGCTACCACACTTCCCTATATATAGAGTGCTAGTACACTTCCCAATATATAGAGTGTTACCACACTTCCCAATATAGAGAGTGCTACCACACTTCCCAATATAGAGTGCTACCACACTTCCCTATATATAGAGTGCTACCACACTTCCCTATATATAGAGTACTACCACACTTCCCAATATAGAGAGTGCTACCACACTTCCCTATATAGAGAGTGCTACCACACTTCCCTATATATAGAGTGCTAGTACACTTCCCTATATATAGAGTGCTACCACACTTCCCAATATAGAGAGTGCTACCACACTTCCCTATATATAGAGTACTACCACACTTCCCAATATAGAGAGTGCTACCACACTTCCCTATATAGAGAGTGCTACCACACTTCCCTATATATAGAGTGCTAGTACACTTCCCTATATATAGAGTGCTACCACACTTCCCAATATAGAGAGTGCTACCACACTTCCCTATATATAGAGTGCTACCACACTTCCCAATATAGAGAGTGCTAGTACACTTCCCAATATATAGAGTACTACCACACTTCCCTATATAGAGAGTGCTAGTACACTTCCCAATATATAGGACTACTACAGCTAAGAGTGCACCAGTTTACAGGCCCAGTTGTTCCAGGACTAATTTCTGCTTTAATCTTGTTAAACAAGCCTTCTCGCCGAGGTGAGTATTTAAGCAGTTTAGATATTTCAAAAGTAGTATCTAGAGTATTCCTCAGTATTCTTGATGGTTTCTCCAGCAGCTAAATTTAAAGCATGACCATAGCAATGGACAAAAATAGCTCGTGACTCTTCTCCACAAATTTTAGTAGAAGTCCCACCCCTTATACCATGTTTGCAGCAACATCATAGCATTGAGCACGACAGTTATGAATGCTAAGACTCATACGACACATCGCATCCTTCAAACTACCAACCAAGACATCTGCTTTTATGGACTCAACATGGTCAAGGCCATAGAAATCTTCATGGGGTTGAAAATCATCATCAACCCACCGAAAGCAAACAACGAATTGCTCCTTATTGGATGCATCCGACACTTCATCAGCCATCAGGGCAAAATACTCGGCTTGCTGGATAGAACTGGCTATAATATGTAATGCCATTATTTTAATAACTTCATTTTGTATTTGGGGACTAGTATATTTATCAGTTTTCTTACTTAACATGGCCGATATTGCAGAGATCATCCAATGCACGAAGATGCATTAATTGCATGAAGTTTACTGTCAACTTCATCACCAGCACCACGAAAAGCTATTCCTTGTCTAGCTAGGAATTGAATATTCTGAGCTATCTTGATAAGGTACTCTCTGTTCACGGCTTTTTGCAAAGCATGTTGAGAAGATAACATACTTCCAACATCACTAGTCGTACCTGGTATAGTGATCACTAAATCGGTAGCTGCTTTATGATATTTTGTGCTCTCATGTTGGTTGAAACATCAAGTTCTATCCTTCCAGTTACTGAACCCAGACAAAAAGGTTGAGTCCTGCATGTTTCCTTATCATCTTCAGTTTACCTAATATATATACTAGCTGTGAAATATGGAATGATTGCTGCCAATACGAGTGGCAGCTAGGCTTACTAGCAGAAGCTGCCCCACTGTATCTTACCCGTTTGGATTGCTTGCACACACGTGAAACAATAAGCCATGTCTCGTAGTGAAGCCATTTCCATTGGTTGAACCAAGCGCTCTGAAAAGAGCGATAAGAGATATTGGTTCGGCCGAAAGATCGCTTAGGAAAACTAAAGTTAGTTGGTCGAGTCGGATGATCGGGAAGCTTAGGACAATTTGGTAACCTGGAAGCCATGCTGAAAAGACGAAATCTGACTATCTTTAATTAAATATTAATTTAATAATTTTTATCCATTGCTACTAGTCACATAGGTAGGCTAGTTGTCCTTAAGTGTACTTCTATTCATGTCTCACCATAATGATACTGTGAAGTAAAAAAAAAAAAAAAAAAAAAAAAAAAAAAAAAAAAAAAAAAAAAAAAAAAAAAAAAAAAAAAAAAAAAAAAAAAAAAGTGTGGTTTTCGTGAAGTAGGCTTGTTCGGTCCAACGGGCCTACGGCCATGCACTCTAGGAATATTACTTCCTAACAATATAAATCTTCAGAAGAAGTCTCAGCACAACTTCTCTTTCCAGGTTCGCTTTCTTTGACGCCCAGACCTTACTATTGCTTCTCTCTCACAATAGCCTTATCTAGACCAAGTATATAATCAAACAGAGTCTTCTCTCTCTCTCTCTCTAGACCTCTGCCCTCCTTTTCTGTAGAAGCTAAGTTGATTATAATCAACAATAACAAAATGATGTACACGACCACGTCTATCAATACATCATTACTCCTATTGTTTTCTACCAAATTATATATTACGCAGAGCCAAGTCAGCTCAGTTCCGAGTCTCTCTTCAGTTCATTGAGGAGTTAGTTTGTTGAGGGGCTTTCCTTCTTTCTTCCGGCTTGTTGATTACTCCTTCTCCTCTCTCGAAGTCTCTTGTTCTTTTATAGGCAGCTGGTTTATCTTGTGTTGTGCCTAGGATCATTCTCCTCAGAGACTGATCTGACCAATCAGGAGTTCCTTTTTCCAACCAATCAGGGGTCTCTGCTGTTGAAGTGGGATGATCCATAGTTGCGGTTTTGGTTCTGAGTTGGTGGGTGTCTACTGCCACTTGTGGGTGTGTAGTGTCAACCTCCCTCTGACAGTGTTTCCCCTCTAACAGCTTCCGCTGTCAGGGCTTTCTCCGACTATACTATATGTGAGTCTAGAGTGCATGGTGCACACATGTGAATGACTGGCGTGCATGAGGTGAGTCTAGATTGCATGGTGATTATCAAGGTGGAGTCTAGTAGTGCACTGTGTTTAGTAGCCCTAGGTGATTATCAAGGTGGAGTCTAGTAGTGCACTGTGTTTAGTAGTCCTGGGTGATTATCAAGGTGGAGTCTAGTAGTGCACTGTGTTTAGTAGTCCTAGGTGATTATCAAGGTGGAGTCTAGTAGTGCACTGTGTTTAGTAGTCCTGGGTGATTATCAAGGTGGAGTCTAGTAGTGCACTGTGTTTAGTAGTCCTAGGTGATTATCAAGGTGGAGTCTAGTAGTGCACTGTGTTTAGTAGTCCTGGGTGATTATCAAGGTGGAGTCTAGTAGTGCACTGTGTTTAGTAGTCCTGGGTGATTATCAAGGTGGAGTCTAGTAGTGCACTGTGTTTAGTAGTCCTGGGTGATTATCAAGGTGGAGTCTAGTAGTGCACTGTGTTTAGTAGTCCTAGGTGATTATCAAGGTGGAGTCTAGTAGTGCACTGTGTTTAGTAGTCCTAGGTGATTATCAAGGTGGAGTCTAGTAGTGCACTGTGTTTAGTAGTCCTAGGTGATTATCAAGGTGGAGTCTAGTAGTGCACTGTGTTTAGTAGTCCTGGGTGATTATCAAGGTGGAGTCTAGTAGTGCACTGTGTTTAGTAGTCCTAGGTGATTATCAAGGTGGAGTCTAGTAGTGCACTGTGTTTAGTAGTCCTAGGTGATTATCAAGGTGGAGTCCAGTAGTGCACTGTGTTTAGTAGTCCTGGGTGATTATCAAGGTGGAGTCTAGTAGTGCACTGTGTTTAGTAGTCCTGGGTGATTATCAAGGTGGAGTCTAGTAGTGCACTGTGTTTAGTAGTCCTAGGTGATTATCAAGGTGGAGTCCAGTAGTGCACTGTGTTTAGTAACATGCATATTATTATTAGGTGAGTGTATTGTGTGCATGGTGTATGAGTGTATTGTGTGCATGATGTATGTTGATTACTCCTTCTCCTCCTCTCTCTAAGTCTCTTGTTCTTTTATAGGCAGCTGGTTTATCTTGTGTTGTGCCTAGGATCATTCTCCTCAGAGACTGATCTGACCAATCAGGAGTTATATATATAGAGTACTACCACACTTCCCTATATATAGAGTGCTACCACACTTCCCTATATATAGAGTGCTAGTACACTTCCCAATATATAGAGTGCTACCACACTTCCCAATATAGAGAGTGCTACCACACTTCCCTATATATAGAGTGCTAGTACACTTCCCAATATATAGAGTGTTACCACACTTCCCAATATAGAGAGTGCTACCACACTTCCCAATATAGAGTGCTACCACACTTCCCTATATATAGAGTGCTACCACACTTCCCAATATAGAGAGTGCTACCACACTTCCCTATATAGAGAGTGCTACCACACTTCCCTATATATAGAGTGCTAGTACACTTCCCTATATATAGAGTGCTACCACACTTCCCAATATAGAGAGTGCTACCACACTTCCCTATATATAGAGTACTACCACACTTCCCAATATAGAGAGTGCTACCACACTTCCCTATATAGAGAGTGCTACCACACTTCCCTATATATAGAGTGCTAGTACACTTCCCTATATATAGAGTGCTACCACACTTCCCAATATAGAGAGTGCTACCACACTTCCCTATATATAGAGTGCTACCACACTTCCCAATATAGAGAGTGCTAGTACACTTCCCAATATATAGAGTACTACCACACTTCCCTATATAGAGAGTGCTAGTACACTTCCCAATATATAGGACTACTACAGCTAAGAGTGCACCAGTTTACAGGCCCAGTTGTTCCAGGACTAATTTCTGCTTTAATCTTGTTAAACAAGCCTTCTCGCCGAGGTGAGTATTTAAGCAGTTTAGATATTTCAAAAGTAGTATCTAGAGTATTCCTCAGTATTCTTGATGGTTTCTCCAGCAGCTAAATTTAAAGCATGACCATAGCAATGGACAAAAATAGCTCGTGACTCTTCTCCACAAATTTTAGTAGAAGTCCCACCCCTTATACCATGTTTGCAGCAACATCATAGCATTGAGCACGACAGTTATGAATGCTAAGACTCATACGACACATCGCATCCTTCAAACTACCAACCAAGACATCTGCTTTTATGGACTCAACATGGTCAAGGCCATAGAAATCTTCATGGGGTTGAAAATCATCATCAACCCACCGAAAGCAAACAACGAATTGCTCCTTATTGGATGCATCCGACACTTCATCAGCCATCAGGGCAAAATACTCGGCTTGCTGGATAGAACTGGCTATAATATGTAATGCCATTATTTTAATAACTTCATTTTGTATTTGGGGACTAGTATATTTATCAGTTTTCTTACTTAACATGGCCGATATTGCAGAGATCATCCAATGCACGAAGATGCATTAATTGCATGAAGTTTACTGTCAACTTCATCACCAGCACCACGAAAAGCTATTCCTTGTCTAGCTAGGAATTGAATATTCTGAGCTATCTTGATAAGGTACTCTCTGTTCACGGCTTTTTGCAAAGCATGTTGAGAAGATAACATACTTCCAACATCACTAGTCGTACCTGGTATAGTGATCACTAAATCGGTAGCTGCTTTATGATATTTTGTGCTCTCATGTTGGTTGAAACATCAAGTTCTATCCTTCCAGTTACTGAACCCAGACAAAAAGGTTGAGTCCTGCATGTTTCCTTATCATCTTCAGTTTACCTAATATATATACTAGCTGTGAAATATGGAATGATTGCTGCCAATACGAGTGGCAGCTAGGCTTACTAGCAGAAGCTGCCCCACTGTATCTTACCCGTTTGGATTGCTTGCACACACGTGAAACAATAAGCCATGTCTCGTAGTGAAGCCATTTCCATTGGTTGAACCAAGCGCTCTGAAAAGAGCGATAAGAGATATTGGTTCGGCCGAAAGATCGCTTAGGAAAACTAAAGTTAGTTGGTCGAGTCGGATGATCGGGAAGCTTAGGACAATTTGGTAACCTGGAAGCCATGCTGAAAAGACGAAATCTGACTATCTTTAATTAAATATTAATTTAATAATTTTTATCCATTGCTACTAGTCACATAGGTAGGCTAGTTGTCCTTAAGTGTACTTCTATTCATGTCTCACCATAATGATACTGTGAAGTAAAAAAAAAAAAAAAAAAAAAAAAAAAAAAAAAAAAAAAAAAAAAAAAAAAAAAAAAAAAAAAAAAAAAAAAAAAAAAGTGTGGTTTTCGTGAAGTAGGCTTGTTCGGTCCAACGGGCCTACGGCCATGCACTCTAGGAATATTACTTCCTAACAATATAAATCTTCAGAAGAAGTCTCAGCACAACTTCTCTTTCCAGGTTCGCTTTCTTTGACGCCCAGACCTTACTATTGCTTCTCTCTCACAATAGCCTTATCTAGACCAAGTATATAATCAAACAGAGTCTTCTCTCTCTCTCTCTCTAGACCTCTGCCCTCCTTTTCTGTAGAAGCTAAGTTGATTATAATCAACAATAACAAAATGATGTACACGACCACGTCTATCAATACATCATTACTCCTATTGTTTTCTACCAAATTATATATTACGCAGAGCCAAGTCAGCTCAGTTCCGAGTCTCTCTTCAGTTCATTGAGGAGTTAGTTTGTTGAGGGGCTTTCCTTCTTTCTTCCGGCTTGTTGATTACTCCTTCTCCTCTCTCGAAGTCTCTTGTTCTTTTATAGGCAGCTGGTTTATCTTGTGTTGTGCCTAGGATCATTCTCCTCAGAGACTGATCTGACCAATCAGGAGTTCCTTTTTCCAACCAATCAGGGGTCTCTGCTGTTGAAGTGGGATGATCCATAGTTGCGGTTTTGGTTCTGAGTTGGTGGGTGTCTACTGCCACTTGTGGGTGTGTAGTGTCAACCTCCCTCTGACAGTGTTTCCCCTCTAACAGCTTCCGCTGTCAGGGCTTTCTCCGACTATACTATATGTGAGTCTAGAGTGCATGGTGCACACATGTGAATGACTGGCGTGCATGAGGTGAGTCTAGATTGCATGGTGATTATCAAGGTGGAGTCTAGTAGTGCACTGTGTTTAGTAGCCCTAGGTGATTATCAAGGTGGAGTCTAGTAGTGCACTGTGTTTAGTAGTCCTAGGTGATTATCAAGGTGGAGTCTAGTAGTGCACTGTGTTTAGTAGTCCTGGGTGATTATCAAGGTGGAGTCTAGTAGTGCACTGTGTTTAGTAGTCCTGGGTGATTATCAAGGTGGAGTCTAGTAGTGCACTGTGTTTAGTAGTCCTGGGTGATTATCAAGGTGGAGTCTAGTAGTGCACTGTGTTTAGTAGTCCTGGGTGATTATCAAGGTGGAGTCTAGTAGTGCACTGTGTTTAGTAGTCCTGGGTGATTATCAAGGTGGAGTCTAGTAGTGCACTGTGTTTAGTAGTCCTAGGTGATTATCAAGGTGGAGTCTAGTAGTGCACTGTGTTTAGTAGTCCTAGGTGATTATCAAGGTGGAGTCTAGTAGTGCACTGTGTTTAGTAGTCCTAGGTGATTATCAAGGTGGAGTCTAGTAGTGCACTGTGTTTAGTAGTCCTAGGTGATTATCAAGGTGGAGTCTAGTAGTGCACTGTGTTTAGTAGTCCTAGGTGATTATCAAGGTGGAGTCTAGTAGTGCACTGTGTTTAGTAGTCCTAGGTGATTATCAAGGTGGAGTCTAGTAGTGCACTGTGTTTAGTAGTCCTAGGTGATTATCAAGGTGGAGTCCAGTAGTGCACTGTGTTTAGTAGTCCTGGGTGATTATCAAGGTGGAGTCTAGTAGTGCACTGTGTTTAGTAGTCCTGGGTGATTATCAAGGTGGAGTCTAGTAGTGCACTGTGTTTAGTAGTCCTAGGTGATTATCAAGGTGGAGTCCAGTAGTGCACTGTGTTTAGTAACATGCATATTATTATTAGGTGAGTGTATTGTGTGCATGGTGTATGAGTGTATTGTGTGCATGATGTATGTTGATTACTCCTTCTCCTCCTCTCTCTAAGTCTCTTGTTCTTTTATAGGCAGCTGGTTTATCTTGTGTTGTGCCTAGGATCATTCTCCTCAGAGACTGATCTGACCAATCAGGAGTTATATATATAGAGTACTACCACACTTCCCTATATATAGAGTGCTACCACACTTCCCTATATATAGAGTGCTAGTACACTTCCCAATATATAGAGTGCTACCACACTTCCCAATATAGAGAGTGCTACCACACTTCCCTATATATAGAGTGCTAGTACACTTCCCAATATATAGAGTGTTACCACACTTCCCAATATAGAGAGTGCTACCACACTTCCCAATATAGAGTGCTACCACACTTCCCTATATATAGAGTGCTACCACACTTCCCTATATATAGAGTACTACCACACTTCCCAATATAGAGAGTGCTACCACACTTCCCTATATAGAGAGTGCTACCACACTTCCCTATATATAGAGTGCTAGTACACTTCCCTATATATAGAGTGCTACCACACTTCCCAATATAGAGAGTGCTACCACACTTCCCTATATATAGAGTACTACCACACTTCCCAATATAGAGAGTGCTACCACACTTCCCTATATAGAGAGTGCTACCACACTTCCCTATATATAGAGTGCTAGTACACTTCCCTATATATAGAGTGCTACCACACTTCCCAATATAGAGAGTGCTACCACACTTCCCTATATATAGAGTGCTACCACACTTCCCAATATAGAGAGTGCTAGTACACTTCCCAATATATAGAGTACTACCACACTTCCCTATATAGAGAGTGCTAGTACACTTCCCAATATATAGGACTACTACAGCTAAGAGTGCACCAGTTTACAGGCCCAGTTGTTCCAGGACTAATTTCTGCTTTAATCTTGTTAAACAAGCCTTCTCGCCGAGGTGAGTATTTAAGCAGTTTAGATATTTCAAAAGTAGTATCTAGAGTATTCCTCAGTATTCTTGATGGTTTCTCCAGCAGCTAAATTTAAAGCATGACCATAGCAATGGACAAAAATAGCTCGTGACTCTTCTCCACAAATTTTAGTAGAAGTCCCACCCCTTATACCATGTTTGCAGCAACATCATAGCATTGAGCACGACAGTTATGAATGCTAAGACTCATACGACACATCGCATCCTTCAAACTACCAACCAAGACATCTGCTTTTATGGACTCAACATGGTCAAGGCCATAGAAATCTTCATGGGGTTGAAAATCATCATCAACCCACCGAAAGCAAACAACGAATTGCTCCTTATTGGATGCATCCGACACTTCATCAGCCATCAGGGCAAAATACTCGGCTTGCTGGATAGAACTGGCTATAATATGTAATGCCATTATTTTAATAACTTCATTTTGTATTTGGGGACTAGTATATTTATCAGTTTTCTTACTTAACATGGCCGATATTGCAGAGATCATCCAATGCACGAAGATGCATTAATTGCATGAAGTTTACTGTCAACTTCATCACCAGCACCACGAAAAGCTATTCCTTGTCTAGCTAGGAATTGAATATTCTGAGCTATCTTGATAAGGTACTCTCTGTTCACGGCTTTTTGCAAAGCATGTTGAGAAGATAACATACTTCCAACATCACTAGTCGTACCTGGTATAGTGATCACTAAATCGGTAGCTGCTTTATGATATTTTGTGCTCTCATGTTGGTTGAAACATCAAGTTCTATCCTTCCAGTTACTGAACCCAGACAAAAAGGTTGAGTCCTGCATGTTTCCTTATCATCTTCAGTTTACCTAATATATATACTAGCTGTGAAATATGGAATGATTGCTGCCAATACGAGTGGCAGCTAGGCTTACTAGCAGAAGCTGCCCCACTGTATCTTACCCGTTTGGATTGCTTGCACACACGTGAAACAATAAGCCATGTCTCGTAGTGAAGCCATTTCCATTGGTTGAACCAAGCGCTCTGAAAAGAGCGATAAGAGATATTGGTTCGGCCGAAAGATCGCTTAGGAAAACTAAAGTTAGTTGGTCGAGTCGGATGATCGGGAAGCTTAGGACAATTTGGTAACCTGGAAGCCATGCTGAAAAGACGAAATCTGACTATCTTTAATTAAATATTAATTTAATAATTTTTATCCATTGCTACTAGTCACATAGGTAGGCTAGTTGTCCTTAAGTGTACTTCTATTCATGTCTCACCATAATGATACTGTGAAGTAAAAAAAAAAAAAAAAAAAAAAAAAAAAAAAAAAAAAAAAAAAAAAAAAAAAAAAAAAAAAAAAAAAAAAAAAAAAAGTGTGGTTTTCGTGAAGTAGGCTTGTTCGGTCCAACGGGCCTACGGCCATGCACTCTAGGAATATTACTTCCTAACAATATAAATCTTCAGAAGAAGTCTCAGCACAACTTCTCTTTCCAGGTTCGCTTTCTTTGACGCCCAGACCTTACTATTGCTTCTCTCTCACAATAGCCTTATCTAGACCAAGTATATAATCAAACAGAGTCTTCTCTCTCTCTCTCTCTAGACCTCTGCCCTCCTTTTCTGTAGAAGCTAAGTTGATTATAATCAACAATAACAAAATGATGTACACGACCACGTCTATCAATACATCATTACTCCTATTGTTTTCTACCAAATTATATATTACGCAGAGCCAAGTCAGCTCAGTTCCGAGTCTCTCTTCAGTTCATTGAGGAGTTAGTTTGTTGAGGGGCTTTCCTTCTTTCTTCCGGCTTGTTGATTACTCCTTCTCCTCTCTCGAAGTCTCTTGTTCTTTTATAGGCAGCTGGTTTATCTTGTGTTGTGCCTAGGATCATTCTCCTCAGAGACTGATCTGACCAATCAGGAGTTCCTTTTTCCAACCAATCAGGGGTCTCTGCTGTTGAAGTGGGATGATCCATAGTTGCGGTTTTGGTTCTGAGTTGGTGGGTGTCTACTGCCACTTGTGGGTGTGTAGTGTCAACCTCCCTCTGACAGTGTTTCCCCTCTAACAGCTTCCGCTGTCAGGGCTTTCTCCGACTATACTATATGTGAGTCTAGAGTGCATGGTGCACACATGTGAATGACTGGCGTGCATGAGGTGAGTCTAGATTGCATGGTGATTATCAAGGTGGAGTCTAGTAGTGCACTGTGTTTAGTAGCCCTAGGTGATTATCAAGGTGGAGTCTAGTAGTGCACTGTGTTTAGTAGTCCTGGGTGATTATCAAGGTGGAGTCTAGTAGTGCACTGTGTTTAGTAGTCCTAGGTGATTATCAAGGTGGAGTCCAGTAGTGCACTGTGTTTAGTAGTCCTAGGTGATTATCAAGGTGGAGTCTAGTAGTGCACTGTGTTTAGTAGTCCTAGGTGATTATCAAGGTGGAGTCTAGTAGTGCACTGTGTTTAGTAGTCCTAGGTGATTATCAAGGTGGAGTCTAGTAGTGCACTGTGTTTAGTAGTCCTGGGTGATTATCAAGGTGGAGTCTAGTAGTGCACTGTGTTTAGTAGTCCTGGGTGATTATCAAGGTGGAGTCTAGTAGTGCACTGTGTTTAGTAGTCCTGGGTGATTATCAAGGTGGAGTCTAGTAGTGCACTGTGTTTAGTAGTCCTAGGTGATTATCAAGGTGGAGTCTAGTAGTGCACTGTGTTTAGTAGTCCTAGGTGATTATCAAGGTGGAGTCTAGTAGTGCACTGTGTTTAGTAGTCCTAGGTGATTATCAAGGTGGAGTCTAGTAGTGCACTGTGTTTAGTAGTCCTAGGTGATTATCAAGGTGGAGTCTAGTAGTGCACTGTGTTTAGTAGTCCTAGGTGATTATCAAGGTGGAGTCCAGTAGTGCACTGTGTTTAGTAGTCCTGGGTGATTATCAAGGTGGAGTCTAGTAGTGCACTGTGTTTAGTAGTCCTGGGTGATTATCAAGGTGGAGTCTAGTAGTGCACTGTGTTTAGTAGTCCTAGGTGATTATCAAGGTGGAGTCCAGTAGTGCACTGTGTTTAGTAACATGCATATTATTATTAGGTGAGTGTATTGTGTGCATGGTGTATGAGTGTATTGTGTGCATGATGTATGTTGATTACTCCTTCTCCTCCTCTCTCTAAGTCTCTTGTTCTTTTATAGGCAGCTGGTTTATCTTGTGTTGTGCCTAGGATCATTCTCCTCAGAGACTGATCTGACCAATCAGGAGTTATATATATAGAGTACTACCACACTTCCCTATATATAGAGTGCTACCACACTTCCCTATATATAGAGTGCTAGTACACTTCCCAATATATAGAGTGCTACCACACTTCCCAATATAGAGAGTGCTACCACACTTCCCTATATATAGAGTGCTAGTACACTTCCCAATATATAGAGTGTTACCACACTTCCCAATATAGAGAGTGCTACCACACTTCCCAATATAGAGTGCTACCACACTTCCCTATATATAGAGTGCTACCACACTTCCCTATATATAGAGTACTACCACACTTCCCAATATAGAGAGTGCTACCACACTTCCCTATATAGAGAGTGCTACCACACTTCCCTATATATAGAGTGCTAGTACACTTCCCTATATATAGAGTGCTACCACACTTCCCAATATAGAGAGTGCTACCACACTTCCCTATATATAGAGTACTACCACACTTCCCAATATAGAGAGTGCTACCACACTTCCCTATATAGAGAGTGCTACCACACTTCCCTATATATAGAGTGCTAGTACACTTCCCTATATATAGAGTGCTACCACACTTCCCAATATAGAGAGTGCTACCACACTTCCCTATATATAGAGTGCTACCACACTTCCCAATATAGAGAGTGCTAGTACACTTCCCAATATATAGAGTACTACCACACTTCCCTATATAGAGAGTGCTAGTACACTTCCCAATATATAGGACTACTACAGCTAAGAGTGCACCAGTTTACAGGCCCAGTTGTTCCAGGACTAATTTCTGCTTTAATCTTGTTAAACAAGCCTTCTCGCCGAGGTGAGTATTTAAGCAGTTTAGATATTTCAAAAGTAGTATCTAGAGTATTCCTCAGTATTCTTGATGGTTTCTCCAGCAGCTAAATTTAAAGCATGACCATAGCAATGGACAAAAATAGCTCGTGACTCTTCTCCACAAATTTTAGTAGAAGTCCCACCCCTTATACCATGTTTGCAGCAACATCATAGCATTGAGCACGACAGTTATGAATGCTAAGACTCATACGACACATCGCATCCTTCAAACTACCAACCAAGACATCTGCTTTTATGGACTCAACATGGTCAAGGCCATAGAAATCTTCATGGGGTTGAAAATCATCATCAACCCACCGAAAGCAAACAACGAATTGCTCCTTATTGGATGCATCCGACACTTCATCAGCCATCAGGGCAAAATACTCGGCTTGCTGGATAGAACTGGCTATAATATGTAATGCCATTATTTTAATAACTTCATTTTGTATTTGGGGACTAGTATATTTATCAGTTTTCTTACTTAACATGGCCGATATTGCAGAGATCATCCAATGCACGAAGATGCATTAATTGCATGAAGTTTACTGTCAACTTCATCACCAGCACCACGAAAAGCTATTCCTTGTCTAGCTAGGAATTGAATATTCTGAGCTATCTTGATAAGGTACTCTCTGTTCACGGCTTTTTGCAAAGCATGTTGAGAAGATAACATACTTCCAACATCACTAGTCGTACCTGGTATAGTGATCACTAAATCGGTAGCTGCTTTATGATATTTTGTGCTCTCATGTTGGTTGAAACATCAAGTTCTATCCTTCCAGTTACTGAACCCAGACAAAAAGGTTGAGTCCTGCATGTTTCCTTATCATCTTCAGTTTACCTAATATATATACTAGCTGTGAAATATGGAATGATTGCTGCCAATACGAGTGGCAGCTAGGCTTACTAGCAGAAGCTGCCCCACTGTATCTTACCCGTTTGGATTGCTTGCACACACGTGAAACAATAAGCCATGTCTCGTAGTGAAGCCATTTCCATTGGTTGAACCAAGCGCTCTGAAAAGAGCGATAAGAGATATTGGTTCGGCCGAAAGATCGCTTAGGAAAACTAAAGTTAGTTGGTCGAGTCGGATGATCGGGAAGCTTAGGACAATTTGGTAACCTGGAAGCCATGCTGAAAAGACGAAATCTGACTATCTTTAATTAAATATTAATTTAATAATTTTTATCCATTGCTACTAGTCACATAGGTAGGCTAGTTGTCCTTAAGTGTACTTCTATTCATGTCTCACCATAATGATACTGTGAAGTAAAAAAAAAAAAATAAAAAAAAAATAAAAAAAAAAAAAAAAAAAAAAAAAAAAAAAAAAAAAAAATAAAAAAAAAAGTGTGGTTTTCGTGAAGTAGGCTTGTTCGGTCCAACGGGCCTACGGCCATGCACTCTAGGAATATTACTTCCTAACAATATAAATCTTCAGAAGAAGTCTCAGCACAACTTCTCTTTCCAGGTTCGCTTTCTTTGACGCCCAGACCTTACTATTGCTTCTCTCTCACAATAGCCTTATCTAGACCAAGTATATAATCAAACAGAGTCTTCTCTCTCTCTCTCTCTAGACCTCTGCCCTCCTTTTCTGTAGAAGCTAAGTTGATTATAATCAACAATAACAAAATGATGTACACGACCACGTCTATCAATACATCATTACTCCTATTGTTTTCTACCAAATTATATATTACGCAGAGCCAAGTCAGCTCAGTTCCGAGTCTCTCTTCAGTTCATTGAGGAGTTAGTTTGTTGAGGGGCTTTCCTTCTTTCTTCCGGCTTGTTGATTACTCCTTCTCCTCTCTCGAAGTCTCTTGTTCTTTTATAGGCAGCTGGTTTATCTTGTGTTGTGCCTAGGATCATTCTCCTCAGAGACTGATCTGACCAATCAGGAGTTCCTTTTTCCAACCAATCAGGGGTCTCTGCTGTTGAAGTGGGATGATCCATAGTTGCGGTTTTGGTTCTGAGTTGGTGGGTGTCTACTGCCACTTGTGGGTGTGTAGTGTCAACCTCCCTCTGACAGTGTTTCCCCTCTAACAGCTTCCGCTGTCAGGGCTTTCTCCGACTATACTATATGTGAGTCTAGAGTGCATGGTGCACACATGTGAATGACTGGCGTGCATGAGGTGAGTCTAGATTGCATGGTGATTATCAAGGTGGAGTCTAGTAGTGCACTGTGTTTAGTAGCCCTAGGTGATTATCAAGGTGGAGTCTAGTAGTGCACTGTGTTTAGTAGTCCTGGGTGATTATCAAGGTGGAGTCTAGTAGTGCACTGTGTTTAGTAGTCCTAGGTGATTATCAAGGTGGAGTCTAGTAGTGCACTGTGTTTAGTAGTCCTGGGTGATTATCAAGGTGGAGTCTAGTAGTGCACTGTGTTTAGTAGTCCTGGGTGATTATCAAGGTGGAGTCTAGTAGTGCACTGTGTTTAGTAGTCCTGGGTGATTATCAAGGTGGAGTCTAGTAGTGCACTGTGTTTAGTAGTCCTAGGTGATTATCAAGGTGGAGTCTAGTAGTGCACTGTGTTTAGTAGTCCTAGGTGATTATCAAGGTGGAGTCTAGTAGTGCACTGTGTTTAGTAGTCCTAGGTGATTATCAAGGTGGAGTCTAGTAGTGCACTGTGTTTAGTAGTCCTAGGTGATTATCAAGGTGGAGTCCAGTAGTGCACTGTGTTTAGTAGTCCTGGGTGATTATCAAGGTGGAGTCTAGTAGTGCACTGTGTTTAGTAGTCCTAGGTGATTATCAAGGTGGAGTCTAGTAGTGCACTGTGTTTAGTAGTCCTAGGTGATTATCAAGGTGGAGTCTAGTAGTGCACTGTGTTTAGTAGTCCTAGGTGATTATCAAGGTGGAGTCTAGTAGTGCACTGTGTTTAGTAGTCCTAGGTGATTATCAAGGTGGAGTCTAGTAGTGCACTGTGTTTAGTAGTCCTGGGTGATTATCAAGGTGGAGTCTAGTAGTGCACTGTGTTTAGTAGTCCTAGGTGATTATCAAGGTGGAGTCCAGTAGTGCACTGTGTTTAGTAACATGCATATTATTATTAGGTGAGTGTATTGTGTGCATGGTGTATGAGTGTATTGTGTGCATGATGTATGTTGATTACTCCTTCTCCTCCTCTCTCTAAGTCTCTTGTTCTTTTATAGGCAGCTGGTTTATCTTGTGTTGTGCCTAGGATCATTCTCCTCAGAGACTGATCTGACCAATCAGGAGTTATATATATAGAGTACTACCACACTTCCCTATATATAGAGTGCTACCACACTTCCCTATATATAGAGTGCTAGTACACTTCCCAATATATAGAGTGCTACCACACTTCCCAATATAGAGAGTGCTACCACACTTCCCTATATATAGAGTGCTAGTACACTTCCCAATATATAGAGTGTTACCACACTTCCCAATATAGAGAGTGCTACCACACTTCC
This sequence comes from Cladorhizidae sp. MBARI D1340-BT2, assembly GCA_028752905.1. NCBI lineage: Eukaryota > Metazoa > Porifera > Demospongiae > Poecilosclerida > Cladorhizidae > Cladorhizidae sp. MBARI D1340-BT2. Next base: position 39,707,254 of record JAQNBH010000017.1, on the reverse strand, counting down.
CAATATAGAGTGCTACCACACTTCCCTATATATAGAGTGCTACCACACTTCCCTATATATAGAGTACTACCACACTTCCCAATATAGAGAGTGCTACCACACTTCCCTATATAGAGAGTGCTACCACACTTCCCTATATATAGAGTGCTAGTACACTTCCCTATATATAGAGTGCTACCACACTTCCCAATATAGAGAGTGCTACCACACTTCCCTATATATAGAGTACTACCACACTTCCCAATATAGAGAGTGCTACCACACTTCCCTATATAGAGAGTGCTACCACACTTCCCTATATATAGAGTGCTAGTACACTTCCCTATATATAGAGTGCTACCACACTTCCCAATATAGAGAGTGCTACCACACTTCCCTATATATAGAGTGCTACCACACTTCCCAATATAGAGAGTGCTAGTACACTTCCCAATATATAGAGTACTACCACACTTCCCTATATAGAGAGTGCTAGTACACTTCCCAATATATAGGACTACTACAGCTAAGAGTGCACCAGTTTACAGGCCCAGTTGTTCCAGGACTAATTTCTGCTTTAATCTTGTTAAACAAGCCTTCTCGCCGAGGTGAGTATTTAAGCAGTTTAGATATTTCAAAAGTAGTATCTAGAGTATTCCTCAGTATTCTTGATGGTTTCTCCAGCAGCTAAATTTAAAGCATGACCATAGCAATGGACAAAAATAGCTCGTGACTCTTCTCCACAAATTTTAGTAGAAGTCCCACCCCTTATACCATGTTTGCAGCAACATCATAGCATTGAGCACGACAGTTATGAATGCTAAGACTCATACGACACATCGCATCCTTCAAACTACCAACCAAGACATCTGCTTTTATGGACTCAACATGGTCAAGGCCATAGAAATCTTCATGGGGTTGAAAATCATCATCAACCCACCGAAAGCAAACAACGAATTGCTCCTTATTGGATGCATCCGACACTTCATCAGCCATCAGGGCAAAATACTCGGCTTGCTGGATAGAACTGGCTATAATATGTAATGCCATTATTTTAATAACTTCATTTTGTATTTGGGGACTAGTATATTTATCAGTTTTCTTACTTAACATGGCCGATATTGCAGAGATCATCCAATGCACGAAGATGCATTAATTGCATGAAGTTTACTGTCAACTTCATCACCAGCACCACGAAAAGCTATTCCTTGTCTAGCTAGGAATTGAATATTCTGAGCTATCTTGATAAGGTACTCTCTGTTCACGGCTTTTTGCAAAGCATGTTGAGAAGATAACATACTTCCAACATCACTAGTCGTACCTGGTATAGTGATCACTAAATCGGTAGCTGCTTTATGATATTTTGTGCTCTCATGTTGGTTGAAACATCAAGTTCTATCCTTCCAGTTACTGAACCCAGACAAAAAGGTTGAGTCCTGCATGTTTCCTTATCATCTTCAGTTTACCTAATATATATACTAGCTGTGAAATATGGAATGATTGCTGCCAATACGAGTGGCAGCTAGGCTTACTAGCAGAAGCTGCCCCACTGTATCTTACCCGTTTGGATTGCTTGCACACACGTGAAACAATAAGCCATGTCTCGTAGTGAAGCCATTTCCATTGGTTGAACCAAGCGCTCTGAAAAGAGCGATAAGAGATATTGGTTCGGCCGAAAGATCGCTTAGGAAAACTAAAGTTAGTTGGTCGAGTCGGATGATCGGGAAGCTTAGGACAATTTGGTAACCTGGAAGCCATGCTGAAAAGACGAAATCTGACTATCTTTAATTAAATATTAATTTAATAATTTTTATCCATTGCTACTAGTCACATAGGTAGGCTAGTTGTCCTTAAGTGTACTTCTATTCATGTCTCACCATAATGATACTGTGAAGTAAAAAAAAAAAAAAAAAAAAAAAAAAAAAAAAAAAAAAAAAAAAAAAAAAAAAAAAAAAAAAAAAAAAAAAAAGTGTGGTTTTCGTGAAGTAGGCTTGTTCGGTCCAACGGGCCTACGGCCATGCACTCTAGGAATATTACTTCCTAACAATATAAATCTTCAGAAGAAGTCTCAGCACAACTTCTCTTTCCAGGTTCGCTTTCTTTGACGCCCAGACCTTACTATTGCTTCTCTCTCACAATAGCCTTATCTAGACCAAGTATATAATCAAACAGAGTCTTCTCTCTCTCTCTCTCTAGACCTCTGCCCTCCTTTTCTGTAGAAGCTAAGTTGATTATAATCAACAATAACAAAATGATGTACACGACCACGTCTATCAATACATCATTACTCCTATTGTTTTCTACCAAATTATATATTACGCAGAGCCAAGTCAGCTCAGTTCCGAGTCTCTCTTCAGTTCATTGAGGAGTTAGTTTGTTGAGGGGCTTTCCTTCTTTCTTCCGGCTTGTTGATTACTCCTTCTCCTCTCTCGAAGTCTCTTGTTCTTTTATAGGCAGCTGGTTTATCTTGTGTTGTGCCTAGGATCATTCTCCTCAGAGACTGATCTGACCAATCAGGAGTTCCTTTTTCCAACCAATCAGGGGTCTCTGCTGTTGAAGTGGGATGATCCATAGTTGCGGTTTTGGTTCTGAGTTGGTGGGTGTCTACTGCCACTTGTGGGTGTGTAGTGTCAACCTCCCTCTGACAGTGTTTCCCCTCTAACAGCTTCCGCTGTCAGGGCTTTCTCCGACTATACTATATGTGAGTCTAGAGTGCATGGTGCACACATGTGAATGACTGGCGTGCATGAGGTGAGTCTAGATTGCATGGTGATTATCAAGGTGGAGTCTAGTAGTGCACTGTGTTTAGTAGCCCTAGGTGATTATCAAGGTGGAGTCTAGTAGTGCACTGTGTTTAGTAGTCCTGGGTGATTATCAAGGTGGAGTCTAGTAGTGCACTGTGTTTAGTAGTCCTGGGTGATTATCAAGGTGGAGTCTAGTAGTGCACTGTGTTTAGTAGTCCTAGGTGATTATCAAGGTGGAGTCTAGTAGTGCACTGTGTTTAGTAGTCCTAGGTGATTATCAAGGTGGAGTCTAGTAGTGCACTGTGTTTAGTAGTCCTGGGTGATTATCAAGGTGGAGTCTAGTAGTGCACTGTGTTTAGTAGTCCTGGGTGATTATCAAGGTGGAGTCTAGTAGTGCACTGTGTTTAGTAGTCCTGGGTGATTATCAAGGTGGAGTCTAGTAGTGCACTGTGTTTAGTAGTCCTAGGTGATTATCAAGGTGGAGTCTAGTAGTGCACTGTGTTTAGTAGTCCTAGGTGATTATCAAGGTGGAGTCTAGTAGTGCACTGTGTTTAGTAGCCCTAGGTGATTATCAAGGTGGAGTCTAGTAGTGCACTGTGTTTAGTAGTCCTAGGTGATTATCAAGGTGGAGTCCAGTAGTGCACTGTGTTTAGTAGTCCTGGGTGATTATCAAGGTGGAGTCTAGTAGTGCACTGTGTTTAGTAGTCCTGGGTGATTATCAAGGTGGAGTCTAGTAGTGCACTGTGTTTAGTAGTCCTGGGTGATTATCAAGGTGGAGTCCAGTAGTGCACTGTGTTTAGTAGTCCTGGGTGATTATCAAGGTGGAGTCTAGTAGTGCACTGTGTTTAGTAGTCCTGGGTGATTATCAAGGTGGAGTCTAGTAGTGCACTGTGTTTAGTAGTCCTGGGTGATTATCAAGGTGGAGTCTAGTAGTGCACTGTGTTTAGTAGTCCTAGGTGATTATCAAGGTGGAGTCTAGTAGTGCACTGTGTTTAGTAGTCCTAGGTGATTATCAAGGTGGAGTCCAGTAGTGCACTGTGTTTAGTAGTCCTGGGTGATTATCAAGGTGGAGTCTAGTAGTGCACTGTGTTTAGTAGTCCTAGGTGATTATCAAGGTGGAGTCTAGTAGTGCACTGTGTTTAGTAGTCCTAGGTGATTATCAAGGTGGAGTCTAGTAGTGCACTGTGTTTAGTAGTCCTAGGTGATTATCAAGGTGGAGTCTAGTAGTGCACTGTGTTTAGTAGTCCTAGGTGATTATCAAGGTGGAGTCTAGTAGTGCACTGTGTTTAGTAGTCCTAGGTGATTATCAAGGTGGAGTCTAGTAGTGCACTGTGTTTAGTAGTCCTAGGTGATTATCAAGGTGGAGTCTAGTAGTGCACTGTGTTTAGTAGTCCTAGGTGATTATCAAGGTGGAGTCTAGTAGTGCACTGTGTTTAGTAGTCCTGGGTGATTATCAAGGTGGAGTCTAGTAGTGCACTGTGTTTAGTAGTCCTGGGTGATTATCAAGGTGGAGTCTAGTAGTGCACTGTGTTTAGTAGTCCTGGGTGATTATCAAGGTGGAGTCTAGTAGTGCACTGTGTTTAGTAGTCCTAGGTGATTATCAAGGTGGAGTCTAGTAGTGCACTGTGTTTAGTAGTCCTAGGTGATTATCAAGGTGGAGTCTAGTAGTGCACTGTGTTTAGTAGCCCTAGGTGATTATCAAGGTGGAGTCTAGTAGTGCACTGTGTTTAGTAGTCCTGGGTGATTATCAAGGTGGAGTCTAGTAGTGCACTGTGTTTAGTAGTCCTGGGTGATTATCAAGGTGGAGTCTAGTAGTGCACTGTGTTTAGTAGTCCTAGGTGATTATCAAGGTGGAGTCTAGTAGTGCACTGTGTTTAGTAGTCCTAGGTGATTATCAAGGTGGAGTCTAGTAGTGCACTGTGTTTAGTAGTCCTAGGTGATTATCAAGGTGGAGTCTAGTAGTGCACTGTGTTTAGTAGTCCTGGGTGATTATCAAGGTGGAGTCTAGTAGTGCACTGTGTTTAGTAGTCCTAGGTGATTATCAAGGTGGAGTCTAGTAGTGCACTGTGTTTAGTAGTCCTAGGTGATTATCAAGGTGGAGTCTAGTAGTGCACTGTGTTTAGTAGTCCTGGGTGATTATCAAGGTGGAGTCTAGTAGTGCACTGTGTTTAGTAGTCCTGGGTGATTATCAAGGTGGAGTCCAGTAGTGCACTGTGTTTAGTAGTCCTAGGTGATTATCAAGGTGGAGTCTAGTAGTGCACTGTGTTTAGTAGTCCTAGGTGATTATCAAGGTGGAGTCTAGTAGTGCACTGTGTTTAGTAGTCCTGGGTGATTATCAAGGTGGAGTCTAGTAGTGCACTGTGTTTAGTAGTCCTGGGTGATTATCAAGGTGGAGTCTAGTAGTGCACTGTGTTTAGTAGTCCTAGGTGATTATCAAGGTGGAGTCCAGTAGTGCACTGTGTTTAGTAGTCCTGGGTGATTATCAAGGTGGAGTCTAGTAGTGCACTGTGTTTAGTAGTCCTGGGTGATTATCAAGGTGGAGTCTAGTAGTGCACTGTGTTTAGTAGTCCTAGGTGATTATCAAGGTGGAGTCTAGTAGTGCACTGTGTTTAGTAGTCCTAGGTGATTATCAAGGTGGAGTCTAGTAGTGCACTGTGTTTAGTAGTCCTAGGTGATTATCAAGGTGGAGTCTAGTAGTGCACTGTGTTTAGTAGTCCTAGGTGATTATCAAGGTGGAGTCTAGTAGTGCACTGTGTTTAGTAGTCCTAGGTGATTATCAAGGTGGAGTCTAGTAGTGCACTGTGTTTAGTAGTCCTAGGTGATTATCAAGGTGGAGTCTAGTAGTGCACTGTGTTTAGTAGTCCTAGGTGATTATCAAGGTGGAGTCTAGTAGTGCACTGTGTTTAGTAGTCCTAGGTGATTATCAAGGTGGAGTCTAGTAGTGCACTGTGTTTAGTAGTCCTAGGTGATTATCAAGGTGGAGTCTAGTAGTGCACTGTGTTTAGTAACATGCATATTATTATTAGGTGGGTGTGGTTGACTTAGGAGACTCTTGACCATGCATATTATTATTAGGTGAGTGTATTGTGTGCATGGTGTATGAGTGTATTGTGTGATGATGTATGTTGATTACTCCTTCTCCTCCTCTCTCGAAGTCTCTTGTTCTTTTATAGGCAGCTGGTTTATCTTGTGTTGTGCCTAGGATCATTCTCCTCAGAGACTGATCTGACCAATCAGGAGTTATATATATAGAGTACTACCACACTTCCCTATATATAGAGTGCTACCACACTTCCCTATATATAGAGTGCTAGTACACTTCCCAATATATAGAGTGCTACCACACTTCCCAATATAGAGAGTGCTACCACACTTCCCTATATATAGAGTGCTAGTACACTTCCCAATATATAGAGTGCTACCACACTTCCCTATATATAGAGTGCTAGTACACTTCCCTATATATAGAGTACTACCACACTTCCCTATATATAGAGTGCTACCACACTTCCCAATATATAGAGTGCTACCACACTTCCCAATATAGAGAGTGCTACCACACTTCCCTATATATAGAGTGCTACCACACTTCCCAATATAGAGTGCTACCACACTTCCCTATATATAGAGTGCTACCACACTTCCCAATATAGAGAGTGCTACCACACTTCCCTATATATAGAGTGCTACCACACTTCCCTATATATAGAGTACTACCACACTTCCCAATATAGAGAGTGCTACCACACTTCCCTATATAGAGAGTGCTACCACACTTCCCTATATATAGAGTACTACCACACTTCCCAATATAGAGAGTGCTACCACACTTCCCTATATAGAGAGTGCTACCACACTTCCCTATATATAGAGTGCTAGTACACTTCCCTATATATAGAGTGCTACCACACTTCCCAATATAGAGAGTGCTACCACACTTCCCTATATATAGAGTACTACCACACTTCCCAATATAGAGAGTGCTACCACACTTCCCTATATAGAGAGTGCTACCACACTTCCCTATATATAGAGTGCTAGTACACTTCCCTATATATAGAGTGCTACCACACTTCCCAATATAGAGAGTGCTACCACACTTCTCTATATATAGAGTGCTACCACACTTCCCTATATATAGAGTGCTACCACACTTCCCAATATAGAGTGCTACCACACTTCCCTATATATAGAGTGCTACCACACTTCCCAATATAGAGAGTGCTACCACACTTCCCTATATATAGAGTGCTACCACACTTCCCAATATAGAGTGCTACCACACTTCCCTATATATAGAGTGCTACCACACTTCCCAATATATAGAGTACTACCACACTTCCCAATATAGAGAGTGCTACCACACTTCCCTATATATAGAGTGCTACCACACTTCCCTATATATAGAGTACTACCACACTTCCCAATATAGAGAGTGCTACCACACTTCCCTATATAGAGAGTGCTACCACACTTCCCTATATATAGAGTGCTAGTACACTTCCCTATATATAGAGTGCTACCACACTTCCCAATATAGAGAGTGCTACCACACTTCCCTATATATAGAGTACTACCACACTTCCCAATATAGAGAGTGCTACCACACTTCCCTATATAGAGAGTGCTACCACACTTCCCTATATATAGAGTGCTAGTACACTTCCCTATATATAGAGTGCTACCACACTTCCCAATATAGAGTGTGCTACCACACTTCTCTATATATAGAGTGCTACCACACTTCCCAATATAGAGAGTGCTAGTACACTTCCCAATATATAGAGTACTACCACACTTCCCTATATAGAGAGTGCTAGTACACTTCCCAATATATAGGACTACTACAGCTAAGAGTGCACCAGTTTACAGGCCCAGTTGTTCCAGGACTAATTTCTGCTTTAATCTTGTTAAACAAGCCTTCTCGCCGAGGTGAGTATTTAAGCAGTTTAGATATTTCAAAAGTAGTATCTAGAGTATTCCTCAGTATTCTTGATGGTTTCTCCAGCAGCTAAATTTAAAGCATGACCATAGCAATGGACAAAAATAGCTCGTGACTCTTCTCCACAAATTTTAGTAGAAGTCCCACCCCTTATACCATGTTTGCAGCAACATCATAGCATTGAGCACGACAGTTATGAATGCTAAGACTCATACGACACATCGCATCCTTCAAACTACCAACCAAGACATCTGCTTTTATGGACTCAACATGGTCAAGGCCATAGAAATCTTCATGGGGTTGAAAATCATCATCAACCCACCGAAAGCAAACAACGAATTGCTCCTTATTGGATGCATCCGACACTTCATCAGCCATCAGGGCAAAATACTCGGCTTGCTGGATAGAACTGGCTATAATATGTAATGCCATTATTTTAATAACTTCATTTTGTATTTGGGGACTAGTATATTTATCAGTTTTCTTACTTAACATGGCCGATATTGCAGGATCATCCAATGCACGAAGATGCATTAATTGCATGAAGTTTACTGTCAACTTCATCACCAGCACCACGAAAAGCTATTCCTTGTCTAGCTAGGAATTGAATATTCTGAGCTATCTTGATAAGGTACTCTCTGTTCACGGCTTTTTGCAAAGCATGTTGAGAAGATAACATACTTCCAACATCACTAGTCGTACCTGGTATAGTGATCACTAAATCGGTAGCTGCTTTACGAGATTTTGTGCTCTCATGTTGGTTGAAACATCAAGTTCTATCCTTCCAGTTACTGAACCCAGACAAAAAGGTTGAGTCCTGCATGTTTCCTTATCATCTTCAGTTTACCTAATATATATACTAGCTGTGAAATATGGAATGATTGCTGCCAATACGAGTGGCAGCTAGGCTTACTAGCAGAAGCTGCCCCACTGTATCTTACCTGTTTGGATTGCTTGCACACACGTGAAACAATAAGCCATGTCTCGTAGTGAAGCCATTTCCATTGGTTGAACCAAGCGCTCTGAAAAGAGCGATAAGAGATATTGGTTCGGCCGAAAGATCGCTTAGGAAAACTAAAGTTAGTTGGTCGAGTCGGATGATCGGGAAGCTTAGGACAATTTGGTAACCTGGAAGCCATGCTGAAAAGACGAAATCTGACTATCTTTAATTAAATATTAATTTAATAATTTTTATCCATTGCTACTAGTCACATAGGTAGGCTAGTTGTCCTTAAGTGTACTTCTATTCATGTCTCACCATAATGATACTGTGAAGTAAAAAAAAAAAAAAAAAAAAAAAAAAAAAAAAAAAATAAAAAAAAAAAAAAAAAAAAAAAAAAATAAAAAAAAGTGTGGTTTTCGTGAAGTAGGCTTGTTCGGTCCAACGGGCCTACGGCCATGCACTCTAGGAATATTACTTCCTAACAATATAAATCTTCAGAAGAAGTCTCAGCACAACTTCTCTTTCCAGGTTCGCTTTCTTTGACGCCCAGACCTTACTATTGCTTCTCTCTCACAATAGCCTTATCTAGACCAAGTATATAATCAAACAGAGTCTTCTCTCTCTCTCTCTCTAGACCTCTGCCCTCCTTTTCTGTAGAAGCTAAGTTGATTATAATCAACAATAACAAAATGATGTACACGACCACGTCTATCAATACATCATTACTCCTATTGTTTTCTACCAAATTATATATTACGCAGAGCCAAGTCAGCTCAGTTCCGAGTCTCTCTTCAGTTCATTGAGGAGTTAGTTTGTTGAGGGGCTTTCCTTCTTTCTTCCGGCTTGTTGATTACTCCTTCTCCTCCTCTCTCGAAGTCTCTTGTTCTTTTATAGGCAGCTGGTTTATCTTGTGTTGTGCCTAAGATCATTCTCCTCAGAGACTGATCTGACCAATCAGGAGTTCCTTTTTCCAACCAATCAGGGGTCTCTGCTGTTGAAGTGGGATGATCCATAGTTGCGGTTTTGGTTCTGAGTTGGTGGGTGTCTACTGCCACTTGTGGGTGTGTAGTGTCAACCTCCCTCTGACAGTGTTTCCCCTCTAACAGCTTCCGCTGTCAGGGCTTTCTCTGACTATACTATATGTGAGTCTAGAGTGCATGGTGCACACATGTGAATGACTGGCGTGCATGAGGTGAGTCTAGAGTGCATGGTGATTATCAAGGTGGAGTCTAGTAGTGCACTGTGTTTAGTAGTCCTAGGTGATTATCAAGGTGGAGTCTAGTAGTGCACTGTGTTTAGTAGTCCTAGGTGATTATCAAGGTGGAGTCTAGTAGTGCACTGTGTTTAGTAGTCCTAGGTGATTATCAAGGTGGAGTCTAGTAGTGCACTGTGTTTAGTAGTCCTGGGTGATTATCAAGGTGGAGTCCAGTAGTGCACTGTGTTTAGTAGTCCTAGGTGATTATCAAGGTGGAGTCCAGTAGTGCACTGTGTTTAGTAGTCCTAGGTGATTATCAAGGTGGAGTCTAGTAGTGCACTGTGTTTAGTAGTCCTAGGTGATTATCAAGGTGGAGTCTAGTAGTGCACTGTGTTTAGTAGTCCTAGGTGATTATCAAGGTGGAGTCTAGTAGTGCACTGTGTTTAGTAGTCCTAGGTGATTATCAAGGTGGAGTCTAGTAGTGCACTGTGTTTAGTAGTCCTAGGTGATTATCAAGGTGGAGTCTAGTAGTGCACTGTGTTTAGTAGTCCTAGGTGATTATCAAGGTGGAGTCTAGTAGTGCACTGTGTTTAGTAGTCCTAGGTGATTATCAAGGTGGAGTCTAGTAGTGCACTGTGTTTAGTAGTCCTGGGTGATTATCAAGGTGGAGTCTAGTAGTGCACTGTGTTTAGTAGTCCTGGGTGATTATCAAGGTGGAGTCTAGTAGTGCACTGTGTTTAGTAGTCCTAGGTGATTATCAAGGTGGAGTCTAGTAGTGCACTGTGTTTAGTAGTCCTAGGTGATTATCAAGGTGGAGTCTAGTAGTGCACTGTGTTTAGTAGTCCTGGGTGATTATCAAGGTGGAGTCTAGTAGTGCACTGTGTTTAGTAGTCCTAGGTGATTATCAAGGTGGAGTCTAGTAGTGCACTGTGTTTAGTAGTCCTAGGTGATTATCAAGGTGGAGTCTAGTAGTGCACTGTGTTTAGTAGTCCTGGGTGATTATCAAGGTGGAGTCTAGTAGTGCACTGTGTTTAGTAGTCCTAGGTGATTATCAAGGTGGAGTCTAGTAGTGCACTGTGTTTAGTAGTCCTGGGTGATTATCAAGGTGGAGTCTAGTAGTGCACTGTGTTTAGTAGTCCTAGGTGATTATCAAGGTGGAGTCTAGTAGTGCACTGTGTTTAGTAGTCCTGGGTGATTATCAAGGTGGAGTCTAGTAGTGCACTGTGTTTAGTAGTCCTAGGTGATTATCAAGGTGGAGTCTAGTAGTGCACTGTGTTTAGTAGTCCTAGGTGATTATCAAGGTGGAGTCTAGTAGTGCACTGTGTTTAGTAGTCCTGGGTGATTATCAAGGTGGAGTCCAGTAGTGCACTGTGTTTAGTAGTCCTAGGTGATTATCAAGGTGGAGTCTAGTAGTGCACTGTGTTTAGTAGTCCTAGGTGATTATCAAGGTGGAGTCTAGTAGTGCACTGTGTTTAGTAGTCCTGGGTGATTATCAAGGTGGAGTCTAGTAGTGCACTGTGTTTAGTAGTCCTAGGTGATTATCAAGGTGGAGTCTAGTAGTGCACTGTGTTTAGTAGTCCTGGGTGATTATCAAGGTGGAGTCTAGTAGTGCACTGTGTTTAGTAGTCCTAGGTGATTATCAAGGTGGAGTCTAGTAGTGCACTGTGTTTAGTAGCCCTAGGTGATTATCAAGGTGGAGTCTAGTAGTGCACTGTGTTTAGTAGTCCTGGGTGATTATCAAGGTGGAGTCTAGTAGTGCACTGTGTTTAGTAGTCCTAGGTGATTATCAAGGTGGAGTCTAGTAGTGCACTGTGTTTAGTAACATGCATATTATTATTAGGTGGGTGTGGTTGACTTAGGAGACTCTTGACCATGCATATTATTATTAGGTGAGTGTATTGTGTGCATGGTGTATGAGTGTATTGTGTGATGATGTATGTTGATTACTCCTTCTCCTCCTCTCTCGAAGTCTCTTGTTCTTTTATAGGCAGCTGGTTTATCTTGTGTTGTGCCTAGGATCATTCTCCTCAGAGACTGATCTGACCAATCAGGAGTTATATATATAGAGTACTACCACACTTCCCTATATATAGAGTGCTACCACACTTCCCTATATATAGAGTGCTAGTACACTTCCCAATATATAGAGTGCTACCACACTTCCCAATATAGAGAGTGCTACCACACTTCCCTATATATAGAGTGCTAGTACACTTCCCAATATATAGAGTGCTACCACACTTCCCTATATATAGAGTGCTAGTACACTTCCCTATATATAGAGTACTACCACACTTCCCTATATATAGAGTGCTACCACACTTCCCAATATATAGAGTGCTACCACACTTCCCAATATAGAGAGTGCTACCACACTTCCCTATATATAGAGTGCTACCACACTTCCCAATATAGAGTGCTACCACACTTCCCTATATATAGAGTGCTACCACACTTCCCAATATAGAGAGTGCTACCACACTTCCCTATATATAGAGTGCTACCACACTTCCCTATATATAGAGTACTACCACACTTCCCAATATAGAGAGTGCTACCACACTTCCCTATATAGAGAGTGCTACCACACTTCCCTATATATAGAGTACTACCACACTTCCCAATATAGAGAGTGCTACCACACTTCCCTATATAGAGAGTGCTACCACACTTCCCTATATATAGAGTGCTAGTACACTTCCCTATATATAGAGTGCTACCACACTTCCCAATATAGAGAGTGCTACCACACTTCCCTATATATAGAGTACTACCACACTTCCCAATATAGAGAGTGCTACCACACTTCCCTATATAGAGAGTGCTACCACACTTCCCTATATATAGAGTGCTAGTACACTTCCCTATATATAGAGTGCTACCACACTTCCCAATATAGAGAGTGCTACCACACTTCTCTATATATAGAGTGCTACCACACTTCCCTATATATAGAGTGCTACCACACTTCCCAATATAGAGTGCTACCACACTTCCCTATATATAGAGTGCTACCACACTTCCCAATATAGAGAGTGCTACCACACTTCCCTATATATAGAGTGCTACCACACTTCCCAATATAGAGTGCTACCACACTTCCCTATATATAGAGTGCTACCACACTTCCCAATATATAGAGTACTACCACACTTCCCAATATAGAGAGTGCTACCACACTTCCCTATATATAGAGTGCTACCACACTTCCCTATATATAGAGTACTACCACACTTCCCAATATAGAGAGTGCTACCACACTTCCCTATATAGAGAGTGCTACCACACTTCCCTATATATAGAGTGCTAGTACACTTCCCTATATATAGAGTGCTACCACACTTCCCAATATAGAGAGTGCTACCACACTTCCCTATATATAGAGTACTACCACACTTCCCAATATAGAGAGTGCTACCACACTTCCCTATATAGAGAGTGCTACCACACTTCCCTATATATAGAGTGCTAGTACACTTCCCTATATATAGAGTGCTACCACACTTCCCAATATAGAGTGTGCTACCACACTTCTCTATATATAGAGTGCTACCACACTTCCCAATATAGAGAGTGCTAGTACACTTCCCAATATATAGAGTACTACCACACTTCCCTATATAGAGAGTGCTAGTACACTTCCCAATATATAGGACTACTACAGCTAAGAGTGCACCAGTTTACAGGCCCAGTTGTTCCAGGACTAATTTCTGCTTTAATCTTGTTAAACAAGCCTTCTCGCCGAGGTGAGTATTTAAGCAGTTTAGATATTTCAAAAGTAGTATCTAGAGTATTCCTCAGTATTCTTGATGGTTTCTCCAGCAGCTAAATTTAAAGCATGACCATAGCAATGGACAAAAATAGCTCGTGACTCTTCTCCACAAATTTTAGTAGAAGTCCCACCCCTTATACCATGTTTGCAGCAACATCATAGCATTGAGCACGACAGTTATGAATGCTAAGACTCATACGACACATCGCATCCTTCAAACTACCAACCAAGACATCTGCTTTTATGGACTCAACATGGTCAAGGCCATAGAAATCTTCATGGGGTTGAAAATCATCATCAACCCACCGAAAGCAAACAACGAATTGCTCCTTATTGGATGCATCCGACACTTCATCAGCCATCAGGGCAAAATACTCGGCTTGCTGGATAGAACTGGCTATAATATGTAATGCCATTATTTTAATAACTTCATTTTGTATTTGGGGACTAGTATATTTATCAGTTTTCTTACTTAACATGGCCGATATTGCAGGATCATCCAATGCACGAAGATGCATTAATTGCATGAAGTTTACTGTCAACTTCATCACCAGCACCACGAAAAGCTATTCCTTGTCTAGCTAGGAATTGAATATTCTGAGCTATCTTGATAAGGTACTCTCTGTTCACGGCTTTTTGCAAAGCATGTTGAGAAGATAACATACTTCCAACATCACTAGTCGTACCTGGTATAGTGATCACTAAATCGGTAGCTGCTTTACGAGATTTTGTGCTCTCATGTTGGTTGAAACATCAAGTTCTATCCTTCCAGTTACTGAACCCAGACAAAAAGGTTGAGTCCTGCATGTTTCCTTATCATCTTCAGTTTACCTAATATATATACTAGCTGTGAAATATGGAATGATTGCTGCCAATACGAGTGGCAGCTAGGCTTACTAGCAGAAGCTGCCCCACTGTATCTTACCTGTTTGGATTGCTTGCACACACGTGAAACAATAAGCCATGTCTCGTAGTGAAGCCATTTCCATTGGTTGAACCAAGCGCTCTGAAAAGAGCGATAAGAGATATTGGTTCGGCCGAAAGATCGCTTAGGAAAACTAAAGTTAGTTGGTCGAGTCGGATGATCGGGAAGCTTAGGACAATTTGGTAACCTGGAAGCCATGCTGAAAAGACGAAATCTGACTATCTTTAATTAAATATTAATTTAATAATTTTTATCCATTGCTACTAGTCACATAGGTAGGCTAGTTGTCCTTAAGTGTACTTCTATTCATGTCTCACCATAATGATACTGTGAAGTAAAAAAAAAAAAAAAAAAAAAAAAAAAAAAAAAAAAAAAAAAAAAAAAAAAAAAAAAAAAAAAAAAAAAAAAAAAAAGTGTGGTTTTCGTGAAGTAGGCTTGTTCGGTCCAACGGGCCTACGGCCATGCACTCTAGGAATATTACTTCCTAACAATATAAATCTTCAGAAGAAGTCTCAGCACAACTTCTCTTTCCAGGTTCGCTTTCTTTGACGCCCAGACCTTACTATTGCTTCTCTCTCACAATAGCCTTATCTAGACCAAGTATATAATCAAACAGAGTCTTCTCTCTCTCTCTCTCTAGACCTCTGCCCTCCTTTTCTGTAGAAGCTAAGTTGATTATAATCAACAATAACAAAATGATGTACACGACCACGTCTATCAATACATCATTACTCCTATTGTTTTCTACCAAATTATATATTACGCAGAGCCAAGTCAGCTCAGTTCCGAGTCTCTCTTCAGTTCATTGAGGAGTTAGTTTGTTGAGGGGCTTTCCTTCTTTCTTCCGGCTTGTTGATTACTCCTTCTCCTCCTCTCTCGAAGTCTCTTGTTCTTTTATAGGCAGCTGGTTTATCTTGTGTTGTGCCTAAGATCATTCTCCTCAGAGACTGATCTGACCAATCAGGAGTTCCTTTTTCCAACCAATCAGGGGTCTCTGCTGTTGAAGTGGGATGATCCATAGTTGCGGTTTTGGTTCTGAGTTGGTGGGTGTCTACTGCCACTTGTGGGTGTGTAGTGTCAACCTCCCTCTGACAGTGTTTCCCCTCTAACAGCTTCCGCTGTCAGGGCTTTCTCTGACTATACTATATGTGAGTCTAGAGTGCATGGTGCACACATGTGAATGACTGGCGTGCATGAGGTGAGTCTAGAGTGCATGGTGATTATCAAGGTGGAGTCTAGTAGTGCACTGTGTTTAGTAGTCCTAGGTGATTATCAAGGTGGAGTCTAGTAGTGCACTGTGTTTAGTAGTCCTAGGTGATTATCAAGGTGGAGTCTAGTAGTGCACTGTGTTTAGTAGTCCTGGGTGATTATCAAGGTGGAGTCCAGTAGTGCACTGTGTTTAGTAGTCCTGGGTGATTATCAAGGTGGAGTCTAGTAGTGCACTGTGTTTAGTAGTCCTAGGTGATTATCAAGGTGGAGTCTAGTAGTGCACTGTGTTTAGTAGTCCTAGGTGATTATCAAGGTGGAGTCTAGTAGTGCACTGTGTTTAGTAGTCCTGGGTGATTATCAAGGTGGAGTCTAGTAGTGCACTGTGTTTAGTAGTCCTAGGTGATTATCAAGGTGGAGTCTAGTAGTGCACTGTGTTTAGTAGTCCTGGGTGATTATCAAGGTGGAGTCTAGTAGTGCACTGTGTTTAGTAGTCCTAGGTGATTATCAAGGTGGAGTCTAGTAGTGCACTGTGTTTAGTAGTCCTAGGTGATTATCAAGGTGGAGTCTAGTAGTGCACTGTGTTTAGTAGTCCTGGGTGATTATCAAGGTGGAGTCTAGTAGTGCACTGTGTTTAGTAGTCCTGGGTGATTATCAAGGTGGAGTCTAGTAGTGCACTGTGTTTAGTAGTCCTGGGTGATTATCAAGGTGGAGTCTAGTAGTGCACTGTGTTTAGTAGTCCTGGGTGATTATCAAGGTGGAGTCTAGTAGTGCACTGTGTTTAGTAGTCCTAGGTGATTATCAAGGTGGAGTCTAGTAGTGCACTGTGTTTAGTAGTCCTGGGTGATTATCAAGGTGGAGTCTAGTAGTGCACTGTGTTTAGTAGTCCTAGGTGATTATCAAGGTGGAGTCTAGTAGTGCACTGTGTTTAGTAGTCCTAGGTGATTATCAAGGTGGAGTCTAGTAGTGCACTGTGTTTAGTAGTCCTAGGTGATTATCAAGGTGGAGTCTAGTAGTGCACTGTGTTTAGTAGTCCTGGGTGATTATCAAGGTGGAGTCTAGTAGTGCACTGTGTTTAGTAGTCCTGGGTGATTATCAAGGTGGAGTCTAGTAGTGCACTGTGTTTAGTAGTCCTAGGTGATTATCAAGGTGGAGTCTAGTAGTGCACTGTGTTTAGTAGTCCTAGGTGATTATCAAGGTGGAGTCTAGTAGTGCACTGTGTTTAGTAGTCCTGGGTGATTATCAAGGTGGAGTCTAGTAGTGCACTGTGTTTAGTAGTCCTAGGTGATTATCAAGGTGGAGTCTAGTAGTGCACTGTGTTTAGTAGTCCTGGGTGATTATCAAGGTGGAGTCTAGTAGTGCACTGTGTTTAGTAGTCCTAGGTGATTATCAAGGTGGAGTCTAGTAGTGCACTGTGTTTAGTAGTCCTGGGTGATTATCAAGGTGGAGTCTAGTAGTGCACTGTGTTTAGTAGTCCTAGGTGATTATCAAGGTGGAGTCTAGTAGTGCACTGTGTTTAGTAGTCCTAGGTGATTATCAAGGTGGAGTCTAGTAGTGCACTGTGTTTAGTAGTCCTGGGTGATTATCAAGGTGGAGTCTAGTAGTGCACTGTGTTTAGTAGTCCTAGGTGATTATCAAGGTGGAGTCTAGTAGTGCACTGTGTTTAGTAGTCCTAGGTGATTATCAAGGTGGAGTCTAGTAGTGCACTGTGTTTAGTAGTCCTGGGTGATTATCAAGGTGGAGTCTAGTAGTGCACTGTGTTTAGTAGTCCTAGGTGATTATCAAGGTGGAGTCTAGTAGTGCACTGTGTTTAGTAGTCCTGGGTGATTATCAAGGTGGAGTCTAGTAGTGCACTGTGTTTAGTAGTCCTAGGTGATTATCAAGGTGGAGTCTAGTAGTGCACTGTGTTTAGTAGTCCTAGGTGATTATCAAGGTGGAGTCTAGTAGTGCACTGTGTTTAGTAGTCCTGGGTGATTATCAAGGTGGAGTCCAGTAGTGCACTGTGTTTAGTAGTCCTAGGTGATTATCAAGGTGGAGTCTAGTAGTGCACTGTGTTTAGTAGTCCTAGGTGATTATCAAGGTGGAGTCTAGTAGTGCACTGTGTTTAGTAGTCCTGGGTGATTATCAAGGTGGAGTCTAGTAGTGCACTGTGTTTAGTAGTCCTGGGTGATTATCAAGGTGGAGTCTAGTAGTGCACTGTGTTTAGTAGTCCTGGGTGATTATCAAGGTGGAGTCTAGTAGTGCACTGTGTTTAGTAGTCCTAGGTGATTATCAAGGTGGAGTCTAGTAGTGCACTGTGTTTAGTAGTCCTGGGTGATTATCAAGGTGGAGTCTAGTAGTGCACTGTGTTTAGTAGTCCTAGGTGATTATCAAGGTGGAGTCTAGTAGTGCACTGTGTTTAGTAGCCCTAGGTGATTATCAAGGTGGAGTCTAGTAGTGCACTGTGTTTAGTAGTCCTGGGTGATTATCAAGGTGGAGTCTAGTAGTGCACTGTGTTTAGTAGTCCTAGGTGATTATCAAGGTGGAGTCCAGTAGTGCACTGTGTTTAGTAGTCCTAGGTGATTATCAAGGTGGAGTCTAGTAGTGCACTGTGTTTAGTAGTCCTAGGTGATTATCAAGGTGGAGTCTAGTAGTGCACTGTGTTTAGTAACATGCATATTATTATTAGGTGGGTGTGGTTGACTTAGGAGACTCTTGACCATGCATATTATTATTAGGTGAGTGTATTGTGTGCATGGTGTATGAGTGTATTGTGTGATGATGTATGTTGATTACTCCTTCTCCTCCTCTCTCGAAGTCTCTTGTTCTTTTATAGGCAGCTGGTTTATCTTGTGTTGTGCCTAGGATCATTCTCCTCAGAGACTGATCTGACCAATCAGGAGTTATATATATAGAGTACTACCACACTTCCCTATATATAGAGTGCTACCACACTTCCCTATATATAGAGTGCTAGTACACTTCCCAATATATAGAGTGCTACCACACTTCCCAATATAGAGAGTGCTACCACACTTCCCTATATATAGAGTGCTAGTACACTTCCCAATATATAGAGTGCTACCACACTTCCCTATATATAGAGTGCTAGTACACTTCCCTATATATAGAGTACTACCACACTTCCCTATATATAGAGTGCTACCACACTTCCCAATATATAGAGTGCTACCACACTTCCCAATATAGAGAGTGCTACCACACTTCCCTATATATAGAGTGCTACCACACTTCCCAATATAGAGTGCTACCACACTTCCCTATATATAGAGTGCTACCACACTTCCCAATATAGAGAGTGCTACCACACTTCCCTATATATAGAGTGCTACCACACTTCCCTATATATAGAGTACTACCACACTTCCCAATATAGAGAGTGCTACCACACTTCCCTATATAGAGAGTGCTACCACACTTCCCTATATATAGAGTACTACCACACTTCCCAATATAGAGAGTGCTACCACACTTCCCTATATAGAGAGTGCTACCACACTTCCCTATATATAGAGTGCTAGTACACTTCCCTATATATAGAGTGCTACCACACTTCCCAATATAGAGAGTGCTACCACACTTCCCTATATATAGAGTACTACCACACTTCCCAATATAGAGAGTGCTACCACACTTCCCTATATAGAGAGTGCTACCACACTTCCCTATATATAGAGTGCTAGTACACTTCCCTATATATAGAGTGCTACCACACTTCCCAATATAGAGAGTGCTACCACACTTCTCTATATATAGAGTGCTACCACACTTCCCTATATATAGAGTGCTACCACACTTCCCAATATAGAGTGCTACCACACTTCCCTATATATAGAGTGCTACCACACTTCCCAATATAGAGAGTGCTACCACACTTCCCTATATATAGAGTGCTACCACACTTCCCAATATAGAGTGCTACCACACTTCCCTATATATAGAGTGCTACCACACTTCCCAATATATAGAGTACTACCACACTTCCCAATATAGAGAGTGCTACCACACTTCCCTATATATAGAGTGCTACCACACTTCCCTATATATAGAGTACTACCACACTTCCCAATATAGAGAGTGCTACCACACTTCCCTATATAGAGAGTGCTACCACACTTCCCTATATATAGAGTGCTAGTACACTTCCCTATATATAGAGTGCTACCACACTTCCCAATATAGAGAGTGCTACCACACTTCCCTATATATAGAGTACTACCACACTTCCCAATATAGAGAGTGCTACCACACTTCCCTATATAGAGAGTGCTACCACACTTCCCTATATATAGAGTGCTAGTACACTTCCCTATATATAGAGTGCTACCACACTTCCCAATATAGAGTGTGCTACCACACTTCTCTATATATAGAGTGCTACCACACTTCCCAATATAGAGAGTGCTAGTACACTTCCCAATATATAGAGTACTACCACACTTCCCTATATAGAGAGTGCTAGTACACTTCCCAATATATAGGACTACTACAGCTAAGAGTGCACCAGTTTACAGGCCCAGTTGTTCCAGGACTAATTTCTGCTTTAATCTTGTTAAACAAGCCTTCTCGCCGAGGTGAGTATTTAAGCAGTTTAGATATTTCAAAAGTAGTATCTAGAGTATTCCTCAGTATTCTTGATGGTTTCTCCAGCAGCTAAATTTAAAGCATGACCATAGCAATGGACAAAAATAGCTCGTGACTCTTCTCCACAAATTTTAGTAGAAGTCCCACCCCTTATACCATGTTTGCAGCAACATCATAGCATTGAGCACGACAGTTATGAATGCTAAGACTCATACGACACATCGCATCCTTCAAACTACCAACCAAGACATCTGCTTTTATGGACTCAACATGGTCAAGGCCATAGAAATCTTCATGGGGTTGAAAATCATCATCAACCCACCGAAAGCAAACAACGAATTGCTCCTTATTGGATGCATCCGACACTTCATCAGCCATCAGGGCAAAATACTCGGCTTGCTGGATAGAACTGGCTATAATATGTAATGCCATTATTTTAATAACTTCATTTTGTATTTGGGGACTAGTATATTTATCAGTTTTCTTACTTAACATGGCCGATATTGCAGGATCATCCAATGCACGAAGATGCATTAATTGCATGAAGTTTACTGTCAACTTCATCACCAGCACCACGAAAAGCTATTCCTTGTCTAGCTAGGAATTGAATATTCTGAGCTATCTTGATAAGGTACTCTCTGTTCACGGCTTTTTGCAAAGCATGTTGAGAAGATAACATACTTCCAACATCACTAGTCGTACCTGGTATAGTGATCACTAAATCGGTAGCTGCTTTACGAGATTTTGTGCTCTCATGTTGGTTGAAACATCAAGTTCTATCCTTCCAGTTACTGAACCCAGACAAAAAGGTTGAGTCCTGCATGTTTCCTTATCATCTTCAGTTTACCTAATATATATACTAGCTGTGAAATATGGAATGATTGCTGCCAATACGAGTGGCAGCTAGGCTTACTAGCAGAAGCTGCCCCACTGTATCTTACCTGTTTGGATTGCTTGCACACACGTGAAACAATAAGCCATGTCTCGTAGTGAAGCCATTTCCATTGGTTGAACCAAGCGCTCTGAAAAGAGCGATAAGAGATATTGGTTCGGCCGAAAGATCGCTTAGGAAAACTAAAGTTAGTTGGTCGAGTCGGATGATCGGGAAGCTTAGGACAATTTGGTAACCTGGAAGCCATGCTGAAAAGACGAAATCTGACTATCTTTAATTAAATATTAATTTAATAATTTTTATCCATTGCTACTAGTCACATAGGTAGGCTAGTTGTCCTTAAGTGTACTTCTATTCATGTCTCACCATAATGATACTGTGAAGTAAAAAAAAAAAATAAAAAAAAAAAAAAAAAAAAAAAAAAAAAAAAAAAAAAAAAAAAAAAAAAATAAAAAAAAGTGTGGTTTTCGTGAAGTAGGCTTGTTCGGTCCAACGGGCCTACGGCCATGCACTCTAGGAATATTACTTCCTAACAATATAAATCTTCAGAAGAAGTCTCAGCACAACTTCTCTTTCCAGGTTCGCTTTCTTTGACGCCCAGACCTTACTATTGCTTCTCTCTCACAATAGCCTTATCTAGACCAAGTATATAATCAAACAGAGTCTTCTCTCTCTCTCTCTCTAGACCTCTGCCCTCCTTTTCTGTAGAAGCTAAGTTGATTATAATCAACAATAACAAAATGATGTACACGACCACGTCTATCAATACATCATTACTCCTATTGTTTTCTACCAAATTATATATTACGCAGAGCCAAGTCAGCTCAGTTCCGAGTCTCTCTTCAGTTCATTGAGGAGTTAGTTTGTTGAGGGGCTTTCCTTCTTTCTTCCGGCTTGTTGATTACTCCTTCTCCTCCTCTCTCGAAGTCTCTTGTTCTTTTATAGGCAGCTGGTTTATCTTGTGTTGTGCCTAAGATCATTCTCCTCAGAGACTGATCTGACCAATCAGGAGTTCCTTTTTCCAACCAATCAGGGGTCTCTGCTGTTGAAGTGGGATGATCCATAGTTGCGGTTTTGGTTCTGAGTTGGTGGGTGTCTACTGCCACTTGTGGGTGTGTAGTGTCAACCTCCCTCTGACAGTGTTTCCCCTCTAACAGCTTCCGCTGTCAGGGCTTTCTCTGACTATACTATATGTGAGTCTAGAGTGCATGGTGCACACATGTGAATGACTGGCGTGCATGAGGTGAGTCTAGAGTGCATGGTGATTATCAAGGTGGAGTCTAGTAGTGCACTGTGTTTAGTAGTCCTAGGTGATTATCAAGGTGGAGTCTAGTAGTGCACTGTGTTTAGTAGTCCTAGGTGATTATCAAGGTGGAGTCTAGTAGTGCACTGTGTTTAGTAGTCCTGGGTGATTATCAAGGTGGAGTCCAGTAGTGCACTGTGTTTAGTAGTCCTAGGTGATTATCAAGGTGGAGTCCAGTAGTGCACTGTGTTTAGTAGTCCTAGGTGATTATCAAGGTGGAGTCTAGTAGTGCACTGTGTTTAGTAGTCCTAGGTGATTATCAAGGTGGAGTCTAGTAGTGCACTGTGTTTAGTAGTCCTAGGTGATTATCAAGGTGGAGTCTAGTAGTGCACTGTGTTTAGTAGTCCTAGGTGATTATCAAGGTGGAGTCTAGTAGTGCACTGTGTTTAGTAGTCCTAGGTGATTATCAAGGTGGAGTCTAGTAGTGCACTGTGTTTAGTAGTCCTAGGTGATTATCAAGGTGGAGTCTAGTAGTGCACTGTGTTTAGTAGTCCTAGGTGATTATCAAGGTGGAGTCTAGTAGTGCACTGTGTTTAGTAGTCCTAGGTGATTATCAAGGTGGAGTCTAGTAGTGCACTGTGTTTAGTAGTCCTGGGTGATTATCAAGGTGGAGTCTAGTAGTGCACTGTGTTTAGTAGTCCTGGGTGATTATCAAGGTGGAGTCTAGTAGTGCACTGTGTTTAGTAGTCCTAGGTGATTATCAAGGTGGAGTCTAGTAGTGCACTGTGTTTAGTAGTCCTAGGTGATTATCAAGGTGGAGTCTAGTAGTGCACTGTGTTTAGTAGTCCTGGGTGATTATCAAGGTGGAGTCTAGTAGTGCACTGTGTTTAGTAGTCCTAGGTGATTATCAAGGTGGAGTCTAGTAGTGCACTGTGTTTAGTAGTCCTAGGTGATTATCAAGGTGGAGTCTAGTAGTGCACTGTGTTTAGTAGTCCTAGGTGATTATCAAGGTGGAGTCTAGTAGTGCACTGTGTTTAGTAGTCCTGGGTGATTATCAAGGTGGAGTCTAGTAGTGCACTGTGTTTAGTAGTCCTAGGTGATTATCAAGGTGGAGTCTAGTAGTGCACTGTGTTTAGTAGTCCTAGGTGATTATCAAGGTGGAGTCTAGTAGTGCACTGTGTTTAGTAGTCCTGGGTGATTATCAAGGTGGAGTCCAGTAGTGCACTGTGTTTAGTAGTCCTAGGTGATTATCAAGGTGGAGTCTAGTAGTGCACTGTGTTTAGTAGTCCTGGGTGATTATCAAGGTGGAGTCTAGTAGTGCACTGTGTTTAGTAGTCCTAGGTGATTATCAAGGTGGAGTCTAGTAGTGCACTGTGTTTAGTAGTCCTGGGTGATTATCAAGGTGGAGTCTAGTAGTGCACTGTGTTTAGTAGTCCTAGGTGATTATCAAGGTGGAGTCTAGTAGTGCACTGTGTTTAGTAGTCCTAGGTGATTATCAAGGTGGAGTCTAGTAGTGCACTGTGTTTAGTAGTCCTGGGTGATTATCAAGGTGGAGTCTAGTAGTGCACTGTGTTTAGTAGTCCTAGGTGATTATCAAGGTGGAGTCTAGTAGTGCACTGTGTTTAGTAGTCCTGGGTGATTATCAAGGTGGAGTCTAGTAGTGCACTGTGTTTAGTAGTCCTAGGTGATTATCAAGGTGGAGTCTAGTAGTGCACTGTGTTTAGTAGTCCTAGGTGATTATCAAGGTGGAGTCTAGTAGTGCACTGTGTTTAGTAGTCCTGGGTGATTATCAAGGTGGAGTCCAGTAGTGCACTGTGTTTAGTAGTCCTAGGTGATTATCAAGGTGGAGTCTAGTAGTGCACTGTGTTTAGTAGTCCTAGGTGATTATCAAGGTGGAGTCTAGTAGTGCACTGTGTTTAGTAGTCCTGGGTGATTATCAAGGTGGAGTCTAGTAGTGCACTGTGTTTAGTAGTCCTAGGTGATTATCAAGGTGGAGTCTAGTAGTGCACTGTGTTTAGTAGTCCTAGGTGATTATCAAGGTGGAGTCTAGTAGTGCACTGTGTTTAGTAGTCCTAGGTGATTATCAAGGTGGAGTCTAGTAGTGCACTGTGTTTAGTAGTCCTGGGTGATTATCAAGGTGGAGTCTAGTAGTGCACTGTGTTTAGTAGTCCTGGGTGATTATCAAGGTGGAGTCTAGTAGTGCACTGTGTTTAGTAGTCCTGGGTGATTATCAAGGTGGAGTCTAGTAGTGCACTGTGTTTAGTAGTCCTGGGTGATTATCAAGGTGGAGTCTAGTAGTGCACTGTGTTTAGTAGTCCTAGGTGATTATCAAGGTGGAGTCTAGTAGTGCACTGTGTTTAGTAGTCCTAGGTGATTATCAAGGTGGAGTCTAGTAGTGCACTGTGTTTAGTAGCCCTAGGTGATTATCAAGGTGGAGTCTAGTAGTGCACTGTGTTTAGTAGTCCTGGGTGATTATCAAGGTGGAGTCTAGTAGTGCACTGTGTTTAGTAGTCCTAGGTGATTATCAAGGTGGAGTCTAGTAGTGCACTGTGTTTAGTAACATGCATATTATTATTAGGTGGGTGTGGTTGACTTAGGAGACTCTTGACCATGCATATTATTATTAGGTGAGTGTATTGTGTGCATGGTGTATGAGTGTATTGTGTGATGATGTATGTTGATTACTCCTTCTCCTCCTCTCTCGAAGTCTCTTGTTCTTTTATAGGCAGCTGGTTTATCTTGTGTTGTGCCTAGGATCATTCTCCTCAGAGACTGATCTGACCAATCAGGAGTTATATATATAGAGTACTACCACACTTCCCTATATATAGAGTGCTACCACACTTCCCTATATATAGAGTGCTAGTACACTTCCCAATATATAGAGTGCTACCACACTTCCCAATATAGAGAGTGCTACCACACTTCCCTATATATAGAGTGCTAGTACACTTCCCAATATATAGAGTGCTACCACACTTCCCTATATATAGAGTGCTAGTACACTTCCCTATATATAGAGTACTACCACACTTCCCTATATATAGAGTGCTAGTACACTTCCCTATATATAGAGTACTACCACACTTCCCTATATATAGAGTACTACCACACTTCCCTATATATAGAGTGCTACCACACTTCCCTATATATAGAGTGCTAGTACACTTCCCTATATATAGAGTACTACCACACTTCCCTATATATAGAGTGCTACCACACTTCCCAATATATAGAGTGCTACCACACTTCCCAATATAGAGAGTGCTACCACACTTCCCTATATATAGAGTGCTACCACACTTCCCAATATAGAGTGCTACCACACTTCCCTATATATAGAGTGCTACCACACTTCCCAATATAGAGAGTGCTACCACACTTCCCTATATATAGAGTGCTACCACACTTCCCTATATATAGAGTACTACCACACTTCCCAATATAGAGAGTGCTACCACACTTCCCTATATAGAGAGTGCTACCACACTTCCCTATATATAGAGTACTACCACACTTCCCAATATAGAGAGTGCTACCACACTTCCCTATATAGAGAGTGCTACCACACTTCCCTATATATAGAGTGCTAGTACACTTCCCTATATATAGAGTGCTACCACACTTCCCAATATAGAGAGTGCTACCACACTTCCCTATATATAGAGTACTACCACACTTCCCAATATAGAGAGTGCTACCACACTTCCCTATATAGAGAGTGCTACCACACTTCCCTATATATAGAGTGCTAGTACACTTCCCTATATATAGAGTGCTACCACACTTCCCAATATAGAGAGTGCTACCACACTTCTCTATATATAGAGTGCTACCACACTTCCCTATATATAGAGTGCTACCACACTTCCCAATATAGAGTGCTACCACACTTCCCTATATATAGAGTGCTACCACACTTCCCAATATAGAGAGTGCTACCACACTTCCCTATATATAGAGTGCTACCACACTTCCCAATATAGAGTGCTACCACACTTCCCTATATATAGAGTGCTACCACACTTCCCAATATATAGAGTACTACCACACTTCCCAATATAGAGAGTGCTACCACACTTCCCTATATATAGAGTGCTACCACACTTCCCTATATATAGAGTACTACCACACTTCCCAATATAGAGAGTGCTACCACACTTCCCTATATAGAGAGTGCTACCACACTTCCCTATATATAGAGTGCTAGTACACTTCCCTATATATAGAGTGCTACCACACTTCCCAATATAGAGAGTGCTACCACACTTCCCTATATATAGAGTACTACCACACTTCCCAATATAGAGAGTGCTACCACACTTCCCTATATAGAGAGTGCTACCACACTTCCCTATATATAGAGTGCTAGTACACTTCCCTATATATAGAGTGCTACCACACTTCCCAATATAGAGTGTGCTACCACACTTCTCTATATATAGAGTGCTACCACACTTCCCAATATAGAGAGTGCTAGTACACTTCCCAATATATAGAGTACTACCACACTTCCCTATATAGAGAGTGCTAGTACACTTCCCAATATATAGGACTACTACAGCTAAGAGTGCACCAGTTTACAGGCCCAGTTGTTCCAGGACTAATTTCTGCTTTAATCTTGTTAAACAAGCCTTCTCGCCGAGGTGAGTATTTAAGCAGTTTAGATATTTCAAAAGTAGTATCTAGAGTATTCCTCAGTATTCTTGATGGTTTCTCCAGCAGCTAAATTTAAAGCATGACCATAGCAATGGACAAAAATAGCTCGTGACTCTTCTCCACAAATTTTAGTAGAAGTCCCACCCCTTATACCATGTTTGCAGCAACATCATAGCATTGAGCACGACAGTTATGAATGCTAAGACTCATACGACACATCGCATCCTTCAAACTACCAACCAAGACATCTGCTTTTATGGACTCAACATGGTCAAGGCCATAGAAATCTTCATGGGGTTGAAAATCATCATCAACCCACCGAAAGCAAACAACGAATTGCTCCTTATTGGATGCATCCGACACTTCATCAGCCATCAGGGCAAAATACTCGGCTTGCTGGATAGAACTGGCTATAATATGTAATGCCATTATTTTAATAACTTCATTTTGTATTTGGGGACTAGTATATTTATCAGTTTTCTTACTTAACATGGCCGATATTGCAGGATCATCCAATGCACGAAGATGCATTAATTGCATGAAGTTTACTGTCAACTTCATCACCAGCACCACGAAAAGCTATTCCTTGTCTAGCTAGGAATTGAATATTCTGAGCTATCTTGATAAGGTACTCTCTGTTCACGGCTTTTTGCAAAGCATGTTGAGAAGATAACATACTTCCAACATCACTAGTCGTACCTGGTATAGTGATCACTAAATCGGTAGCTGCTTTACGAGATTTTGTGCTCTCATGTTGGTTGAAACATCAAGTTCTATCCTTCCAGTTACTGAACCCAGACAAAAAGGTTGAGTCCTGCATGTTTCCTTATCATCTTCAGTTTACCTAATATATATACTAGCTGTGAAATATGGAATGATTGCTGCCAATACGAGTGGCAGCTAGGCTTACTAGCAGAAGCTGCCCCACTGTATCTTACCTGTTTGGATTGCTTGCACACACGTGAAACAATAAGCCATGTCTCGTAGTGAAGCCATTTCCATTGGTTGAACCAAGCGCTCTGAAAAGAGCGATAAGAGATATTGGTTCGGCCGAAAGATCGCTTAGGAAAACTAAAGTTAGTTGGTCGAGTCGGATGATCGGGAAGCTTAGGACAATTTGGTAACCTGGAAGCCATGCTGAAAAGACGAAATCTGACTATCTTTAATTAAATATTAATTTAATAATTTTTATCCATTGCTACTAGTCACATAGGTAGGCTAGTTGTCCTTAAGTGTACTTCTATTCATGTCTCACCATAATGATACTGTGAAGTAAAAAAAAAAAAAAAAAAAAAAAAAAAAAAAAAAAAAAAAAAAAAAAAAAAAAAAAAAAAAAAAAAAAAAAAAAAAAGTGTGGTTTTCGTGAAGTAGGCTTGTTCGGTCCAACGGGCCTACGGCCATGCACTCTAGGAATATTACTTCCTAACAATATAAATCTTCAGAAGAAGTCTCAGCACAACTTCTCTTTCCAGGTTCGCTTTCTTTGACGCCCAGACCTTACTATTGCTTCTCTCTCACAATAGCCTTATCTAGACCAAGTATATAATCAAACAGAGTCTTCTCTCTCTCTCTCTCTAGACCTCTGCCCTCCTTTTCTGTAGAAGCTAAGTTGATTATAATCAACAATAACAAAATGATGTACACGACCACGTCTATCAATACATCATTACTCCTATTGTTTTCTACCAAATTATATATTACGCAGAGCCAAGTCAGCTCAGTTCCGAGTCTCTCTTCAGTTCATTGAGGAGTTAGTTTGTTGAGGGGCTTTCCTTCTTTCTTCCGGCTTGTTGATTACTCCTTCTCCTCCTCTCTCGAAGTCTCTTGTTCTTTTATAGGCAGCTGGTTTATCTTGTGTTGTGCCTAAGATCATTCTCCTCAGAGACTGATCTGACCAATCAGGAGTTCCTTTTTCCAACCAATCAGGGGTCTCTGCTGTTGAAGTGGGATGATCCATAGTTGCGGTTTTGGTTCTGAGTTGGTGGGTGTCTACTGCCACTTGTGGGTGTGTAGTGTCAACCTCCCTCTGACAGTGTTTCCCCTCTAACAGCTTCCGCTGTCAGGGCTTTCTCTGACTATACTATATGTGAGTCTAGAGTGCATGGTGCACACATGTGAATGACTGGCGTGCATGAGGTGAGTCTAGAGTGCATGGTGATTATCAAGGTGGAGTCTAGTAGTGCACTGTGTTTAGTAGTCCTAGGTGATTATCAAGGTGGAGTCTAGTAGTGCACTGTGTTTAGTAGTCCTAGGTGATTATCAAGGTGGAGTCTAGTAGTGCACTGTGTTTAGTAGTCCTGGGTGATTATCAAGGTGGAGTCTAGTAGTGCACTGTGTTTAGTAGTCCTAGGTGATTATCAAGGTGGAGTCTAGTAGTGCACTGTGTTTAGTAGTCCTGGGTGATTATCAAGGTGGAGTCCAGTAGTGCACTGTGTTTAGTAGTCCTGGGTGATTATCAAGGTGGAGTCTAGTAGTGCACTGTGTTTAGTAGTCCTAGGTGATTATCAAGGTGGAGTCTAGTAGTGCACTGTGTTTAGTAGTCCTAGGTGATTATCAAGGTGGAGTCTAGTAGTGCACTGTGTTTAGTAGTCCTGGGTGATTATCAAGGTGGAGTCTAGTAGTGCACTGTGTTTAGTAGTCCTAGGTGATTATCAAGGTGGAGTCTAGTAGTGCACTGTGTTTAGTAGTCCTGGGTGATTATCAAGGTGGAGTCTAGTAGTGCACTGTGTTTAGTAGTCCTAGGTGATTATCAAGGTGGAGTCTAGTAGTGCACTGTGTTTAGTAGTCCTGGGTGATTATCAAGGTGGAGTCTAGTAGTGCACTGTGTTTAGTAGTCCTAGGTGATTATCAAGGTGGAGTCTAGTAGTGCACTGTGTTTAGTAGTCCTAGGTGATTATCAAGGTGGAGTCTAGTAGTGCACTGTGTTTAGTAGTCCTGGGTGATTATCAAGGTGGAGTCTAGTAGTGCACTGTGTTTAGTAGTCCTGGGTGATTATCAAGGTGGAGTCTAGTAGTGCACTGTGTTTAGTAGTCCTGGGTGATTATCAAGGTGGAGTCTAGTAGTGCACTGTGTTTAGTAGTCCTGGGTGATTATCAAGGTGGAGTCTAGTAGTGCACTGTGTTTAGTAGTCCTAGGTGATTATCAAGGTGGAGTCTAGTAGTGCACTGTGTTTAGTAGTCCTAGGTGATTATCAAGGTGGAGTCTAGTAGTGCACTGTGTTTAGTAGTCCTGGGTGATTATCAAGGTGGAGTCTAGTAGTGCACTGTGTTTAGTAGTCCTAGGTGATTATCAAGGTGGAGTCTAGTAGTGCACTGTGTTTAGTAGTCCTAGGTGATTATCAAGGTGGAGTCTAGTAGTGCACTGTGTTTAGTAGTCCTAGGTGATTATCAAGGTGGAGTCTAGCAGTGCACTGTGTTTAGTAGTCCTAGGTGATTATCAAGGTGGAGTCTAGTAGTGCACTGTGTTTAGTAGTCCTAGGTGATTATCAAGGTGGAGTCTAGTAGTGCACTGTGTTTAGTAGTCCTAGGTGATTATCAAGGTGGAGTCTAGTAGTGCACTGTGTTTAGTAGTCCTAGGTGATTATCAAGGTGGAGTCTAGTAGTGCACTGTGTTTAGTAGTCCTGGGTGATTATCAAGGTGGAGTCTAGTAGTGCACTGTGTTTAGTAGTCCTAGGTGATTATCAAGGTGGAGTCTAGTAGTGCACTGTGTTTAGTAGTCCTGGGTGATTATCAAGGTGGAGTCTAGTAGTGCACTGTGTTTAGTAGTCCTAGGTGATTATCAAGGTGGAGTCTAGTAGTGCACTGTGTTTAGTAGTCCTAGGTGATTATCAAGGTGGAGTCTAGTAGTGCACTGTGTTTAGTAGTCCTGGGTGATTATCAAGGTGGAGTCTAGTAGTGCACTGTGTTTAGTAGTCCTGGGTGATTATCAAGGTGGAGTCTAGTAGTGCACTGTGTTTAGTAGTCCTAGGTGATTATCAAGGTGGAGTCTAGTAGTGCACTGTGTTTAGTAGTCCTAGGTGATTATCAAGGTGGAGTCTAGTAGTGCACTGTGTTTAGTAGTCCTAGGTGATTATCAAGGTGGAGTCTAGTAGTGCACTGTGTTTAGTAGTCCTGGGTGATTATCAAGGTGGAGTCTAGTAGTGCACTGTGTTTAGTAGTCCTAGGTGATTATCAAGGTGGAGTCTAGTAGTGCACTGTGTTTAGTAGTCCTGGGTGATTATCAAGGTGGAGTCTAGTAGTGCACTGTGTTTAGTAGTCCTAGGTGATTATCAAGGTGGAGTCTAGTAGTGCACTGTGTTTAGTAGTCCTGGGTGATTATCAAGGTGGAGTCTAGTAGTGCACTGTGTTTAGTAGTCCTAGGTGATTATCAAGGTGGAGTCTAGTAGTGCACTGTGTTTAGTAGCCCTAGGTGATTATCAAGGTGGAGTCTAGTAGTGCACTGTGTTTAGTAGTCCTAGGTGATTATCAAGGTGGAGTCTAGTAGTGCACTGTGTTTAGTAACATGCATATTATTATTAGGTGGGTGTGGTTGACTTAGGAGACTCTTGACCATGCATATTATTATTAGGTGAGTGTATTGTGTGCATGGTGTATGAGTGTATTGTGTGATGATGTATGTTGATTACTCCTTCTCCTCCTCTCTCGAAGTCTCTTGTTCTTTTATAGGCAGCTGGTTTATCTTGTGTTGTGCCTAGGATCATTCTCCTCAGAGACTGATCTGACCAATCAGGAGTTATATATATAGAGTACTACCACACTTCCCTATATATAGAGTGCTACCACACTTCCCTATATATAGAGTGCTAGTACACTTCCCAATATATAGAGTGCTACCACACTTCCCAATATAGAGAGTGCTACCACACTTCCCTATATATAGAGTGCTAGTACACTTCCCAATATATAGAGTGCTACCACACTTCCCTATATATAGAGTGCTAGTACACTTCCCTATATATAGAGTACTACCACACTTCCCTATATATAGAGTGCTACCACACTTCCCAATATATAGAGTGCTACCACACTTCCCAATATAGAGAGTGCTACCACACTTCCCTATATATAGAGTGCTACCACACTTCCCAATATAGAGTGCTACCACACTTCCCTATATATAGAGTGCTACCACACTTCCCAATATAGAGAGTGCTACCACACTTCCCTATATATAGAGTGCTACCACACTTCCCTATATATAGAGTACTACCACACTTCCCAATATAGAGAGTGCTACCACACTTCCCTATATAGAGAGTGCTACCACACTTCCCTATATATAGAGTACTACCACACTTCCCAATATAGAGAGTGCTACCACACTTCCCTATATAGAGAGTGCTACCACACTTCCCTATATATAGAGTGCTAGTACACTTCCCTATATATAGAGTGCTACCACACTTCCCAATATAGAGAGTGCTACCACACTTCCCTATATATAGAGTACTACCACACTTCCCAATATAGAGAGTGCTACCACACTTCCCTATATAGAGAGTGCTACCACACTTCCCTATATATAGAGTGCTAGTACACTTCCCTATATATAGAGTGCTACCACACTTCCCAATATAGAGAGTGCTACCACACTTCTCTATATATAGTGCTACCACACTTCCCTATATATAGAGTGCTACCACACTTCCCAATATAGAGTGCTACCACACTTCCCTATATATAGAGTGCTACCACACTTCCCAATATAGAGAGTGCTACCACACTTCCCTATATATAGAGTGCTACCACACTTCCCAATATAGAGTGCTACCACACTTCCCTATATATAGAGTGCTACCACACTTCCCAATATATAGAGTACTACCACACTTCCCAATATAGAGAGTGCTACCACACTTCCCTATATATAGAGTGCTACCACACTTCCCTATATATAGAGTACTACCACACTTCCCAATATAGAGAGTGCTACCACACTTCCCTATATAGAGAGTGCTACCACACTTCCCTATATATAGAGTGCTAGTACACTTCCCTATATATAGAGTGCTACCACACTTCCCAATATAGAGAGTGCTACCACACTTCCCTATATATAGAGTACTACCACACTTCCCAATATAGAGAGTGCTACCACACTTCCCTATATAGAGAGTGCTACCACACTTCCCTATATATAGAGTGCTAGTACACTTCCCTATATATAGAGTGCTACCACACTTCCCAATATAGAGTGTGCTACCACACTTCTCTATATATAGAGTGCTACCACACTTCCCAATATAGAGAGTGCTAGTACACTTCCCAATATATAGAGTACTACCACACTTCCCTATATAGAGAGTGCTAGTACACTTCCCAATATATAGGACTACTACAGCTAAGAGTGCACCAGTTTACAGGCCCAGTTGTTCCAGGACTAATTTCTGCTTTAATCTTGTTAAACAAGCCTTCTCGCCGAGGTGAGTATTTAAGCAGTTTAGATATTTCAAAAGTAGTATCTAGAGTATTCCTCAGTATTCTTGATGGTTTCTCCAGCAGCTAAATTTAAAGCATGACCATAGCAATGGACAAAAATAGCTCGTGACTCTTCTCCACAAATTTTAGTAGAAGTCCCACCCCTTATACCATGTTTGCAGCAACATCATAGCATTGAGCACGACAGTTATGAATGCTAAGACTCATACGACACATCGCATCCTTCAAACTACCAACCAAGACATCTGCTTTTATGGACTCAACATGGTCAAGGCCATAGAAATCTTCATGGGGTTGAAAATCATCATCAACCCACCGAAAGCAAACAACGAATTGCTCCTTATTGGATGCATCCGACACTTCATCAGCCATCAGGGCAAAATACTCGGCTTGCTGGATAGAACTGGCTATAATATGTAATGCCATTATTTTAATAACTTCATTTTGTATTTGGGGACTAGTATATTTATCAGTTTTCTTACTTAACATGGCCGATATTGCAGGATCATCCAATGCACGAAGATGCATTAATTGCATGAAGTTTACTGTCAACTTCATCACCAGCACCACGAAAAGCTATTCCTTGTCTAGCTAGGAATTGAATATTCTGAGCTATCTTGATAAGGTACTCTCTGTTCACGGCTTTTTGCAAAGCATGTTGAGAAGATAACATACTTCCAACATCACTAGTCGTACCTGGTATAGTGATCACTAAATCGGTAGCTGCTTTACGAGATTTTGTGCTCTCATGTTGGTTGAAACATCAAGTTCTATCCTTCCAGTTACTGAACCCAGACAAAAAGGTTGAGTCCTGCATGTTTCCTTATCATCTTCAGTTTACCTAATATATATACTAGCTGTGAAATATGGAATGATTGCTGCCAATACGAGTGGCAGCTAGGCTTACTAGCAGAAGCTGCCCCACTGTATCTTACCTGTTTGGATTGCTTGCACACACGTGAAACAATAAGCCATGTCTCGTAGTGAAGCCATTTCCATTGGTTGAACCAAGCGCTCTGAAAAGAGCGATAAGAGATATTGGTTCGGCCGAAAGATCGCTTAGGAAAACTAAAGTTAGTTGGTCGAGTCGGATGATCGGGAAGCTTAGGACAATTTGGTAACCTGGAAGCCATGCTGAAAAGACGAAATCTGACTATCTTTAATTAAATATTAATTTAATAATTTTTATCCATTGCTACTAGTCACATAGGTAGGCTAGTTGTCCTTAAGTGTACTTCTATTCATGTCTCACCATAATGATACTGTGAAGTAAAAAAAAAAAAAAAAAAAAAAAAAAAAAAAAAAAAAATAAATAAAAAAATAAAAAAAATAAAAAAAAGTGTGGTTTTCGTGAAGTAGGCTTGTTCGGTCCAACGGGCCTACGGCCATGCACTCTAGGAATATTACTTCCTAACAATATAAATCTTCAGAAGAAGTCTCAGCACAACTTCTCTTTCCAGGTTCGCTTTCTTTGACGCCCAGACCTTACTATTGCTTCTCTCTCACAATAGCCTTATCTAGACCAAGTATATAATCAAACAGAGTCTTCTCTCTCTCTCTCTCTAGACCTCTGCCCTCCTTTTCTGTAGAAGCTAAGTTGATTATAATCAACAATAACAAAATGATGTACACGACCACGTCTATCAATACATCATTACTCCTATTGTTTTCTACCAAATTATATATTACGCAGAGCCAAGTCAGCTCAGTTCCGAGTCTCTCTTCAGTTCATTGAGGAGTTAGTTTGTTGAGGGGCTTTCCTTCTTTCTTCCGGCTTGTTGATTACTCCTTCTCCTCCTCTCTCGAAGTCTCTTGTTCTTTTATAGGCAGCTGGTTTATCTTGTGTTGTGCCTAGGATCATTCTCCTCAGAGACTGATCTGACCAATCAGGAGTTCCTTTTTCCAACCAATCAGGGGTCTCTGCTGTTGAAGTGGGATGATCCATAGTTGCGGTTTTGGTTCTGAGTTGGTGGGTGTCTACTGCCACTTGTGGGTGTGTAGTGTCAACCTCCCTCTGACAGTGTTTCCCCTCTAACAGCTTCCGCTGTCAGGGCTTTCTCTGACTATACTATATGTGAGTCTAGAGTGCATGGTGCACACATGTGAATGACTGGCGTGCATGAGGTGAGTCTAGAGTGCATGGTGATTATCAAGGTGGAGTCTAGTAGTGCACTGTGTTTAGTAGTCCTGGGTGATTATCAAGGTGGAGTCTAGTAGTGCACTGTGTTTAGTAGTCCTAGGTGATTATCAAGGTGGAGTCTAGTAGTGCACTGTGTTTAGTAGTCCTAGGTGATTATCAAGGTGGAGTCTAGTAGTGCACTGTGTTTAGTAGTCCTAGGTGATTATCAAGGTGGAGTCTAGTAGTGCACTGTGTTTAGTAGTCCTGGGTGATTATCAAGGTGGAGTCTAGTAGTGCACTGTGTTTAGTAGTCCTAGGTGATTATCAAGGTGGAGTCTAGTAGTGCACTGTGTTTAGTAGTCCTAGGTGATTATCAAGGTGGAGTCCAGTAGTGCACTGTGTTTAGTAGTCCTAGGTGATTATCAAGGTGGAGTCTAGTAGTGCACTGTGTTTAGTAGTCCTAGGTGATTATCAAGGTGGAGTCTAGTAGTGCACTGTGTTTAGTAGTCCTGGGTGATTATCAAGGTGGAGTCTAGTAGTGCACTGTGTTTAGTAGTCCTGGGTGATTATCAAGGTGGAGTCTAGTAGTGCACTGTGTTTAGTAGTCCTGGGTGATTATCAAGGTGGAGTCTAGTAGTGCACTGTGTTTAGTAGTCCTAGGTGATTATCAAGGTGGAGTCCAGTAGTGCACTGTGTTTAGTAGTCCTAGGTGATTATCAAGGTGGAGTCTAGTAGTGCACTGTGTTTAGTAGTCCTGGGTGATTATCAAGGTGGAGTCTAGTAGTGCACTGTGTTTAGTAGTCCTAGGTGATTATCAA
Source organism: Cladorhizidae sp. MBARI D1340-BT2 (assembly GCA_028752905.1). Classification (NCBI taxonomy): domain Eukaryota; kingdom Metazoa; phylum Porifera; class Demospongiae; order Poecilosclerida; family Cladorhizidae; species Cladorhizidae sp. MBARI D1340-BT2. The sequence continues at coordinate 39,670,795 of JAQNBH010000017.1, read as the reverse complement.
GGTGGAGTCTAGTAGTGCACTGTGTTTAGTAGTCCTGGGTGATTATCAAGGTGGAGTCTAGTAGTGCACTGTGTTTAGTAGTCCTGGGTGATTATCAAGGTGGAGTCTAGTAGTGCACTGTGTTTAGTAGTCCTAGGTGATTATCAAGGTGGAGTCTAGTAGTGCACTGTGTTTAGTAGTCCTAGGTGATTATCAAGGTGGAGTCTAGTAGTGCACTGTGTTTAGTAGTCCTAGGTGATTATCAAGGTGGAGTCCAGTAGTGCACTGTGTTTAGTAGTCCTAGGTGATTATCAAGGTGGAGTCCAGTAGTGCACTGTGTTTAGTAGTCCTGGGTGATTATCAAGGTGGAGTCTAGTAGTGCACTGTGTTTAGTAGTCCTGGGTGATTATCAAGGTGGAGTCTAGTAGTGCACTGTGTTTAGTAGTCCTAGGTGATTATCAAGGTGGAGTCTAGTAGTGCACTGTGTTTAGTAGTCCTGGGTGATTATCAAGGTGGAGTCTAGTAGTGCACTGTGTTTAGTAGTCCTGGGTGATTATCAAGGTGGAGTCTAGTAGTGCACTGTGTTTAGTAGTCCTAGGTGATTATCAAGGTGGAGTCTAGTAGTGCACTGTGTTTAGTAGTCCTAGGTGATTATCAAGGTGGAGTCTAGTAGTGCACTGTGTTTAGTAGTCCTGGGTGATTATCAAGGTGGAGTCTAGTAGTGCACTGTGTTTAGTAGTCCTAGGTGATTATCAAGGTGGAGTCTAGTAGTGCACTGTGTTTAGTAGTCCTAGGTGATTATCAAGGTGGAGTCTAGTAGTGCACTGTGTTTAGTAGTCCTAGGTGATTATCAAGGTGGAGTCTAGTAGTGCACTGTGTTTAGTAGTCCTGGGTGATTATCAAGGTGGAGTCTAGTAGTGCACTGTGTTTAGTAACATGCATATTATTATTAGGTGGGTGTGGTTGACTTAGGAGACTCTTGACCATGCATATTATTATTAGGTGAGTGTATTGTGTGCATGATGTATGTTGATTACTCCTTCTCCTCCTCTCTCGAAGTCTCTTGTTCTTTTATAGGCAGCTGGTTTATCTTGTGTTGTGCCTAGGATCATTCTCCTCAGAGACTGATCTGACCAATCAGGAGTTATATATATAGAGTACTACCACACTTCCCTATATATAGAGTGCTACCACACTTCCCTATATATAGAGTGCTAGTACACTTCCCTATATATAGAGTGCTACCACACTTCCCTATATATAGAGTGCTAGTACACTTCCCAATATATAGAGTGCTACCACACTTCCCAATATAGAGAGTGCTACCACACTTCCCTATATATAGAGTGCTAGTACACTTCCCAATATATAGAGTGCTACCACACTTCCCAATATAGAGAGTGCTACCACACTTCCCTATATATAGAGTGCTACCACACTTCCCAATATATAGAGTACTACCACACTTCCCAATATAGAGAGTGCTACCACACTTCCCTATATATAGAGTGCTACCACACTTCCCTATATATAGAGTACTACCACACTTCCCAATATAGAGAGTGCTACCACACTTCCCTATATAGAGAGTGCTACCACACTTCCCTATATATAGAGTGCTAGTACACTTCCCTATATATAGAGTGCTACCACACTTCCCAATATAGAGAGTGCTACCACACTTCTCTATATATAGAGTGCTACCACACTTCCCAATATAGAGAGTGCTAGTACACTTCCCAATATATAGAGTACTACCACACTTCCCTATATAGAGAGTGCTAGTACACTTCCCAATATATAGGACTACTACAGCTAAGAGTGCACCAGTTTACAGGCCCAGTTGTTCCAGGACTAATTTCTGCTTTAATCTTGTTAAACAAGCCTTCTCGCCGAGGTGAGTATTTAAGCAGTTTAGATATTTCAAAAGTAGTATCTAGAGTATTCCTCAGTATTCTTGATGGTTTCTCCAGCAGCTAAATTTAAAGCATGACCATAGCAATGGACAAAAATAGCTCGTGACTCTTCTCCACAAATTTTAGTAGAAGTCCCACCCCTTATACCATGTTTGCAGCAACATCATAGCATTGAGCACGACAGTTATGAATGCTAAGACTCATACGACACATCGCATCCTTCAAACTACCAACCAAGACATCTGCTTTTATGGACTCAACATGGTCAAGGCCATAGAAATCTTCATGGGGTTGAAAATCATCATCAACCCACCGAAAGCAAACAACGAATTGCTCCTTATTGGATGCATCCGACACTTCATCAGCCATCAGGGCAAAATACTCGGCTTGCTGGATAGAACTGGCTATAATATGTAATGCCATTATTTTAATAACTTCATTTTGTATTTGGGGACTAGTATATTTATCAGTTTTCTTACTTAACATGGCCGATATTGCAGGATCATCCAATGCACGAAGATGCATTAATTGCATGAAGTTTACTGTCAACTTCATCACCAGCACCACGAAAAGCTATTCCTTGTCTAGCTAGGAATTGAATATTCTGAGCTATCTTGATAAGGTACTCTCTGTTCACGGCTTTTTGCAAAGCATGTTGAGAAGATAACATACTTCCAACATCACTAGTCGTACCTGGTATAGTGATCACTAAATCGGTAGCTGCTTTATGAGATTTTGTGCTCTCATGTTGGTTGAAACATCGAGTTCTATCCTTCCAGTTACTGAACCCAGACAAAAAGGTTGAGTCCTGCATGTTTCCTTATCATCTTCAGTTTACCTAATATATATACTAGCTGTGAAATATGGAATGATTGCTGCCAATACGAGTGACAGCTAGGCTTACTAGCAGAAGCTGCCCCACTGTATCTTACCTGTTTGGATTGCTTGCACACACGTGAAACAATAAGCCATGTCTCGTAGTGAAGCCATTTCCATTGGTTGAACCAAGCGCTCTGAAAAGAGCGATAAGAGGTATTGGTTCGGCCGAAAGATCACTTAGGAAAACTAAAGTTAGTTGGTTGAGTCGGATGATCGGGAAGCTTAGGACAATTTGGTAACCTGGAAGCCATGCTGAAAAGACGAAATCTGACTATCTTTAATTAAATATTAATTTGATAATTTTTATCCATTGCTACTAGTCACATAGGTAGGCTAGTTGTCCTTAAGTGTACTTCTATTCATGTCTCACCATAATGATACTGTGAAGTAAAAAAAAAAAAAAAAAAAAAAAAAAAAAAAAAAAAAAAAAAAAAAAAAAAGTGTGGTTTTCGTGAAGTAGGCTTGTTCGGTCCAACGGGCCTATGGCCATGCACTCTAGGAATATTACTTCCTAACAATATAAATCTTCAGAAGAAGTCTCAGCACAACTTCTCTTTCCAGGTTCGCTTTCTTTGACGCCCAGACCTTACTATTGCTTCTCTCTCACAATAGCCTTATCTAGACCAAGTATATAATCAAACAGAGTCTTCTCTCTCTCTCTCTCTAGACCTCTGCCCTCCTTTTCTGTAGAAGGTAAGTTGATTATAATCAACAATAACAAAATGATGTACACGACCACGCGTCTATCAATACATCATTACTCCTATTGTTTTCTACCAAATTATATATTACGCAGAGCCAAGTCAGCTCAGTTCTGAGTCTCTCTTCAGTTCATTGAGGAGTTAGTTTGTTGAGGGGCTTTCCTTATTTCTTCCGGCTTGTTGATTACTCCTTCTCCTCTCTCGAAGTCTCTTGTTCTTTTATAGGCAGCTGGTTTATCTTGTGTTGTGCCTAGGATCATTCTCCTCAGAGACTGATCTGACCAATCAGGAGTTCCTTTTTCCAACCAATCAGGGGTCTCTGCTGTTGAAGTGGGATGATCCATAGTTGCGGTTTTGGTTCTGAGTTGGTGGGTGTCTACTGCCACTTGTGGGTGTGTAGTGTCAACCTCCCTCTGACAGTGTTTCCCCTCTAACAGCTTCCGCTGTCAGGGCTTTCTCTGACTATACTATATGTGAGTCTAGAGTGCATGGTGCACACATGTGAATGACTGGTGTGCATGAGGTGAGTCTAGAGTGCATGGTGATTATCAAGGTGGAGTCCAGTAGTGCACTGTGTTTAGTAGTCCTAGGTGATTATCAAGGTGGAGTCTAGTAGTGCACTGTGTTTAGTAGTCCTAGGTGATTATCAAGGTGGAGTCTAGTAGAGCACTGTGTTTAGTAGTCCTGGGTGATTATCAAGGTGGAGTCTAGTAGTGCACTGTGTTTAGTAGCCCTAGGTGATTATCAAGGTGGAGTCTAGTAGTGCACTGTGTTTAGTAGTCCTAGGTGATTATCAAGGTGGAGTCTAGTAGTGCACTGTGTTTAGTAGTCCTAGGTGATTATCAAGGTGGAGTCTAGTAGTGCACTGTGTTTAGTAGTCCTAGGTGATTATCAAGGTGGAGTCTAGTAGTGCACTGTGTTTAGTAGTCCTGGGTGATTATCAAGGTGGAGTCTAGTAGTGCACTGTGTTTAGTAGCCCTAGGTGATTATCAAGGTGGAGTCTAGTAGTGCACTGTGTTTAGTAGTCCTAGGTGATTATCAAGGTGGAGTCTAGTAGTGCACTGTGTTTAGTAGTCCTAGGTGATTATCAAGGTGGAGTCTAGTAGTGCACTGTGTTTAGTAGTCCTGGGTGATTATCAAGGTGGAGTCTAGTAGTGCACTGTGTTTAGTAGTCCTGGATTATCAAGGTGGAGTCTAGTAGTGCACTGTGTTTAGTAGTCCTAGGTGATTATCAAGGTGGAGTCTAGTAGTGCACTGTGTTTAGTAGTCCTAGGTGATTATCAAGGTGGAGTCTAGTAGTGCACTGTGTTTAGTAGTCCTAGGTGATTATCAAGGTGGAGTCTAGTAGTGCACTGTGTTTAGTAGTCCTAGGTGATTATCAAGGTGGAGTCTAGTAGTGCACTGTGTTTAGTAGTCCTGGGTGATTATCAAGGTGGAGTCTAGTAGTGCACTGTGTTTAGTAGTCCTAGGTGATTATCAAGGTGGAGTCTAGTAGTGCACTGTGTTTAGTAGTCCTAGGTGATTATCAAGGTGGAGTCTAGTAGTGCACTGTGTTTAGTAGTCCTAGGTGATTATCAAGGTGGAGTCCAGTAGTGCACTGTGTTTAGTAGTCCTAGGTGATTATCAAGGTGGAGTCTAGTAGTGCACTGTGTTTAGTAGTCCTGGGTGATTATCAAGGTGGAGTCCAGTAGTGCACTGTGTTTAGTAGTCCTGGGTGATTATCAAGGTGGAGTCTAGTAGTGCACTGTGTTTAGTAGTCCTGGGTGATTATCAAGGTGGAGTCTAGTAGTGCACTGTGTTTAGTAGTCCTAGGTGATTATCAAGGTGGAGTCCAGTAGTGCACTGTGTTTAGTAACATGCATATTATTATTAGGTGAGTGTATTGTGTGCATGGTGTATGAGTGTATTGTGTGCATGATGTATGTTGATTACTCCTTCTCCTCCTCTCTCTAAGTCTCTTGTTCTTTTATAGGCAGCTGGTTTATCTTGTGTTGTGCCTAGGATCATTCTCCTCAGAGACTGATCTGACCAATCAGGAGTTATATATATAGAGTACTACCACACTTCCCTATATATAGAGTGCTACCACACTTCCCTATATATAGAGTGCTAGTACACTTCCCAATATATAGAGTGCTACCACACTTCCCAATATAGAGAGTGCTACCACACTTCCCTATATATAGAGTGCTAGTACACTTCCCAATATATAGAGTGTTACCACACTTCCCAATATAGAGAGTGCTACCACACTTCCCAATATAGAGTGCTACCACACTTCCCTATATATAGAGTGCTACCACACTTCCCTATATATAGAGTACTACCACACTTCCCAATATAGAGAGTGCTACCACACTTCCCTATATAGAGAGTGCTACCACACTTCCCTATATATAGAGTGCTAGTACACTTCCCTATATATAGAGTGCTACCACACTTCCCAATATAGAGAGTGCTACCACACTTCCCTATATATAGAGTACTACCACACTTCCCAATATAGAGAGTGCTACCACACTTCCCTATATAGAGAGTGCTACCACACTTCCCTATATATAGAGTGCTAGTACACTTCCCTATATATAGAGTGCTACCACACTTCCCAATATAGAGAGTGCTACCACACTTCCCTATATATAGAGTGCTACCACACTTCCCAATATAGAGAGTGCTAGTACACTTCCCAATATATAGAGTACTACCACACTTCCCTATATAGAGAGTGCTAGTACACTTCCCAATATATAGGACTACTACAGCTAAGAGTGCACCAGTTTACAGGCCCAGTTGTTCCAGGACTAATTTCTGCTTTAATCTTGTTAAACAAGCCTTCTCGCCGAGGTGAGTATTTAAGCAGTTTAGATATTTCAAAAGTAGTATCTAGAGTATTCCTCAGTATTCTTGATGGTTTCTCCAGCAGCTAAATTTAAAGCATGACCATAGCAATGGACAAAAATAGCTCGTGACTCTTCTCCACAAATTTTAGTAGAAGTCCCACCCCTTATACCATGTTTGCAGCAACATCATAGCATTGAGCACGACAGTTATGAATGCTAAGACTCATACGACACATCGCATCCTTCAAACTACCAACCAAGACATCTGCTTTTATGGACTCAACATGGTCAAGGCCATAGAAATCTTCATGGGGTTGAAAATCATCATCAACCCACCGAAAGCAAACAACGAATTGCTCCTTATTGGATGCATCCGACACTTCATCAGCCATCAGGGCAAAATACTCGGCTTGCTGGATAGAACTGGCTATAATATGTAATGCCATTATTTTAATAACTTCATTTTGTATTTGGGGACTAGTATATTTATCAGTTTTCTTACTTAACATGGCCGATATTGCAGAGATCATCCAATGCACGAAGATGCATTAATTGCATGAAGTTTACTGTCAACTTCATCACCAGCACCACGAAAAGCTATTCCTTGTCTAGCTAGGAATTGAATATTCTGAGCTATCTTGATAAGGTACTCTCTGTTCACGGCTTTTTGCAAAGCATGTTGAGAAGATAACATACTTCCAACATCACTAGTCGTACCTGGTATAGTGATCACTAAATCGGTAGCTGCTTTATGAGATTTTGTGCTCTCATGTTGGTTGAAACATCGAGTTCTATCCTTCCAGTTACTGAACCCAGACAAAAAGGTTGAGTCCTGCATGTTTCCTTATCATCTTCAGTTTACCTAATATATATACTAGCTGTGAAATATGGAATGATTGCTGCCAATACGAGTGACAGCTAGGCTTACTAGCAGAAGCTGCCCCACTGTATCTTACCTGTTTGGATTGCTTGCACACACGTGAAACAATAAGCCATGTCTCGTAGTGAAGCCATTTCCATTGGTTGAACCAAGCGCTCTGAAAAGAGCGATAAGAGGTATTGGTTCGGCCGAAAGATCACTTAGGAAAACTAAAGTTAGTTGGTTGAGTCGGATGATCGGGAAGCTTAGGACAATTTGGTAACCTGGAAGCCATGCTGAAAAGACGAAATCTGACTATCTTTAATTAAATATTAATTTGATAATTTTTATCCATTGCTACTAGTCACATAGGTAGGCTAGTTGTCCTTAAGTGTACTTCTATTCATGTCTCACCATAATGATACTGTGAAGTAAAAAAAAAAAAAAAAAAAAAAAAAAAAAAAAAAAAAAAAAAAAAAAAGTGTGGTTTTCGTGAAGTAGGCTTGTTCGGTCCAACGGGCCTACGGCCATGCACTCTAGGAATATTACTTCCTAACAATATAAATCTTCAGAAGAAGTCTCAGCACAACTTCTCTTTCCAGGTTCGCTTTCTTTGACGCCCAGACCTTACTATTGCTTCTCTCTCACAATAGCCTTATCTAGACCAAGTATATAATCAAACAGAGTCTTCTCTCTCTCTCTCTCTAGACCTCTGCCCTCCTTTTCTGTAGAAGGTAAGTTGATTATAATCAACAATAACAAAATGATGTACACGACCACGCGTCTATCAATACATCATTACTCCTATTGTTTTCTACCAAATTATATATTACGCAGAGCCAAGTCAGCTCAGTTCTGAGTCTCTCTTCAGTTCATTGAGGAGTTAGTTTGTTGAGGGGCTTTCCTTATTTCTTCCGGCTTGTTGATTACTCCTTCTCCTCTCTCGAAGTCTCTTGTTCTTTTATAGGCAGCTGGTTTATCTTGTGTTGTGCCTAGGATCATTCTCCTCAGAGACTGATCTGACCAATCAGGAGTTCCTTTTTCCAACCAATCAGGGGTCTCTGCTGTTGAAGTGGGATGATCCATAGTTGCGGTTTTGGTTCTGAGTTGGTGGGTGTCTACTGCCACTTGTGGGTGTGTAGTGTCAACCTCCCTCTGACAGTGTTTCCCCTCTAACAGCTTCCGCTGTCAGGGCTTTCTCTGACTATACTATATGTGAGTCTAGAGTGCATGGTGCACACATGTGAATGACTGGTGTGCATGAGGTGAGTCTAGAGTGCATGGTGATTATCAAGGTGGAGTCCAGTAGTGCACTGTGTTTAGTAGTCCTAGGTGATTATCAAGGTGGAGTCTAGTAGTGCACTGTGTTTAGTAGTCCTAGGTGATTATCAAGGTGGAGTCTAGTAGTGCACTGTGTTTAGTAGCCCTAGGTGATTATCAAGGTGGAGTCTAGTAGTGCACTGTGTTTAGTAGTCCTAGGTGATTATCAAGGTGGAGTCTAGTAGTGCACTGTGTTTAGTAGTCCTAGGTGATTATCAAGGTGGAGTCTAGTAGTGCACTGTGTTTAGTAGTCCTGGGTGATTATCAAGGTGGAGTCTAGTAGTGCACTGTGTTTAGTAGCCCTAGGTGATTATCAAGGTGGAGTCTAGTAGTGCACTGTGTTTAGTAGTCCTAGGTGATTATCAAGGTGGAGTCTAGTAGTGCACTGTGTTTAGTAGTCCTAGGTGATTATCAAGGTGGAGTCTAGTAGTGCACTGTGTTTAGTAGCCCTAGGTGATTATCAAGGTGGAGTCTAGTAGTGCACTGTGTTTAGTAGTCCTAGGTGATTATCAAGGTGGAGTCTAGTAGTGCACTGTGTTTAGTAGTCCTAGGTGATTATCAAGGTGGAGTCTAGTAGTGCACTGTGTTTAGTAGTCCTGGGTGATTATCAAGGTGGAGTCTAGTAGTGCACTGTGTTTAGTAGTCCTAGGTGATTATCAAGGTGGAGTCTAGTAGTGCACTGTGTTTAGTAGTCCTGGGTGATTATCAAGGTGGAGTCTAGTAGTGCACTGTGTTTAGTAGTCCTAGGTGATTATCAAGGTGGAGTCTAGTAGTGCACTGTGTTTAGTAGTCCTAGGTGATTATCAAGGTGGAGTCTAGTAGTGCACTGTGTTTAGTAGTCCTAGGTGATTATCAAGGTGGAGTCTAGTAGTGCACTGTGTTTAGTAGTCCTAGGTGATTATCAAGGTGGAGTCTAGTAGTGCACTGTGTTTAGTAGTCCTAGGTGATTATCAAGGTGGAGTCTAGTAGTGCACTGTGTTTAGTAGTCCTAGGTGATTATCAAGGTGGAGTCTAGTAGTGCACTGTGTTTAGTAGTCCTAGGTGATTATCAAGGTGGAGTCTAGTAGTGCACTGTGTTTAGTAGTCCTGGGTGATTATCAAGGTGGAGTCTAGTAGTGCACTGTGTTTAGTAGTCCTGGGTGATTATCAAGGTGGAGTCTAGTAGTGCACTGTGTTTAGTAGTCCTGGGTGATTATCAAGGTGGAGTCTAGTAGTGCACTGTGTTTAGTAGTCCTAGGTGATTATCAAGGTGGAGTCTAGTAGTGCACTGTGTTTAGTAGTCCTAGGTGATTATCAAGGTGGAGTCCAGTAGTGCACTGTGTTTAGTAGTCCTAGGTGATTATCAAGGTGGAGTCTAGTAGTGCACTGTGTTTAGTAGTCCTGGGTGATTATCAAGGTGGAGTCCAGTAGTGCACTGTGTTTAGTAGTCCTGGGTGATTATCAAGGTGGAGTCTAGTAGTGCACTGTGTTTAGTAGTCCTGGGTGATTATCAAGGTGGAGTCTAGTAGTGCACTGTGTTTAGTAGTCCTAGGTGATTATCAAGGTGGAGTCCAGTAGTGCACTGTGTTTAGTAACATGCATATTATTATTAGGTGAGTGTATTGTGTGCATGGTGTATGAGTGTATTGTGTGCATGATGTATGTTGATTACTCCTTCTCCTCCTCTCTCTAAGTCTCTTGTTCTTTTATAGGCAGCTGGTTTATCTTGTGTTGTGCCTAGGATCATTCTCCTCAGAGACTGATCTGACCAATCAGGAGTTATATATATAGAGTACTACCACACTTCCCTATATATAGAGTGCTACCACACTTCCCTATATATAGAGTGCTAGTACACTTCCCAATATATAGAGTGCTACCACACTTCCCAATATAGAGAGTGCTACCACACTTCCCTATATATAGAGTGCTAGTACACTTCCCAATATATAGAGTGTTACCACACTTCCCAATATAGAGAGTGCTACCACACTTCCCAATATAGAGTGCTACCACACTTCCCTATATATAGAGTGCTACCACACTTCCCTATATATAGAGTACTACCACACTTCCCAATATAGAGAGTGCTACCACACTTCCCTATATAGAGAGTGCTACCACACTTCCCTATATATAGAGTGCTAGTACACTTCCCTATATATAGAGTGCTACCACACTTCCCAATATAGAGAGTGCTACCACACTTCCCTATATATAGAGTACTACCACACTTCCCAATATAGAGAGTGCTACCACACTTCCCTATATAGAGAGTGCTACCACACTTCCCTATATATAGAGTGCTAGTACACTTCCCTATATATAGAGTGCTACCACACTTCCCAATATAGAGAGTGCTACCACACTTCCCTATATATAGAGTGCTACCACACTTCCCAATATAGAGAGTGCTAGTACACTTCCCAATATATAGAGTACTACCACACTTCCCTATATAGAGAGTGCTAGTACACTTCCCAATATATAGGACTACTACAGCTAAGAGTGCACCAGTTTACAGGCCCAGTTGTTCCAGGACTAATTTCTGCTTTAATCTTGTTAAACAAGCCTTCTCGCCGAGGTGAGTATTTAAGCAGTTTAGATATTTCAAAAGTAGTATCTAGAGTATTCCTCAGTATTCTTGATGGTTTCTCCAGCAGCTAAATTTAAAGCATGACCATAGCAATGGACAAAAATAGCTCGTGACTCTTCTCCACAAATTTTAGTAGAAGTCCCACCCCTTATACCATGTTTGCAGCAACATCATAGCATTGAGCACGACAGTTATGAATGCTAAGACTCATACGACACATCGCATCCTTCAAACTACCAACCAAGACATCTGCTTTTATGGACTCAACATGGTCAAGGCCATAGAAATCTTCATGGGGTTGAAAATCATCATCAACCCACCGAAAGCAAACAACGAATTGCTCCTTATTGGATGCATCCGACACTTCATCAGCCATCAGGGCAAAATACTCGGCTTGCTGGATAGAACTGGCTATAATATGTAATGCCATTATTTTAATAACTTCATTTTGTATTTGGGGACTAGTATATTTATCAGTTTTCTTACTTAACATGGCCGATATTGCAGAGATCATCCAATGCACGAAGATGCATTAATTGCATGAAGTTTACTGTCAACTTCATCACCAGCACCACGAAAAGCTATTCCTTGTCTAGCTAGGAATTGAATATTCTGAGCTATCTTGATAAGGTACTCTCTGTTCACGGCTTTTTGCAAAGCATGTTGAGAAGATAACATACTTCCAACATCACTAGTCGTACCTGGTATAGTGATCACTAAATCGGTAGCTGCTTTATGATATTTTGTGCTCTCATGTTGGTTGAAACATCAAGTTCTATCCTTCCAGTTACTGAACCCAGACAAAAAGGTTGAGTCCTGCATGTTTCCTTATCATCTTCAGTTTACCTAATATATATACTAGCTGTGAAATATGGAATGATTGCTGCCAATACGAGTGGCAGCTAGGCTTACTAGCAGAAGCTGCCCCACTGTATCTTACCCGTTTGGATTGCTTGCACACACGTGAAACAATAAGCCATGTCTCGTAGTGAAGCCATTTCCATTGGTTGAACCAAGCGCTCTGAAAAGAGCGATAAGAGATATTGGTTCGGCCGAAAGATCGCTTAGGAAAACTAAAGTTAGTTGGTCGAGTCGGATGATCGGGAAGCTTAGGACAATTTGGTAACCTGGAAGCCATGCTGAAAAGACGAAATCTGACTATCTTTAATTAAATATTAATTTAATAATTTTTATCCATTGCTACTAGTCACATAGGTAGGCTAGTTGTCCTTAAGTGTACTTCTATTCATGTCTCACCATAATGATACTGTGAAGTAAAAAAAAAAAAAAAAAAAAAAAAAAAAAAAAAAAAAAAAAAAAAAAAAAAAAAAAAAAAAAAAAAAAAAAAAAAAAGTGTGGTTTTCGTGAAGTAGGCTTGTTCGGTCCAACGGGCCTACGGCCATGCACTCTAGGAATATTACTTCCTAACAATATAAATCTTCAGAAGAAGTCTCAGCACAACTTCTCTTTCCAGGTTCGCTTTCTTTGACGCCCAGACCTTACTATTGCTTCTCTCTCACAATAGCCTTATCTAGACCAAGTATATAATCAAACAGAGTCTTCTCTCTCTCTCTCTCTAGACCTCTGCCCTCCTTTTCTGTAGAAGCTAAGTTGATTATAATCAACAATAACAAAATGATGTACACGACCACGTCTATCAATACATCATTACTCCTATTGTTTTCTACCAAATTATATATTACGCAGAGCCAAGTCAGCTCAGTTCCGAGTCTCTCTTCAGTTCATTGAGGAGTTAGTTTGTTGAGGGGCTTTCCTTCTTTCTTCCGGCTTGTTGATTACTCCTTCTCCTCTCTCGAAGTCTCTTGTTCTTTTATAGGCAGCTGGTTTATCTTGTGTTGTGCCTAGGATCATTCTCCTCAGAGACTGATCTGACCAATCAGGAGTTCCTTTTTCCAACCAATCAGGGGTCTCTGCTGTTGAAGTGGGATGATCCATAGTTGCGGTTTTGGTTCTGAGTTGGTGGGTGTCTACTGCCACTTGTGGGTGTGTAGTGTCAACCTCCCTCTGACAGTGTTTCCCCTCTAACAGCTTCCGCTGTCAGGGCTTTCTCCGACTATACTATATGTGAGTCTAGAGTGCATGGTGCACACATGTGAATGACTGGCGTGCATGAGGTGAGTCTAGATTGCATGGTGATTATCAAGGTGGAGTCTAGTAGTGCACTGTGTTTAGTAGTCCTGGGTGATTATCAAGGTGGAGTCTAGTAGTGCACTGTGTTTAGTAGTCCTGGGTGATTATCAAGGTGGAGTCTAGTAGTGCACTGTGTTTAGTAGCCCTAGGTGATTATCAAGGTGGAGTCTAGTAGTGCACTGTGTTTAGTAGTCCTGGGTGATTATCAAGGTGGAGTCTAGTAGTGCACTGTGTTTAGTAGTCCTAGGTGATTATCAAGGTGGAGTCTAGTAGTGCACTGTGTTTAGTAGTCCTAGGTGATTATCAAGGTGGAGTCTAGTAGTGCACTGTGTTTAGTAGTCCTGGGTGATTATCAAGGTGGAGTCTAGTAGTGCACTGTGTTTAGTAGTCCTGGGTGATTATCAAGGTGGAGTCTAGTAGTGCACTGTGTTTAGTAGTCCTGGGTGATTATCAAGGTGGAGTCTAGTAGTGCACTGTGTTTAGTAGTCCTAGGTGATTATCAAGGTGGAGTCTAGTAGTGCACTGTGTTTAGTAGTCCTAGGTGATTATCAAGGTGGAGTCTAGTAGTGCACTGTGTTTAGTAGTCCTAGGTGATTATCAAGGTGGAGTCTAGTAGTGCACTGTGTTTAGTAGTCCTAGGTGATTATCAAGGTGGAGTCCAGTAGTGCACTGTGTTTAGTAGTCCTGGGTGATTATCAAGGTGGAGTCTAGTAGTGCACTGTGTTTAGTAGTCCTGGGTGATTATCAAGGTGGAGTCTAGTAGTGCACTGTGTTTAGTAGTCCTAGGTGATTATCAAGGTGGAGTCTAGTAGTGCACTGTGTTTAGTAGTCCTAGGTGATTATCAAGGTGGAGTCTAGTAGTGCACTGTGTTTAGTAGTCCTAGGTGATTATCAAGGTGGAGTCCAGTAGTGCACTGTGTTTAGTAACATGCATATTATTATTAGGTGAGTGTATTGTGTGCATGGTGTATGAGTGTATTGTGTGCATGATGTATGTTGATTACTCCTTCTCCTCCTCTCTCTAAGTCTCTTGTTCTTTTATAGGCAGCTGGTTTATCTTGTGTTGTGCCTAGGATCATTCTCCTCAGAGACTGATCTGACCAATCAGGAGTTATATATATAGAGTACTACCACACTTCCCTATATATAGAGTGCTACCACACTTCCCTATATATAGAGTGCTAGTACACTTCCCAATATATAGAGTGCTACCACACTTCCCAATATAGAGAGTGCTACCACACTTCCCTATATATAGAGTGCTAGTACACTTCCCAATATATAGAGTGTTACCACACTTCCCAATATAGAGAGTGCTACCACACTTCCCAATATAGAGTGCTACCACACTTCCCTATATATAGAGTGCTACCACACTTCCCTATATATAGAGTACTACCACACTTCCCAATATAGAGAGTGCTACCACACTTCCCTATATAGAGAGTGCTACCACACTTCCCTATATATAGAGTGCTAGTACACTTCCCTATATATAGAGTGCTACCACACTTCCCAATATAGAGAGTGCTACCACACTTCCCTATATATAGAGTACTACCACACTTCCCAATATAGAGAGTGCTACCACACTTCCCTATATAGAGAGTGCTACCACACTTCCCTATATATAGAGTGCTAGTACACTTCCCTATATATAGAGTGCTACCACACTTCCCAATATAGAGAGTGCTACCACACTTCCCTATATATAGAGTGCTACCACACTTCCCAATATAGAGAGTGCTAGTACACTTCCCAATATATAGAGTACTACCACACTTCCCTATATAGAGAGTGCTAGTACACTTCCCAATATATAGGACTACTACAGCTAAGAGTGCACCAGTTTACAGGCCCAGTTGTTCCAGGACTAATTTCTGCTTTAATCTTGTTAAACAAGCCTTCTCGCCGAGGTGAGTATTTAAGCAGTTTAGATATTTCAAAAGTAGTATCTAGAGTATTCCTCAGTATTCTTGATGGTTTCTCCAGCAGCTAAATTTAAAGCATGACCATAGCAATGGACAAAAATAGCTCGTGACTCTTCTCCACAAATTTTAGTAGAAGTCCCACCCCTTATACCATGTTTGCAGCAACATCATAGCATTGAGCACGACAGTTATGAATGCTAAGACTCATACGACACATCGCATCCTTCAAACTACCAACCAAGACATCTGCTTTTATGGACTCAACATGGTCAAGGCCATAGAAATCTTCATGGGGTTGAAAATCATCATCAACCCACCGAAAGCAAACAACGAATTGCTCCTTATTGGATGCATCCGACACTTCATCAGCCATCAGGGCAAAATACTCGGCTTGCTGGATAGAACTGGCTATAATATGTAATGCCATTATTTTAATAACTTCATTTTGTATTTGGGGACTAGTATATTTATCAGTTTTCTTACTTAACATGGCCGATATTGCAGAGATCATCCAATGCACGAAGATGCATTAATTGCATGAAGTTTACTGTCAACTTCATCACCAGCACCACGAAAAGCTATTCCTTGTCTAGCTAGGAATTGAATATTCTGAGCTATCTTGATAAGGTACTCTCTGTTCACGGCTTTTTGCAAAGCATGTTGAGAAGATAACATACTTCCAACATCACTAGTCGTACCTGGTATAGTGATCACTAAATCGGTAGCTGCTTTATGATATTTTGTGCTCTCATGTTGGTTGAAACATCAAGTTCTATCCTTCCAGTTACTGAACCCAGACAAAAAGGTTGAGTCCTGCATGTTTCCTTATCATCTTCAGTTTACCTAATATATATACTAGCTGTGAAATATGGAATGATTGCTGCCAATACGAGTGGCAGCTAGGCTTACTAGCAGAAGCTGCCCCACTGTATCTTACCCGTTTGGATTGCTTGCACACACGTGAAACAATAAGCCATGTCTCGTAGTGAAGCCATTTCCATTGGTTGAACCAAGCGCTCTGAAAAGAGCGATAAGAGATATTGGTTCGGCCGAAAGATCGCTTAGGAAAACTAAAGTTAGTTGGTCGAGTCGGATGATCGGGAAGCTTAGGACAATTTGGTAACCTGGAAGCCATGCTGAAAAGACGAAATCTGACTATCTTTAATTAAATATTAATTTAATAATTTTTATCCATTGCTACTAGTCACATAGGTAGGCTAGTTGTCCTTAAGTGTACTTCTATTCATGTCTCACCATAATGATACTGTGAAGTAAAAAAAAAAAAAAAAAAAAAAAAAAAAAAAAAAAAAAAAAAAAAAAAAAAAAAAAAAAAAAAAAAAAAAAAAAAAAAAAAGTGTGGTTTTCGTGAAGTAGGCTTGTTCGGTCCAACGGGCCTACGGCCATGCACTCTAGGAATATTACTTCCTAACAATATAAATCTTCAGAAGAAGTCTCAGCACAACTTCTCTTTCCAGGTTCGCTTTCTTTGACGCCCAGACCTTACTATTGCTTCTCTCTCACAATAGCCTTATCTAGACCAAGTATATAATCAAACAGAGTCTTCTCTCTCTCTCTCTCTAGACCTCTGCCCTCCTTTTCTGTAGAAGCTAAGTTGATTATAATCAACAATAACAAAATGATGTACACGACCACGTCTATCAATACATCATTACTCCTATTGTTTTCTACCAAATTATATATTACGCAGAGCCAAGTCAGCTCAGTTCCGAGTCTCTCTTCAGTTCATTGAGGAGTTAGTTTGTTGAGGGGCTTTCCTTCTTTCTTCCGGCTTGTTGATTACTCCTTCTCCTCTCTCGAAGTCTCTTGTTCTTTTATAGGCAGCTGGTTTATCTTGTGTTGTGCCTAGGATCATTCTCCTCAGAGACTGATCTGACCAATCAGGAGTTCCTTTTTCCAACCAATCAGGGGTCTCTGCTGTTGAAGTGGGATGATCCATAGTTGCGGTTTTGGTTCTGAGTTGGTGGGTGTCTACTGCCACTTGTGGGTGTGTAGTGTCAACCTCCCTCTGACAGTGTTTCCCCTCTAACAGCTTCCGCTGTCAGGGCTTTCTCCGACTATACTATATGTGAGTCTAGAGTGCATGGTGCACACATGTGAATGACTGGCGTGCATGAGGTGAGTCTAGATTGCATGGTGATTATCAAGGTGGAGTCTAGTAGTGCACTGTGTTTAGTAGCCCTAGGTGATTATCAAGGTGGAGTCTAGTAGTGCACTGTGTTTAGTAGTCCTGGGTGATTATCAAGGTGGAGTCTAGTAGTGCACTGTGTTTAGTAGTCCTAGGTGATTATCAAGGTGGAGTCTAGTAGTGCACTGTGTTTAGTAGTCCTGGGTGATTATCAAGGTGGAGTCTAGTAGTGCACTGTGTTTAGTAGTCCTGGGTGATTATCAAGGTGGAGTCTAGTAGTGCACTGTGTTTAGTAGTCCTGGGTGATTATCAAGGTGGAGTCTAGTAGTGCACTGTGTTTAGTAGTCCTAGGTGATTATCAAGGTGGAGTCTAGTAGTGCACTGTGTTTAGTAGTCCTAGGTGATTATCAAGGTGGAGTCTAGTAGTGCACTGTGTTTAGTAGTCCTAGGTGATTATCAAGGTGGAGTCTAGTAGTGCACTGTGTTTAGTAGTCCTAGGTGATTATCAAGGTGGAGTCCAGTAGTGCACTGTGTTTAGTAGTCCTGGGTGATTATCAAGGTGGAGTCTAGTAGTGCACTGTGTTTAGTAGTCCTGGGTGATTATCAAGGTGGAGTCTAGTAGTGCACTGTGTTTAGTAGTCCTAGGTGATTATCAAGGTGGAGTCCAGTAGTGCACTGTGTTTAGTAACATGCATATTATTATTAGGTGAGTGTATTGTGTGCATGGTGTATGAGTGTATTGTGTGCATGATGTATGTTGATTACTCCTTCTCCTCCTCTCTCTAAGTCTCTTGTTCTTTTATAGGCAGCTGGTTTATCTTGTGTTGTGCCTAGGATCATTCTCCTCAGAGACTGATCTGACCAATCAGGAGTTATATATATAGAGTACTACCACACTTCCCTATATATAGAGTGCTACCACACTTCCCTATATATAGAGTGCTAGTACACTTCCCAATATATAGAGTGCTACCACACTTCCCAATATAGAGAGTGCTACCACACTTCCCTATATATAGAGTGCTAGTACACTTCCCAATATATAGAGTGTTACCACACTTCCCAATATAGAGAGTGCTACCACACTTCCCAATATAGAGTGCTACCACACTTCCCTATATATAGAGTGCTACCACACTTCCCTATATATAGAGTACTACCACACTTCCCAATATAGAGAGTGCTACCACACTTCCCTATATAGAGAGTGCTACCACACTTCCCTATATATAGAGTGCTAGTACACTTCCCTATATATAGAGTGCTACCACACTTCCCAATATAGAGAGTGCTACCACACTTCCCTATATATAGAGTACTACCACACTTCCCAATATAGAGAGTGCTACCACACTTCCCTATATAGAGAGTGCTACCACACTTCCCTATATATAGAGTGCTAGTACACTTCCCTATATATAGAGTGCTACCACACTTCCCAATATAGAGAGTGCTACCACACTTCCCTATATATAGAGTGCTACCACACTTCCCAATATAGAGAGTGCTAGTACACTTCCCAATATATAGAGTACTACCACACTTCCCTATATAGAGAGTGCTAGTACACTTCCCAATATATAGGACTACTACAGCTAAGAGTGCACCAGTTTACAGGCCCAGTTGTTCCAGGACTAATTTCTGCTTTAATCTTGTTAAACAAGCCTTCTCGCCGAGGTGAGTATTTAAGCAGTTTAGATATTTCAAAAGTAGTATCTAGAGTATTCCTCAGTATTCTTGATGGTTTCTCCAGCAGCTAAATTTAAAGCATGACCATAGCAATGGACAAAAATAGCTCGTGACTCTTCTCCACAAATTTTAGTAGAAGTCCCACCCCTTATACCATGTTTGCAGCAACATCATAGCATTGAGCACGACAGTTATGAATGCTAAGACTCATACGACACATCGCATCCTTCAAACTACCAACCAAGACATCTGCTTTTATGGACTCAACATGGTCAAGGCCATAGAAATCTTCATGGGGTTGAAAATCATCATCAACCCACCGAAAGCAAACAACGAATTGCTCCTTATTGGATGCATCCGACACTTCATCAGCCATCAGGGCAAAATACTCGGCTTGCTGGATAGAACTGGCTATAATATGTAATGCCATTATTTTAATAACTTCATTTTGTATTTGGGGACTAGTATATTTATCAGTTTTCTTACTTAACATGGCCGATATTGCAGAGATCATCCAATGCACGAAGATGCATTAATTGCATGAAGTTTACTGTCAACTTCATCACCAGCACCACGAAAAGCTATTCCTTGTCTAGCTAGGAATTGAATATTCTGAGCTATCTTGATAAGGTACTCTCTGTTCACGGCTTTTTGCAAAGCATGTTGAGAAGATAACATACTTCCAACATCACTAGTCGTACCTGGTATAGTGATCACTAAATCGGTAGCTGCTTTATGATATTTTGTGCTCTCATGTTGGTTGAAACATCAAGTTCTATCCTTCCAGTTACTGAACCCAGACAAAAAGGTTGAGTCCTGCATGTTTCCTTATCATCTTCAGTTTACCTAATATATATACTAGCTGTGAAATATGGAATGATTGCTGCCAATACGAGTGGCAGCTAGGCTTACTAGCAGAAGCTGCCCCACTGTATCTTACCCGTTTGGATTGCTTGCACACACGTGAAACAATAAGCCATGTCTCGTAGTGAAGCCATTTCCATTGGTTGAACCAAGCGCTCTGAAAAGAGCGATAAGAGATATTGGTTCGGCCGAAAGATCGCTTAGGAAAACTAAAGTTAGTTGGTCGAGTCGGATGATCGGGAAGCTTAGGACAATTTGGTAACCTGGAAGCCATGCTGAAAAGACGAAATCTGACTATCTTTAATTAAATATTAATTTAATAATTTTTATCCATTGCTACTAGTCACATAGGTAGGCTAGTTGTCCTTAAGTGTACTTCTATTCATGTCTCACCATAATGATACTGTGAAGTAAAAAAAAAAAAAAAAAAAAAAAAAAAAAAAAAAAAAAAAAAAAAAAAAAAAAAAAAAAAAAAAAAAAAAAAAAAAAGTGTGGTTTTCGTGAAGTAGGCTTGTTCGGTCCAACGGGCCTACGGCCATGCACTCTAGGAATATTACTTCCTAACAATATAAATCTTCAGAAGAAGTCTCAGCACAACTTCTCTTTCCAGGTTCGCTTTCTTTGACGCCCAGACCTTACTATTGCTTCTCTCTCACAATAGCCTTATCTAGACCAAGTATATAATCAAACAGAGTCTTCTCTCTCTCTCTCTCTAGACCTCTGCCCTCCTTTTCTGTAGAAGCTAAGTTGATTATAATCAACAATAACAAAATGATGTACACGACCACGTCTATCAATACATCATTACTCCTATTGTTTTCTACCAAATTATATATTACGCAGAGCCAAGTCAGCTCAGTTCCGAGTCTCTCTTCAGTTCATTGAGGAGTTAGTTTGTTGAGGGGCTTTCCTTCTTTCTTCCGGCTTGTTGATTACTCCTTCTCCTCTCTCGAAGTCTCTTGTTCTTTTATAGGCAGCTGGTTTATCTTGTGTTGTGCCTAGGATCATTCTCCTCAGAGACTGATCTGACCAATCAGGAGTTCCTTTTTCCAACCAATCAGGGGTCTCTGCTGTTGAAGTGGGATGATCCATAGTTGCGGTTTTGGTTCTGAGTTGGTGGGTGTCTACTGCCACTTGTGGGTGTGTAGTGTCAACCTCCCTCTGACAGTGTTTCCCCTCTAACAGCTTCCGCTGTCAGGGCTTTCTCCGACTATACTATATGTGAGTCTAGAGTGCATGGTGCACACATGTGAATGACTGGCGTGCATGAGGTGAGTCTAGATTGCATGGTGATTATCAAGGTGGAGTCTAGTAGTGCACTGTGTTTAGTAGCCCTAGGTGATTATCAAGGTGGAGTCTAGTAGTGCACTGTGTTTAGTAGTCCTGGGTGATTATCAAGGTGGAGTCTAGTAGTGCACTGTGTTTAGTAGTCCTAGGTGATTATCAAGGTGGAGTCTAGTAGTGCACTGTGTTTAGTAGTCCTAGGTGATTATCAAGGTGGAGTCTAGTAGTGCACTGTGTTTAGTAGTCCTGGGTGATTATCAAGGTGGAGTCTAGTAGTGCACTGTGTTTAGTAGTCCTGGGTGATTATCAAGGTGGAGTCTAGTAGTGCACTGTGTTTAGTAGTCCTGGGTGATTATCAAGGTGGAGTCTAGTAGTGCACTGTGTTTAGTAGTCCTAGGTGATTATCAAGGTGGAGTCCAGTAGTGCACTGTGTTTAGTAGTCCTGGGTGATTATCAAGGTGGAGTCTAGTAGTGCACTGTGTTTAGTAGTCCTAGGTGATTATCAAGGTGGAGTCTAGTAGTGCACTGTGTTTAGTAGTCCTAGGTGATTATCAAGGTGGAGTCTAGTAGTGCACTGTGTTTAGTAGTCCTAGGTGATTATCAAGGTGGAGTCCAGTAGTGCACTGTGTTTAGTAGTCCTGGGTGATTATCAAGGTGGAGTCTAGTAGTGCACTGTGTTTAGTAGTCCTGGGTGATTATCAAGGTGGAGTCTAGTAGTGCACTGTGTTTAGTAGTCCTAGGTGATTATCAAGGTGGAGTCTAGTAGTGCACTGTGTTTAGTAGTCCTAGGTGATTATCAAGGTGGAGTCTAGTAGTGCACTGTGTTTAGTAGTCCTAGGTGATTATCAAGGTGGAGTCCAGTAGTGCACTGTGTTTAGTAACATGCATATTATTATTAGGTGAGTGTATTGTGTGCATGGTGTATGAGTGTATTGTGTGCATGATGTATGTTGATTACTCCTTCTCCTCCTCTCTCTAAGTCTCTTGTTCTTTTATAGGCAGCTGGTTTATCTTGTGTTGTGCCTAGGATCATTCTCCTCAGAGACTGATCTGACCAATCAGGAGTTATATATATAGAGTACTACCACACTTCCCTATATATAGAGTGCTACCACACTTCCCTATATATAGAGTGCTAGTACACTTCCCAATATATAGAGTGCTACCACACTTCCCAATATAGAGAGTGCTACCACACTTCCCTATATATAGAGTGCTAGTACACTTCCCAATATATAGAGTGTTACCACACTTCCCAATATAGAGAGTGCTACCACACTTCCCAATATAGAGTGCTACCACACTTCCCTATATATAGAGTGCTACCACACTTCCCTATATATAGAGTACTACCACACTTCCCAATATAGAGAGTGCTACCACACTTCCCTATATAGAGAGTGCTACCACACTTCCCTATATATAGAGTGCTAGTACACTTCCCTATATATAGAGTGCTACCACACTTCCCAATATAGAGAGTGCTACCACACTTCCCTATATATAGAGTACTACCACACTTCCCAATATAGAGAGTGCTACCACACTTCCCTATATAGAGAGTGCTACCACACTTCCCTATATATAGAGTGCTAGTACACTTCCCTATATATAGAGTGCTACCACACTTCCCAATATAGAGAGTGCTACCACACTTCCCTATATATAGAGTGCTACCACACTTCCCAATATAGAGAGTGCTAGTACACTTCCCAATATATAGAGTACTACCACACTTCCCTATATAGAGAGTGCTAGTACACTTCCCAATATATAGGACTACTACAGCTAAGAGTGCACCAGTTTACAGGCCCAGTTGTTCCAGGACTAATTTCTGCTTTAATCTTGTTAAACAAGCCTTCTCGCCGAGGTGAGTATTTAAGCAGTTTAGATATTTCAAAAGTAGTATCTAGAGTATTCCTCAGTATTCTTGATGGTTTCTCCAGCAGCTAAATTTAAAGCATGACCATAGCAATGGACAAAAATAGCTCGTGACTCTTCTCCACAAATTTTAGTAGAAGTCCCACCCCTTATACCATGTTTG
Source organism: Cladorhizidae sp. MBARI D1340-BT2 (assembly GCA_028752905.1). NCBI lineage: Eukaryota > Metazoa > Porifera > Demospongiae > Poecilosclerida > Cladorhizidae > Cladorhizidae sp. MBARI D1340-BT2. The sequence goes on along the minus strand of JAQNBH010000017.1, from coordinate 39,647,617 downwards.
CAGCAACATCATAGCATTGAGCACGACAGTTATGAATGCTAAGACTCATACGACACATCGCATCCTTCAAACTACCAACCAAGACATCTGCTTTTATGGACTCAACATGGTCAAGGCCATAGAAATCTTCATGGGGTTGAAAATCATCATCAACCCACCGAAAGCAAACAACGAATTGCTCCTTATTGGATGCATCCGACACTTCATCAGCCATCAGGGCAAAATACTCGGCTTGCTGGATAGAACTGGCTATAATATGTAATGCCATTATTTTAATAACTTCATTTTGTATTTGGGGACTAGTATATTTATCAGTTTTCTTACTTAACATGGCCGATATTGCAGAGATCATCCAATGCACGAAGATGCATTAATTGCATGAAGTTTACTGTCAACTTCATCACCAGCACCACGAAAAGCTATTCCTTGTCTAGCTAGGAATTGAATATTCTGAGCTATCTTGATAAGGTACTCTCTGTTCACGGCTTTTTGCAAAGCATGTTGAGAAGATAACATACTTCCAACATCACTAGTCGTACCTGGTATAGTGATCACTAAATCGGTAGCTGCTTTATGATATTTTGTGCTCTCATGTTGGTTGAAACATCAAGTTCTATCCTTCCAGTTACTGAACCCAGACAAAAAGGTTGAGTCCTGCATGTTTCCTTATCATCTTCAGTTTACCTAATATATATACTAGCTGTGAAATATGGAATGATTGCTGCCAATACGAGTGGCAGCTAGGCTTACTAGCAGAAGCTGCCCCACTGTATCTTACCCGTTTGGATTGCTTGCACACACGTGAAACAATAAGCCATGTCTCGTAGTGAAGCCATTTCCATTGGTTGAACCAAGCGCTCTGAAAAGAGCGATAAGAGATATTGGTTCGGCCGAAAGATCGCTTAGGAAAACTAAAGTTAGTTGGTCGAGTCGGATGATCGGGAAGCTTAGGACAATTTGGTAACCTGGAAGCCATGCTGAAAAGACGAAATCTGACTATCTTTAATTAAATATTAATTTAATAATTTTTATCCATTGCTACTAGTCACATAGGTAGGCTAGTTGTCCTTAAGTGTACTTCTATTCATGTCTCACCATAATGATACTGTGAAGTAAAAAAAAAAAAAAAAAAAAAAAAAAAAAAAAAAAAAAAAAAAAAAAAAAAAATAAAAAAAAAAAAAAAAAAAAAAAGTGTGGTTTTCGTGAAGTAGGCTTGTTCGGTCCAACGGGCCTACGGCCATGCACTCTAGGAATATTACTTCCTAACAATATAAATCTTCAGAAGAAGTCTCAGCACAACTTCTCTTTCCAGGTTCGCTTTCTTTGACGCCCAGACCTTACTATTGCTTCTCTCTCACAATAGCCTTATCTAGACCAAGTATATAATCAAACAGAGTCTTCTCTCTCTCTCTCTCTAGACCTCTGCCCTCCTTTTCTGTAGAAGCTAAGTTGATTATAATCAACAATAACAAAATGATGTACACGACCACGTCTATCAATACATCATTACTCCTATTGTTTTCTACCAAATTATATATTACGCAGAGCCAAGTCAGCTCAGTTCCGAGTCTCTCTTCAGTTCATTGAGGAGTTAGTTTGTTGAGGGGCTTTCCTTCTTTCTTCCGGCTTGTTGATTACTCCTTCTCCTCTCTCGAAGTCTCTTGTTCTTTTATAGGCAGCTGGTTTATCTTGTGTTGTGCCTAGGATCATTCTCCTCAGAGACTGATCTGACCAATCAGGAGTTCCTTTTTCCAACCAATCAGGGGTCTCTGCTGTTGAAGTGGGATGATCCATAGTTGCGGTTTTGGTTCTGAGTTGGTGGGTGTCTACTGCCACTTGTGGGTGTGTAGTGTCAACCTCCCTCTGACAGTGTTTCCCCTCTAACAGCTTCCGCTGTCAGGGCTTTCTCCGACTATACTATATGTGAGTCTAGAGTGCATGGTGCACACATGTGAATGACTGGCGTGCATGAGGTGAGTCTAGATTGCATGGTGATTATCAAGGTGGAGTCTAGTAGTGCACTGTGTTTAGTAGCCCTAGGTGATTATCAAGGTGGAGTCTAGTAGTGCACTGTGTTTAGTAGTCCTGGGTGATTATCAAGGTGGAGTCTAGTAGTGCACTGTGTTTAGTAGTCCTAGGTGATTATCAAGGTGGAGTCTAGTAGTGCACTGTGTTTAGTAGTCCTGGGTGATTATCAAGGTGGAGTCTAGTAGTGCACTGTGTTTAGTAGTCCTGGGTGATTATCAAGGTGGAGTCTAGTAGTGCACTGTGTTTAGTAGTCCTGGGTGATTATCAAGGTGGAGTCTAGTAGTGCACTGTGTTTAGTAGTCCTAGGTGATTATCAAGGTGGAGTCTAGTAGTGCACTGTGTTTAGTAGTCCTAGGTGATTATCAAGGTGGAGTCTAGTAGTGCACTGTGTTTAGTAGTCCTAGGTGATTATCAAGGTGGAGTCTAGTAGTGCACTGTGTTTAGTAGTCCTAGGTGATTATCAAGGTGGAGTCCAGTAGTGCACTGTGTTTAGTAGTCCTGGGTGATTATCAAGGTGGAGTCTAGTAGTGCACTGTGTTTAGTAGTCCTGGGTGATTATCAAGGTGGAGTCTAGTAGTGCACTGTGTTTAGTAGTCCTAGGTGATTATCAAGGTGGAGTCCAGTAGTGCACTGTGTTTAGTAACATGCATATTATTATTAGGTGAGTGTATTGTGTGCATGGTGTATGAGTGTATTGTGTGCATGATGTATGTTGATTACTCCTTCTCCTCCTCTCTCTAAGTCTCTTGTTCTTTTATAGGCAGCTGGTTTATCTTGTGTTGTGCCTAGGATCATTCTCCTCAGAGACTGATCTGACCAATCAGGAGTTATATATATAGAGTACTACCACACTTCCCTATATATAGAGTGCTACCACACTTCCCTATATATAGAGTGCTAGTACACTTCCCAATATATAGAGTGCTACCACACTTCCCAATATAGAGAGTGCTACCACACTTCCCTATATATAGAGTGCTAGTACACTTCCCAATATATAGAGTGTTACCACACTTCCCAATATAGAGAGTGCTACCACACTTCCCAATATAGAGTGCTACCACACTTCCCTATATATAGAGTGCTACCACACTTCCCTATATATAGAGTACTACCACACTTCCCAATATAGAGAGTGCTACCACACTTCCCTATATAGAGAGTGCTACCACACTTCCCTATATATAGAGTGCTAGTACACTTCCCTATATATAGAGTGCTACCACACTTCCCAATATAGAGAGTGCTACCACACTTCCCTATATATAGAGTACTACCACACTTCCCAATATAGAGAGTGCTACCACACTTCCCTATATAGAGAGTGCTACCACACTTCCCTATATATAGAGTGCTAGTACACTTCCCTATATATAGAGTGCTACCACACTTCCCAATATAGAGAGTGCTACCACACTTCCCTATATATAGAGTGCTACCACACTTCCCAATATAGAGAGTGCTAGTACACTTCCCAATATATAGAGTACTACCACACTTCCCTATATAGAGAGTGCTAGTACACTTCCCAATATATAGGACTACTACAGCTAAGAGTGCACCAGTTTACAGGCCCAGTTGTTCCAGGACTAATTTCTGCTTTAATCTTGTTAAACAAGCCTTCTCGCCGAGGTGAGTATTTAAGCAGTTTAGATATTTCAAAAGTAGTATCTAGAGTATTCCTCAGTATTCTTGATGGTTTCTCCAGCAGCTAAATTTAAAGCATGACCATAGCAATGGACAAAAATAGCTCGTGACTCTTCTCCACAAATTTTAGTAGAAGTCCCACCCCTTATACCATGTTTGCAGCAACATCATAGCATTGAGCACGACAGTTATGAATGCTAAGACTCATACGACACATCGCATCCTTCAAACTACCAACCAAGACATCTGCTTTTATGGACTCAACATGGTCAAGGCCATAGAAATCTTCATGGGGTTGAAAATCATCATCAACCCACCGAAAGCAAACAACGAATTGCTCCTTATTGGATGCATCCGACACTTCATCAGCCATCAGGGCAAAATACTCGGCTTGCTGGATAGAACTGGCTATAATATGTAATGCCATTATTTTAATAACTTCATTTTGTATTTGGGGACTAGTATATTTATCAGTTTTCTTACTTAACATGGCCGATATTGCAGAGATCATCCAATGCACGAAGATGCATTAATTGCATGAAGTTTACTGTCAACTTCATCACCAGCACCACGAAAAGCTATTCCTTGTCTAGCTAGGAATTGAATATTCTGAGCTATCTTGATAAGGTACTCTCTGTTCACGGCTTTTTGCAAAGCATGTTGAGAAGATAACATACTTCCAACATCACTAGTCGTACCTGGTATAGTGATCACTAAATCGGTAGCTGCTTTATGATATTTTGTGCTCTCATGTTGGTTGAAACATCAAGTTCTATCCTTCCAGTTACTGAACCCAGACAAAAAGGTTGAGTCCTGCATGTTTCCTTATCATCTTCAGTTTACCTAATATATATACTAGCTGTGAAATATGGAATGATTGCTGCCAATACGAGTGGCAGCTAGGCTTACTAGCAGAAGCTGCCCCACTGTATCTTACCCGTTTGGATTGCTTGCACACACGTGAAACAATAAGCCATGTCTCGTAGTGAAGCCATTTCCATTGGTTGAACCAAGCGCTCTGAAAAGAGCGATAAGAGATATTGGTTCGGCCGAAAGATCGCTTAGGAAAACTAAAGTTAGTTGGTCGAGTCGGATGATCGGGAAGCTTAGGACAATTTGGTAACCTGGAAGCCATGCTGAAAAGACGAAATCTGACTATCTTTAATTAAATATTAATTTAATAATTTTTATCCATTGCTACTAGTCACATAGGTAGGCTAGTTGTCCTTAAGTGTACTTCTATTCATGTCTCACCATAATGATACTGTGAAGTAAAAAAAAAAAAAAAAAAAAAAAAAAAAAAAAAAAAAAAAAAAAAAAAAAAAAAAAAAAAAAAAAAAAAAAAAAAAAGTGTGGTTTTCGTGAAGTAGGCTTGTTCGGTCCAACGGGCCTACGGCCATGCACTCTAGGAATATTACTTCCTAACAATATAAATCTTCAGAAGAAGTCTCAGCACAACTTCTCTTTCCAGGTTCGCTTTCTTTGACGCCCAGACCTTACTATTGCTTCTCTCTCACAATAGCCTTATCTAGACCAAGTATATAATCAAACAGAGTCTTCTCTCTCTCTCTCTCTAGACCTCTGCCCTCCTTTTCTGTAGAAGCTAAGTTGATTATAATCAACAATAACAAAATGATGTACACGACCACGTCTATCAATACATCATTACTCCTATTGTTTTCTACCAAATTATATATTACGCAGAGCCAAGTCAGCTCAGTTCCGAGTCTCTCTTCAGTTCATTGAGGAGTTAGTTTGTTGAGGGGCTTTCCTTCTTTCTTCCGGCTTGTTGATTACTCCTTCTCCTCTCTCGAAGTCTCTTGTTCTTTTATAGGCAGCTGGTTTATCTTGTGTTGTGCCTAGGATCATTCTCCTCAGAGACTGATCTGACCAATCAGGAGTTCCTTTTTCCAACCAATCAGGGGTCTCTGCTGTTGAAGTGGGATGATCCATAGTTGCGGTTTTGGTTCTGAGTTGGTGGGTGTCTACTGCCACTTGTGGGTGTGTAGTGTCAACCTCCCTCTGACAGTGTTTCCCCTCTAACAGCTTCCGCTGTCAGGGCTTTCTCCGACTATACTATATGTGAGTCTAGAGTGCATGGTGCACACATGTGAATGACTGGCGTGCATGAGGTGAGTCTAGATTGCATGGTGATTATCAAGGTGGAGTCTAGTAGTGCACTGTGTTTAGTAGCCCTAGGTGATTATCAAGGTGGAGTCTAGTAGTGCACTGTGTTTAGTAGTCCTGGGTGATTATCAAGGTGGAGTCTAGTAGTGCACTGTGTTTAGTAGTCCTAGGTGATTATCAAGGTGGAGTCTAGTAGTGCACTGTGTTTAGTAGTCCTAGGTGATTATCAAGGTGGAGTCCAGTAGTGCACTGTGTTTAGTAGTCCTAGGTGATTATCAAGGTGGAGTCTAGTAGTGCACTGTGTTTAGTAGTCCTAGGTGATTATCAAGGTGGAGTCTAGTAGTGCACTGTGTTTAGTAGTCCTAGGTGATTATCAAGGTGGAGTCTAGTAGTGCACTGTGTTTAGTAGTCCTGGGTGATTATCAAGGTGGAGTCTAGTAGTGCACTGTGTTTAGTAGTCCTGGGTGATTATCAAGGTGGAGTCTAGTAGTGCACTGTGTTTAGTAGTCCTGGGTGATTATCAAGGTGGAGTCTAGTAGTGCACTGTGTTTAGTAGTCCTGGGTGATTATCAAGGTGGAGTCTAGTAGTGCACTGTGTTTAGTAGTCCTAGGTGATTATCAAGGTGGAGTCTAGTAGTGCACTGTGTTTAGTAGTCCTAGGTGATTATCAAGGTGGAGTCTAGTAGTGCACTGTGTTTAGTAGTCCTAGGTGATTATCAAGGTGGAGTCCAGTAGTGCACTGTGTTTAGTAGTCCTGGGTGATTATCAAGGTGGAGTCTAGTAGTGCACTGTGTTTAGTAGTCCTAGGTGATTATCAAGGTGGAGTCTAGTAGTGCACTGTGTTTAGTAGTCCTAGGTGATTATCAAGGTGGAGTCCAGTAGTGCACTGTGTTTAGTAACATGCATATTATTATTAGGTGAGTGTATTGTGTGCATGGTGTATGAGTGTATTGTGTGCATGATGTATGTTGATTACTCCTTCTCCTCCTCTCTCTAAGTCTCTTGTTCTTTTATAGGCAGCTGGTTTATCTTGTGTTGTGCCTAGGATCATTCTCCTCAGAGACTGATCTGACCAATCAGGAGTTATATATATAGAGTACTACCACACTTCCCTATATATAGAGTGCTACCACACTTCCCTATATATAGAGTGCTAGTACACTTCCCAATATATAGAGTGCTACCACACTTCCCAATATAGAGAGTGCTACCACACTTCCCTATATATAGAGTGCTAGTACACTTCCCAATATATAGAGTGTTACCACACTTCCCAATATAGAGAGTGCTACCACACTTCCCAATATAGAGTGCTACCACACTTCCCTATATATAGAGTGCTACCACACTTCCCTATATATAGAGTACTACCACACTTCCCAATATAGAGAGTGCTACCACACTTCCCTATATAGAGAGTGCTACCACACTTCCCTATATATAGAGTGCTAGTACACTTCCCTATATATAGAGTGCTACCACACTTCCCAATATAGAGAGTGCTACCACACTTCCCTATATATAGAGTACTACCACACTTCCCAATATAGAGAGTGCTACCACACTTCCCTATATAGAGAGTGCTACCACACTTCCCTATATATAGAGTGCTAGTACACTTCCCTATATATAGAGTGCTACCACACTTCCCAATATAGAGAGTGCTACCACACTTCCCTATATATAGAGTGCTACCACACTTCCCAATATAGAGAGTGCTAGTACACTTCCCAATATATAGAGTACTACCACACTTCCCTATATAGAGAGTGCTAGTACACTTCCCAATATATAGGACTACTACAGCTAAGAGTGCACCAGTTTACAGGCCCAGTTGTTCCAGGACTAATTTCTGCTTTAATCTTGTTAAACAAGCCTTCTCGCCGAGGTGAGTATTTAAGCAGTTTAGATATTTCAAAAGTAGTATCTAGAGTATTCCTCAGTATTCTTGATGGTTTCTCCAGCAGCTAAATTTAAAGCATGACCATAGCAATGGACAAAAATAGCTCGTGACTCTTCTCCACAAATTTTAGTAGAAGTCCCACCCCTTATACCATGTTTGCAGCAACATCATAGCATTGAGCACGACAGTTATGAATGCTAAGACTCATACGACACATCGCATCCTTCAAACTACCAACCAAGACATCTGCTTTTATGGACTCAACATGGTCAAGGCCATAGAAATCTTCATGGGGTTGAAAATCATCATCAACCCACCGAAAGCAAACAACGAATTGCTCCTTATTGGATGCATCCGACACTTCATCAGCCATCAGGGCAAAATACTCGGCTTGCTGGATAGAACTGGCTATAATATGTAATGCCATTATTTTAATAACTTCATTTTGTATTTGGGGACTAGTATATTTATCAGTTTTCTTACTTAACATGGCCGATATTGCAGAGATCATCCAATGCACGAAGATGCATTAATTGCATGAAGTTTACTGTCAACTTCATCACCAGCACCACGAAAAGCTATTCCTTGTCTAGCTAGGAATTGAATATTCTGAGCTATCTTGATAAGGTACTCTCTGTTCACGGCTTTTTGCAAAGCATGTTGAGAAGATAACATACTTCCAACATCACTAGTCGTACCTGGTATAGTGATCACTAAATCGGTAGCTGCTTTATGATATTTTGTGCTCTCATGTTGGTTGAAACATCAAGTTCTATCCTTCCAGTTACTGAACCCAGACAAAAAGGTTGAGTCCTGCATGTTTCCTTATCATCTTCAGTTTACCTAATATATATACTAGCTGTGAAATATGGAATGATTGCTGCCAATACGAGTGGCAGCTAGGCTTACTAGCAGAAGCTGCCCCACTGTATCTTACCCGTTTGGATTGCTTGCACACACGTGAAACAATAAGCCATGTCTCGTAGTGAAGCCATTTCCATTGGTTGAACCAAGCGCTCTGAAAAGAGCGATAAGAGATATTGGTTCGGCCGAAAGATCGCTTAGGAAAACTAAAGTTAGTTGGTCGAGTCGGATGATCGGGAAGCTTAGGACAATTTGGTAACCTGGAAGCCATGCTGAAAAGACGAAATCTGACTATCTTTAATTAAATATTAATTTAATAATTTTTATCCATTGCTACTAGTCACATAGGTAGGCTAGTTGTCCTTAAGTGTACTTCTATTCATGTCTCACCATAATGATACTGTGAAGTAAAAAAAAAAAAAAAAAAAAAAAAAAAAAAAAAAAAAAAAAAAAAAAAAAAAAAAAAAAAAAAAAAAAAAAAAAAAGTGTGGTTTTCGTGAAGTAGGCTTGTTCGGTCCAACGGGCCTACGGCCATGCACTCTAGGAATATTACTTCCTAACAATATAAATCTTCAGAAGAAGTCTCAGCACAACTTCTCTTTCCAGGTTCGCTTTCTTTGACGCCCAGACCTTACTATTGCTTCTCTCTCACAATAGCCTTATCTAGACCAAGTATATAATCAAACAGAGTCTTCTCTCTCTCTCTCTCTAGACCTCTGCCCTCCTTTTCTGTAGAAGCTAAGTTGATTATAATCAACAATAACAAAATGATGTACACGACCACGTCTATCAATACATCATTACTCCTATTGTTTTCTACCAAATTATATATTACGCAGAGCCAAGTCAGCTCAGTTCCGAGTCTCTCTTCAGTTCATTGAGGAGTTAGTTTGTTGAGGGGCTTTCCTTCTTTCTTCCGGCTTGTTGATTACTCCTTCTCCTCTCTCGAAGTCTCTTGTTCTTTTATAGGCAGCTGGTTTATCTTGTGTTGTGCCTAGGATCATTCTCCTCAGAGACTGATCTGACCAATCAGGAGTTCCTTTTTCCAACCAATCAGGGGTCTCTGCTGTTGAAGTGGGATGATCCATAGTTGCGGTTTTGGTTCTGAGTTGGTGGGTGTCTACTGCCACTTGTGGGTGTGTAGTGTCAACCTCCCTCTGACAGTGTTTCCCCTCTAACAGCTTCCGCTGTCAGGGCTTTCTCCGACTATACTATATGTGAGTCTAGAGTGCATGGTGCACACATGTGAATGACTGGCGTGCATGAGGTGAGTCTAGATTGCATGGTGATTATCAAGGTGGAGTCTAGTAGTGCACTGTGTTTAGTAGCCCTAGGTGATTATCAAGGTGGAGTCTAGTAGTGCACTGTGTTTAGTAGTCCTGGGTGATTATCAAGGTGGAGTCTAGTAGTGCACTGTGTTTAGTAGTCCTAGGTGATTATCAAGGTGGAGTCTAGTAGTGCACTGTGTTTAGTAGTCCTAGGTGATTATCAAGGTGGAGTCCAGTAGTGCACTGTGTTTAGTAGTCCTAGGTGATTATCAAGGTGGAGTCTAGTAGTGCACTGTGTTTAGTAGTCCTAGGTGATTATCAAGGTGGAGTCTAGTAGTGCACTGTGTTTAGTAGTCCTAGGTGATTATCAAGGTGGAGTCTAGTAGTGCACTGTGTTTAGTAGTCCTGGGTGATTATCAAGGTGGAGTCTAGTAGTGCACTGTGTTTAGTAGTCCTGGGTGATTATCAAGGTGGAGTCTAGTAGTGCACTGTGTTTAGTAGTCCTGGGTGATTATCAAGGTGGAGTCTAGTAGTGCACTGTGTTTAGTAGTCCTGGGTGATTATCAAGGTGGAGTCTAGTAGTGCACTGTGTTTAGTAGTCCTGGGTGATTATCAAGGTGGAGTCTAGTAGTGCACTGTGTTTAGTAGTCCTAGGTGATTATCAAGGTGGAGTCTAGTAGTGCACTGTGTTTAGTAGTCCTAGGTGATTATCAAGGTGGAGTCTAGTAGTGCACTGTGTTTAGTAGTCCTAGGTGATTATCAAGGTGGAGTCTAGTAGTGCACTGTGTTTAGTAGTCCTAGGTGATTATCAAGGTGGAGTCTAGTAGTGCACTGTGTTTAGTAGTCCTAGGTGATTATCAAGGTGGAGTCCAGTAGTGCACTGTGTTTAGTAGTCCTGGGTGATTATCAAGGTGGAGTCTAGTAGTGCACTGTGTTTAGTAGTCCTGGGTGATTATCAAGGTGGAGTCTAGTAGTGCACTGTGTTTAGTAGTCCTAGGTGATTATCAAGGTGGAGTCCAGTAGTGCACTGTGTTTAGTAACATGCATATTATTATTAGGTGAGTGTATTGTGTGCATGGTGTATGAGTGTATTGTGTGCATGATGTATGTTGATTACTCCTTCTCCTCCTCTCTCTAAGTCTCTTGTTCTTTTATAGGCAGCTGGTTTATCTTGTGTTGTGCCTAGGATCATTCTCCTCAGAGACTGATCTGACCAATCAGGAGTTATATATATAGAGTACTACCACACTTCCCTATATATAGAGTGCTACCACACTTCCCTATATATAGAGTGCTAGTACACTTCCCAATATATAGAGTGCTACCACACTTCCCAATATAGAGAGTGCTACCACACTTCCCTATATATAGAGTGCTAGTACACTTCCCAATATATAGAGTGTTACCACACTTCCCAATATAGAGAGTGCTACCACACTTCCCAATATAGAGTGCTACCACACTTCCCTATATATAGAGTGCTACCACACTTCCCTATATATAGAGTACTACCACACTTCCCAATATAGAGAGTGCTACCACACTTCCCTATATAGAGAGTGCTACCACACTTCCCTATATATAGAGTGCTAGTACACTTCCCTATATATAGAGTGCTACCACACTTCCCAATATAGAGAGTGCTACCACACTTCCCTATATATAGAGTACTACCACACTTCCCAATATAGAGAGTGCTACCACACTTCCCTATATAGAGAGTGCTACCACACTTCCCTATATATAGAGTGCTAGTACACTTCCCTATATATAGAGTGCTACCACACTTCCCAATATAGAGAGTGCTACCACACTTCCCTATATATAGAGTGCTACCACACTTCCCAATATAGAGAGTGCTAGTACACTTCCCAATATATAGAGTACTACCACACTTCCCTATATAGAGAGTGCTAGTACACTTCCCAATATATAGGACTACTACAGCTAAGAGTGCACCAGTTTACAGGCCCAGTTGTTCCAGGACTAATTTCTGCTTTAATCTTGTTAAACAAGCCTTCTCGCCGAGGTGAGTATTTAAGCAGTTTAGATATTTCAAAAGTAGTATCTAGAGTATTCCTCAGTATTCTTGATGGTTTCTCCAGCAGCTAAATTTAAAGCATGACCATAGCAATGGACAAAAATAGCTCGTGACTCTTCTCCACAAATTTTAGTAGAAGTCCCACCCCTTATACCATGTTTGCAGCAACATCATAGCATTGAGCACGACAGTTATGAATGCTAAGACTCATACGACACATCGCATCCTTCAAACTACCAACCAAGACATCTGCTTTTATGGACTCAACATGGTCAAGGCCATAGAAATCTTCATGGGGTTGAAAATCATCATCAACCCACCGAAAGCAAACAACGAATTGCTCCTTATTGGATGCATCCGACACTTCATCAGCCATCAGGGCAAAATACTCGGCTTGCTGGATAGAACTGGCTATAATATGTAATGCCATTATTTTAATAACTTCATTTTGTATTTGGGGACTAGTATATTTATCAGTTTTCTTACTTAACATGGCCGATATTGCAGAGATCATCCAATGCACGAAGATGCATTAATTGCATGAAGTTTACTGTCAACTTCATCACCAGCACCACGAAAAGCTATTCCTTGTCTAGCTAGGAATTGAATATTCTGAGCTATCTTGATAAGGTACTCTCTGTTCACGGCTTTTTGCAAAGCATGTTGAGAAGATAACATACTTCCAACATCACTAGTCGTACCTGGTATAGTGATCACTAAATCGGTAGCTGCTTTATGATATTTTGTGCTCTCATGTTGGTTGAAACATCAAGTTCTATCCTTCCAGTTACTGAACCCAGACAAAAAGGTTGAGTCCTGCATGTTTCCTTATCATCTTCAGTTTACCTAATATATATACTAGCTGTGAAATATGGAATGATTGCTGCCAATACGAGTGGCAGCTAGGCTTACTAGCAGAAGCTGCCCCACTGTATCTTACCCGTTTGGATTGCTTGCACACACGTGAAACAATAAGCCATGTCTCGTAGTGAAGCCATTTCCATTGGTTGAACCAAGCGCTCTGAAAAGAGCGATAAGAGATATTGGTTCGGCCGAAAGATCGCTTAGGAAAACTAAAGTTAGTTGGTCGAGTCGGATGATCGGGAAGCTTAGGACAATTTGGTAACCTGGAAGCCATGCTGAAAAGACGAAATCTGACTATCTTTAATTAAATATTAATTTAATAATTTTTATCCATTGCTACTAGTCACATAGGTAGGCTAGTTGTCCTTAAGTGTACTTCTATTCATGTCTCACCATAATGATACTGTGAAGTAAAAAAAAAAAAAAAAAAAAAAAAAAAAAAAAAAAAAAAAAAAAAAAAAAAAAAAAAAAAAAAAAAAAAAAAAAAAGTGTGGTTTTCGTGAAGTAGGCTTGTTCGGTCCAACGGGCCTACGGCCATGCACTCTAGGAATATTACTTCCTAACAATATAAATCTTCAGAAGAAGTCTCAGCACAACTTCTCTTTCCAGGTTCGCTTTCTTTGACGCCCAGACCTTACTATTGCTTCTCTCTCACAATAGCCTTATCTAGACCAAGTATATAATCAAACAGAGTCTTCTCTCTCTCTCTCTCTAGACCTCTGCCCTCCTTTTCTGTAGAAGCTAAGTTGATTATAATCAACAATAACAAAATGATGTACACGACCACGTCTATCAATACATCATTACTCCTATTGTTTTCTACCAAATTATATATTACGCAGAGCCAAGTCAGCTCAGTTCCGAGTCTCTCTTCAGTTCATTGAGGAGTTAGTTTGTTGAGGGGCTTTCCTTCTTTCTTCCGGCTTGTTGATTACTCCTTCTCCTCTCTCGAAGTCTCTTGTTCTTTTATAGGCAGCTGGTTTATCTTGTGTTGTGCCTAGGATCATTCTCCTCAGAGACTGATCTGACCAATCAGGAGTTCCTTTTTCCAACCAATCAGGGGTCTCTGCTGTTGAAGTGGGATGATCCATAGTTGCGGTTTTGGTTCTGAGTTGGTGGGTGTCTACTGCCACTTGTGGGTGTGTAGTGTCAACCTCCCTCTGACAGTGTTTCCCCTCTAACAGCTTCCGCTGTCAGGGCTTTCTCCGACTATACTATATGTGAGTCTAGAGTGCATGGTGCACACATGTGAATGACTGGCGTGCATGAGGTGAGTCTAGATTGCATGGTGATTATCAAGGTGGAGTCTAGTAGTGCACTGTGTTTAGTAGCCCTAGGTGATTATCAAGGTGGAGTCTAGTAGTGCACTGTGTTTAGTAGTCCTGGGTGATTATCAAGGTGGAGTCTAGTAGTGCACTGTGTTTAGTAGTCCTAGGTGATTATCAAGGTGGAGTCTAGTAGTGCACTGTGTTTAGTAGTCCTGGGTGATTATCAAGGTGGAGTCTAGTAGTGCACTGTGTTTAGTAGTCCTGGGTGATTATCAAGGTGGAGTCTAGTAGTGCACTGTGTTTAGTAGTCCTGGGTGATTATCAAGGTGGAGTCTAGTAGTGCACTGTGTTTAGTAGTCCTAGGTGATTATCAAGGTGGAGTCTAGTAGTGCACTGTGTTTAGTAGTCCTAGGTGATTATCAAGGTGGAGTCTAGTAGTGCACTGTGTTTAGTAGTCCTAGGTGATTATCAAGGTGGAGTCTAGTAGTGCACTGTGTTTAGTAGTCCTAGGTGATTATCAAGGTGGAGTCCAGTAGTGCACTGTGTTTAGTAGTCCTGGGTGATTATCAAGGTGGAGTCTAGTAGTGCACTGTGTTTAGTAGTCCTGGGTGATTATCAAGGTGGAGTCTAGTAGTGCACTGTGTTTAGTAGTCCTAGGTGATTATCAAGGTGGAGTCCAGTAGTGCACTGTGTTTAGTAACATGCATATTATTATTAGGTGAGTGTATTGTGTGCATGGTGTATGAGTGTATTGTGTGCATGATGTATGTTGATTACTCCTTCTCCTCCTCTCTCTAAGTCTCTTGTTCTTTTATAGGCAGCTGGTTTATCTTGTGTTGTGCCTAGGATCATTCTCCTCAGAGACTGATCTGACCAATCAGGAGTTATATATATAGAGTACTACCACACTTCCCTATATATAGAGTGCTACCACACTTCCCTATATATAGAGTGCTAGTACACTTCCCAATATATAGAGTGCTACCACACTTCCCAATATAGAGAGTGCTACCACACTTCCCTATATATAGAGTGCTAGTACACTTCCCAATATATAGAGTGTTACCACACTTCCCAATATAGAGAGTGCTACCACACTTCCCAATATAGAGTGCTACCACACTTCCCTATATATAGAGTGCTACCACACTTCCCTATATATAGAGTACTACCACACTTCCCAATATAGAGAGTGCTACCACACTTCCCTATATAGAGAGTGCTACCACACTTCCCTATATATAGAGTGCTAGTACACTTCCCTATATATAGAGTGCTACCACACTTCCCAATATAGAGAGTGCTACCACACTTCCCTATATATAGAGTACTACCACACTTCCCAATATAGAGAGTGCTACCACACTTCCCTATATAGAGAGTGCTACCACACTTCCCTATATATAGAGTGCTAGTACACTTCCCTATATATAGAGTGCTACCACACTTCCCAATATAGAGAGTGCTACCACACTTCCCTATATATAGAGTGCTACCACACTTCCCAATATAGAGAGTGCTAGTACACTTCCCAATATATAGAGTACTACCACACTTCCCTATATAGAGAGTGCTAGTACACTTCCCAATATATAGGACTACTACAGCTAAGAGTGCACCAGTTTACAGGCCCAGTTGTTCCAGGACTAATTTCTGCTTTAATCTTGTTAAACAAGCCTTCTCGCCGAGGTGAGTATTTAAGCAGTTTAGATATTTCAAAAGTAGTATCTAGAGTATTCCTCAGTATTCTTGATGGTTTCTCCAGCAGCTAAATTTAAAGCATGACCATAGCAATGGACAAAAATAGCTCGTGACTCTTCTCCACAAATTTTAGTAGAAGTCCCACCCCTTATACCATGTTTGCAGCAACATCATAGCATTGAGCACGACAGTTATGAATGCTAAGACTCATACGACACATCGCATCCTTCAAACTACCAACCAAGACATCTGCTTTTATGGACTCAACATGGTCAAGGCCATAGAAATCTTCATGGGGTTGAAAATCATCATCAACCCACCGAAAGCAAACAACGAATTGCTCCTTATTGGATGCATCCGACACTTCATCAGCCATCAGGGCAAAATACTCGGCTTGCTGGATAGAACTGGCTATAATATGTAATGCCATTATTTTAATAACTTCATTTTGTATTTGGGGACTAGTATATTTATCAGTTTTCTTACTTAACATGGCCGATATTGCAGAGATCATCCAATGCACGAAGATGCATTAATTGCATGAAGTTTACTGTCAACTTCATCACCAGCACCACGAAAAGCTATTCCTTGTCTAGCTAGGAATTGAATATTCTGAGCTATCTTGATAAGGTACTCTCTGTTCACGGCTTTTTGCAAAGCATGTTGAGAAGATAACATACTTCCAACATCACTAGTCGTACCTGGTATAGTGATCACTAAATCGGTAGCTGCTTTATGATATTTTGTGCTCTCATGTTGGTTGAAACATCAAGTTCTATCCTTCCAGTTACTGAACCCAGACAAAAAGGTTGAGTCCTGCATGTTTCCTTATCATCTTCAGTTTACCTAATATATATACTAGCTGTGAAATATGGAATGATTGCTGCCAATACGAGTGGCAGCTAGGCTTACTAGCAGAAGCTGCCCCACTGTATCTTACCCGTTTGGATTGCTTGCACACACGTGAAACAATAAGCCATGTCTCGTAGTGAAGCCATTTCCATTGGTTGAACCAAGCGCTCTGAAAAGAGCGATAAGAGATATTGGTTCGGCCGAAAGATCGCTTAGGAAAACTAAAGTTAGTTGGTCGAGTCGGATGATCGGGAAGCTTAGGACAATTTGGTAACCTGGAAGCCATGCTGAAAAGACGAAATCTGACTATCTTTAATTAAATATTAATTTAATAATTTTTATCCATTGCTACTAGTCACATAGGTAGGCTAGTTGTCCTTAAGTGTACTTCTATTCATGTCTCACCATAATGATACTGTGAAGTAAAAAAAAAAAAAAAAAAAAAAAAAAAAAAAAAAAAAAAAAAAAAAAAAAAAAAAAAAAAAAAAAAAAAAAAAAGTGTGGTTTTCGTGAAGTAGGCTTGTTCGGTCCAACGGGCCTACGGCCATGCACTCTAGGAATATTACTTCCTAACAATATAAATCTTCAGAAGAAGTCTCAGCACAACTTCTCTTTCCAGGTTCGCTTTCTTTGACGCCCAGACCTTACTATTGCTTCTCTCTCACAATAGCCTTATCTAGACCAAGTATATAATCAAACAGAGTCTTCTCTCTCTCTCTCTCTAGACCTCTGCCCTCCTTTTCTGTAGAAGCTAAGTTGATTATAATCAACAATAACAAAATGATGTACACGACCACGTCTATCAATACATCATTACTCCTATTGTTTTCTACCAAATTATATATTACGCAGAGCCAAGTCAGCTCAGTTCCGAGTCTCTCTTCAGTTCATTGAGGAGTTAGTTTGTTGAGGGGCTTTCCTTCTTTCTTCCGGCTTGTTGATTACTCCTTCTCCTCTCTCGAAGTCTCTTGTTCTTTTATAGGCAGCTGGTTTATCTTGTGTTGTGCCTAGGATCATTCTCCTCAGAGACTGATCTGACCAATCAGGAGTTCCTTTTTCCAACCAATCAGGGGTCTCTGCTGTTGAAGTGGGATGATCCATAGTTGCGGTTTTGGTTCTGAGTTGGTGGGTGTCTACTGCCACTTGTGGGTGTGTAGTGTCAACCTCCCTCTGACAGTGTTTCCCCTCTAACAGCTTCCGCTGTCAGGGCTTTCTCCGACTATACTATATGTGAGTCTAGAGTGCATGGTGCACACATGTGAATGACTGGCGTGCATGAGGTGAGTCTAGATTGCATGGTGATTATCAAGGTGGAGTCTAGTAGTGCACTGTGTTTAGTAGCCCTAGGTGATTATCAAGGTGGAGTCTAGTAGTGCACTGTGTTTAGTAGTCCTGGGTGATTATCAAGGTGGAGTCTAGTAGTGCACTGTGTTTAGTAGTCCTGGGTGATTATCAAGGTGGAGTCTAGTAGTGCACTGTGTTTAGTAGTCCTAGGTGATTATCAAGGTGGAGTCTAGTAGTGCACTGTGTTTAGTAGTCCTAGGTGATTATCAAGGTGGAGTCTAGTAGTGCACTGTGTTTAGTAGTCCTGGGTGATTATCAAGGTGGAGTCTAGTAGTGCACTGTGTTTAGTAGTCCTGGGTGATTATCAAGGTGGAGTCTAGTAGTGCACTGTGTTTAGTAGTCCTGGGTGATTATCAAGGTGGAGTCTAGTAGTGCACTGTGTTTAGTAGTCCTAGGTGATTATCAAGGTGGAGTCTAGTAGTGCACTGTGTTTAGTAGTCCTAGGTGATTATCAAGGTGGAGTCTAGTAGTGCACTGTGTTTAGTAGCCCTAGGTGATTATCAAGGTGGAGTCTAGTAGTGCACTGTGTTTAGTAGTCCTAGGTGATTATCAAGGTGGAGTCCAGTAGTGCACTGTGTTTAGTAGTCCTGGGTGATTATCAAGGTGGAGTCTAGTAGTGCACTGTGTTTAGTAGTCCTGGGTGATTATCAAGGTGGAGTCTAGTAGTGCACTGTGTTTAGTAGTCCTGGGTGATTATCAAGGTGGAGTCCAGTAGTGCACTGTGTTTAGTAGTCCTGGGTGATTATCAAGGTGGAGTCTAGTAGTGCACTGTGTTTAGTAGTCCTGGGTGATTATCAAGGTGGAGTCTAGTAGTGCACTGTGTTTAGTAGTCCTGGGTGATTATCAAGGTGGAGTCTAGTAGTGCACTGTGTTTAGTAGTCCTAGGTGATTATCAAGGTGGAGTCTAGTAGTGCACTGTGTTTAGTAGTCCTAGGTGATTATCAAGGTGGAGTCCAGTAGTGCACTGTGTTTAGTAGTCCTGGGTGATTATCAAGGTGGAGTCTAGTAGTGCACTGTGTTTAGTAGTCCTAGGTGATTATCAAGGTGGAGTCTAGTAGTGCACTGTGTTTAGTAGTCCTAGGTGATTATCAAGGTGGAGTCTAGTAGTGCACTGTGTTTAGTAGTCCTAGGTGATTATCAAGGTGGAGTCTAGTAGTGCACTGTGTTTAGTAGTCCTGGGTGATTATCAAGGTGGAGTCTAGTAGTGCACTGTGTTTAGTAGTCCTGGGTGATTATCAAGGTGGAGTCTAGTAGTGCACTGTGTTTAGTAGTCCTAGGTGATTATCAAGGTGGAGTCTAGTAGTGCACTGTGTTTAGTAGTCCTAGGTGATTATCAAGGTGGAGTCTAGTAGTGCACTGTGTTTAGTAGCCCTAGGTGATTATCAAGGTGGAGTCTAGTAGTGCACTGTGTTTAGTAGTCCTGGGTGATTATCAAGGTGGAGTCTAGTAGTGCACTGTGTTTAGTAGTCCTAGGTGATTATCAAGGTGGAGTCTAGTAGTGCACTGTGTTTAGTAGTCCTAGGTGATTATCAAGGTGGAGTCTAGTAGTGCACTGTGTTTAGTAGTCCTAGGTGATTATCAAGGTGGAGTCTAGTAGTGCACTGTGTTTAGTAGTCCTGGGTGATTATCAAGGTGGAGTCTAGTAGTGCACTGTGTTTAGTAGTCCTAGGTGATTATCAAGGTGGAGTCTAGTAGTGCACTGTGTTTAGTAGTCCTAGGTGATTATCAAGGTGGAGTCTAGTAGTGCACTGTGTTTAGTAGTCCTGGGTGATTATCAAGGTGGAGTCCAGTAGTGCACTGTGTTTAGTAGTCCTAGGTGATTATCAAGGTGGAGTCTAGTAGTGCACTGTGTTTAGTAGTCCTAGGTGATTATCAAGGTGGAGTCTAGTAGTGCACTGTGTTTAGTAGTCCTAGGTGATTATCAAGGTGGAGTCTAGTAGTGCACTGTGTTTAGTAGTCCTGGGTGATTATCAAGGTGGAGTCTAGTAGTGCACTGTGTTTAGTAGTCCTAGGTGATTATCAAGGTGGAGTCTAGTAGTGCACTGTGTTTAGTAGTCCTAGGTGATTATCAAGGTGGAGTCTAGTAGTGCACTGTGTTTAGTAGTCCTGGGTGATTATCAAGGTGGAGTCTAGTAGTGCACTGTGTTTAGTAGTCCTAGGTGATTATCAAGGTGGAGTCTAGTAGTGCACTGTGTTTAGTAGTCCTGGGTGATTATCAAGGTGGAGTCTAGTAGTGCACTGTGTTTAGTAGTCCTAGGTGATTATCAAGGTGGAGTCTAGTAGTGCACTGTGTTTAGTAGTCCTAGGTGATTATCAAGGTGGAGTCTAGTAGTGCACTGTGTTTAGTAGTCCTAGGTGATTATCAAGGTGGAGTCTAGTAGTGCACTGTGTTTAGTAGTCCTGGGTGATTATCAAGGTGGAGTCTAGTAGTGCACTGTGTTTAGTAGTCCTAGGTGATTATCAAGGTGGAGTCTAGTAGTGCACTGTGTTTAGTAGTCCTGGGTGATTATCAAGGTGGAGTCTAGTAGTGCACTGTGTTTAGTAGTCCTAGGTGATTATCAAGGTGGAGTCTAGTAGTGCACTGTGTTTAGTAGTCCTAGGTGATTATCAAGGTGGAGTCTAGTAGTGCACTGTGTTTAGTAGTCCTGGGTGATTATCAAGGTGGAGTCTAGTAGTGCACTGTGTTTAGTAGTCCTGGGTGATTATCAAGGTGGAGTCTAGTAGTGCACTGTGTTTAGTAGTCCTAGGTGATTATCAAGGTGGAGTCTAGTAGTGCACTGTGTTTAGTAGTCCTAGGTGATTATCAAGGTGGAGTCTAGTAGTGCACTGTGTTTAGTAGTCCTAGGTGATTATCAAGGTGGAGTCTAGTAGTGCACTGTGTTTAGTAGTCCTAGGTGATTATCAAGGTGGAGTCTAGTAGTGCACTGTGTTTAGTAGTCCTAGGTGATTATCAAGGTGGAGTCTAGTAGTGCACTGTGTTTAGTAGTCCTGGGTGATTATCAAGGTGGAGTCTAGTAGTGCACTGTGTTTAGTAGTCCTAGGTGATTATCAAGGTGGAGTCTAGTAGTGCACTGTGTTTAGTAGTCCTAGGTGATTATCAAGGTGGAGTCTAGTAGTGCACTGTGTTTAGTAGTCCTGGGTGATTATCAAGGTGGAGTCTAGTAGTGCACTGTGTTTAGTAGTCCTAGGTGATTATCAAGGTGGAGTCTAGTAGTGCACTGTGTTTAGTAGTCCTGGGTGATTATCAAGGTGGAGTCTAGTAGTGCACTGTGTTTAGTAGTCCTGGGTGATTATCAAGGTGGAGTCTAGTAGTGCACTGTGTTTAGTAGTCCTAGGTGATTATCAAGGTGGAGTCTAGTAGTGCACTGTGTTTAGTAGTCCTGGGTGATTATCAAGGTGGAGTCTAGTAGTGCACTGTGTTTAGTAGTCCTAGGTGATTATCAAGGTGGAGTCTAGTAGTGCACTGTGTTTAGTAGTCCTAGGTGATTATCAAGGTGGAGTCTAGTAGTGCACTGTGTTTAGTAGTCCTGGGTGATTATCAAGGTGGAGTCTAGTAGTGCACTGTGTTTAGTAGTCCTGGGTGATTATCAAGGTGGAGTCTAGTAGTGCACTGTGTTTAGTAGTCCTAGGTGATTATCAAGGTGGAGTCTAGTAGTGCACTGTGTTTAGTAGTCCTGGGTGATTATCAAGGTGGAGTCTAGTAGTGCACTGTGTTTAGTAGTCCTGGGTGATTATCAAGGTGGAGTCTAGTAGTGCACTGTGTTTAGTAGTCCTGGGTGATTATCAAGGTGGAGTCTAGTAGTGCACTGTGTTTAGTAGTCCTAGGTGATTATCAAGGTGGAGTCTAGTAGTGCACTGTGTTTAGTAGTCCTAGGTGATTATCAAGGTGGAGTCTAGTAGTGCACTGTGTTTAGTAGTCCTAGGTGATTATCAAGGTGGAGTCTAGTAGTGCACTGTGTTTAGTAGTCCTGGGTGATTATCAAGGTGGAGTCTAGTAGTGCACTGTGTTTAGTAGTCCTAGGTGATTATCAAGGTGGAGTCTAGTAGTGCACTGTGTTTAGTAGTCCTAGGTGATTATCAAGGTGGAGTCTAGTAGTGCACTGTGTTTAGTAGTCCTGGGTGATTATCAAGGTGGAGTCTAGTAGTGCACTGTGTTTAGTAGTCCTAGGTGATTATCAAGGTGGAGTCTAGTAGTGCACTGTGTTTAGTAGTCCTGGGTGATTATCAAGGTGGAGTCTAGTAGTGCACTGTGTTTAGTAGTCCTGGGTGATTATCAAGGTGGAGTCTAGTAGTGCACTGTGTTTAGTAGTCCTAGGTGATTATCAAGGTGGAGTCTAGTAGTGCACTGTGTTTAGTAGTCCTGGGTGATTATCAAGGTGGAGTCTAGTAGTGCACTGTGTTTAGTAGTCCTAGGTGATTATCAAGGTGGAGTCTAGTAGTGCACTGTGTTTAGTAGTCCTAGGTGATTATCAAGGTGGAGTCTAGTAGTGCACTGTGTTTAGTAGTCCTAGGTGATTATCAAGGTGGAGTCTAGTAGTGCACTGTGTTTAGTAGTCCTAGGTGATTATCAAGGTGGAGTCTAGTAGTGCACTGTGTTTAGTAGTCCTAGGTGATTATCAAGGTGGAGTCTAGTAGTGCACTGTGTTTAGTAGTCCTAGGTGATTATCAAGGTGGAGTCTAGTAGTGCACTGTGTTTAGTAGTCCTGGGTGATTATCAAGGTGGAGTCTAGTAGTGCACTGTGTTTAGTAGTCCTAGGTGATTATCAAGGTGGAGTCTAGTAGTGCACTGTGTTTAGTAGTCCTAGGTGATTATCAAGGTGGAGTCTAGTAGTGCACTGTGTTTAGTAGTCCTGGGTGATTATCAAGGTGGAGTCTAGTAGTGCACTGTGTTTAGTAGTCCTAGGTGATTATCAAGGTGGAGTCTAGTAGTGCACTGTGTTTAGTAGTCCTAGGTGATTATCAAGGTGGAGTCTAGTAGTGCACTGTGTTTAGTAGTCCTAGGTGATTATCAAGGTGGAGTCTAGTAGTGCACTGTGTTTAGTAGTCCTGGGTGATTATCAAGGTGGAGTCTAGTAGTGCACTGTGTTTAGTAGTCCTAGGTGATTATCAAGGTGGAGTCTAGTAGTGCACTGTGTTTAGTAGTCCTAGGTGATTATCAAGGTGGAGTCTAGTAGTGCACTGTGTTTAGTAGTCCTGGGTGATTATCAAGGTGGAGTCTAGTAGTGCACTGTGTTTAGTAGTCCTGGGTGATTATCAAGGTGGAGTCTAGTAGTGCACTGTGTTTAGTAGTCCTAGGTGATTATCAAGGTGGAGTCTAGTAGTGCACTGTGTTTAGTAGTCCTGGGTGATTATCAAGGTGGAGTCTAGTAGTGCACTGTGTTTAGTAGTCCTAGGTGATTATCAAGGTGGAGTCTAGTAGTGCACTGTGTTTAGTAGTCCTAGGTGATTATCAAGGTGGAGTCTAGTAGTGCACTGTGTTTAGTAGTCCTAGGTGATTATCAAGGTGGAGTCTAGTAGTGCACTGTGTTTAGTAGTCCTAGGTGATTATCAAGGTGGAGTCCAGTAGTGCACTGTGTTTAGTAGTCCTAGGTGATTATCAAGGTGGAGTCTAGTAGTGCACTGTGTTTAGTAGTCCTAGGTGATTATCAAGGTGGAGTCTAGTAGTGCACTGTGTTTAGTAGTCCTAGGTGATTATCAAGGTGGAGTCTAGTAGTGCACTGTGTTTAGTAGTCCTAGGTGATTATCAAGGTGGAGTCTAGTAGTGCACTGTGTTTAGTAGTCCTGGGTGATTATCAAGGTGGAGTCTAGTAGTGCACTGTGTTTAGTAGTCCTGGGTGATTATCAAGGTGGAGTCTAGTAGTGCACTGTGTTTAGTAGTCCTAGGTGATTATCAAGGTGGAGTCTAGTAGTGCACTGTGTTTAGTAGTCCTGGGTGATTATCAAGGTGGAGTCTAGTAGTGCACTGTGTTTAGTAACATGCATATTATTATTAGGTGGGTGTGGTTGACTTAGGAGACTCTTGACCATGCATATTATTATTAGGTGAGTGTATTGTGTGCATGGTGTATGAGTGTATTGTGTGATGATGTATGTTGATTACTCCTTCTCCTCCTCTCTCGAAGTCTCTTGTTCTTTTATAGGCAGCTGGTTTATCTTGTGTTGTGCCTAGGATCATTCTCCTCAGAGACTGATCTGACCAATCAGGAGTTATATATATAGAGTACTACCACACTTCCCTATATATAGAGTGCTACCACACTTCCCTATATATAGAGTGCTAGTACACTTCCCAATATATAGAGTGCTACCACACTTCCCAATATAGAGAGTGCTACCACACTTCCCTATATATAGAGTGCTAGTACACTTCCCAATATATAGAGTGCTACCACACTTCCCAATATAGAGAGTGCTACCACACTTCCCTATATATAGAGTGCTAGTACACTTCCCAATATATAGAGTGCTACCACACTTCCCTATATATAGAGTGCTACCACACTTCCCTATATATAGAGTGCTAGTACACTTCCCTATATATAGAGTGCTACCACACTTCCCAATATAGAGAGTGCTACCACACTTCCCTATATATAGAGTACTACCACACTTCCCAATATAGAGAGTGCTACCACACTTCCCTATATAGAGAGTGCTACCACACTTCCCTATATATAGAGTGCTAGTACACTTCCCTATATATAGAGTGCTACCACACTTCCCAATATAGAGTGCTACCACACTTCTCTATATATAGAGTGCTACCACACTTCCCTATATATAGAGTGCTACCACACTTCCCAATATAGAGTGCTACCACACTTCCCTATATATAGAGTGCTACCACACTTCCCAATATAGAGAGTGCTACCACACTTCCCTATATATAGAGTGCTACCACACTTCCCAATATAGAGAGTGCTACCACACTTCCCTATATATAGAGTGCTACCACACTTCCCAATATATAGAGTACTACCACACTTCCCAATATAGAGAGTGCTACCACACTTCCCTATATATAGAGTGCTACCACACTTCCCTATATATAGAGTACTACCACACTTCCCAATATAGAGAGTGCTACCACACTTCCCTATATAGAGAGTGCTACCACACTTCCCTATATATAGAGTGCTAGTACACTTCCCTATATATAGAGTGCTACCACACTTCCCAATATAGAGAGTGCTACCACACTTCCCTATATATAGAGTACTACCACACTTCCCAATATAGAGAGTGCTACCACACTTCCCTATATAGAGAGTGCTACCACACTTCCCTATATATAGAGTGCTAGTACACTTCCCTATATATAGAGTGCTACCACACTTCCCAATATAGAGTGTGCTACCACACTTCTCTATATATAGAGTGCTACCACACTTCCCAATATAGAGAGTGCTAGTACACTTCCCAATATATAGAGTACTACCACACTTCCCTATATAGAGAGTGCTAGTACACTTCCCAATATATAGGACTACTACAGCTAAGAGTGCACCAGTTTACAG
Source organism: Cladorhizidae sp. MBARI D1340-BT2 (assembly GCA_028752905.1). NCBI lineage: Eukaryota > Metazoa > Porifera > Demospongiae > Poecilosclerida > Cladorhizidae > Cladorhizidae sp. MBARI D1340-BT2. The sequence goes on along the minus strand of JAQNBH010000017.1, from coordinate 39,622,193 downwards.
GCCCAGTTGTTCCAGGACTAATTTCTGCTTTAATCTTGTTAAACAAGCCTTCTCGCCGAGGTGAGTATTTAAGCAGTTTAGATATTTCAAAAGTAGTATCTAGAGTATTCCTCAGTATTCTTGATGGTTTCTCCAGCAGCTAAATTTAAAGCATGACCATAGCAATGGACAAAAATAGCTCGTGACTCTTCTCCACAAATTTTAGTACAAGTCCCACCCCTTATACCATGTTTGCAGCAACATCATAGCATTGAGCACGACAGTTATGAATGCTAAGACTCATACGACACATCGCATCCTTCAAACTACCAACCAAGACATCTGCTTTTATGGACTCAACATGGTCAAGGCCATAGAAATCTTCATGGGGTTGAAAATCATCATCAACCCACCGAAAGCAAACAACGAATTGCTCCTTATTGGATGCATCCGACACTTCATCAGCCATCAGGGCAAAATACTCGGCTTGCTGGATAGAACTGGCTATAATATGTAATGCCATTATTTTAATAACTTCATTTTGTATTTGGGGACTAGTATATTTATCAGTTTTCTTACTTAACATGGCCGATATTGCAGGATCATCCAATGCACGAAGATGCATTAATTGCATGAAGTTTACTGTCAACTTCATCACCAGCACCACGAAAAGCTATTCCTTGTCTAGCTAGGAATTGAATATTCTGAGCTATCTTGATAAGGTACTCTCTGTTCACGGCTTTTTGCAAAGCATGTTGAGAAGATAACATACTTCCAACATCACTAGTCGTACCTGGTATAGTGATCACTAAATCGGTAGCTGCTTTACGAGATTTTGTGCTCTCATGTTGGTTGAAACATCAAGTTCTATCCTTCCAGTTACTGAACCCAGACAAAAAGGTTGAGTCCTGCATGTTTCCTTATCATCTTCAGTTTACCTAATATATATACTAGCTGTGAAATATGGAATGATTGCTGCCAATACGAGTGGCAGCTAGGCTTACTAGCAGAAGCTGCCCCACTGTATCTTACCTGTTTGGATTGCTTGCACACACGTGAAACAATAAGCCATGTCTCGTAGTGAAGCCATTTCCATTGGTTGAACCAAGCGCTCTGAAAAGAGCGATAAGAGATATTGGTTCGGCCGAAAGATCGCTTAGGAAAACTAAAGTTAGTTGGTCGAGTCGGATGATCGGGAAGCTTAGGACAATTTGGTAACCTGGAAGCCATGCTGAAAAGACGAAATCTGACTATCTTTAATTAAATATTAATTTAATAATTTTTATCCATTGCTACTAGTCACATAGGTAGGCTAGTTGTCCTTAAGTGTACTTCTATTCATGTCTCACCATAATGATACTGTGAAGTAAAAAAAAAAAAAAAAAAAAAAAAAAAAAAAAAAAAAAAAAAAAAAAAAAAAAAAAATAAAAAAAATAAAAAAAAAAAAAAAAAAATAAAAAAAAAATAAAAAAATAAAAAAAAGTGTGGTTTTCGTGAAGTAGGCTTGTTCGGTCCAACGGGCCTACGGCCATGCACTCTAGGAATATTACTTCCTAACAATATAAATCTTCAGAAGAAGTCTCAGCACAACTTCTCTTTCCAGGTTCGCTTTCTTTGACGCCCAGACCTTACTATTGCTTCTCTCTCACAATAGCCTTATCTAGACCAAGTATATAATCAAACAGAGTCTTCTCTCTCTCTCTCTCTAGACCTCTGCCCTCCTTTTCTGTAGAAGCTAAGTTGATTATAATCAACAATAACAAAATGATGTACACGACCACGTCTATCAATACATCATTACTCCTATTGTTTTCTACCAAATTATATATTACGCAGAGCCAAGTCAGCTCAGTTCCGAGTCTCTCTTCAGTTCATTGAGGAGTTAGTTTGTTGAGGGGCTTTCCTTCTTTCTTCCGGCTTGTTGATTACTCCTTCTCCTCCTCTCTCGAAGTCTCTTGTTCTTTTATAGGCAGCTGGTTTATCTTGTGTTGTGCCTAGGATCATTCTCCTCAGAGACTGATCTGACCAATCAGGAGTTCCTTTTTCCAACCAATCAGGGGTCTCTGCTGTTGAAGTGGGATGATCCATAGTTGCGGTTTTGGTTCTGAGTTGGTGGGTGTCTACTGCCACTTGTGGGTGTGTAGTGTCAACCTCCCTCTGACAGTGTTTCCCCTCTAACAGCTTCCGCTGTCAGGGCTTTCTCTGACTATACTATATGTGAGTCTAGAGTGCATGGTGCACACATGTGAATGACTGGCGTGCATGAGGTGAGTCTAGAGTGCATGGTGCACACATGTGAATGACTGGTGTGCATGAGGTGAGTCTAGAGTGCATGGTGATTATCAAGGTGGAGTCTAGTAGTGCACTGTGTTTAGTAGTCCTAGGTGATTATCAAGGTGGAGTCTAGTAGTGCACTGTGTTTAGTAGTCCTGGGTGATTATCAAGGTGGAGTCTAGTAGTGCACTGTGTTTAGTAGTCCTAGGTGATTATCAAGGTGGAGTCTAGTAGTGCACTGTGTTTAGTAGCCCTAGGTGATTATCAAGGTGGAGTCTAGTAGTGCACTGTGTTTAGTAGTCCTAGGTGATTATCAAGGTGGAGTCTAGTAGTGCACTGTGTTTAGTAGTCCTAGGTGATTATCAAGGTGGAGTCTAGTAGTGCACTGTGTTTAGTAGTCCTAGGTGATTATCAAGGTGGAGTCTAGTAGTGCACTGTGTTTAGTAGTCCTAGGTGATTATCAAGGTGGAGTCTAGTAGTGCACTGTGTTTAGTAGTCCTAGGTGATTATCAAGGTGGAGTCTAGTAGTGCACTGTGTTTAGTAGTCCTGGGTGATTATCAAGGTGGAGTCTAGTAGTGCACTGTGTTTAGTAGTCCTGGGTGATTATCAAGGTGGAGTCCAGTAGTGCACTGTGTTTAGTAGTCCTGGGTGATTATCAAGGTGGAGTCTAGTAGTGCACTGTGTTTAGTAGTCCTGGGTGATTATCAAGGTGGAGTCTAGTAGTGCACTGTGTTTAGTAGTCCTAGGTGATTATCAAGGTGGAGTCTAGTAGTGCACTGTGTTTAGTAGTCCTAGGTGATTATCAAGGTGGAGTCTAGTAGTGCACTGTGTTTAGTAGTCCTAGGTGATTATCAAGGTGGAGTCTAGTAGTGCACTGTGTTTAGTAGTCCTAGGTGATTATCAAGGTGGAGTCTAGTAGTGCACTGTGTTTAGTAGTCCTGGGTGATTATCAAGGTGGAGTCTAGTAGTGCACTGTGTTTAGTAGTCCTAGGTGATTATCAAGGTGGAGTCTAGTAGTGCACTGTGTTTAGTAGTCCTAGGTGATTATCAAGGTGGAGTCTAGTAGTGCACTGTGTTTAGTAGTCCTAGGTGATTATCAAGGTGGAGTCTAGTAGTGCACTGTGTTTAGTAGTCCTGGGTGATTATCAAGGTGGAGTCTAGTAGTGCACTGTGTTTAGTAGTCCTGGGTGATTATCAAGGTGGAGTCTAGTAGTGCACTGTGTTTAGTAGTCCTAGGTGATTATCAAGGTGGAGTCTAGTAGTGCACTGTGTTTAGTAGTCCTGGGTGATTATCAAGGTGGAGTCTAGTAGTGCACTGTGTTTAGTAGTCCTAGGTGATTATCAAGGTGGAGTCTAGTAGTGCACTGTGTTTAGTAGTCCTAGGTGATTATCAAGGTGGAGTCTAGTAGTGCACTGTGTTTAGTAGTCCTGGGTGATTATCAAGGTGGAGTCTAGTAGTGCACTGTGTTTAGTAGTCCTAGGTGATTATCAAGGTGGAGTCTAGTAGTGCACTGTGTTTAGTAGTCCTGGGTGATTATCAAGGTGGAGTCTAGTAGTGCACTGTGTTTAGTAGTCCTGGGTGATTATCAAGGTGGAGTCTAGTAGTGCACTGTGTTTAGTAGTCCTAGGTGATTATCAAGGTGGAGTCTAGTAGTGCACTGTGTTTAGTAGTCCTAGGTGATTATCAAGGTGGAGTCTAGTAGTGCACTGTGTTTAGTAGTCCTGGGTGATTATCAAGGTGGAGTCTAGTAGTGCACTGTGTTTAGTAGTCCTAGGTGATTATCAAGGTGGAGTCTAGTAGTGCACTGTGTTTAGTAGTCCTAGGTGATTATCAAGGTGGAGTCTAGTAGTGCACTGTGTTTAGTAGTCCTAGGTGATTATCAAGGTGGAGTCTAGTAGTGCACTGTGTTTAGTAGTCCTGGGTGATTATCAAGGTGGAGTCTAGTAGTGCACTGTGTTTAGTAGTCCTAGGTGATTATCAAGGTGGAGTCTAGTAGTGCACTGTGTTTAGTAGTCCTATTATCAAGGTGGAGTCTAGTAGTGCACTGTGTTTAGTAGTCCTAGGTGATTATCAAGGTGGAGTCTAGTAGTGCACTGTGTTTAGTAGTCCTAGGTGATTATCAAGGTGGAGTCCAGTAGTGCACTGTGTTTAGTAGTCCTAGGTGATTATCAAGGTGGAGTCTAGTAGTGCACTGTGTTTAGTAGTCCTAGGTGATTATCAAGGTGGAGTCTAGTAGTGCACTGTGTTTAGTAGTCCTAGGTGATTATCAAGGTGGAGTCTAGTAGTGCACTGTGTTTAGTAGTCCTAGGTGATTATCAAGGTGGAGTCTAGTAGTGCACTGTGTTTAGTAGTCCTAGGTGATTATCAAGGTGGAGTCTAGTAGTGCACTGTGTTTAGTAGTCCTGTGGTGATTATCAAGGTGGAGTCTAGTAGTGCACTGTGTTTAGTAGTCCTAGGTGATTATCAAGGTGGAGTCTAGTAGTGCACTGTGTTTAGTAGTCCTGGGTGATTATCAAGGTGGAGTCTAGTAGTGCACTGTGTTTAGTAGTCCTGGGTGATTATCAAGGTGGAGTCTAGTAGTGCACTGTGTTTAGTAGTCCTAGGTGATTATCAAGGTGGAGTCTAGTAGTGCACTGTGTTTAGTAGTCCTAGGTGATTATCAAGGTGGAGTCTAGTAGTGCACTGTGTTTAGTAGTCCTAGGTGATTATCAAGGTGGAGTCTAGTAGTGCACTGTGTTTAGTAGTCCTGGGTGATTATCAAGGTGGAGTCTAGTAGTGCACTGTGTTTAGCAGTCCTGGGTGATTATCAAGGTGGAGTCTAGTAGTGCACTGTGTTTAGTAGTCCTGGGTGATTATCAAGGTGGAGTCTAGTAGTGCACTGTGTTTAGTAGTCCTAGGTGATTATCAAGGTGGAGTCTAGTAGTGCACTGTGTTTAGTAGTCCTGGGTGATTATCAAGGTGGAGTCTAGTAGTGCACTGTGTTTAGTAGTCCTAGGTGATTATCAAGGTGGAGTCTAGTAGTGCACTGTGTTTAGTAGTCCTAGGTGATTATCAAGGTGGAGTCTAGTAGTGCACTGTGTTTAGTAGTCCTAGGTGATTATCAAGGTGGAGTCTAGTAGTGCACTGTGTTTAGTAGTCCTAGGTGATTATCAAGGTGGAGTCTAGTAGTGCACTGTGTTTAGTAACATGCATATTATTATTAGGTGGGTGTGGTTGACTTAGGAGACTCTTGACCATGCATATTATTATTAGGTGAGTGTATTGTGTGCATGGTGTATGAGTGTATTGTGTGATGATGTATGTTGATTACTCCTTCTCCTCCTCTCTCGAAGTCTCTTGTTCTTTTATAGGCAGCTGGTTTATCTTGTGTTGTGCCTAGGATCATTCTCCTCAGAGACTGATCTGACCAATCAGGAGTTATATATATAGAGTACTACCACACTTCCCTATATATAGAGTGCTACCACACTTCCCTATATATAGAGTGCTAGTACACTTCCCAATATATAGAGTGCTACCACACTTCCCAATATAGAGAGTGCTACCACACTTCCCTATATATAGAGTGCTAGTACACTTCCCAATATATAGAGTGCTACCACACTTCCCTATATATAGAGTGCTAGTACACTTCCCTATATATAGAGTACTACCACACTTCCCTATATATAGAGTGCTACCACACTTCCCAATATATAGAGTGCTACCACACTTCCCAATATAGAGAGTGCTACCACACTTCCCTATATATAGAGTGCTACCACACTTCCCAATATAGAGTGCTACCACACTTCCCTATATATAGAGTGCTACCACACTTCCCAATATAGAGAGTGCTACCACACTTCCCTATATATAGAGTGCTACCACACTTCCCTATATATAGAGTACTACCACACTTCCCAATATAGAGAGTGCTACCACACTTCCCTATATAGAGAGTGCTACCACACTTCCCTATATATAGAGTACTACCACACTTCCCAATATAGAGAGTGCTACCACACTTCCCTATATAGAGAGTGCTACCACACTTCCCTATATATAGAGTGCTAGTACACTTCCCTATATATAGAGTGCTACCACACTTCCCAATATAGAGAGTGCTACCACACTTCCCTATATATAGAGTACTACCACACTTCCCAATATAGAGAGTGCTACCACACTTCCCTATATAGAGAGTGCTACCACACTTCCCTATATATAGAGTGCTAGTACACTTCCCTATATATAGAGTGCTACCACACTTCCCAATATAGAGAGTGCTACCACACTTCTCTATATATAGAGTGCTACCACACTTCCCTATATATAGAGTGCTACCACACTTCCCAATATAGAGTGCTACCACACTTCCCTATATATAGAGTGCTACCACACTTCCCAATATAGAGAGTGCTACCACACTTCCCTATATATAGAGTGCTACCACACTTCCCAATATAGAGTGCTACCACACTTCCCTATATATAGAGTGCTACCACACTTCCCAATATATAGAGTACTACCACACTTCCCAATATAGAGAGTGCTACCACACTTCCCTATATATAGAGTGCTACCACACTTCCCTATATATAGAGTACTACCACACTTCCCAATATAGAGAGTGCTACCACACTTCCCTATATAGAGAGTGCTACCACACTTCCCTATATATAGAGTGCTAGTACACTTCCCTATATATAGAGTGCTACCACACTTCCCAATATAGAGAGTGCTACCACACTTCCCTATATATAGAGTACTACCACACTTCCCAATATAGAGAGTGCTACCACACTTCCCTATATAGAGAGTGCTACCACACTTCCCTATATATAGAGTGCTAGTACACTTCCCTATATATAGAGTGCTACCACACTTCCCAATATAGAGTGTGCTACCACACTTCTCTATATATAGAGTGCTACCACACTTCCCAATATAGAGAGTGCTAGTACACTTCCCAATATATAGAGTACTACCACACTTCCCTATATAGAGAGTGCTAGTACACTTCCCAATATATAGGACTACTACAGCTAAGAGTGCACCAGTTTACAGGCCCAGTTGTTCCAGGACTAATTTCTGCTTTAATCTTGTTAAACAAGCCTTCTCGCCGAGGTGAGTATTTAAGCAGTTTAGATATTTCAAAAGTAGTATCTAGAGTATTCCTCAGTATTCTTGATGGTTTCTCCAGCAGCTAAATTTAAAGCATGACCATAGCAATGGACAAAAATAGCTCGTGACTCTTCTCCACAAATTTTAGTACAAGTCCCACCCCTTATACCATGTTTGCAGCAACATCATAGCATTGAGCACGACAGTTATGAATGCTAAGACTCATACGACACATCGCATCCTTCAAACTACCAACCAAGACATCTGCTTTTATGGACTCAACATGGTCAAGGCCATAGAAATCTTCATGGGGTTGAAAATCATCATCAACCCACCGAAAGCAAACAACGAATTGCTCCTTATTGGATGCATCCGACACTTCATCAGCCATCAGGGCAAAATACTCGGCTTGCTGGATAGAACTGGCTATAATATGTAATGCCATTATTTTAATAACTTCATTTTGTATTTGGGGACTAGTATATTTATCAGTTTTCTTACTTAACATGGCCGATATTGCAGGATCATCCAATGCACGAAGATGCATTAATTGCATGAAGTTTACTGTCAACTTCATCACCAGCACCACGAAAAGCTATTCCTTGTCTAGCTAGGAATTGAATATTCTGAGCTATCTTGATAAGGTACTCTCTGTTCACGGCTTTTTGCAAAGCATGTTGAGAAGATAACATACTTCCAACATCACTAGTCGTACCTGGTATAGTGATCACTAAATCGGTAGCTGCTTTACGAGATTTTGTGCTCTCATGTTGGTTGAAACATCAAGTTCTATCCTTCCAGTTACTGAACCCAGACAAAAAGGTTGAGTCCTGCATGTTTCCTTATCATCTTCAGTTTACCTAATATATATACTAGCTGTGAAATATGGAATGATTGCTGCCAATACGAGTGGCAGCTAGGCTTACTAGCAGAAGCTGCCCCACTGTATCTTACCTGTTTGGATTGCTTGCACACACGTGAAACAATAAGCCATGTCTCGTAGTGAAGCCATTTCCATTGGTTGAACCAAGCGCTCTGAAAAGAGCGATAAGAGATATTGGTTCGGCCGAAAGATCGCTTAGGAAAACTAAAGTTAGTTGGTCGAGTCGGATGATCGGGAAGCTTAGGACAATTTGGTAACCTGGAAGCCATGCTGAAAAGACGAAATCTGACTATCTTTAATTAAATATTAATTTAATAATTTTTATCCATTGCTACTAGTCACATAGGTAGGCTAGTTGTCCTTAAGTGTACTTCTATTCATGTCTCACCATAATGATACTGTGAAGTAAAAAAAAAAAAAAAAAAAAAAAAAAAAAAAAAAAATAAAAAAAAAAATAAAAAAAAAATATAAAAAAAAGTGTGGTTTTCGTGAAGTAGGCTTGTTCGGTCCAACGGGCCTACGGCCATGCACTCTAGGAATATTACTTCCTAACAATATAAATCTTCAGAAGAAGTCTCAGCACAACTTCTCTTTCCAGGTTCGCTTTCTTTGACGCCCAGACCTTACTATTGCTTCTCTCTCACAATAGCCTTATCTAGACCAAGTATATAATCAAACAGAGTCTTCTCTCTCTCTCTCTCTAGACCTCTGCCCTCCTTTTCTGTAGAAGCTAAGTTGATTATAATCAACAATAACAAAATGATGTACACGACCACGTCTATCAATACATCATTACTCCTATTGTTTTCTACCAAATTATATATTACGCAGAGCCAAGTCAGCTCAGTTCCGAGTCTCTCTTCAGTTCATTGAGGAGTTAGTTTGTTGAGGGGCTTTCCTTCTTTCTTCCGGCTTGTTGATTACTCCTTCTCCTCCTCTCTCGAAGTCTCTTGTTCTTTTATAGGCAGCTGGTTTATCTTGTGTTGTGCCTAGGATCATTCTCCTCAGAGACTGATCTGACCAATCAGGAGTTCCTTTTTCCAACCAATCAGGGGTCTCTGCTGTTGAAGTGGGATGATCCATAGTTGCGGTTTTGGTTCTGAGTTGGTGGGTGTCTACTGCCACTTGTGGGTGTGTAGTGTCAACCTCCCTCTGACAGTGTTTCCCCTCTAACAGCTTCCGCTGTCAGGGCTTTCTCTGACTATACTATATGTGAGTCTAGAGTGCATGGTGCACACATGTGAATGACTGGCGTGCATGAGGTGAGTCTAGAGTGCATGGTGATTATCAAGGTGGAGTCTAGTAGTGCACTGTGTTTAGTAGTCCTAGGTGATTATCAAGGTGGAGTCTAGTAGTGCACTGTGTTTAGTAGTCCTGGGTGATTATCAAGGTGGAGTCTAGTAGTGCACTGTGTTTAGTAGTCCTGGGTGATTATCAAGGTGGAGTCCAGTAGTGCACTGTGTTTAGTAGTCCTAGGTGATTATCAAGGTGGAGTCTAGTAGTGCACTGTGTTTAGTAGTCCTAGGTGATTATCAAGGTGGAGTCTAGTAGTGCACTGTGTTTAGTAGTCCTAGGTGATTATCAAGGTGGAGTCTAGTAGTGCACTGTGTTTAGTAGTCCTAGGTGATTATCAAGGTGGAGTCTAGTAGTGCACTGTGTTTAGTAGTCCTAGGTGATCATCAAGGTGGAGTCTAGTAGTGCACTGTGTTTAGTAGTCCTGGGTGATTATCAAGGTGGAGTCTAGTAGTGCACTGTGTTTAGTAGTCCTAGGTGATTATCAAGGTGGAGTCTAGTAGTGCACTGTATTTAGTAGTCCTGGGTGATTATCAAGGTGGAGTCTAGTAGTGCACTGTGTTTAGTAGTCCTGGGTGATTATCAAGGTGGAGTCTAGTAGTGCACTGTGTTTAGTAGTCCTGGGTGATTATCAAGGTGGAGTCTAGTAGTGCACTGTGTTTAGTAGTCCTGGGTGATTATCAAGGTGGAGTCTAGTAGTGCACTGTGTTTAGTAGTCCTAGGTGATTATCAAGGTGGAGTCTAGTAGTGCACTGTGTTTAGTAGTCCTAGGTGATTATCAAGGTGGAGTCTAGTAGTGCACTGTGTTTAGTAGTCCTGGGTGATTATCAAGGTGGAGTCTAGTAGTGCACTGTGTTTAGTAGTCCTAGGTGATTATCAAGGTGGAGTCTAGTAGTGCACTGTGTTTAGTAGTCCTGGGTGATTATCAAGGTGGAGTCCAGTAGTGCACTGTGTTTAGTAGTCCTAGGTGATTATCAAGGTGGAGTCTAGTAGTGCACTGTGTTTAGTAGTCCTGGGTGATTATCAAGGTGGAGTCCAGTAGTGCACTGTGTTTAGTAGTCCTGGGTGATTATCAAGGTGGAGTCTAGTAGTGCACTGTGTTTAGTAGTCCTAGGTGATTATCAAGGTGGAGTCTAGTAGTGCACTGTGTTTAGTAGTCCTGGGTGATTATCAAGGTGGAGTCTAGTAGTGCACTGTGTTTAGTAGTCCTAGGTGATTATCAAGGTGGAGTCTAGTAGTGCACTGTGTTTAGTAGTCCTAGGTGATTATCAAGGTGGAGTCTAGTAGTGCACTGTGTTTAGTAGTCCTGGGTGATTATCAAGGTGGAGTCTAGTAGTGCACTGTGTTTAGTAGTCCTAGGTGATTATCAAGGTGGAGTCTAGTAGTGCACTGTGTTTAGTAGTCCTAGGTGATTATCAAGGTGGAGTCTAGTAGTGCACTGTGTTTAGTAGTCCTGGGTGATTATCAAGGTGGAGTCTAGTAGTGCACTGTGTTTAGTAGTCCTGGGTGATTATCAAGGTGGAGTCTAGTAGTGCACTGTGTTTAGTAGTCCTGGGTGATTATCAAGGTGGAGTCTAGTAGTGCACTGTGTTTAGTAGTCCTAGGTGATTATCAAGGTGGAGTCTAGTAGTGCACTGTGTTTAGTAGTCCTGGGTGATTATCAAGGTGGAGTCTAGTAGTGCACTGTGTTTAGTAGTCCTAGGTGATTATCAAGGTGGAGTCTAGTAGTGCACTGTGTTTAGTAGTCCTGGGTGATTATCAAGGTGGAGTCTAGTAGTGCACTGTGTTTAGTAGTCCTAGGTGATTATCAAGGTGGAGTCTAGTAGTGCACTGTGTTTAGTAGTCCTGGGTGATTATCAAGGTGGAGTCTAGTAGTGCACTGTGTTTAGTAGTCCTAGGTGATTATCAAGGTGGAGTCTAGTAGTGCACTGTGTTTAGTAGTCCTGGGTGATTATCAAGGTGGAGTCTAGTAGTGCACTGTGTTTAGTAGTCCTGGGTGATTATCAAGGTGGAGTCTAGTAGTGCACTGTGTTTAGTAGTCCTAGGTGATTATCAAGGTGGAGTCTAGTAGTGCACTGTGTTTAGTAGTCCTGGGTGATTATCAAGGTGGAGTCTAGTAGTGCACTGTGTTTAGTAGTCCTGGGTGATTATCAAGGTGGAGTCTAGTAGTGCACTGTGTTTAGTAGTCCTGGGTGATTATCAAGGTGGAGTCTAGTAGTGCACTGTGTTTAGTAGTCCTAGGTGATTATCAAGGTGGAGTCTAGTAGTGCACTGTGTTTAGTAGTCCTGGGTGATTATCAAGGTGGAGTCTAGTAGTGCACTGTGTTTAGTAACATGCATATTATTATTAGGTGGGTGTGGTTGACTTAGGAGACTCTTGACCATGCATATTATTATTAGGTGAGTGTATTGTGTGCATGGTGTATGAGTGTATTGTGTGATGATGTATGTTGATTACTCCTTCTCCTCCTCTCTCGAAGTCTCTTGTTCTTTTATAGGCAGCTGGTTTATCTTGTGTTGTGCCTAGGATCATTCTCCTCAGAGACTGATCTGACCAATCAGGAGTTATATATATAGAGTACTACCACACTTCCCTATATATAGAGTGCTACCACACTTCCCTATATATAGAGTGCTAGTACACTTCCCAATATATAGAGTGCTACCACACTTCCCAATATAGAGAGTGCTACCACACTTCCCTATATATAGAGTGCTAGTACACTTCCCAATATATAGAGTGCTACCACACTTCCCTATATATAGAGTGCTAGTACACTTCCCTATATATAGAGTACTACCACACTTCCCTATATATAGAGTGCTACCACACTTCCCAATATATAGAGTGCTACCACACTTCCCAATATAGAGAGTGCTACCACACTTCCCTATATATAGAGTGCTACCACACTTCCCAATATAGAGTGCTACCACACTTCCCTATATATAGAGTGCTACCACACTTCCCAATATAGAGAGTGCTACCACACTTCCCTATATATAGAGTGCTACCACACTTCCCTATATATAGAGTACTACCACACTTCCCAATATAGAGAGTGCTACCACACTTCCCTATATAGAGAGTGCTACCACACTTCCCTATATATAGAGTACTACCACACTTCCCAATATAGAGAGTGCTACCACACTTCCCTATATAGAGAGTGCTACCACACTTCCCTATATATAGAGTGCTAGTACACTTCCCTATATATAGAGTGCTACCACACTTCCCAATATAGAGAGTGCTACCACACTTCCCTATATATAGAGTACTACCACACTTCCCAATATAGAGAGTGCTACCACACTTCCCTATATAGAGAGTGCTACCACACTTCCCTATATATAGAGTGCTAGTACACTTCCCTATATATAGAGTGCTACCACACTTCCCAATATAGAGAGTGCTACCACACTTCTCTATATATAGAGTGCTACCACACTTCCCTATATATAGAGTGCTACCACACTTCCCAATATAGAGTGCTACCACACTTCCCTATATATAGAGTGCTACCACACTTCCCAATATAGAGAGTGCTACCACACTTCCCTATATATAGAGTGCTACCACACTTCCCAATATAGAGTGCTACCACACTTCCCTATATATAGAGTGCTACCACACTTCCCAATATATAGAGTACTACCACACTTCCCAATATAGAGAGTGCTACCACACTTCCCTATATATAGAGTGCTACCACACTTCCCTATATATAGAGTACTACCACACTTCCCAATATAGAGAGTGCTACCACACTTCCCTATATAGAGAGTGCTACCACACTTCCCTATATATAGAGTGCTAGTACACTTCCCTATATATAGAGTGCTACCACACTTCCCAATATAGAGAGTGCTACCACACTTCCCTATATATAGAGTACTACCACACTTCCCAATATAGAGAGTGCTACCACACTTCCCTATATAGAGAGTGCTACCACACTTCCCTATATATAGAGTGCTAGTACACTTCCCTATATATAGAGTGCTACCACACTTCCCAATATAGAGTGTGCTACCACACTTCTCTATATATAGAGTGCTACCACACTTCCCAATATAGAGAGTGCTAGTACACTTCCCAATATATAGAGTACTACCACACTTCCCTATATAGAGAGTGCTAGTACACTTCCCAATATATAGGACTACTACAGCTAAGAGTGCACCAGTTTACAGGCCCAGTTGTTCCAGGACTAATTTCTGCTTTAATCTTGTTAAACAAGCCTTCTCGCCGAGGTGAGTATTTAAGCAGTTTAGATATTTCAAAAGTAGTATCTAGAGTATTCCTCAGTATTCTTGATGGTTTCTCCAGCAGCTAAATTTAAAGCATGACCATAGCAATGGACAAAAATAGCTCGTGACTCTTCTCCACAAATTTTAGTACAAGTCCCACCCCTTATACCATGTTTGCAGCAACATCATAGCATTGAGCACGACAGTTATGAATGCTAAGACTCATACGACACATCGCATCCTTCAAACTACCAACCAAGACATCTGCTTTTATGGACTCAACATGGTCAAGGCCATAGAAATCTTCATGGGGTTGAAAATCATCATCAACCCACCGAAAGCAAACAACGAATTGCTCCTTATTGGATGCATCCGACACTTCATCAGCCATCAGGGCAAAATACTCGGCTTGCTGGATAGAACTGGCTATAATATGTAATGCCATTATTTTAATAACTTCATTTTGTATTTGGGGACTAGTATATTTATCAGTTTTCTTACTTAACATGGCCGATATTGCAGGATCATCCAATGCACGAAGATGCATTAATTGCATGAAGTTTACTGTCAACTTCATCACCAGCACCACGAAAAGCTATTCCTTGTCTAGCTAGGAATTGAATATTCTGAGCTATCTTGATAAGGTACTCTCTGTTCACGGCTTTTTGCAAAGCATGTTGAGAAGATAACATACTTCCAACATCACTAGTCGTACCTGGTATAGTGATCACTAAATCGGTAGCTGCTTTACGAGATTTTGTGCTCTCATGTTGGTTGAAACATCAAGTTCTATCCTTCCAGTTACTGAACCCAGACAAAAAGGTTGAGTCCTGCATGTTTCCTTATCATCTTCAGTTTACCTAATATATATACTAGCTGTGAAATATGGAATGATTGCTGCCAATACGAGTGGCAGCTAGGCTTACTAGCAGAAGCTGCCCCACTGTATCTTACCTGTTTGGATTGCTTGCACACACGTGAAACAATAAGCCATGTCTCGTAGTGAAGCCATTTCCATTGGTTGAACCAAGCGCTCTGAAAAGAGCGATAAGAGATATTGGTTCGGCCGAAAGATCGCTTAGGAAAACTAAAGTTAGTTGGTCGAGTCGGATGATCGGGAAGCTTAGGACAATTTGGTAACCTGGAAGCCATGCTGAAAAGACGAAATCTGACTATCTTTAATTAAATATTAATTTAATAATTTTTATCCATTGCTACTAGTCACATAGGTAGGCTAGTTGTCCTTAAGTGTACTTCTATTCATGTCTCACCATAATGATACTGTGAAGTAAAAAAAAAAGAAAAAAAAAAAAAAAAAAAAAAAAAAAAAAAAAAAAAAAAAAAAAAAAAAAAAAAAAAAGTGTGGTTTTCGTGAAGTAGGCTTGTTCGGTCCAACGGGCCTACGGCCATGCACTCTAGGAATATTACTTCCTAACAATATAAATCTTCAGAAGAAGTCTCAGCACAACTTCTCTTTCCAGGTTCGCTTTCTTTGACGCCCAGACCTTACTATTGCTTCTCTCTCACAATAGCCTTATCTAGACCAAGTATATAATCAAACAGAGTCTTCTCTCTCTCTCTCTCTAGACCTCTGCCCTCCTTTTCTGTAGAAGCTAAGTTGATTATAATCAACAATAACAAAATGATGTACACGACCACGTCTATCAATACATCATTACTCCTATTGTTTTCTACCAAATTATATATTACGCAGAGCCAAGTCAGCTCAGTTCCGAGTCTCTCTTCAGTTCATTGAGGAGTTAGTTTGTTGAGGGGCTTTCCTTCTTTCTTCCGGCTTGTTGATTACTCCTTCTCCTCCTCTCTCGAAGTCTCTTGTTCTTTTATAGGCAGCTGGTTTATCTTGTGTTGTGCCTAGGATCATTCTCCTCAGAGACTGATCTGACCAATCAGGAGTTCCTTTTCCAACCAATCAGGGGTCTCTGCTGTTGAAGTGGGATGATCCATAGTTGCGGTTTTGGTTCTGAGTTGGTGGGTGTCTACTGCCACTTGTGGGTGTGTAGTGTCAACCTCCCTCTGACAGTGTTTCCCCTCTAACAGCTTCCGCTGTCAGGGCTTTCTCTGACTATACTATATGTGAGTCTAGAGTGCATGGTGCACACATGTGAATGACTGGCGTGCATGAGGTGAGTCTAGAGTGCATGGTGATTATCAAGGTGGAGTCTAGTAGTGCACTGTGTTTAGTAGTCCTAGGTGATTATCAAGGTGGAGTCTAGTAGTGCACTGTGTTTAGTAGCCCTAGGTGATTATCAAGGTGGAGTCTAGTAGTGCACTGTGTTTAGTAGTCCTGGGTGATTATCAAGGTGGAGTCTAGTAGTGCACTGTGTTTAGTAGTCCTAGGTGATTATCAAGGTGGAGTCTAGTAGTGCACTGTGTTTAGTAGTCCTAGGTGATTATCAAGGTGGAGTCTAGTAGTGCACTGTGTTTAGTAGTCCTAGGTGATTATCAAGGTGGAGTCTAGTAGTGCACTGTGTTTAGTAACATGCATATTATTATTAGGTGGGTGTGGTTGACTTAGGAGACTCTTGACCATGCATATTATTATTAGGTGAGTGTATTGTGTGCATGGTGTATGAGTGTATTGTGTGATGATGTATGTTGATTACTCCTTCTCCTCCTCTCTCGAAGTCTCTTGTTCTTTTATAGGCAGCTGGTTTATCTTGTGTTGTGCCTAGGATCATTCTCCTCAGAGACTGATCTGACCAATCAGGAGTTATATATATAGAGTACTACCACACTTCCCTATATATAGAGTGCTACCACACTTCCCTATATATAGAGTGCTAGTACACTTCCCAATATATAGAGTGCTACCACACTTCCCAATATAGAGAGTGCTACCACACTTCCCTATATATAGAGTGCTAGTACACTTCCCAATATATAGAGTGCTACCACACTTCCCTATATATAGAGTGCTAGTACACTTCCCTATATATAGAGTACTACCACACTTCCCTATATATAGAGTGCTACCACACTTCCCAATATATAGAGTGCTACCACACTTCCCAATATAGAGAGTGCTACCACACTTCCCTATATATAGAGTGCTACCACACTTCCCAATATAGAGTGCTACCACACTTCCCTATATATAGAGTGCTACCACACTTCCCAATATAGAGAGTGCTACCACACTTCCCTATATATAGAGTGCTACCACACTTCCCTATATATAGAGTACTACCACACTTCCCAATATAGAGAGTGCTACCACACTTCCCTATATAGAGAGTGCTACCACACTTCCCTATATATAGAGTACTACCACACTTCCCAATATAGAGAGTGCTACCACACTTCCCTATATAGAGAGTGCTACCACACTTCCCTATATATAGAGTGCTAGTACACTTCCCTATATATAGAGTGCTACCACACTTCCCAATATAGAGAGTGCTACCACACTTCCCTATATATAGAGTACTACCACACTTCCCAATATAGAGAGTGCTACCACACTTCCCTATATAGAGAGTGCTACCACACTTCCCTATATATAGAGTGCTAGTACACTTCCCTATATATAGAGTGCTACCACACTTCCCAATATAGAGAGTGCTACCACACTTCTCTATATATAGAGTGCTACCACACTTCCCTATATATAGAGTGCTACCACACTTCCCAATATAGAGTGCTACCACACTTCCCTATATATAGAGTGCTACCACACTTCCCAATATAGAGAGTGCTACCACACTTCCCTATATATAGAGTGCTACCACACTTCCCAATATAGAGTGCTACCACACTTCCCTATATATAGAGTGCTACCACACTTCCCAATATATAGAGTACTACCACACTTCCCAATATAGAGAGTGCTACCACACTTCCCTATATATAGAGTGCTACCACACTTCCCTATATATAGAGTACTACCACACTTCCCAATATAGAGAGTGCTACCACACTTCCCTATATAGAGAGTGCTACCACACTTCCCTATATATAGAGTGCTAGTACACTTCCCTATATATAGAGTGCTACCACACTTCCCAATATAGAGAGTGCTACCACACTTCCCTATATATAGAGTACTACCACACTTCCCAATATAGAGAGTGCTACCACACTTCCCTATATAGAGAGTGCTACCACACTTCCCTATATATAGAGTGCTAGTACACTTCCCTATATATAGAGTGCTACCACACTTCCCAATATAGAGTGTGCTACCACACTTCTCTATATATAGAGTGCTACCACACTTCCCAATATAGAGAGTGCTAGTACACTTCCCAATATATAGAGTACTACCACACTTCCCTATATAGAGAGTGCTAGTACACTTCCCAATATATAGGACTACTACAGCTAAGAGTGCACCAGTTTACAGGCCCAGTTGTTCCAGGACTAATTTCTGCTTTAATCTTGTTAAACAAGCCTTCTCGCCGAGGTGAGTATTTAAGCAGTTTAGATATTTCAAAAGTAGTATCTAGAGTATTCCTCAGTATTCTTGATGGTTTCTCCAGCAGCTAAATTTAAAGCATGACCATAGCAATGGACAAAAATAGCTCGTGACTCTTCTCCACAAATTTTAGTACAAGTCCCACCCCTTATACCATGTTTGCAGCAACATCATAGCATTGAGCACGACAGTTATGAATGCTAAGACTCATACGACACATCGCATCCTTCAAACTACCAACCAAGACATCTGCTTTTATGGACTCAACATGGTCAAGGCCATAGAAATCTTCATGGGGTTGAAAATCATCATCAACCCACCGAAAGCAAACAACGAATTGCTCCTTATTGGATGCATCCGACACTTCATCAGCCATCAGGGCAAAATACTCGGCTTGCTGGATAGAACTGGCTATAATATGTAATGCCATTATTTTAATAACTTCATTTTGTATTTGGGGACTAGTATATTTATCAGTTTTCTTACTTAACATGGCCGATATTGCAGGATCATCCAATGCACGAAGATGCATTAATTGCATGAAGTTTACTGTCAACTTCATCACCAGCACCACGAAAAGCTATTCCTTGTCTAGCTAGGAATTGAATATTCTGAGCTATCTTGATAAGGTACTCTCTGTTCACGGCTTTTTGCAAAGCATGTTGAGAAGATAACATACTTCCAACATCACTAGTCGTACCTGGTATAGTGATCACTAAATCGGTAGCTGCTTTACGAGATTTTGTGCTCTCATGTTGGTTGAAACATCAAGTTCTATCCTTCCAGTTACTGAACCCAGACAAAAAGGTTGAGTCCTGCATGTTTCCTTATCATCTTCAGTTTACCTAATATATATACTAGCTGTGAAATATGGAATGATTGCTGCCAATACGAGTGGCAGCTAGGCTTACTAGCAGAAGCTGCCCCACTGTATCTTACCTGTTTGGATTGCTTGCACACACGTGAAACAATAAGCCATGTCTCGTAGTGAAGCCATTTCCATTGGTTGAACCAAGCGCTCTGAAAAGAGCGATAAGAGATATTGGTTCGGCCGAAAGATCGCTTAGGAAAACTAAAGTTAGTTGGTCGAGTCGGATGATCGGGAAGCTTAGGACAATTTGGTAACCTGGAAGCCATGCTGAAAAGACGAAATCTGACTATCTTTAATTAAATATTAATTTAATAATTTTTATCCATTGCTACTAGTCACATAGGTAGGCTAGTTGTCCTTAAGTGTACTTCTATTCATGTCTCACCATAATGATACTGTGAAGTAAAAAAAAAAGAAAAAAAAAAAAAAAAAAAAAAAAAAAAAAAAAAAAAAAAAAAAAAAAAAGAAAAAAAAAAGTGTGGTTTTCGTGAAGTAGGCTTGTTCGGTCCAACGGGCCTACGGCCATGCACTCTAGGAATATTACTTCCTAACAATATAAATCTTCAGAAGAAGTCTCAGCACAACTTCTCTTTCCAGGTTCGCTTTCTTTGACGCCCAGACCTTACTATTGCTTCTCTCTCACAATAGCCTTATCTAGACCAAGTATATAATCAAACAGAGTCTTCTCTCTCTCTCTCTCTAGACCTCTGCCCTCCTTTTCTGTAGAAGCTAAGTTGATTATAATCAACAATAACAAAATGATGTACACGACCACGTCTATCAATACATCATTACTCCTATTGTTTTCTACCAAATTATATATTACGCAGAGCCAAGTCAGCTCAGTTCCGAGTCTCTCTTCAGTTCATTGAGGAGTTAGTTTGTTGAGGGGCTTTCCTTCTTTCTTCCGGCTTGTTGATTACTCCTTCTCCTCCTCTCTCGAAGTCTCTTGTTCTTTTATAGGCAGCTGGTTTATCTTGTGTTGTGCCTAGGATCATTCTCCTCAGAGACTGATCTGACCAATCAGGAGTTCCTTTTTCCAACCAATCAGGGGTCTCTGCTGTTGAAGTGGGATGATCCATAGTTGCGGTTTTGGTTCTGAGTTGGTGGGTGTCTACTGCCACTTGTGGGTGTGTAGTGTCAACCTCCCTCTGACAGTGTTTCCCCTCTAACAGCTTCCGCTGTCAGGGCTTTCTCTGACTATACTATATGTGAGTCTAGAGTGCATGGTGCACACATGTGAATGACTGGCGTGCATGAGGTGAGTCTAGAGTGCATGGTGATTATCAAGGTGGAGTCTAGTAGTGCACTGTGTTTAGTAGTCCTAGGTGATTATCAAGGTGGAGTCTAGTAGTGCACTGTGTTTAGTAGCCCTAGGTGATTATCAAGGTGGAGTCTAGTAGTGCACTGTGTTTAGTAGTCCTAGGTGATTATCAAGGTGGAGTCTAGTAGTGCACTGTGTTTAGTAGTCCTAGGTGATTATCAAGGTGGAGTCTAGTAGTGCACTGTGTTTAGTAGTCCTGGGTGATTATCAAGGTGGAGTCTAGTAGTGCACTGTGTTTAGTAGTCCTGGGTGATTATCAAGGTGGAGTCTAGTAGTGCACTGTGTTTAGTAGTCCTGGGTGATTATCAAGGTGGAGTCTAGTAGTGCACTGTGTTTAGTAGCCCTAGGTGATTATCAAGGTGGAGTCTAGTAGTGCACTGTGTTTAGTAGTCCTGGGTGATTATCAAGGTGGAGTCCAGTAGTGCACTGTGTTTAGTAGTCCTGGGTGATTATCAAGGTGGAGTCTAGTAGTGCACTGTGTTTAGTAGTCCTAGGTGATTATCAAGGTGGAGTCTAGTAGTGCACTGTGTTTAGTAGTCCTAGGTGATTATCAAGGTGGAGTCTAGTAGTGCACTGTGTTTAGTAGTCCTGGGTGATTATCAAGGTGGAGTCTAGTAGTGCACTGTGTTTAGTAGTCCTAGGTGATTATCAAGGTGGAGTCTAGTAGTGCACTGTGTTTAGTAGTCCTAGGTGATTATCAAGGTGGAGTCTAGTAGTGCACTGTGTTTAGTAGTCCTGGGTGATTATCAAGGTGGAGTCTAGTAGTGCACTGTGTTTAGTAGTCCTAGGTGATTATCAAGGTGGAGTCTAGTAGTGCACTGTGTTTAGTAGTCCTGGGTGATTATCAAGGTGGAGTCTAGTAGTGCACTGTGTTTAGTAGTCCTGGGTGATTATCAAGGTGGAGTCTAGTAGTGCACTGTGTTTAGTAGTCCTGGGTGATTATCAAGGTGGAGTCTAGTAGTGCACTGTGTTTAGTAGTCCTAGGTGATTATCAAGGTGGAGTCTAGTAGTGCACTGTGTTTAGTAGTCCTAGGTGATTATCAAGGTGGAGTCTAGTAGTGCACTGTGTTTAGTAGTCCTGGGTGATTATCAAGGTGGAGTCTAGTAGTGCACTGTGTTTAGTAGTCCTAGGTGATTATCAAGGTGGAGTCTAGTAGTGCACTGTGTTTAGTAGTCCTAGGTGATTATCAAGGTGGAGTCCAGTAGTGCACTGTGTTTAGTAGTCCTAGGTGATTATCAAGGTGGAGTCTAGTAGTGCACTGTGTTTAGTAGTCCTAGGTGATTATCAAGGTGGAGTCTAGTAGTGCACTGTGTTTAGTAGTCCTAGGTGATTATCAAGGTGGAGTCTAGTAGTGCACTGTGTTTAGTAGTCCTGGGTGATTATCAAGGTGGAGTCTAGTAGTGCACTGTGTTTAGTAGTCCTAGGTGATTATCAAGGTGGAGTCTAGTAGTGCACTGTGTTTAGTAGTCCTGGGTGATTATCAAGGTGGAGTCCAGTAGTGCACTGTGTTTAGTAACATGCATATTATTATTAGGTGAGTGTATTGTGTGCATGGTGTATGAGTGTATTGTGTGCATGATGTATGTTGATTACTCCTTCTCCTCCTCTCTCTAAGTCTCTTGTTCTTTTATAGGCAGCTGGTTTATCTTGTGTTGTGCCTAGGATCATTCTCCTCAGAGACTGATCTGACCAATCAGGAGTTATATATATAGAGTACTACCACACTTCCCTATATATAGAGTGCTACCACACTTCCCTATATATAGAGTGCTAGTACACTTCCCAATATATAGAGTGCTACCACACTTCCCAATATAGAGAGTGCTACCACACTTCCCTATATATAGAGTGCTAGTACACTTCCCAATATATAGAGTGTTACCACACTTCCCAATATAGAGAGTGCTACCACACTTCCCTATATATAGTGCTACCACACTTCCCAATATATAGAGTACTACCACACTTCCCAATATAGAGTGCTACCACACTTCCCTATATATAGAGTGCTACCACACTTCCCTATATATAGAGTACTACCACACTTCCCAATATAGAGAGTGCTACCACACTTCCCTATATAGAGAGTGCTACCACACTTCCCTATATATAGAGTGCTAGTACACTTCCCTATATATAGAGTGCTACCACACTTCCCAATATAGAGAGTGCTACCACACTTCCCTATATATAGAGTACTACCACACTTCCCAATATAGAGAGTGCTACCACACTTCCCTATATAGAGAGTGCTACCACACTTCCCTATATATAGAGTGCTAGTACACTTCCCTATATATAGAGTGCTACCACACTTCCCAATATAGAGAGTGCTACCACACTTCCCTATATATAGAGTGCTACCACACTTCCCAATATAGAGAGTGCTAGTACACTTCCCAATATATAGAGTACTACCACACTTCCCTATATAGAGAGTGCTAGTACACTTCCCAATATATAGGACTACTACAGCTAAGAGTGCACCAGTTTACAGGCCCAGTTGTTCCAGGACTAATTTCTGCTTTAATCTTGTTAAACAAGCCTTCTCGCCGAGGTGAGTATTTAAGCAGTTTAGATATTTCAAAAGTAGTATCTAGAGTATTCCTCAGTATTCTTGATGGTTTCTCCAGCAGCTAAATTTAAAGCATGACCATAGCAATGGACAAAAATAGCTCGTGACTCTTCTCCACAAATTTTAGTAGAAGTCCCACCCCTTATACCATGTTTGCAGCAACATCATAGCATTGAGCACGACAGTTATGAATGCTAAGACTCATACGACACATCGCATCCTTCAAACTACCAACCAAGACATCTGCTTTTATGGACTCAACATGGTCAAGGCCATAGAAATCTTCATGGGGTTGAAAATCATCATCAACCCACCGAAAGCAAACAACGAATTGCTCCTTATTGGATGCATCCGACACTTCATCAGCCATCAGGGCAAAATACTCGGCTTGCTGGATAGAACTGGCTATAATATGTAATGCCATTATTTTAATAACTTCATTTTGTATTTGGGGACTAGTATATTTATCAGTTTTCTTACTTAACATGGCCGATATTGCAGAGATCATCCAATGCACGAAGATGCATTAATTGCATGAAGTTTACTGTCAACTTCATCACCAGCACCACGAAAAGCTATTCCTTGTCTAGCTAGGAATTGAATATTCTGAGCTATCTTGATAAGGTACTCTCTGTTCACGGCTTTTTGCAAAGCATGTTGAGAAGATAACATACTTCCAACATCACTAGTCGTACCTGGTATAGTGATCACTAAATCGGTAGCTGCTTTATGATATTTTGTGCTCTCATGTTGGTTGAAACATCAAGTTCTATCCTTCCAGTTACTGAACCCAGACAAAAAGGTTGAGTCCTGCATGTTTCCTTATCATCTTCAGTTTACCTAATATATATACTAGCTGTGAAATATGGAATGATTGCTGCCAATACGAGTGGCAGCTAGGCTTACTAGCAGAAGCTGCCCCACTGTATCTTACCTGTTTGGATTGCTTGCACACACGTGAAACAATAAGCCATGTCTCGTAGTGAAGCCATTTCCATTGGTTGAACCAAGCGCTCTGAAAAGAGCGATAAGAGATATTGGTTCGGCCGAAAGATCGCTTAGGAAAACTAAAGTTAGTTGGTCGAGTCGGATGATCGGGAAGCTTAGGACAATTTGGTAACCTGGAAGCCATGCTGAAAAGACGAAATCTGACTATCTTTAATTAAATATTAATTTAATAATTTTTATCCATTGCTACTAGTCACATAGGTAGGCTAGTTGTCCTTAAGTGTACTTCTATTCATGTCTCACCATAATGATACTGTGAAGTAAAAAAAAAAAAAAAAAAAAAAAAAAAAAAAAAAAAAAAAAAAAAAAAAAAAAAAGTGTGGTTTTCGTGAAGTAGGCTTGTTCGGTCCAACGGGCCTACGGCCATGCACTCTAGGAATATTACTTCCTAACAATATAAATCTTCAGAAGAAGTCTCAGCACAACTTCTCTTTCCAGGTTCGCTTTCTTTGACGCCCAGACCTTACTATTGCTTCTCTCTCACAATAGCCTTATCTAGACAAAGTATATAATCAAACAGAGTCTTCTCTCTCTCTCTCTCTAGACCTCTGCCCTCCTTTTCTGTAGAAGGTAAGTTGATTATAATCAACAATAACAAAATGATGTACACGACCACGCGTCTATCAATACATCATTACTCCTATTGTTTTCTACCAAATTATATATTACGCAGAGCCAAGTCAGCTCAGTTCTGAGTCTCTCTTCAGTTCATTGAGGAGTTAGTTTGTTGAGGGGCTTTCCTTCTTTCTTCCGGCTTGTTGATTACTCCTCCTCCTCTCTCGAAGTCTCTTGTTCTTTTATAGGCAGCTGGTTTATCTTGTGTTGTGCCTAGGATCATTCTCCTCAGAGACTGATCTGACCAATCAGGAGTTCCTTTTTCCAACCAATCAGGGGTCTCTGCTGTTGAAGTGGGATGATCCATAGTTGCGGTTTTGGTTCTGAGTTGGTGGGTGTCTACTGCCACTTGTGGGTGTGTAGTGTCAACCTCCCTCTGACGTGTTTCCCCTCTAACAGCTTCCGCTGTCAGGGCTTTCTCTGACTATACTATATGTGAGTCTAGAGTGCATGGTGCACACATGTGAATGACTGGCGTGCATGAGGTGAGTCTAGAGTGCATGGTGCACACATGTGAATGACTGGTGTGCATGAGGTGAGTCTAGAGTGCATGGTGATTATCAAGGTGGAGTATAGTAGTGCACTGTGTTTAGTAGTCCTAGGTGATTATCAAGGTGGAGTCTAGTAGTGCACTGTGTTTAGTAGTCCTGGGTGATTATCAAGGTGGAGTCTAGTAGTGCACTGTGTTTAGTAGTCCTAGGTGATTATCAAGGTGGAGTCTAGTAGTGCACTGTGTTTAGTAGTCCTAGGTGATTATCAAGGTGGAGTCTAGTAGTGCACTGTGTTTAGTAGTCCTGGGTGATTATCAAGGTGGAGTCTAGTAGTGCACTGTGTTTAGTAGTCCTGGGTGATTATCAAGGTGGAGTCTAGTAGTGCACTGTGTTTAGTAGTCCTGGGTGATTATCAAGGTGGAGTCTAGTAGTGCACTGTGTTTAGTAGTCCTGGGTGATTATCAAGGTGGAGTCTAGTAGTGCACTGTGTTTAGTAGTCCTAGGTGATTATCAAGGTGGAGTCTAGTAGTGCACTGTGTTTAGTAGTCCTGGGTGATTATCAAGGTGGAGTCTAGTAGTGCACTGTGTTTAGTAGTCCTAGGTGATTATCAAGGTGGAGTCTAGTAGTGCACTGTGTTTAGTAGTCCTGGGTGATTATCAAGGTGGAGTCTAGTAGTGCACTGTGTTTAGTAGTCCTAGGTGATTATCAAGGTGGAGTCTAGTAGTGCACTGTGTTTAGTAGTCCTGGGTGATTATCAAGGTGGAGTCTAGTAGTGCACTGTGTTTAGTAGTCCTAGGTGATTATCAAGGTGGAGTCTAGTAGTGCACTGTGTTTAGTAGTCCTAGGTGATTATCAAGGTGGAGTCTAGTAGTGCACTGTGTTTAGTAGTCCTAGGTGATTATCAAGGTGGAGTCTAGTAGTGCACTGTGTTTAGTAGTCCTAGGTGATTATCAAGGTGGAGTCCAGTAGTGCACTGTGTTTAGTAGTCCTGGGTGATTATCAAGGTGGAGTCTAGTAGTGCACTGTGTTTAGTAGTCCTAGGTGATTATCAAGGTGGAGTCCAGTAGTGCACTGTGTTTAGTAGTCCTGGGTGATTATCAAGGTGGAGTCTAGTAGTGCACTGTGTTTAGTAGTCCTAGGTGATTATCAAGGTGGAGTCTAGTAGTGCACTGTGTTTAGTAGCCCTAGGTCAGGGGTGGGCAAACTACGGCCCGCGGGCCGCATGCGGCCCGCCAAAGGTTTTTATGCGGCCCGCCAAGTTATATACGCATGTTATTATGGGACAACATGAAGGGGGAAAAAATACCACGCAACGTCAAATAATAGTGTGGAACATAAACACGTTCCACCTGGTGTCGTTAGCTCCGCCCACTTTCTCTCATTCTGGAAGCAAGTCTGCAAGTCGCCCAAGCATTGAGATCGGGGCGCCGAGACGCATCAAGCAGTGCGAGATATTTTGGCAGTAGCCCGTGAGCTGTCGTATGAGAGGGTTGTCTGTGCTTCGCGAGTCTCACACACTAGTGTCCTGGCAGACTCCAAAGAGATAAGTCGTGTCCATGATAAGTTCTTCATATTCAAATTTTACCCAAAATGAGTCATTCGAATCTATCTAAGAAGTAGACGAATGCCGTGTTTTTAACAAAGAGTGGAGTGAAATGTATTTCTTTACTGACATTGGAGTTAAAGCTGTATGTTTGATTTGTCATGAAACAGTTGGTGTGTTCAAGGAATACAATTTGAAACGGCACTTTCAAACAAAGCACGCTAGCTTTGGACAAAATTTATCAAAACAAGAACTGCAAAAGAAAGCAACTGATCTGGAAAAAAGTTTGAAGCAACAGCAAACAGTGTTTAAGAAAACATTTTCTTCACAAAGTAATGCGACAAAGGCAAGTTTTATATTGGCCAATAAAATTGCAAAACAAAACAAGTCATTTGCAGAAGCAGAATTTATTAAAGATTGCATGGTTGATGCTGTTAGTGTTGTGTGTCCTGAAGTTAAGTCAAAAGTAGAAGCTATATCTCTGTCACGAAGAACAATTGTTCGTCGCATAGATGCAATTGCAGTGAATATTCAAGAACAGCTGTTATTAACAGCCAGTGATAGTTTTCAGTGGTTTTCTATTGCTTTAGATGAGAGTACTGATATTCAGGATACTGCTCAGTTACTCATTTACATCAGAGGAATTGGCAAAAACTTTGAGATTACAGAGGAATTGTTATCTATGGAGTCACTCAAAGACACAGTTACTGGAAAAGATATGTACAACAGTGTCATTAACAGTCTAATCAGGTCTGGATTAAGCCTGTATAAACTAGCAAGTATTACAACTGATGGTGCTCCTTCACTCATAGGTAAACATTCTGGTTTTGTGAAGTTGATGAATGATAAAATCAAAGAAGATTTTCCACTGCACAGTGCGTTGTCTTTTCATTGTATTATACATCAAGAAAACCTCTGTAAGTCTTCTTTAAAACTTAAACATGTTATGGATCCAGTGGTGCATGCAGTGAATTCAATAAGAGCGCGGGGACTGAAACACAGGCAATTTCGAAGTTTTTTGGAAGACAACGAGGCAGATTTTACTGATGTGCTGTACCACACAAATGTCCGCTGGTTAAGCATGGGAAAGGTACTAAAGAGGGTGTGGGACCTCAAAGCAGAGATTGTCATGTTTCTTACTATGAAAGAAATCTCTTGTGACTTTCCAAAGGAAATGGAGAGTGACGAATGGGTTTGTGATTTTGCATTTGCTGTGGACATAATGCAAAAGCTGAATGAGCTAAACACAAAACTACAAGGCAAAGGTTTATTTGCTCATGAATTATACCTGGAAGTGAAAGTCTTTCAATCGAAACTTAAACTTTTAGCCAAGCAGCTGAATGAGCAAAACTTTGTTCATTTTCCTCTGTTGAAAACACGAGCGGTTACACAAGCATTATCAGACAAGTACTGTTCCCAGTTGATGGCTTTAAAAGAGGAATTTATCAGAAGATTTGCTGATTTCAAGGCAATTGAAGGACAGTTCGATTTGCTCAGCTCACCTTTTACCTGTGAAATTGAAACAGCTACTGAAGAACTGCAGATGGAACTGATTGATTTACAAGCTGACAACTCTTTAAAGAGGATGTTTGAAAGTAAAACACTGGTCGAGTTTTATGCATCTCTGAACTCTGAAAAATTTCAAAATCTGAAAAAATTTGCAAGAAAGATGTTTGTGTTGTTTGCATCGACTTACATTTGTGAGCAGACTTTCTCTATAATGAAAGTTAACAAGTCAAAGAACAGATCTCTTCTCACAGATTCAAATCTTCAGTCAGTGTTAAGGATCAGCACAACCAACTTAACACCTGATTTTAACAAACTGGTAAACGACTGCAGTCAGATGCATCATTCTCATTGACATTGTTCTGTTACTTATTGAGTTACTTTGTTTTTCAAATAAATGTGATTCATGTGAAGTTTCTACTTTAAAATATTAATATAAAAAAATTTGCTATTTTTTTCATTAAAAACTTTTTTATTTCATTTTAACTAAATATACTATGCAGCCCTTTAAATTTTTGAAATTTCTGAATGTGGCCCTTGAACTGAAAAGTTTGCCCACCCCTGCCCTAGGTGATTATCAAGGTGGAGTCTAGTAGTGCACTGTGTTTAGTAGCCCTAGGTGATTATCAAGGTGGAGTATTGCACTGTGTTTAGTAGTCTGTGCTAAGTGGTGTCTCACCGGTGTGTATGCCCTAATTGTATATAATCGATTTAGCCTGCTTGGGAGGGCTGATCAACCATTCCTGTCTTCCACAGGACTGCTTGTCCAGTGGGACTAGAGACAGTCCTGGAGTCAATAATGGAGGTCCAAAGTTCAAAGTCCATGCCCAACCTGGCTAGCAATTGGACTAGGAGTGCAAGAACTTTGAACTTGAGATTTCCGTACCTGATCCTGAGTCTGCCTACAGCATCACTAGACTGTCACTCCCACCTATGCTCTACTATAGCACTCACTGTTAACAACATTATGGCTTACGTACCTCGTTGCTCATCGACACTTCCAAAGTCTCCTTCCTGTCATCCTGGATGAGCAGAGATGCTGTCCATGTGCTACCATTGTGCGAGATCTTGCTCGCCATCCTGCTGAAGTGAGCCTATGCATGTACCGAAATCAACCATTTAATAACAGATCAATCAACATCTCGTCTGCTTCAAGACTATAAGTTACTTTATGACCTTAGGCACAGAATACCAGGGGGGGGAGGGGGGGGGGGGGATAGATAAGCTTTCGACTGGGTCCTGATCACATGATATCCTCTGATGTGGTGAGTCGGAGGATGAACTGTCCCTCGAGGGCCGAGGGCTCCCAGAGGGAGGCTATAGCCCTTAAATGATGATGCATCCCACTAACACCCTTCGATCGTTATCAGGGTGCTACGTGATCAAGCTTCCAGTGAAAGTTGGCAGCGTCAAAACCACAAAATAGTTGTACCTATTTCTAATTGCCATAACTTTTTTTCTCTTTCGTCTACGCAGGTATTTATGGTACCAAAGTCTTTGTTTGTTTTTAGAAAGTGTTAAATATCTCTATATACAATTTTCTCAGAAGATACATGCAGAAACATCGAGGTGACTCCAAGATATTTGTGGCAGACCTAGCTGCCTAACCATTTGAAGTCATTTACTCATAATTGGTGTGTGGCTTGCTAAGGAGTGTCTCAGTGATTTCCATGGACCAAAGTTACCATGTCTTGTCATGTTGATTAGTTACACACTATTAGTACAGAGTCTGAAAAACTGATAAAAACTAGAGGTCACCTCTTCTAACCACCATCTCTTGGCAATCCTTGCAGTAAACAAAAATCTGATTCATGGATATCACAGAGTACTAAAAGAGCTCTCAAATAACATACATAGCCCAAAAAATGAGCAAACGGTTTTAAAGTTATTCTCGCCACAAGAAATATTTCCATTAATTGTGGGAATATGCATTCCAAGTTTGGAAAATGAAATGTTTGAGTTAGCAGTGAAATAACTTGACAAAATATGTTCTTTTACAAGTTTTAGCAATTCCTTGATATGTTTTTATTTACTTCCGTGACTCTTGAGTTTTTCTGTGCCTATATCTACATGTAACAAAGAAAAATATGATGAAAAATGTTAGATGTATATGTGGAATTTTCCTTTACAGCTGAATGTTTGTGCATGTCAAAGAAATGTATGATGAAGTAGATCGACCATAACTTTGAAAAGAAGCATCCTATGTCTCTAAAACTTTGGAAATAGCAAGTAGATAGATGCAACAACAGTTTGAACTTAAAATATAATAATCATAAAATAAAATAAAATTAAATGTGTAGTCTCCCGGGGTGTGTGCGGGGAGGAAGGGACTGTACGTCAGCACCACCAAAGTATTAATCGCCATAACTTTTGTTGTATACACTCTATGCAGGTAATTTTATTCCCTACTTCCTCATGCTTTGTGCTTCCTAATGATACGTTGAATGTCTCTGCAGACATATTTTCTCGGAAGATACATCAAGATCCCTAAATAAGTTGACCTATCTTGCAGTAAAGTTCATAACTGCCCTAATTATCAAGACCAAAGTCCCAGATTTGGTCAGCTGATAGAGAAGGCCCTAATCTGCAAGATGTGAACAGATTATCAATAAATGTAGTCGTTTTTGAGTGGCAGGCCACCGCTTTGGCAACTGGAAAACACCAGGAAAAATCCCAAACCTCACCACTTCAAATCACCATAACTTGCTAATACTTATAGTACTTAAAAATTTGGTACGTACAATAGACAGATAATTAGAAGGGCTATCCAGTGATATAAAAATTATAATTTTTTAGTGAAGTGTAGAAAAGTTATGAGCTTTACGGCAAAAAAAAAAAGATATTTTGGGGGAAATGAGAAAAATATAGACCAAGTTAGGGCAAATATCATGCAAGATGTGTTCTCTTTTAGTTTCTTGATCTGTTACATGGACAAAAAAATTGAAAGAAGAAGGAAAAGAATAAGGGGAAAAAAGAAATGTCTAATTTTTGACGTATAGTCCCCCTTCTCTTACTCCATTTCTAATGATATCAACTGTCCTGCTGTGCAGCGTACCTTGATCATCACGTGAGGATGGTCCATCCAATCATGTCGCTGGACCTCGTCTAAACCATTGGCAACAATTGCTCGCTGCGATTTCAAAGAAACATCTGCACTCGAGGTGCTAAGTGCACCGAAATTAGGTCTGCCCTGAGTCCGCTCATTGTTTGAGTCAGTGGTCCCCGAGGTGCTGGGTGCACTGAAATCCACAGGTCTGCCCTGAGTCCGCTCATTGTTTGAGTCAGTGGTCACCGAGGTGCTGGGTGCACTGAAATTCAGAGGTCTGCCCTGAGTCCGCTCATTGTTTGAGTCAGTGGTCACCGAGGTGCTGGGTGCACTGAAATTCACAGGTCTGCCCCAAGTCCGCTCATTGTTTGAGTCAGTGGTCACCGAGGTGCTGGGTGCACTGAAATTCAGAGGTCTGCCCTGAGTCCGCTCATTGTTTGAGTCAGTGGTCACCGAGGTGCTAAGTGCACCGAAATTCACAGGTCTGCCCCAAGTCCGCTCATTGTTTGAGTCAGTGGTCCCCGAGGTGCTGGGTGCACTGAAATTCAGAGGTCTGCCCTGAGTCCGCTCATTGTTTGAGTCAGTGGTCACCGAGGTGCTGGGTGCATTGAAATTCAGAGGTCTGCCCTGAGTCCGCTCATTGTTTGAGTCAGTGGTCACCGAGGTGCTGGGTGCATTGAAATTCAGAGGTCTGCCCTGAGTCTGCTCATTGTTTGAGTCAGTGGTCACCGAGGTGCTGGGTGCATTGAAATTTAGAGGTCTGCCCTGAGTCCGCTCATTGTTTGAGTCAGTGGTCCTCGAGGTGCTGGGTGCACTGAAGTCCACAGGTATAATTTCAGGCTGCTCGATGTGTAACCCGCTCCCAGCTTCAGCTCGATGTGGACAAGATAGTGCCACTCCCACTTCAGGGTCACTTTTGATTTCAGCTTGGAAGTCCTGACCATACCTGATGGAGGGTCAAGCATGCAGTATGACCATACCTAGTGACATTCAAGCATGCAGTATGACCATACCTAATGACATTCAAGCATGAAGTATGACCATACCTAGTGACAGTCAAGCATGCAGTATGACCATACCTAATGGACAGTCAAGCATGCAGTATGACCATTTCTAATGGAGGGTCAAGCATGCAGTAGCAAGAGTGCTCAAGTAAATATGTATTCTACACGCTGGTGTCTAGCACATCACCAAGTGCCGGTCAAGGGGAGAGGGAGGAAGGGGAAGGGAGAGTGGGGGCAACCAACTCTACAAATATATCACAGCTAGTATTTTTATCAGCTCTAGACGTTGAAATATTGGCATAAACCAAGAGCTCATTCAAAAATAAATCTTGGACCCCTTACTTTCAACTTAGATTATTTCTCTACCTACCAGTATACTGCTCTCTCGTCATAGTGCTACAAGTACATGCAAAGGCTACATCTATTGAGAGTAGCTACAGCGAGCAGCTGCTATTGGTCCAGTCTTATGCCAAGATCATAGATGAAAACTCACTGATTAGCAATTAGTTTAGTACGTAGCATCGTAGAGCATACGAGAGTAAACTGCATTTACATATATACAGTATAATATATATATATATATATACGACAACCGTGTTAAGAGGGTAAAGACATTGCAATGGGTGGAGTTAATTAGTACGTGTATTACAAAAACGTACAATTCCTTCTGCAGCAGAATTTCCATCTTGTTTCTTACACACAAAGCCTCCACATGTCCTCCAAGAAAACGAACATCTTCATTTGATAACATTAACAATCCTAAATTGTACTTCACACTTCCTTGAATGAACATCTGCAAACAAGAATATATATAGGTATCTAAATTTATTTTTATTTTTATTAAGTTAAAAAAAAAAGGAAAAAATGTTATTTTAAAAAATGTCGGACAGGTCAGACGAGATTTTGTGTGAAGTTTGTAGTGGGTGCCTCAGGAGCTTTGCTTTGACAGCTGCTGGGCTGGTACGCACACACGGACCAGTGGACAAGTACTGTCCTGGTTCTCACAAACCAGCAGTGGCTAGGCTAGTTAAGACTCCAGAAGCGAGCCAGGACCTTGCCCCTTGGCTGCCTCACCGCTGGTTACCACCAGGCCAATATTCCCCTCGGCCTCCTCCAAGGCCCATACCTCCCGGTGAAGATTTTGAAGAGGATTCAAGCAGGTGTGAAGTTAGCTATTATTTTGGAGGTGTGGTTAGTAACAACGAATGTATCTGCTTGGGTGAGGTCCTTACTCTTCAGTATAGGGTGTCTAGGGATACCTAGTACTTGCAGTGGCCATAACTGCTCCTTGGTTGCCATGGTCAGCGGGCGCAGCGGAGGATCCCTCAAGAGGGGTGGGACCGAACTGAAGAAGCCCATGAAGGCATTAGACCGAAAGGTGTCAGAGAAGTTGGAAGAAGAAAATTTCAAGGGAACGGTTTGCCATGCTTGTTCTGATGACTCCATGGCAGACAGGAGTGACGCAGCCTTCATGTGTGTCTGAGGACTGCATGGCAGACAGGAGTGATGCAGCCTTCATGTGTGTCTGAGGACTCCATGGCAGACAGGAGTGATGCAGCCTTCATGTGTGTCTGAGGACTCCATGGCAGACAGGAGTGATGCAGCCTTCATGTGTGTCTGAGGACTCCATGGCAGACAGGAGTGATGCAGCCTTCATGTGTGTCTGAGGACTGCATGGCAGACAGGAGTGATGCAGCCTTCATGTGTGTCTGAGGACTCCATGGCAGACAGGAGTGATGCAGTCTTCATGTGTGTCTGAGGACTGCATGGCAGACAGGAGTGATGCAGCCTTCATGTGTGTCTGAGGACTGCATGGCAGACAGGAGTGATGCAGCCTTCATGTGTGTCTGAGGACTCCATGGCAGACAGGAGTGATGCAGCCTTCATGTGTGTCTGAGGACTCCATGGCAGACAGGAGTGATGGAGCCTTCATGTTTGTCTGAGGACTGCATGGCAGACAGGAGTGATGCAGCCTTCATGTGTGTCTGAGGACTCCATGGCAGACAGGAGTGATGCAGTCTTCATGTGTGTCTGAGGACTGCATGGCAGACAGGAGTGATGCAGTCTTCATGTGTGTCTGAGGACTGCATGGCAGACAGGAGTGATGCAGCCTTCATGTGTGTCTGATGACTCCATGGCAGACAGGAGTGATGCAGCCTTCATGTGTGTCTGAGGACTCCATGGCAGACAGGAGTGATGCAGCCTTCATGTCTGTCTGAGGACTCCATGGCAGACAGGAGTGATGCAGCCTTCATGTGTGTCTGAGGACTCCATGGCAGACAGGAGTGATGGAGCCTTCATGTGTGTCTGAGGACTGCATGGCAGACAGGAGTGATGCAGCCTTCATGTGTGTCTGAGGACTCCATGGCAGACAGGAGTGATGCAGCCTTCATGTGTGTCTGAGGACTCCATGGCAGACAGGAGTGATGCAGCCTTCATGTGTGTCTGAGGACTCCATGGCAGACAGGAGTGATGCAGCCTTCATGTGTGTCTGAGGACTCCATGGCAGACAGGAGTGATGCAGTCTTCATGTGTGTCTGAGGACTCCATGGCAGACAGGAGTGATGCAGCCTTCATGTGTGTCTGAGGACTGCATGGCAGACAGGAGTGATGCAGCCTTCATGTGTGTCTGAGGACTGCATGGCAGACAGGAGTGATGCAGCCTTCATGTGTGTCTGAGGACTCCATGGCAGACAGGAGTGATGCAGCCTTCATGTGTGTCTGAGGACTCCATGGCAGACAGGAGTGATGCAGCCTTCATGTGTGTCTGAGGACTGCATGGCAGACAGGAGTGATGCAGCCTTCATGTGTGTCTGAGGACTGCATGGCAGACAGGAGTGATGCAGCCTTCATGTGTGTCTGAGGACTCCATGGCAGACAGGAGTGATGCAGCCTTCATGTGTGTCTGAGGACTCCATGGCAGACAGGAGTGATGCAGCCTTCATGTGTGTCCGAGGACTCCATGGCAGACAGGAGTGATGCAGCCTTCATGTGTGTCTGAGGACTCCATGGCAGACAGGAGTGATGCAGCCTTCATGTGTGTCTGAGGACTGCATGGCAGACAGGAGTGATGCAGCCTTCATGTGTGTCTGAGGACTCCATGGCAGACAGGAGTGATGCAGTCTTCATGTGTGTCTGAGGACTCCATGGCAGACAGGAGTGATGCAGCCTTCATGTGTGTCTGAGGACTCCATGGCAGACAGGAGTGATGCAGCCTTCATGTGTGTCTGAGGACTCCATGGCAGACAGGAGTGATGCAGCCTTCATGTGTGTCTGAGGACTCCATGGCAGACAGGAGTGATGGAGCCTTCATGTGTGTCTGAGGACTCCATGGCAGACAGGAGTGATGCAGTCTTCATGTGTGTCTGAGGACTCCATGGCAGACAGGAGTGATGCAGTCTTCATGTGTGTCTGAGGACTCCATGGCAGACAGGAGTGATGCAGCCTTCATGTGTGTCTGAGGACTCCATGGCAGACAGGAGTGATGCAGTCTTCATGTGTGTCTGAGGACTCCATGGCAGACAGGAGTGATGCAGCCTTCATGTGTGTCTGAGGACTCCATGGCAGACAGGAGTGATGCAGCCTTCATGTGTGTCTGAGGACTGCATGGCAGACAGGAGTGATGCAGCCTTCATGTGTGTCTGAGGACTCCATGGCAGACAGGAGTGATGCAGCCTTCATGTGTGTCTGAGGACTCCATGGCAGACAGGAGTGATGCAGTCTTCATGTGTGTCTGAGGACTCCATGGCAGACAGGAGTGATGCAGCCTTCATGTGTGTCTGAGGACTGCATGGCAGACAGGAGTGATGCAGCCTTCATGTGTGTCTGAGGACTCCATGGCAGACAGGAGTGATGCAGTCTTCATGTGTGTCTTAGGACTCCATGGCAGACAGGAGTGATGCAGTCTTCATGTGTGTCTGAGGACTGCATGGCAGACAGGAGTGATGCAGTCTTCATGTGTGTCTGAGGACTCCATGGCAGACAGGAGTGATGCAGCCTTCATGTGTGTCTGAGGACTCCATGGCAGACATGAGTGATGCAGCCTTCATGTGTGTCTGAGGACTCCATGGCAGACAGGAGTGATGCAGCCTTCATGTGTGTCTGAGGACTGCATGGCAGACAGGAGTGATGCAGCCTTCATGTGTGTCTGAGGACTCCATGGCAGACAGGAGTGATGGAGTCTTCACAGCCTTGAAAGGAAAGCCCCTCCTACTCATCGAGAATCCTACATGTACATGTATATCTCACCAGCCCCAAATATCAACGTGCCTTCACTATTGCTATCTGCAGAGGATGTGGCTGGTGCTATCAGGTCCTTTCCAAATTGGTCTGCTGAGTGTCCATATTGGTTGCGACCACACCATTTGACCAGCTCGCCCAATGCTGAGACTCCTCCCTCCCCAATCCCATAGTCTCCTGGTTTGGGAAGTGAGAAACCATTAAGCATCCTCACATTTTTTTCTCCGGAGCCACCCTGGTTGCAGGTGGGGTCAGATCCATTGCAGCGGGTTGAACCTTCCACAGGTTGGTGGCTAAGATCGCTGGGAACAAGGTGATGGATGACAATTTGGTAACCTTTTGGGCTACCGGACAGCTAGGATATGGGATGAGTGGAGGTGCAGATGCAGCACTCCATGCTGCCGACCCAGTCAGCTATAGCCAGACCAAGCACTGATCAAGTTGGATTTCAAGAACATCTTTAATTCTGTCCATAGGGACAAAATCTAGCCCCCACAGCATCTACTCTTTTTGTACACTCCGTGAACTCCACACCATATTCTCTTTCACAGCAATCAATCATCCGAGGGTGTGCAACAGGGGGCCCCTATTTTTCCTGTGAATGCACTGCCAATGCATCCTCCTGTTTTTGGAGTTTTGTGTGTTGATATCACCCTGGGGGGGGGGGGGGGGGTCTTCAGATGAGACTTGGATGATAAAACCCCAGACTAACTATCAAATCCTAAAACCATAAGTCGTAAGAAGTCCGTAAGGCCTACACGAATTGAATTTCGGTTAGAATTTTAATAGGGGGTGGGGGGTCTTCAGAGGAGACAGTGTGTGACTTGGATGTCGTAGAGTCATTGACAGAGATTGGTTTGACCAGAAGTCTGAGATTATCGTAATGAGACCCAGTAATAAGAGGGACCATCATCACGACTCTGCCTGGAGCTGGTGTTGTTCACCCATCCATGTGCTGTCTTACTGGGCTCTCCTCCCACTATTCGGCTTCCCTAAAGGATAAGATCAAAGCCATCAAGGTTACGGGTAGCAGGTTGCAGCACATCACTGTTCATAATGGTCCTCTCCTGCCATGGAATTCCGTGCCATCCCCAAACTCCTGTACACCCTTAGAACTTCCCCTGTTTCCTTTCCACTGATCCCATCGCCTACCATGCTCAAGTCCATAGTGAGTAATGTGATCAACATTAGCTTTAGTGATGAAGATTCAGCCTGGCCACAAGGTGCAGCATGGCCGGCCTGCCCACAAGATTCACTTTGGTCACAAGGTCCAGCCTGGTCACAAGGTCCAACCTGAGGTCACAAGGTCCAGCCTGAGGTCACAAGGTCCATCCTGGTCACAAGGTCTAGCCTGGTCACAAGGTCCAGCCTGAGGTCACAAGGTCCAGCCTGGTCACAAGGTCTAGCCGGGTCACAAGGTCCGGCCTGATCACAAGGTCTAGCCTGGTCACAAGATCCAGTCTGGTCACAAGGTCCAGCCTGGTCACAAGGTCCAGCCTGGTCACAAGGTCCAGCCTGAGGTCACAAGGTCTAGCCGGGTCACAAGGTCCGGCCTGATCACAAGGTCTAGCCTGGTCACAAGATCCAGTCTGGTCACAAGGTCCAGCCTGGTCACAAGGTCCAGCCTGGTCACAAGATCCAGTCTGGTCACAAGGTCCAGCCTGGTCACAAGGTCTAGCCTGGTCACAAGGTCCAGCCTGAGGTCACAAGGTCCAGCCTGGTCACAAGGTCTAGCCAGGTCACAAGGTCCGGCCTGGTCACAAGGTCCAGCCTGGTCACAAGATCCAGTCTGATCACAAGGTCTGGCCTGGTCACAAGGTCCAGTCTGAGGTCACAAGGTCCAGCCTGGTCACAAGGTCCAGCCTGGTCACAAGGTCCAGCCTGAGGTCACAAGGTCCAGCCTGGTCACAAGGTCTGGCCTGGTCACAAGGTCCGGCCTGGTCACAAGGTCTGGCCTGGTCACAAGGTCCAGCCTGGTCACAAGGTCCAGTCTGAGGTCACAAGGTCCAGCCTGGTCACAAGGTCCAGCATGATCACAAGCAACCCTATCTGTTAGATATGGTGGTCTTGGATTCCTGAGTGCAGCTTGCTCCTGCTGCCTGTATCTGCTTCAGCTGCTGCCTCCTCTGGCCTTATCAGCCATCATCCCTGGTACATGCAGTCAGAAGAACTGGTACACTTTTGTAGTGGCCACCACAGCAAAATCCCATGGAGAGTGCCCCGGATGACATGGTGAGAGCCCGTCTATTGGCGGTGTCCTCCAAGGAGTCAGGTGCTTAGCTCCAAGCTCTCCCTATTTCCAGCTTGGTGGTCTGAGAATGGACGACAACACCGTGCGAGTTGCTGCGTGGCTTTGACTGGGCTATTCCTTGTGTCACCCCCACACGTGCCATCACTGTGGGACTGAGGTGGGCCACCCACCCATGGGCTCAGTTGTAAGGAGAGTGAAGGGCGTCATTATCGTCATGGGGCCATCAATGACATCATACACAGAGCTCTGACCACAGCCTCATCCCTTCAAGGCTAGAACCATCAAGTCTGAACCATACAGATGGCAGGCGACCGGATGGGGCAACGATGATCCCATGGAAGAATGGCAAGCCACTTATGGGACACGACTTGCCCGGACACCTTTGCCCAGTCCTACTGATGCTATGCCACCAATAGTGCTGGAGCAGTGGCTGACCTTGCTAAGGAGAGGAAGTCAGCCAAGTACACCAGCTTAGGGCCTGGCTATTCCTGCGCACTTGTGGCTATTGAGATTTTGGGAGCCACTGGGAAGAAGAGGTCTTTTTTAAAAAGTGAGCTGGGCCACAGGGTGAGGCTGGAGAGGTGACGGCAAGAACATACCTCTGTCATCATCTCTCCATAGCTGTACAGAGACCACGCAGCATCTGTGGTGGGGTCAGTGGGGGGCAGGACTGGACCTGCTTGATAACTAGACAAGTGATTTGCTATAGATTTTAGTTATTATTTTTATATTTTGTTGCTGTCAATTAATCAAAAATATATTTGACGGTTAATTCAACACATAGTTTTGCTTAAATAAACTCTCAGTTGACATAATGACAATACAATAACCTCCTTAATCAACTTGAAAATGTATTCTATCAACGTTTAGACTAGATGCTTCAGCCTTCATCTCGCCAGAGCATCTAGTCCAAACGTCGAGAGAGTACAATTTAAAGTTGATTATTGAGGAGGTTATTATAACAATACATTTTCGTCTTGTGACTTTTAATTTAAAAAATTCTAACTTAATTACTTATTACATACCAAATTGCTTCTTCTTTATAATTTTTTTAAATTTATTACAAAGACTGCATAATTGT
The DNA here is from genome assembly GCA_028752905.1 of Cladorhizidae sp. MBARI D1340-BT2. NCBI lineage: Eukaryota > Metazoa > Porifera > Demospongiae > Poecilosclerida > Cladorhizidae > Cladorhizidae sp. MBARI D1340-BT2. The sequence goes on along the minus strand of JAQNBH010000017.1, from coordinate 39,582,411 downwards.
CACTTGGTTGCTTAGTGTCCACGCTTTACCAAAAACAGCAGCGCCTCATAGTGAGTGGGCAGAAAGCAAATTGTATTCTAAATAACGCACATTATCATGTGCTTGTATAAACAGTGTCATCAACGGCAGTGAGACCAGAGCTTCACATGTGTAAACAGCAGTGAGACAAGAGCTTCACATGTGTAAACAGCAGTGAGACCAGAGCTTCACATGTGTAAACAGCAGTGAGATCAGAGCTTCACATGTGTAAACAGCAGTGAGACCAGAGCTTCACATGTGTAAACAGCAGTGAGACCAGAGCTTCACATGTGTAAACAGCAGTGAGATCAGAGCTTCACATGTGTAAACAGCAGTGAGACCAGAGCTTCACATGTGTAAACAGCAGTGAGACCAGAGCTGCACATGTGTAAACAGCAGTGAGACCAGAGCTTCACATGTGTAAACATCAGTGAGACCAGAGCTGCACATGTGTAAACAGCAGTGAGATCAGAGCTTCACATGTGTAAACAGCAGTGAGACCAGAGCTTCACATGTGTAAACAGCAGTGAGACCAGAGCTTCACATGTGTAAACAGCAGTGAGACCAGAGCTTCACATGTGTAAACAGCAGTGAGACCAGAGCTTCACATGTGTAAACAGCAGTGAGATAAGAGCTTCACATGTGTAAACAGCAGTGAGACCAGAGCTTCACATGTGTAAACAGCAGTGAGACCAGAGCTTCACATGTGTAAACAGCAGTGAGAACAGAGCTTCACATGTGTAAACACAGTGAGACCAGAGCTTCACATGTGTAAACAGCAGTGAGACCAGAGCTTCACATGTGTAAACAGCAGCGAGACCAGAGCTTCACATGTGTAAACAGCAGTGAGACCAGAGCTTCACATGTGTAAACAGCAGTGAGACTGGGGCTTCACATGTGTAAACAGCAGTGAGATCAGAGCTTCACATGTGTAAACAGCAGTGAGACCAGAGCTTCACATGTGTAAACAGCAGTGAGACCAGAGCTTCACATGTGTAAACAGCAGTGAGACCAGAGCTTCACATGTGTAAACAGCAGTGAGACCAGAGCTTCACATGTGTAAACAGCAGTGAGACCAGAGCTTCACATGTGTAAACAGCAGTGAGACCAGAGCTTCACATGTGTAAACAGCAGTGAGACCAGTGCTTCACATGTGTAAACAGCAGTGAGATCAGAGCTTCACATGTGTAAACAGCAGTGAGACCAGAGCTTCACATGTGTAAACAGCAGTGAGACCAGAGCTTCGCATGTGTAAACAGCAGTGAGACCAGAGCTTCACATGTGTAAACAGCAGTGAGACCAGAGCTTCACATGTGTAAACAGCAGTGAGACCAGGGCTTCACAAGTGTAAACAGCAGTGAGACCAGAGCTTCACATGTGTAAACAGCAGTGAGACCAGAGCTTCACATGTGTAAACACAGTGAGACCAGAGCTTCACATGTGTAAACAGCAGTGAGACCAGAGCTTCACATGTGTAAACAGCAGTGAGACCAGAGCTTCACATGTGTAAACAACAGTGAGACCAGAGCTTCACATGTGTAAACAGCAGTGAGACCAGAGCTTCACATGTGTAAACAGCAGTGAGACCAGAGCTTCACATGTGTAAACAGCAGTGAGACCAGAGCTTCACATGTGTAAACAGCAGTGAGACCAGAGCTTCACATGCAGTGAGACCAGAGCTTCACATGTGTAAACAGCAGTGAGACCAGAGCTTCACATGTGTAAACAGCAGTGAGACCAGAGCTTCACATGTGTAAACAGCAGTGAGACCAGAGCTTCACATGTGTAAATAGCAGTGAGACCAGAGCTTCACATGTGTAAACAGCAGTGAGACAGAGCTTCACATGTGTAAACAGCAGTGAGACCAGAGCTTCACATGTGTAAATAGCAGTGAGACCAGAGCTTCACATGTGTAAACAGCAGTGAGACCAGAGCTTCACATGTGTAAACATCAGAGACCAGAGCTTCACATGTGTAAACAGCAGTGAGACAGAGCTTCACATGTGTAAACAGCAGTAAGACCAGAGCTTCACATGTGTAAACAGCAGTGAGACCAGAGCTTCACATGTGTAAACAGCAGTGAGACCAGAGCTTCACATGTGTAAACAGCAGTGAGACCAGAGCTTCACATGTGTAAACAGCAGTGAGACCAGAGCTTCACATGTGTAAACAGCAGTGAGACCAGAGCTTCACATGTGTAAACAGCAGTGAGACCAGAGCTTCACATGTGTAAACAGCAGTGAGACCAGAGCTTCACATGTGTAAAGAGCAGTGAGACTGGGGCTTCACATGTGTAAACAGCAGTGAGACCAGAGCTTCACATGTGTAAACACAGTGAGACCAGAGCTTCACATGTGTAAACACAGTGAGACCAGAGCTTCACATGTGTAAACAGCAGTGAGACCAGAGCTTCACATGTGTAAACAGCAGTGAGACCAGAACTTCACATGTGTAAACAGCAGTGAGACCAGAGCTTCACATGTGTAAACAGCAGTGAGACCAGAGCTTCACATGTGTAAACAGCAGTGAGACCAGAGCTTCACATGTGTAAACAGCAGTGAGACCAGAGCTTCACATGTGTAAACAGCAGTGAGACCAGAGCTTCACATGTGTAAACAGCAGTGAGACCAGAGCTTCACATGTGTAAACAGCAGTGAGACCAGAGCTTCACATGTATAAACAGCAGTGAGACCAGAGCTTCACATGTGTAAAATCAGTGAGACCAGAGCTTCACATGTGTAAACAGCAGTGAGACCAGAGCTTCACATGTGTAAACAGCAGTGAGACTGGGGCTTCACATGTGTAAACAGCAGTGAGACCAGAGCTTCACATGTGTAAACAGCAGTGAGACCAGAGCTTCACATGTGTAAACAGCAGTGAAACCAGAGCTTCACATGTGTAAACAGCAGTGAGACCAGAGCTTCACATGTGTAAACACAGTGAGACCAGAGCTTCACATGTGTAAACAGCAGTGAGACCAGAGCTTCACATGTGTAAACAGCAGTGAGACCAGAGCTTCACATGTGTAAACAGCAGTGAGACCAGAGCTTCACATGTATAAACAGCAGTGAGACCAGAGCTTCACATGTGTAAACACAGTGAGACCAGAGCTTCACATGTGTAAACAGCAGAGACCAGAGCTTCACATGTGTAAACAGCAGTGAGATCAGAGCTTCACATGTGTAAACAGCAGTGAGATCAGAGCTTCACATGTGTAAACAGCAGTGAGACCAGAGCTTCACATGTGTAAACACAGTGAGACCAGAGCTTCACATGTGTAAATAGCAGTGAGACCAGAGCTTCACATGTGTAAACAGCAGTGAGACAAGAGCTTCACATGTGTAAACAGCAGTGAGACCAGAGCTTCACATGTGTAAACAGCAGTGAGACCAGAGCTTCACATGTGTAAACATCAGAGACCAGAGCTTCACATGTGTAAACAGCAGTGCTTCACATGTGTAAACAGCAGTGAGACCAGAGCTTCACATGTGTAAACAGCAGTGAGACCAGAGCTTCACATTTGTAAACAGCAGTGAGACCAGAGCTTCACATGTGTAAACAGCAGTGAGACTGGGGCTTCACATGTGTAAACAGCAGTGAGACCAGAGCTTCACATGTGTAAACAGCAGTGAGACCAGAGCTTCACATGTGTAAACAGCAGTGAGACCAGAGCTTCACATGTGTAAACAGCAGTGAGATCAGAGCTTCACATGTGTAAACAGCAGTGAGACCAGAGCTTCACATGTGTAAACAGCAGTGAGACAAGAGCTTCACATGTGTAAACAGCAGTGAGACCAGAGCTTCACATGTGCAAACAGCAGTGAGACCAGAGCTTCACATGTGTAAACAGTAGTGAGACCAGAGCTTAACATGTGTAAACAGCAGTGAGACCAGAGCTTCACATGTGTAAACAGCAGTGAGACCAGAGCTTCACATGTGTAAACAGCAGTGAGACCAGAGCTTCACATGTGTAAACAGCAGTGAGACCAGAGCTTCACATGTGTAAACAGCAGTGAGACCAGAGCTTCACATGTGTAAACAGCAGTGAGACAGAGCTTCACATGTGTAAACAGCAGTGAGACCAGAGCTTCACATGTGTAAACAGCAGTGAGACCAGAGCTTCACATGTGTAAACAGCAGTGAGACAAGAGCTTCACATGTGTAAACAGCAGTGAGACCAGAGCTTCACATGTGTAAACACAGTGAGACCAGAGCTTCACATGTGTAAACAGCAGTGAGACCAGAGCTTCATATGTGTAAACAGCAGTGAGACCAGAGCTTCACATGTGTAAACAGCAGTGAGACCAGAGCTTCACATGTGTAAACATCAGTGAGACCAGAGCTGCACATGTGTAAACAGCAGTGAGATCAGAGCTTCACATGTGTAAACAGCAGTGAGACCAGAGCTTCACATGTGTAAACAGCAGTGAGACCAGAGCTTCACATGTGTAAACAGCAGTGAGACCAGAGCTTCACATGTGTAAACAGCAGTGAGACCAGAGCTTCACATGTGTAAACAGCAGTGAGATCAGAGCTTCACATGTGTAAACAGCAGTGAGACCAGAGCTTCACATGTGTAAACAGCAGTGAGACCAGAGCTTCACATGTGTAAACAGCAGTGAGAACAGAGCTTCACATGTGTAAACACAGTGAGACCAGAGCTTCACATGTGTAAACAGCAGTGAGACCAGAGCTTCACATGTGTAAACAGCAGCGAGACCAGAGCTTCACATGTGTAAACAGCAGTGAGACCAGAGCTTCACATGTGTAAACAGCAGTGAGACTGGGGCTTCACATGTGTAAACAGCAGTGAGATCAGAGCTTCACATGTGTAAACAGCAGTGAGACCAGAGCTTCACATGTGTAAACAGCAGTGAGACCAGAGCTTCACATGTGTAAACAGCAGTGAGACCAGAGCTTCACATGTGTAAACAGCAGTGAGACCAGAGCTTCACATGTGTAAACAGCAGTGAGACCAGAGCTTCACATGTGTAAACAGCAGTGAGACCAGAGCTTCACATGTGTAAACAGCAGTGAGACCAGAGCTTCACATGTGTAAACAGCAGTGAGATCAGAGCTTCACATGTGTAAACAGCAGTGAGACCAGAGCTTCACATGTGTAAACAGCAGTGAGACCAGAGCTTCGCATGTGTAAACAGCAGTGAGACCAGAGCTTCACATGTGTAAACAGCAGTGAGACCAGAGCTTCACATGTGTAAACAGCAGTGAGACCAGAGCTTCACATGTGTAAACAGCAGTGAGACCAGAGCTTCACATGTGTAAACAGCAGTGAGACCAGAGCTTCACATGCAGTGAGACCAGAGCTTCACATGTGTAAACAGCAGTGAGACCAGAGCTTCACATGTGTAAACAGCAGTGAGACCAGAGCTTCACATGTGTAAACAGCAGTGAGACCAGAGCTTCACATGTGTAAATAGCAGTGAGACCAGAGCTTCACATGTGTAAACAGCAGTGAGACAGAGCTTCACATGTGTAAACAGCAGTGAGACCAGAGCTTCACATGTGTAAATAGCAGTGAGACCAGAGCTTCACATGTGTAAACAGCAGTGAGACCAGAGCTTCACATGTGTAAACATCAGAGACCAGAGCTTCACATGTGTAAACAGCAGTGAGACAGAGCTTCACATGTGTAAACAGCAGTAAGACCAGAGCTTCACATGTGTAAACAGCAGTGAGACCAGAGCTTCACATGTGTAAACAGCAGTGAGACCAGAGCTTCACATGTGTAAACAGCAGTGAGACCAGAGCTTCACATGTGTAAACAGCAGTGAGACCAGAGCTTCACATGTGTAAACAGCAGTGAGACCAGAGCTTCACATGTGTAAACAGCAGTGAGACCAGAGCTTCACATGTGTAAACAGCAGTGAGACCAGAGCTTCACATGTGTAAAGAGCAGTGAGACTGGGGCTTCACATGTGTAAACAGCAGTGAGACCAGAGCTTCACATGTGTAAACACAGTGAGACCAGAGCTTCACATGTGTAAACACAGTGAGACCAGAGCTTCACATGTGTAAACAGCAGTGAGACCAGAGCTTCACATGTGTAAACAGCAGTGAGACCAGAACTTCACATGTGTAAACAGCAGTGAGACCAGAGCTTCACATGTGTAAACAGCAGTGAGACCAGAGCTTCACATGTGTAAACAGCAGTGAGACCAGAGCTTCACATGTGTAAACAGCAGTGAGACCAGAGCTTCACATGTGTAAACAGCCAGTGAGACCAGAACTTCACATGTGTAAACAGCAGTGAGACCAGAGCTTCACATGTGTAAACAGCAGTGAGACCAGAGCTTCACATGTGTAAACAGCAGTGAGACCAGAGCTTCACATGTGTAAACAGCAGTGAGACCAGAGCTTCACATGTGTAAACAGCAGTGAGACCAGAGCTTCACATGTATAAACAGCAGTGAGACCAGAGCTTCACATGTGTAAAATCAGTGAGACCAGAGCTTCACATGTGTAAACAGCAGTGAGACCAGAGCTTCACATGTGTAAACAGCAGTGAGACTGGGGCTTCACATGTGTAAACAGCAGTGAGACCAGAGCTTCACATGTGTAAACAGCAGTGAGACCAGAGCTTCACATGTGTAAACAGCAGTGAGACCAGAGCTTCACATGTGTAAACAGCAGTGAGACCAGAGCTTCACATGTGTAAACACAGTGAGACCAGAGCTTCACATGTGTAAACAGCAGTGAGACCAGAGCTTCACATGTGTAAACAGCAGTGAGACCAGAGCTTCACATGTGTAAACAGCAGTGAGACCAGAGCTTCACATGTATAAACAGCAGTGAGACCAGAGCTTCACATGTGTAAACACAGTGAGACCAGAGCTTCACATGTGTAAACAGCAGAGACCAGAGCTTCACATGTGTAAACAGCAGTGAGATCAGAGCTTCACATGTGTAAACAGCAGTGAGATCAGAGCTTCACATGTGTAAACAGCAGTGAGACCAGAGCTTCACATGTGTAAACACAGTGAGACCAGAGCTTCACATGTGTAAATAGCAGTGAGACCAGAGCTTCACATGTGTAAACAGCAGTGAGACAAGAGCTTCACATGTGTAAACAGCAGTGAGACCAGAGCTTCACATGTGTAAACAGCAGTGAGACCAGAGCTTCACATGTGTAAACATCAGAGACCAGAGCTTCACATGTGTAAACAGCAGTGCTTCACATGTGTAAACAGCAGTGAGACCAGAGCTTCACATGTGTAAACAGCAGTGAGACCAGAGCTTCACATTTGTAAACAGCAGTGAGACCAGAGCTTCACATGTGTAAACAGCAGTGAGACTGGGGCTTCACATGTGTAAACAGCAGTGAGACCAGAGCTTCACATGTGTAAACAGCAGTGAGACCAGAGCTTCACATGTGTAAACAGCAGTGAGACCAGAGCTTCACATGTGTAAACAGCAGTGAGACAAGAGCTTCACATGTGTAAACAGCAGTGAGACCAGAGCTTCACATGTGTAAACAGCAGTGAGACCAGAGCTTCACATGTGTAAACAGTAGTGAGACCAGAGCTTAACATGTGTAAACAGCAGTGAGACCAGAGCTTCACATGTGTAAACAGCAGTGAGACCAGAGCTTCACATGTGTAAACAGCAGTGAGACCAGAGCTTCACATGTGTAAACAGCAGTGAGACCAGAGCTTCACATGTGTAAACAGCAGTGAGACCAGAGCTTCACATGTGTAAACAGCAGTGAGACAGAGCTTCACATGTGTAAACAGCAGTGAGACCAGAGCTTCACATGTGTAAACAGCAGTGAGACCAGAGCTTCACATGTGTAAACAGCAGTGAGACAAGAGCTTCACATGTGTAAACAGCAGTGAGACCAGAGCTTCACATGTGTAAACACAGTGAGACCAGAGCTTCACATGTGTAAACAGCAGTGAGACCAGAGCTTCATATGTGTAAACAGCAGTGAGACCAGAGCTTCACATGTGTAAACAGCAGTGAGACCAGAGCTTCACATGTGTAAACATCAGTGAGACCAGAGCTTCACATTTGTAAACAGCAGTGAGACCAGAGCTTCACATGTGTAAACAGCAGTGAGACTGGGGCTTCACATGTGTAAACAGCAGTGAGACCAGAGCTTCACATGTGTAAACAGCAGTGAGACCAGAGCTTCACATGTATAAACAGCAGTGAGACCAGAGCTTCACATGTGTAAACAGCAGTGAGACCAGAGCTTCACATGTGTAAACAGCAGTGAGACCAGAGCTTCACATGTGTAAACAGCAGTGAGACCAGAGCTTCACATGTGTAAACAGCAGTGAGATCAGAGCTTCACATGTGTAAACAGCAGTGAGACCAGAGCTTCACATGTATAAACAGCAGTGAGAACAGAGCTTCACATGTGTAAACACAGTGAGACCAGAGCTTCACATGTGTAAACAGCAGTGAGACCAGAGCTTCACATGTGTAAACAGCAGTGAGACCAGAGCTTCACATGTGTAAACAGCAGTGAGACCAGAGCTTCACATGTGTAAACAGCAGTGAGACCAGAGCTTCACATGTGTAAACAGCAGTGAGACCAGAGCTTCACATGTGTAAACAGCAGTGAGACCAGAGCTTCACATGTGTAAACACAGTGAGACCAGAGCTTCACATGTGTAAACAGCAGTGAGACCAGAGCTTCACATGTGTAAACAGCAGTGAGACCAGAGCTTCACATGTGTAAACAGCAGTGAGACCAGAGCTTCACATGTGTAAACAGCAGTGAGACCAGAGCTTCACATGTGTAAACAGCAGTGAGACCAGAGCTTCACATGTGTAAACAGCAGTGAGACCAGAGCTTCACATGTGTAAACAGCAGTGAGACCAGAGCTTCACATGTGTAAACACAGTGAGACCAGAGCTTCACATGTGTAAACAGCAAGTGAGACCAGAGCTTCACATGTGTAAACACAGTGAGACCAGAGCTTCACATGTGTAAACATCAGTGAGACCAGAGCTTCACATGTGTAAACAGCAGTGAGACCAGAGCTTCACATGTGTAAACACAGTGAGACCAGAGCTTCACATGTGTAAACACAGTGAGACCAGAGCTTCACATGTGTAAACACAGTGAGACCAGAGCTTCACATGTGTAAACAGCAGTGAGACTGTGGCTTCACATGTGTAAACATCAGAGACCAGAGCTTCACATGTGTAAACAGCAGTGAGACAGAGCTTCACATGTGTAAACAGCAGTAAGACCAGAGCTTCACATGTGTAAACAGCAGTGAGACCAGAGCTTCACATGTGTAAACAGCAGTGAGACCAGAGCTTCACATGTGTAAACAGCAGTGAGACCAGAGCTTCACATGTGTAAACAGCAGTGAGACCAGAGCTTCACATGTGTAAACAGCAGTGAGACCAGAGCTTCACATGTGTAAACAGCAGTGAGACCAGAGCTTCACATGTGTAAACAGCAGTGAGACCAGAGCTTCACATGTGTAAACAGCAGTGAGACCAGAGCTTCACATGTGTAAACAGCAGTGAGACCAGAGCCTCACATGTGTAAACAGCAGTGAGACCAGAGCTTCACATGTGTAAACAGCAGTGAGACCAGAGCTTCACATGTGTAAGCAGTGAGACCAGAGCTTCACATGTGTAAACAGCAGTGAGACTGGGGCTTCACATGTGTAAACAGCAGTGAGACCAGAGCTTCACATGTGTAAACACAGTGAGAC